>JARJIL010000002.1:11723559-12923559 GCA_038502395.1 Dittrichia graveolens | reverse complement strand
TAAATACTAGAATTAGGTGTTATATATGTCTAAATTCTTCAAATAAGGTGGTAGAACATTTAACCGATTCCTAGTGTACAAGGTTATCGAGCAAATGTCTCTAGAGCGAGTATGGGTGAATGAATCCCTCAACTAAATGTATAACACTAATACTAATAATATATGGATAATAGTTGATACTAGATGACAAGTTTAAATATCACTCAAAGTGGTAACCCTAATAAGTCAATATAATACATAAATAGCTAAACACACCTACAAGAAATAAATATATACAACACTAGGAACTTATAATAAGTAAGTCGCTTAAGGCTAAAAAAGATAAAATTTACAAGAGAATAATAATAATAATAATAATAATAATAATGAAAACAATAAATTGAAAATATATATATATATATATATATATCTACGGCTAAAGGTTTAAAAAAAAAAGAAGATAAAACCAAAAGAGAGAGTTTTGGGGGGAGGATAGCAACTAAAACTCAAATTTGAATTCATATATACTTATCTAAACACATCTAAACATCCTAAACACCCTACATTCATCCCATCGAAAATCTGCAGCCATTCCCTCTCTCCTCTTGATTTCTTTCAAGTATACACATCTTTATAATTGTTGTTCTTCAATCCTCAAGGAAAGCTTGTGCCTTTGATCTTCATTTGAGAAGTTTAGGTATGTACAGGTTCCTCTATAATCTTTAATTTCTTCTCCTTGTTTCTTTGCATGTAAAACGTGGTTGATGGATTAAACACATCCTAATCACACATAAAGTTATGATTTTGATGTGTTTGGTTGAATATCAAACCCAAAGGATTGGTCTATTTGATTTAAAACTTAAAGAACAAGAACCTATAATCTGGGCAGAATATGTACCAACTTTAATAGGCCATATTTCGGCCAAAACAGAATGAAAAAAATCGATTCTTGACACTAAAAATAAGTTCTTTGAGTCTTCTTTCATCTCCAACTAGTTTCATACAAAACTAAGTTGATTTGGTCACCCAAATAATCAAAATCGTTTAGATGCGCAGATCTGTGATTTCTAACAGTTTTAAACTACTAAGTTTGTTATTTCAAAAACTTATTCTAAACATCACGAAAATTCTTCAAAATAAATCTGGAGCATATTCCATGAGATTTCGAAGTCCTGTAAAAATTTCAGAATTTATAAAGTTGGTTTTCTATTTTAATTAGTTAAAAACATTGTTGTGGTTGAATCTGGAAATCCTAGGGGGTTTCGATAACAGAGTTTCAAACATCATAACTTATCAAAGACTACGAATTAAAGCCTAAAACTTAATATGGATAAACTTTAGAGTGTTTATAATCACTGTTGAAAATATTAGAATTTATTGTATTTATTTTCTATTTTAATTGGACAAGAACTTTTTATTTGTCAAATCTGGGAGTTTAGGGAATTTCTTTAACCAGAGTTTAAAATATTGTAAAACATTCAAATATCCGAATTGGTGGACAAAAATTTATATTAAAGAATTTTTATATGTTTTTAACTTACTGTAAAAATTTTAGATTTTATTAAGGTTGTTTAGTATTTTAAAGAAATAAAAACTTTGTGACGCGCAAACTGAAGGCATTTTCTGACCAACACTAATTAAAGTATTTCTTAAAAATAATTAACATATTATTAAACCCTAGAAAAATTTATATAAAATAATAGAGACATTAAGACCTCTGCCCTAAAAGTTTAGGAAAATAATTAGGACGTTTAAATTATTTTAAAAATACATAAAGCTTACCCAAAATTTCAGGATTTAACATACACATTTGAAAAGGAAAATAACCAAAGTTTGAAACCTCAAATATGTATATTGGGGTTAGGCCCAATGAATGGATACCCTCATGTAACCTACAATAAAACTTAATCGCGAAACCTAATTAAATTTAAGGTTAGTACAAAAGAGAACTTCTACGCGTGAATAGAATATAACTTAGATTATACGATTGTTTGTAGATTTCCGAGCACGTTAAGATTCAAGTGACAACCCACAACTAAGGTGAGTACCCGTGGCCCCTTTTTACTATATTTCTCGGGGGAGAATGACACTCAAATTCTCTTTTAAACTTTTTATGCCGTGATGACTATTTCTTATTTATTTTGGACAACTTATGTGACGTATATGCAAAGACTACTTGTTGTTGGTTGATGACTATTGATTCCTATATTCCTATGAGCCAACGGTTTATGCTCCAGTTGGGTATGCTATAATAACTGCTTGGAAGACAATGATTTGATTCATATTGATTTCTATTGAACCTGGTGGTTCGGTTGTTGTTACAACATCTACACGTTGAAATAGAACGACCGAGAGGGAGGTCAATCTTGAAGAGCCGAGAGCGTAGCCAGTGGTGAGCTGGTATGATGGTGGATTGTGGTTGTGAGGTAATCGTTGGTCTACATAGGACAACCGGGAGAAAAAGATAGAGAGAGAGCAACTATTAGAGGGGTAGTTAAAATTGAAGAGAGCAGGAGAGAAGAAGTAGGTGAAGGGTTATTTAAGGGCATAGATTTACTTTAGGTTAAATTACTGCTAGCCCGTTTTCTTTCTATTTGAATAACCACTAGTTTTCCCTAAATTACAAAAATGCCAGTCATTTATAACCATCGATTGAAAGATACAACGATCCTGATCGCTTCTCGCACTTCTTGCAAAAACCATGTTTCTCACATGAACCATCCTATATATATATATATAGAGAGAGAGAGAGAGGGAGAGAGAGAGACTTTCATATTTACCTATGTATATGCAAGTTCAGTTGTCCCCTCATTACCAATAGAAAACATTGTGAATCTTCAAGGTTGTGGGCCTACGACAGTCACAGAACCAAGTTCAAGATTTTGAAATCAAAGTTGATATGCAACGTACATTCCTAACTTTTAAGGTAGGGGAGTGGGTTATGGGTATCTCTGTGAGCAAAATAGATGGTATGTGAAAGATCATCGCGGCCGCCGAATACACTACATCAATGCAGTGTTTGTGATAAAAAAGCATTCCAACAGGATGGTCATGACGATTAAACTAATAATTAATAAAGGTAATCTCACCTTTCCAATATTTTGACCGTTGCCTACTTTGTGAGAAACCGTTAAAATAAGGATTTGAAATTTTCAGTTAAGGTTATAGCTTTAGGCCATTTTCCATCACCATCAAACTTTGGTGATATGACTATAATCCTTCCTAGAATTAACGGTCTAGTCTAATCGGCTTCATGTTGTCCGTTGTTGTCAAACTTTAAAAAAGTTGTGGTGTTGTTTTTTTAAAATCTGGCAATGACGGCTTACACGAGACTAATCAGACTCCACCGTAATCACCGGGAAGAAATTCCGGTCAAGACACCAGGTTTGATGGTGATCCAATGGTGGGAGTAATCAGAAAATTCATGTCCTTACTTTAATAGGTGACCACAAAGTCAATTAGCTATATTTGGGTAATAAAAAAAAGTAAATTACGTACATTAATATTTTTTTAAAAAATAGAATATTATTTAGTAGCCTTAATCAAAATAGTTTAATGATGAAACAGATAAATTAACAGAAATACTGATAGGTTTTCTCAATATTGACCTTTTAAATATTTTCATAGCATTAAGGAAATATTTAAAAAAAATCAAATAACACTAAATATAGAAATGAAAAATGTTATATATAGGTATGTATATTTGTGAAGTAACTTTGGTATTAATTGTAATTATTACTTTACGATGATAAAAAATGAACATGATTAAGGTGCATGAGGCGTGTTGTACGACACGCAAATATTTAATAAAAGAGAGAATTAATTAATTAATATTGTAATTAAACAGGTTGCTTAATTTAACTGCGCGCTCTAATTCAATCCAGAAGAAAGTTGAGGTTAGTTTAATATATTCCGCTTTCCGGCCACCCCAAATTCTTTATATTATATATGTTTACATGCATGTGACAAGCTACTATATATCTATCACCACCCTCGTATATATGCATGCTAACACCAATTAATACGCGCGTACACACATGCGGCCATGATGTTTATACTTTATATGTAATTTGTCATACCAAAAATACGTACGAGTGTGTATATATATAGAGTAAAAAGTTCATTCGAGAATCGTTTTTATTGTGAGAACCGCGAGAATCAATCTTAGTCGTTCAATTCCCCTCATTCAATTAGATTGTCCACCAATGAATTCCTTACATGCATCCTATATATATATAGGGTAGAGATCAAGTAAAAAGAAAATTAAAGTAAAAAGGGTAAAAGGGATGATTATTTGATCATTTTTCGGTATATATATCAACTGATAATCGTTAGTTCATCATCTTTATTGATTAAAACTAGTTCTTCATCAATTTCTTTTTGATGAATCTAACATATTCATCACTTTTTAGATGAAAGTATTTTGTTCATCAACAAATTATTCCAAAATTTTGTTTTCAAAATCTGTATTTGAAATCAAAAAGAAATTGATGAAGAACTAGTTTTAATCAATAAAGATGATGAACTAACGATTATCAGTTGATATATATACCGAAAAATGATCAAATAATCATCCCTTTTACACTTTTTACTGTAATTTTCTTTTTATTTGATCTCATCCCTATATATATATATATATATATCTTTTACTTGATCCTCACCCTATTTTATATATATATATATATATATATATATATATATATATATATACTCTATTATAAAGCATTTAGACATTTTGCTTAATCTTTTAAATTTTAAATCTTTTGAAATTACTAAATTGTCCATCATATAAACTAAATATAAACTATTATATAAAGTAACTATAAAATAGAGTTAATAAGAATCTTATATTCTATTTTAATAACTAAACCTTTCATATTTAAAAAATTCAAATAAATTAACTTAATTATTAAAAAATACTTTCATAATAAAACCTTTTATATTAAATATTATATCATGTAATAAATATTTTAACATAATTATCAGAAAATGTGTACAAGTAGAACTCATAAATCTGAGTAATCTATAATAACAATTTATAAACATATATTTTAAAAGTTTTTAAATAGCTCATATAATTAATAGTTTCAAATTAGTTTACTATTTTCTTAATCTCTTACTTTTAAATAGTCTCAAATTACTAATTTACACCGCGTATTTTCATGCAATTTAACTTATTTTATAAGTAAAGACTTTTTTTCTTATTTAATTGTTCTCAAAGTTTATTTAAAAATAATAAAAGAGTTGATTAAGAACAGGAAAATAAATAAAATAGACATGTTACCAATGTAAAATTATTCGTTGTCACCGTATTACGTAAATTCCCAAACAAACAAGTTATCGAGTAGAAACTATTTGATGTCGCCGCATTGCGCGGGTATCATGCTAGTGTATATATATATATATATATATATATATATATATATGGGATAGTTCATTTGAGAACCGCGAGACCCAATCTTAGCTGTTCATTTTAGATAATGGAATTCATGGATGAAGAGCGTAGGGATTGAATGGGATGGTTCATTTGAGAACCGCGAGACCCAATCTTAGCTGTTCATTTTAGATAATGGAATAATGGATGAAGAGCGTAGGGATTGAATGTGGCAAGATGCATGTAAGATTGGTTCTCGTGGTCTCCGCAATAAAAACAGTACTCCTAATATATATATATATATATATAGTAAGGTTATATATATAATCAATCTTATTTATAAAACTTATAGAATTGTTACTTTGATAACACATGTCATTAAGAAAAAGGACAAAAAAAAAATTTGGCTTTTGTTCATAAGCTCACGCGCCTCTCCAATTAATTTCCCAACCATTCATTAAAAAAACCATTAAACCTTCTAATTATCATAACTATATCATGTTTAAGATTTTTTAATAAAAAAATTATACCATTAAGTTTAATTTTTCTTCGTCTTTAATTTTAGCCTAGCTTTGACATATCAGAATCTTAATTTTTTTTTCAAAATGCAACTACGAAAATGCAAGTTGTCCAATGAAGATGCAAATGCCTTCAAAAAAAGAAAAATACAACTGAAAACATACAAACAACAAAGCATATACTAAAAATGCATGTAGCCTGAATTTGTTTCTATGCATGTAGTCCCAACATTTTGATATAAGAAGTATCTGAAAAATGATACATAAGCTACAGAAATTCATATCAATGTGTAAATCAACTAAAAAAACTACATAAAATAAAAACCTTTTACTTGTTTGGACTCTTGATTATCACATAAATGCATATCCCCTAACCTACCGAAAATGCATATCAAGATTCAGAATTCCCTCTAGATATTGATATAAACTATACATTTTTATACAAATTGGTATAAACTATACATTTTATACAAAGATTTTGAAACCCTAACTACATTTTAACACAAAGAAAAACTCAAGCAATTTTAGAAATTAAACTATAAAGGGTAACCTCAAATATCGACGTACCATTTTGCGAAGAACTTACACATAAATCAAACCAAAAGTTCACTATACACTAAATAACCTAATTTTCAAGACCTGAATAACCTTGGGTATAAACCTTCAAAATCATCAAATCCGAGTTTGCATTTTGAACTTGTATATATGTGTAGAAATAGGGAACTCACGGCCGCCGATGATTTCATGATGGTTGCATATTCTTCGGAAGTAAAAACCGACCGGGGATCTAGGTCTTCATCGGCCTATGTCGATTTCTTCGACATTACCTGCCGGAGATTGGTCCTCACAAGAGGAGAAATCAGTTGACGTGGAGGACTTCACCACAAAGAACTAAGATCTCTCATAGGTCATTGTCGGAATTCATAGCGAGGAAGGCTAGGGTTCTTCACCGGCGACAAGGAAAATAGAAAATCAACAGATACTGACGATTAGGATGAGAAAATAATCAAAGTAGGGATGTCGACTTCCATAGAGAGAGAATTGAGAAAGTTTATTTGATCAAGAGAGGAGAGAGTTTCTACGATGGAGAGAATCGAGAGAGTTACATTTGAAGTATAGAAATTATATAAATTGATCTCGGCCCTTGATTTTCAAATCCAAAGGTCCATAATTATCATTTAGGTTCTATGGATAATTATATAAATAACCAAAATCTCCTTATTAATGAGTTATTAATTATGTTACAAACATTTCTCGTGTGAAAAACAGTTCGCTCTTCAATTTTTCCATATATATAATGCATTCATCTTTAATCACCTATATTACTAACAAATACTATACTCATCTTCTGATATTAATATAAGACTAATTTGAATCGAATTTTGATATGATCTTAACCATTCTTTTCAAAACTCAAATTTAATAGTATGATCTTGACCATTAATTTTGGTAAAATTAAAATCTAATTTTAACTTTTAATTGTTAAATTAGATTCAATTTTGACTTTAATTTAAATAAAAAATTTAATAGATAATATCATATTTTCATATATGCATTTAATTCTTAAACATTAAAATACTGTATTTACCATATAATTTATAAATATCATATTTACCTTTTACAAGAATTCAAAATATCACATTTAACCAATTTTTTTGTTTTACCATTTTAAAGTATTTTCTAAAAATTTTAAATTCTTTTTAATTATAACCAATAAATAAACTTATCGTTCCTAATTTTTTTAATAATGATTGATGATGATGATTATACAAGAAATACAATTATGTCCTTTCATAACATGATACCATGTCTTTGCCATCATATCTACCCTCCTGTTGCGTCAACAATTTCACAGTTGTTCCGGGTGTTGATGGCACCGTTTGTTGTCATTTTCTCATTTCTTTTACGTTTTATAATTATTTAATATCTTTTATTAATATTTATTATTTGTCATTTTTAAAGGGTAGTTTCCAAAAATGTATTGAAATTGTCACATTTTACTATTGTGTATATCTAACTCTGAATACCATTTAATGTAGTAAAGTTTCAAAATATATTATTTAGCGTTTTGGAAAACTTGTTTGGTAGGTAACAAGTAATATTCTTATTTTGATTTATTTTTTATTATAAAACTATTGTTAAAAACTACCATTTAATATACTGAAGTTTTAAAAATCTATCATTTAGATTAAGAAACATGGTGACCTGCTAGTAACATACTATTAAAGGTCATGATACACTAAATAATAAATTTTGAAACTTTAGTACATTAAACGGTAGTTTTTAAGGTTTGATATACGCAATAACAAAATGTGCGATATATATATTTTCGAAAATTAAAACCTTTTTTAAACCAGTCCATTTATCAAACGAACATCTAATTAATCTAATAAGATGTACGTATATATAAGCAACGTCCGCCTTCTATTTTAATTATTATATATGTGTGTGTAATGTCTGTTAATTAATAAATACAGAATAACGACTGATATCGTCAAAAAAATATTTTACCTATGAAAAACTTATTAATTAACAGATGTTACATTAAAAAAAATGCGATAAATATGCCATATTGAAAAATACAGGCAGCAATATATGTATTATTTAGGTGAACTTTTAGTTTCTGCTAAACGTACCATTTAATTCGCTTGAGTGTACGTATACGCACGTGTTAGCCACCACAAAGCTAGCGCGCTAGGCTGGTGAAGTTAGTACGACTCTTCGTGAAAACTGAAAAACGGGGGTTGAATTCATCGAAGTTGTGAAGCTTTGAAGATTGTAAGGCGATTTTCTCCCTTTTTTTAATTATTTTAATATATATGTAAGAGAGATAGAGTGTAGCGAGAAAAGAGAGAAAGAAGAGAAAAAAAGAAGAGGTTGGGTTGGCGTCAGATATGAGAAACCGATGACATCACCCGCTCGGCTTGTTCACGGGAGCATACCGGTATGCAACTTGAACCCAGACAGCCTGAAGGCATACCCGAATGAAATGGCCGAAAGCTATACACTTGGTCTAGTGTACGTACGTACGTGAAACTAATTAAATCCGTCAATGAAAGTGTTACAAATTTGATAATAAATGAACATATATTGTTATTTTTATACTATATATTTTAATTTAATTTGTACTAAAACATGCAATATTACAATAGTATAAAAAAAGTTGTTGTCAACTTTTTATTTAACCAAGACATCAAATTTATGGGCAAGACGTACGGACAGTAGCTATAACATTCCAAATTATGGGCAAGACGTAGATATAATATTATTATTTTTCAAAGCTCACTTAAATAAAATGAGTTATAAGAAATCAATATCTAAAATAATTATTCTAGTATAAAAAATACATATATTAGAGAAACTCATTATTATTTGGGAATCAAAAAATACGAGTCGTCGAGGTCGAACCCGAGGCATTCAAGGAAAACCAAACAATTATTTAACATTCGATTCAAACCACAATTCAGGTTGTTAATTTATATATATAATATGTTTTTTAATGTTTTAATTATTCCTATATATGTGACTGAGAACGAAAGAATTCGTGATTTATATATATGAAATTGATTAATTCCAATTGTTTATGTATAGTATATATATATATATATATGCGCGGCCAACAATTCATTAGCATTATTGCAAATAGAGTTTGTTGTAGTCGTCTTGAAGTCACACTTTAGTATGATGAACTATGAGATCTTGATGCAAATAACTTTATATGAATTTGAAGTTGCTTGATATGTTTTACGCGATGAAACTATCAAACTTAATGATATGTTCAATTATATCAAAGAAATCAATTGTTTTCCTAATCCAATTATTTCATGTAGAGTCTTATTAACTATTCTAGTAACACAGTGACATTTGCATATCTCAAAACTTAATTAAGTTGTGATCGAAAGTCTTACTTACGATTCATAATGCAACAAGAAAAACTTAGGCCCTGTTTGGTTCACTGTATTTCGTGGGATTTCGTGGGAATGAGATTTCAAATACATGGAATGTTGTGTTTGGTTGAAAAAAAAGGAAGAGATTTTAAATGTTGGGAATTCTTTAAAATCGCTATTGAGAACGATATATTAGAGAGTATTTATTTCATTTTGTTTATGTTATTTATTAATATAATAAATATCATAGTATCGGTAAAATTTTACTTATATATAAGAGGTCTATTTTTTCTCTTTGTACAAGTCCTTAAAAATTCATGAGACTCCCTTGAAAAATCTCATGCACCTGGAGCTGGTGTGATTAGAGCAAATTAAGATCGATTTAAACGCAAACTGATGGGTTAATTTAGAGGAAAAACTAACCACAATTACTGGAAACATGTTTTGATTCATTAATTAATTCTCATGTATTGGTATTTGATGGTATTGGTGTCCCACAACGTTGTGTGCTCAACTGCTAAGTCCTGTAATAAATAAAATAGTATAAAATTTAGTTTAGATTTTGATTTAAATTAGGAAATATGTGTTTAATTAGTCGTTTAAAAAAAACCATGTCCTAAGTATGTTGCTAATTCAACATACAACACCGAATGTAGAACACACCAGCTTCAGTACTGCTAACAAATTGAACACCTTTAGGCCGGTTGGAATGCATGCTTTTAAGTTAGGCAAATTTGAGCTTTAAATTATTTATTTTCATATGTAAATGCATGAATTATATATATATATATATATATATATATATATATATATTTATATATATATTACTTTTTGTGAATAGTTAAATATATAGGGATTCCACCACGTACCTACGTAAACCTAGAGGAGTTTTATAACCGGCGAGACACGCACGAGTACACTTTTTTATTGCAACAAGTAATTTTTTTATTATTTTTAATTAGCTTTTGAATTGTTAATTCGATCATTAAAATCGTGAACACAAGCCGAGTCCATATATCCATAGTCAATTAATTCTAGCTATTTATTTATAATATATGTTTACATTTATACATACATATATATATATATATACATACACGCATATATATATATATATATTATTAAGTAGCTCGCTATATGTATATATATACATAATTGCTTCCACACTTCATATATACTTGTCTCCATCATGGCATCATCAACCACACGGCAGCAACCACCCATTCTCCACCTTACAACCACCGCCACCAGGTGGTGGTCGAAGGACTCGGTAGCCATTGTCACCGGTGCCAACAAAGGTATCGGGTACTCATTGGTCAAACGGTTCGCTGAGTTGGGGTTAACTGTCGTGCTAACGGCTCGAGATGAAGCAAGAGGGTTAGAGGCCATGGGTTCGCTAAAGGTTCTTGGACTTGAACAGAATGTTCGTTTTTGTCAGCTCGACATATCCGATGGAGCCTCTGTTCAGTCTTTCGTTTCTTGGTTTCGATCAAGATTCGATGGGTTTGATATTCTTGTGAGTACCTCTATCTATTCAATCTGCATTTATATTTATATATATATAGATATATATATGAAAATTTCTTCTGTAATTAATTAATTCATCCCTTAACGACACAATTTATGGATAACACAAAATATTTGATGCGATTCACGGGTCACTTATATATATTTATATAAACATAATATTTTCTTTTGTCAAACAACAAAAAGTATAAATTTGGACCATACTATCCTTTAAACATATGGTTGAAACAAATATAGTTAATGGATTTATAAGGGTAAAAAAGTAATTGTTGTTTGTGACAGAAAGTTATATTTCACTCATATGTTTTAATTCGCACATACGTAATTAAGCCTTAGTTTTTTATTAATTAGATTAAATGAGAATTCAACATATATAGCATATAGCAAAAATATTATAGTTTTATATAAGCATTGTTGTGTAATTAGGGGAAAGGGATATTTAAATATGATAACTTCTACCTTTATCATCTTCTATGTTTATAAAAAAGTTAATAAAATATTAAAAAATAAAAAATAAAGACACCAAAGTCTTTTCAACGGGGACTTTGACCTGGCCTCTTTCTGTTCACAGTTTCACACCTCCAAGTCCGGAAACCTTCTTCCTTTTCTTTTTCTTTTTAATTAAAAAAAGCAGAAAATATATATATACTAGAAAGAAAGTGTTACACGACTAGAAAGAAACATGTCCAATTAATTAAGGATTTCCATTCCTATATATATACGAGGTTGTAGGTTCCAAATTATCAAGTATCAAACATAAATACGAAAGCAATCTCACAATGATATAGTCTTGAATGTATACAAATAGGTACCAAAGGAATGGATATTTTATTATATCAAAACGTGTACATATATAACAGGAGGAAGAAGATAAAAAAAAAAGAAATGCTACAAAAGGTAGATATACAAGGAAAGACTATATACGATTGAGAGAAAATCAAGCAGGTAAATGAGGAGCTAATTACGGTTTCCAATACTCCCCCTCAAGTTGGTGCATGTAAGTTCCGAATGCCCAACTTGACAAGTAACGTTTGTAGTAGGTGAGAACCGAGTGGTTTGGTCAGCAAGTCTGCAATTTGCTGCTTTGAATTGATGTGAACAGGCACAATTTCTTTTCGTTCAACTCGTTCGCGACCAAGGAAACAATCCATTTCAACGTGCTTCGTTCTTTCATGAAAGACGGGATTGTTCGCTATATGTTCTGCTGCTTGGTTGTCGCAGAATAACGGTGTAGGTCCAACCATCGCAACATCAAGTTCCTTCAACAACCAACGAACCCATGTAATCTCACTAACTGCAGTGACCATTGATCGATATTCCACCTCAGCCGAAGAGCGCGATACGACTGACTGCTTCTTTGATTTCCAGGATATTGGAGCTCCCCCTAATATGAGCATGTAACCAGACCTTGATCGTCTACTAAGTGGACATCCAAGCCAATCGGCATCACAATAACCCACAAGGTCGGTGTCTTTCGTGTTTGGTAAGAGAATGCCTTGACCAACCGTGGTCTTAAGGTATCTTAAAACTCTATTAGCAGCCTCCATGTGGACACGTCGTAGGTCTCCAACGAATTGGCTTAGGATGCTTACGGAGTATGCTATATCCGGGCGAGTAACTTGCAGGTATAACAAGCGACCTACAAGCCTTCGATATTGGCTTGCGTCAATCTTTTCTTCTTCTTCTCCTTTGTCAAGTTTAAGATTTGGTTCCATGGGGAATGAACTAGGGCGGCATCCCTTCAACCCACTGTCTTGAAGGATGTCTAACGTGTATTTATGCTGGCTAAGGACAAGTCCTTCGGACGTTCTTGCAACCTCGATACCCAAGAAATATTTCAAAGGACCGAGATCCTTTATGCTAAACTCTTTATCCAGGTAGGACTTTGTTCTTTCAATCCATTTCTTTTCATTCCCGACGAGTATCACGTCATCCACATATATAAGAGCCGCTACATATGCGTAACCATCTTTGTAAATGAACAAGGAATGATCGGCCTTAGATTGTTTGTAACCAAGGCTAACAAGGGATTTTGTGAACTTGTGGTACCAATTTCGAGATGCTTGCTTCAAGCCGTAGATCGACTTTTTGAGTTTGCAAACTTTTGTTTCGTCTTTGTTCGAGAACCCTTGAGGAATCTTCATATAAACCTCCTCCTCTAGGTCTCCATGTAAGAAAGCGTTGTTGACATCAAGTTGTTGAATCTCCCATCTTCGTTTCACGGCAATGGCTAGGAGTGTTCTTAAGGTCACCAATTTTGCAACGGGTGCGAACGTATCATGGTAGTCCACTCCCTCCATTTGTGTAAATCCTTTTGCCACGAGTCTAGCTTTATACCTTTCTACCTCACCATTTGGTTTGAACTTGATCTTGTACACCCATTTGGAATCGATGGCTCTCTTTCCATTTGGCAATTGTTCGAGGGTCCACGTCCCATTTTGCTCAAGAGCTTGTATTTCTTTCCGCATGGCTTCTTTCCAATTTTCGTTTTGAGCTGCTTGATGAAATGATTTCGGCTCATCAAGATTATTGATGGCGGATAAAAATGCTTTGTGAGTATTAGAAAAATGCTCATAAGAAACATAATGAGATAAAGAGTGTACCGTCGAGGATTCTTGATTGGAAGTGGGTTGCGTGTGGTCAATGGATGGTGGAAGCTTTACTTGGTAATCACTTAAGTGCTTTGGTTGTGTCCTTTGTCTTTTTGGTCTTCCTTCTTCGATATCTTGTTGGATGACAGGTGGTTCCACATGATTTTCCATGTGTATGTTTTCAACATGTATATCACCACCTTGCATGTTTTGCTCTTCCTCGATTGAGTCTTCTAGTTGCTCTTCCAAAATATCTTCCATGCTATTTATTTGTTCCTCCTCACTACTTTGTGTTGAAACACCCCCTGCCTCCACATTCTTGGTAAGCTCTTCATGTGACTCATCACATTGTGAGATAGGACTCAAATAGTCAAAAATTTCTTGTTCCCACCCCTTTGATTCTGCCTTCGAAAAAGGAAACACATCTTCAATAAATTTTACGTCTCTTGTCATCACTATTTTCTTTTGTGTTAGATCGTAAATTTTGTACCCCTTTTTGCCAGGAGGGTAGCCCAAAAATATCCCCGGTTTTCCTCTTGGTTCAAACTTATCTCCATTTGTTTCGGTGTTTTTGTAGTAGGCTAGGCATCCGAAAACTCTCATATGGTCGTATTCGGGACGTCGTCCGAATAGAATTTCATTTGGAGTTTCGTCGTCTATCACCTTGGAGGGCAACCGGTTAACGATGTATGTAGCCGTAAGAATACACTCCCCCAGAAGGTGGTGGGAAGATTTGCTTCAAACCGTAAAGCTCGTGCGATTTCTAAGAGATGTCTATGCTTTCGTTCAACCACCCCATTTTGTTGAGGGGTATGAGGGCAAGTAGTTTCCAAGACAATTCCTCATTCTCTATAGAATTCGTTCATATTGTTCGACACGAATTCGCCACCATTGTCGCATCTAATTCTTTTGATGCTCTTTCCAAATTGCGTTTTCACCATGTTGTAAAAATCACTTAGGCATGAACTCGCCTCGTGTTTGTGTTTAAGTAAATAAACCCATACCGCCCTACTATAGTCATCGACTATCGTAAGAAAATAATTCGCCCCCGTGAGTGAAGGTCTCTTATATTTCCCCCAAACATCGCAATGGATCAAATCAAAACAATCACTAGTTTTAATACTACTAATTGGAAAGGGTAATCGAGTGAGTTTTGCCTTGTTACATGAATCACAAACTTTTGTCTTAAAACTTGAAGAAATATCTCTAAGAGAACTAACACGAGATAGCTTAGCATTTGATGCATGCCCAAGACGCTTATGCCATGCATCTATAGTCACCGCCATTGCCTTCCTTTCTTCCTTTATTCCACCCATCCAATAGATACCACCACGGCAATCACCCGCTCCAATCAAGTTCCCCGCTTTCAGATCCTGAAAAACAAAGAAATCAGGGAAAAAAGTTACTGCACAATGAAGATCTTTGGTGAGTTTTCGAACCGATAAAAGATTGCATGTCAAATTCGGTACAAATAGAACTCCTTTGATGTTTAATCCTCCTTTGAAAACGACTTCACCTTTCCCTTTAACAGGAATTGATTCCCCATTTGGGATGGTGACAGGCCTTTCAATGGTATTCATTGATAAATTCTCAAGGAGATGTCTTTGGTGGGTTATGTGCTCGGTGGCACCCGAGTCCACAACCCAGTTGTCATTAACACTTATTCTACCTGCCATGTTAGCAACAACAGGTTCTTCTCTATTTTCACCAAATAATTTCAGGAAGCTAGCGTATTGTTCTTCCGTCATGCCTGGTATTGGGCACAATTTTGTCTCAACCATAGCCGCTTTTGGTTTTGGTTTGTCTCCTTTTCCTTTGCTCGGCCACCATTCCGGGTAACCAATTCGTTTGAAGCACCCATCTCGATCATGCCCTTCTTTCCCACAATGGCTGCAAGGTTCTGTTATAGCAGTGCCCTTGTCCGTCTTAATCCACCGTTTTTCTTGTTGATTTCGTGTTTGATCTCGCCTCCCTTGGAAACTAGCTTGAAAGGCTGCCACTTCGCGGACTGGTTTCTTTGAAGCGGTGATTGTACGTTGTTGCTCATCCTCCGCCACAAGATGGTAGACGGTGCTCAGTTTGGGTGTCGGTTTCATGGCCAATATCTGCGTTTTAATAACACCGAATTGGTCATCGAGCCCCATAAGGAACTCATAAGTTCTTTCTTTTTCTTTCAGCTCTATTAGTTTCTTTGCGAGCCCACATGAGCAGCCGTCACAAGAACATCGAGGAGTAGGAAGAATGGACTCCATCTCATCCCATAAAACACGAAGCCTGGTATAGTAGGCTGATACAGTGGTGTCATTCTGTCGAGTGGTGTTCAGCGCCTGTTTTAATTCATACGCCTTTGGTGCGCTCTCCTTTCCAAAGCGTTCTTTCAAATCTTGCCAGATTTCCGTTGCTGTTTTGGCGTATTTTACACTATTTCGAATCTCCTTCTCCATGGCTGTGGTTAACCAACCTTTGATCATTGCATCGCAACGCATCCAAGGTAGGTATTTGTCGGTTCCCACCTCTGGTTTTTCAATCGTGCCATCGATAAAGCTGGTCTTGTTCTTGGCGAACAGGAAATTCATCATCTCTTGTTCCCAATCACCATAGTTCTTGTCGGTGAGCACTTCATTAACGTGCATCTGTTTCGGGTAGTCGGAAGCGTGTAGATAGAAAGGAGAGTTGTGATCGATGGACTCTCCTTCATTCTTGTTCTTGTTCTTGACTGCATCGTCGCCTGCCATGGGAATTGATTAGTGTTTTCCTTTCTTTTTTTCTGGACCAGTTGCTCTGATACCATATACAAATAGGTACCAAAGGAATGAATATTTTATTATACCAAAATGTGTACATATATAACAGGAGGAAGAAGATAAAAAAAAAAGAAATGCTACAAAAGGTGGATATACAAGGAAAGACTATATACGATTGAGAGAAAATCAAGCAGGTAAATGAGGAGCTAATTACGGTTTCCAATAGGATGTATAGTATGCATATGGAGAAGAACTTCCAAGAGCACAGTTGAGAATTTTGACCGCCTCAAATTAATGATAGGGCAGAAAACATAAAGTATATATACCATTGGGTATTTACACAAAGTATCCTACACGTACCATGACTAATGTTATATCTAATAACAAACTTACTTAAAATGTATTACACACAATTCTAGGATCTAACAGAGGTAATCCAAACAAACCTAATTAGCAGTTTAGATCAGTCTTTTAATTATGAGCATTAATTGACTAATGAATTCTTGTTTCCAATGGTTTCTAGTATCTTGCTAGAAGTTTTAATATATTTATGAATCTCTAGGTATGGGTGATGGTTATGCCGAAGCTCTTTCCTAGAGATTCTTTTTGCTGTTTAAAAAAAAAGCAACTAATATTTGCTACCTTCACCAGCCACCTACATCAACAATCTTTCAAAGGAAAAGACTAGACCACATGCCCAATTAACAAAGATATAAGAAAAACAACCACCATATATATCTAATTCTACCTTTCTAGACAGTCTCAAATTAATAAAAAAGTAAGTTATAAACAGTGATATAACTTTATCTGAATATGAGACTTCAATTAGTACTCACAATTGATAATATTTACACATGCATATTCATGTCATTCTTCCTTAATTCCTCACTAAAAAGAAAGCTCTTACATAGTTTCTCATATATAATAATGAAGAACAATCATCGATGTGAAGATCGATCAACTCCCCTTGCAATTAGTAATCTACCAACAAGATGTTATTGCACCCAAATTCATCAAAACGTTGTTTACGCCGGGCCAACCCCGCGCCCGGGATCCTATGGATCCGGTTATTGCACTCAAATTACCTTGCAAGTTCACTTCAATCTGTCTACTTGTTTCCTTTAAAAATCATATATATATACATTTGCTACTTTGATAGTACTTTGATGCATGATATACATATATATATTTCAATTAATTTGATCATATATGTTGGAATATATATATATATATATATATATATAGGTGAACAATGCAGCTGTATCTTTCAACGCCATAAATGAAAACTCGATAGACAATGCGAAAACAGTGATCAACACTAATTACTATGGATCAAAACAATTTACGGAAGCCATGTTGCCTCTTTCTCGTCGATCAGCTTCCATGAGCCGCATCCTCAACATCAGTTCTCGACTTGGCACATTAGATGTACGTGCATATATATATATAGCACTAATACCTTTTACCTGTACAGGTTATATAACTTGACGGGTCTTAATTTATACATTTTAACTCAAATATGTAATTCTCGTTAAGTTGATTTCATATATTGAAGATAACAAGTCATAACATTTTATAAAACATACATAGGATAACAATAAATATTGTGTCAAAGAAGGTTAAAATATTGTATATATGTTTGACTTAATTATAAAAGTTTTATTAATTAATACAGAAGCTGAAAAATGCACAAATGAAGGCAATACTTGAAGATAAAGAAAGATTGAGTGAAGATCGAATAGACATGGTGGTGAATGCATTTCTACAAGATGTGACAGAAGGGCGATGGAAGACTGCAGGGTGGCCGGAGGTATGGACAGATTATTCGGTTTCCAAGCTCGCCTTGAATGCATACTCGCATGTTTTGGCTCGTAGATATGAACATGTGATGAGTGTGAATTGCTTTTGTCCTGGGTTCACTCAGACTTCCATGACGGATGGCAAGGGCAATCATTCGGCTGATGACGCAGCGGAAATGGCTGCGGCAATCGTGCTGCTTCCCCCGTTGCTTTTGACCACCGGGAAATTCTACACAGGATCCACAACACGAGGTGTGATATCAAAATTGTAGAGCTAGCTACTTAACACGCTTAATTAGCTAGCTAGTTGATTACATGATAAAAACACGTACGTCTTAATTAAAAACACGCAGTCAATAATAATTAATTCTGCTAGTAACATGCATGCATGTAAATGTAAATGTTTTTGTTACTTTTTATAGCTCAAGTGACAATGACTATGTATCAAAACAAAGGCATTTAATTAATTAATGAGCCCCATAATAAGTTTAATTACCTCTATCACGTAAGTATACACCATAACAAGTACGACAATTCATATATGTTATATGAACGTAGTGGGTCCAATATTAATACGTTGATTCTAAATTAAAGAATTATTTCTTATTTTAGATATATCATTAAATGAAAAAAAATTGTACGCATTAATTCTTCTTGAATTTGAAGAAATAACTCCTAACATAGTGACATTTTGATTCTTATTTATTGCGGTTTAGTTTAACAAAATGTATCAAACTTGTCATGATTTGCTTTTGCGTGTATTGAGTTTTAAAAGTTTTTATTATGTGTATCAAACTTTTAATTTGTTGTTATTATGTGTATTTTGGTTACTTAAAAAAGGAAAAATGTATGAGTTTAGTACATACAATTAGGGCTGGAAACGAACAAAATGTTCGGCGAACCGTTCATGAACCGATCGGCGGGAAAGGTTCGTTTATGTTCGTTTATTTAATAAACAAATGAACACGAACAAAAACCTTTGTTCGTTTAGTTAAATGAACGAACACGAACAAAAACTTTGTTTGTTCATTTATGTTCGTGAACGTTCGTTTATGTTTGTTTACATGTATCTATCTATCTATATATATATATATATATGTGTGTGTGTGTATACATATACATATATATATACTACTATATAAACCATTTAACATTCTCTCTTCTCTTAAATTTTAAGACTTCTTAAAATTCAATCAATATAAAATCTTGACCCTTCATTTCATCTAAATTAATCTCATCCACCTAATCTTTATGTCATCAATATAAATCTTTTTTCTTATTTTATTGTCTTTCAGAATTTATTTTTAAAATTAATAAAATAGTTAGATGTAAATAAAATAAATTTTGAAAAAAAACGGACATATTGTTGTAGAAAACTTTTTCGTGACATTGAATCGCGTGAGTAACATATTATTACATTATTGAAAGTGACATATTGTAAACCAAAAACTATTTGCCGCTGTAGCATTGCGCGGGTATGATGTTACATGTATACACACACATGCACTCACACACACACATATATATATACGTAGTTAATTAGTGTTTGTTTATATCTAATAATGTTATGTTTGTATTATATTTGTATATATGATCGTTCGTTTATGTTCGGCTAAAATTAAACAAACGAACATGAACACACAAATTCGTTCGTTTATTTGTTCGGCTAGAGTGAAACAAACAAAAATGAACAAGCCCGGGCCCATTTGTGTTCGTTTGGTTCGTTTACAACCCTACATACAATATAAAGTTTAATACACATAATAGCACCAAATTAAATGTTCAATACATACAATAAAAAAATTTAAATTCTGATACACACAATAATAAAACATGACAAGTAAAATATATTTTTATAAACTAAATCCTATTTATTAATATCCATCATATTGGTATTACCAATAACTTCTTGTTTTATATCATGTTTTTTCGATTATGATAACATTTTAATAACATTAGGTTATTATTAGTATTATTATTATTATTACTATTATATTCTACCAAATGTGACGACTAGCTGTTAGTTATATTCAATAAAATCAACTTAATATCATATCAGATTGTATTATCCTTTATAATTATGGTAATATAAGGAATATCTTTTTATTTTAAGTCTCAAGGAAGATTGTGTTTTACAAAATAATGAAATTTTTCGTTAAGTTGATTTTATATCTAAAAAAACAAGACTCGTCACATTTCAAAGTATACATACAGGATAATATTATTATTATTTTTAAATAAATAATATTTAGTTGAGTTACATTATTTATATATACACAACTAGAGTTAATTTACAATATCATATTAAGTATTCTCATAATCTCATGCCATATCAAGATATTATATATTATCCATTAATCATTATAAATTATAATAATCATAATATTATAACAACCTTTTATTTTAAGTGTCAAGGAAGATTGTATTGTATATTACTAAATAATGGAAAAAAGTTTGTTGAAGTAACAAAACAATAATGTTAACAATAATCGTAGTAGCAATAATATTAAAAAAGGGTATAAAATCTATATATATAGCATTTATAAAGAGCGCTGTTTTTTTTTTATATAAATAGGGTTGTTTTGTTATTTTATTATACAAATATAATAAGAACTTTATTTATTAAAAAAGTTATGAAAAAGCGTATTTTAGAAAGAAAATTAATTTCGTTAAACTGACAATAATCGTACTACTAGAATTGATGATGTATTGTGAGGAAAAAGGTTAAAATGTATGTTTTTACACAACTTTTTGAAAAATAATAGAAGCAAATTATTCAGACTTCACCAAAAAACCATCTATGTGAAACTAAAAACTCAAAAATTTTATCTCTTTCAACTAAATGCATTTTTCTAATTTTCAATTGTTTTTTTAAATAAATAAAAACTTTGTTCTTTGAAAAAGTTAGAAATAATTTTCTACCGCTAAACATAGCCTTAAAATTTTTAAAAGAGAGAAAACAAAAGTCTTTTTTGCGAAAAAATATTAAATGTCATTAATAAAATTAACAATTTGATTAAAACCCAATTTTATTAAAGAAAAATGATGTATGCGGCTAGAAGCATTTATGATAGGTGTTTTCACACTCCCAATTACTTAAGTGAATAAATGATTAAATGTCTAACATACCCCTCATTTAAAGTATTTATAAGTCTGAAAGTACCTAACATTATATAAATGCTGCTAGAAATATATATCATATTTCTTTTTATTAAATGTAGAAGCCGAAAAACAAAGAACCAAAGGTAATAACTAGTAAATCATTAGAACAGAGCACAAATCATCAATTTAGTTAATTTGTTTATGAAATACAGACTATAAGAAGTAATAGATAAGGGCATTACTTGAAGACAAAGAAAGATTGAGCGAAGATCGAGTACACATGGTGGTTTGTGTATTTCTACAAGATGTAACAAAAGGGAGATGGAAGACGGCAGGATGGCCGGAGATATGGACGGATTATTCGGTTTCCAAGCGAGCCTTGAATGCATACTCTCATATTTTAGCTCGTAGGTATGAACATGTGATGAGCGTGAATTGCTTTTGTCCATGACGAGTGGCAAGAACACTTCACATAGGACATGTCCGCATACATGACGACAATACATACAAACATTAAAATATATATATCCTATTAGCGATGCGATCAAAGAAAAACATGAAAAATGACACAAGTATTTACGTAGTTCGGCCAAAGTGACTTAACCTACGTCTATGGCAGGAACCTACAATATGTTACTTGTTCAACTTTTTATCCAAGTGCTACATTAGAACCTTAGCCACAAATCAATAAGTTGATGAAGATGTTTACCATATATCAAGCAGTATTCACTGTCTCGTTTCAGAATTGCTTTAATAGATCAGCATATATACACATACATCTTGCTAGCTATATTACAATCTCATTTTGTTGTGGTGTGTTCTATACACTGCGGTACCCGACTATGCATTTCCCTTTTACAGAAGTCATAAAATGATTCATTGCAAAACATTAACCCGTTATCTGTTATGAACGTCTTAACTTCTTTATCGGTTAGCTTTTTAATCATAGACTTCTACTCCTTGAACCTCCCAAACATTACATCCTTCACTTGAGTAGTCATTAATGACTGTCAAGAATACAAGCATACCCCATGTGATTTCACCGGAGAGGAGCCCTATAAATCAGAGTGAACACTGAACATACTCGAGAATTTCTACAGTTATATGCTCACTAGAAACCAAACTTCACCCTACATTGCTTTCCTTTGACACAAGCTTCACAGAAGTGAGCTTGACTAAAATTTCATGAAGCCGGCAGCACGGTATAATTCGTGCTTGAAGTGTATTTACCAAACCTGAATAGCAGTTTAACATATTGTTGAAGATAATGATTATTAGTATATTTGTCAGTTTATAAGACGATTTTTTTTTCTTCCAACGGTAGGAAATTTTAAGAGGAAAATCTTGTATAACTTCCTTTATTTTTAACTTCTAAAATAAACTATTTTCATGTACTTTTCTTTTATTTCCTTTCCCTTTAAACCAAAAGAAGGGTTGCAGTGTAAATTATACACGATCACGCTCTAAATGATTCAACCATTAAAAATGTTTCATACGAAGAAGGATGCAACCAACTATGTGATGAATTCCCGCTTTATGGGTGTGTTCGACAACGGGCTTACAGCTTGGGATTCCAGTTTTCATAATCCCCATCCCTCCAGCCTCGTTCGAGTGTTAAAATCTTGAGGGGATTATTAAAAACATAAACCTTCATAATCCACCAAAATAAGTCTTTCCAAGTAGTTTATAGATGAGGCTTGGGATTATCAATTCATTAGCTTCAGCCCCAGCTAGTTTTGCCAAACACTCTATGGCTTTCAACATGTAAAGTACATTTGTGGAGTATTTTTATTGTATATATGAATTCGTTTGAAACTATTGCAAAATCTATGCTCGTTGTTTTGAATATACGTTTAAGAGTTTTTGTTACTAAAAGAAAACTTATTTGATAAAAAATTTAGTAACAAACCAAACACAAAAGTGTTGGTATTAGACCATCATCCAACACGGCTAGACCGCTTATTTTACGTCAACCAAGTCAAACACAATGACTCCATGGTTTAGCCGTCACATCTCTAGGACAGGTTGCAGATAACTAGAGGAGATTGTTGCGCAGACCATTGGACCCAAGACCATTTTAATTAGTGTCGTAGGTGGAAGTCTTTGGATTAACTTACTTTTCGGCTATATGTTTTTGGAAAACTTCAAAAAGTAGCTCATAAACTAACATTTCCAGCTTATGAGCTTATTAACTTGAATAAACAAAAAGTTTGTTTCAGCCTTGAAATAAGCTCATAAACTAACAAATGAATTCTCCAACATTTGATTTTGGTTATTTCAGCCTTCAAAACCAAAAAACTCTGAACCAGAACCAAACATCAGAATGCGACTATTTGCAACATTCAAGCTGCATTTGCATCACATCATTTCCCCCAAGTTCCACAGTATCAGTGAAGCAAGAGTAAAATTTGCCGATAATTATTGTACGTCTCCAGTATTATAAGTTTTTAACATTAAACGACCTACTGCAGAATAATATGAGCAAATGCTTGTTACCTCTCTCGATAGCAATGCATTCTATAAATCATACGAGGATTTCACTCGTTTGCGGGATCGATGGAGAGAGAAGCCTTCAACTTTGCAACTAAATGTGGTAATGCCTTGAGATTTTCTTCGATTGACTGGTTAACACACGATTCCATATCCTTTGTTGCATCAGTCCTAATCTTTTGGAGCTTTGCAGACTCAAATTTGTCTTGGCATACCATCAGTGACCGATTCAATCGTTCCTGTATACAACAACACAAACGTCACCACTGAAATACAAATTAGAATCTGTTTTCACCTTAGAACATCAGATTGGCTAATCATTTGGAGCTCTGAAAGTAGTATCATTTAACAAATGAAAAGTAGATGAAAAACTGCCAGGCTGCTAAAGTGCATTTAATACAAATATGGATACATACTCTATGATCATTTAGTGATAGAGCTCGGCCTGTCAACCAATTTGGGAATGTTCCACAGGCTTCAACAAGTAAAACTCAGGGGATGGGGTACTGGGGCAGTAAAACTATTTAGCAACAAGGCTATTTAATATTCACATGAGCAAGCAGTGACCTCGGTGGAGAAATCTCATGCTCACAGTAGCATTCCTCAACATTCATGGTAAAGGGACAATGCACGATCACAGCAACCAGTGTGAGAGTTAACTGGTTCAGCTAATGGGGGTTCTGGAAACAATTTTAGAAGGAACATTTTTAAAGGGACTTAAATCCGAGATTACATCAGCTTTGCAATTACTACAACCAACGGGAGTAGCTCAAAACAAGGCAGGCTGACTCGGATTAACACGGATAAGAATGTAGTAGTTGAGAGGGTCACTTGGAACAACAGGAGAACATATTATTGTATGCAACCCATGGGGTCATATCCAAGGCGGCACTTGGCAGTGTGCTAGCTGGGTGTCCTAACACCTCATCTTCGCTACTAACAGGACCTCAGGAGGCAAGAAAGCTAGCACCACATCATCACCCTGTATTCCCCCGCGCGCGGGGGGTGGGGGTGGGGGGTTGTTAAGCAGCTGACAGGTATGTCAAGACAAAAGAGCGAAAAGACTTTGTTCCCAGCACGATGGGAACGAAGTCTTTTCCCTCAATTATTGGGTTGAGATGAAGATCAAGACAGAGAACCCAGCAGCAGTGTCGAACATGCTCAGGGAAAAGCTACTCAATTATTGTTTAATCATGAGGGTGTATTTCATTGCTCTGGAAGAGATCGGCACCTGTAGGTATGAAACCTACCAAAATCCCAGGTCCAAAAAGACGAAATTGAAAACTGCTCCGGAAGATGGTTGAGGCGGGAGTGATCCACCCGAGCATTATTTGTTCTTGAGCCTCGTTATGTTAGTTAAGAAGAAAGACAGGAGCAGACAGTTCTGTGTGGATTATTACGCCTCGCATAAGACGATAATACTGCACAAGTTTTCGATGCTCGTGATAGATGGGTTGCTAGATCAACTCATGCTGCGAGGTTATTTTCCCAAGATCGACTAAAGGTACAAATACCACCATATCAGACACATCCTCCTCGAACGACCTCCTCCAGAGACACAAAATCAGGCCTGGATGAATGCTGATGGTGGTCTGGTCTCCTACTGAGGGAGTCAAATCGACCTCCTCCGATAATCAAACCCACAGAAATGAAGAAATCAAACCCACGAAAGCCCTGAAGCATGCCCAATGTTTAGGAAGAATCGCAGATTAGGTTTAGGAAGCATTAAGTCATAGATGTCATGCAACCTAGTGCGATGAATAGAAATAGAACAATTGTTACCTCCTACGACAAATAACTCTAATCGATCTCCGCCTCTTCCTTCTCCGGCAACCTAGCGTGATGAAGAGAAACGAAAATTGGTGTTTTGATGATCGAGGGAGTCCAATCCATGCTAGTCCTTTTTTTATCGAAAAACAAACAGTCCTAAGCAATGATTATTTATTTGTAAACTAAATGATTTAAGTTGCTGAAATTATATATTTATGAAATATTGAAATATATAAACATCTTCATTAACAGATGAGGATCTTAATCCCCTGGGGAAGGTCAGGGGTGGAGCTCCCTTACAGGAGAGGGAGATGCCTTGACACCGCATCAACCTAGGGAGACCCAATCCCAAGTACCTATACTCATTCCCTGGGCTTCTGACCCTACCTCTACTGAAGGGGGCTGCCCTCGCATCATGAAGATCTGGAAAGACCCCTTTCCCAGATTTGAGCTCATTAATGATAAGTACGGACTAGGTAAGGCCTATATCTACCATAACTAACCTAACCAAGATTTGGCCGAGATCTGGGGATGTCTAGCATTTATAAAATGTGAGTCACGTACATGACATTTCTCAACCTAACCCTACTACTACCCTATCCTAGTCTATACATAGGTCGCAGATGTCGTTCCAGGGTTGGGTTGTCACTCTAGCCCAACCCATTAAAGTCAACTCTTTTAGAAGGAACGTCCCACTATAAATAGTGGGCTCTTATCACATTCTCAAGTACGCTCATATACAACCACATGCATGCTTACCCTCTCTAAGCATTTGCATACAAGATCAAGCAATGACATGAGCATTGGAGTGGTCTACGGGGTTCAAACTGTTAGGTTATGACTTGAAGTAGCTTGGAAGATATTTGAAACTAAAAAAACAAGGTGTTTGGTGTGCAACATTGCTCCTTGGTGTAGGGACATCGAAAACAAGATTTTGGGTTTTTTTCTCAGAGGTTCCATGTCGTGGGCCCTTGCTCCACAGCATGGAGCACGCAGACCTGTGCCCGAATTGTTTTTAGTCTAGTGCGGCGGCTGTTTTTTCTAATTTTTGGTATTATAAATATCGTAGCTAGGGTTTCTTGTCATTCAACCTTTGTGGTTCATATGAACCTTTGGGGTGATGTCTTGTAAACATTTTAATCATAATAAAGAAGTCTCTGGTTCCTGCCCGTGGACGTAGGTCATGACCCTGACAACTGAACCACATTATATCTTGGTGTCGTGTTTATCTTGTTTCTGTTATCCACATCTTCTAACGGGTTCTTGTTAAGGTTTCAAGTTCGATCCTTATGAGGCGGTGATCCAATTCCTTACACAAACCCTATAGTCCTTTAACAAATGTGTTATTGGTTTGAAGTGATTTACCTAAATTCGTAAGAACTTTCTTCAACACTCATGGCAACTAATATTTGCACGAACAGTAAATAAATAAATCCAACAACTTAAATCATTTAGTTTACAAATAAATAATCATTAATTAATTAATTCTATAACAGCTGATAGAAATTACTGAATGCAAATAATATTTACTTCTGTTTTATATACTACTATTTAGATAAATATAATATAAATTATCTAACCATCTCTGACCCTGAACTTAGTATTGTGTGATCTGAGTGACACCAAGTCACCAATGTGTTATGTATATGCACATACTCAACAATCTCCCTCTTGTACAGACATCACGAAGGTTGTGACACATAAAGAAATATGTACCTAGCAACACGTTTCTACTACCCATGTAACAGGGGTGCACCATTCATGGCAACACCGTTGACTATAATCAATACATCAATACAAGTACAACTTGTAATAAATCCCTTTGTTACACAATATCGATATTGAGCATAAGGCATGGATCTGTTCACCCTTTTAATAGCGAAAGAAACACCTTAGCCGAGAAAATACCAATCAGGACCATACTAAATCTCAATTGGAAATAAGACAACATATAGCTCCTCATTTGCAACATAAAGTACCAAATGAGAATCATGCCAAAGGATGCAAATTGTTGCATAGTTACCACAAACAGTATAACCAGAAAAACATAGATTGACTATCCACAACCATCATGGATACAGGAATAGAAAGCGAGAGATTACCTGAAACTTGGCCAATTCGCCTTCAACAAGATTCTGAGCTTGAAGAACAGGAATACTACAATTCTCAACGCACATACTTATATCGTCCTGCTTCCTCCTCCTATCAAAGCACTCGTACGCACATCTGAAGTACGCTTTCTGCACATTAGTCAATATCTCCAAAATCAAAGTTTATACAGATCCACCTGTTTATTCACGTACACAAAAATCGAAAAGATGAAGAACAGTAGAAACCTGGAGAGTGAAATTGACATGGTCCTGAACAACAGAGAGCTGAGATTGAGCAGCAGAATTAACCTCGTTGAGTTTTTGCCTCAGTTTATCTGTTACAATTCGTTCTTCTGCTGCTTCGATGTGATTCATTGTGGATTCTGTTGCGACTATTTTTCCGATTTGGTAGATGCAGGGTTTTAACAAGGGTTTTATGGCGTTCTCTCCACCGAGGGTTAGCGGCGGTGCCCCTTTTCACTATACCCGTTCTCTTGGCACATAACATAAGCCACGTATTTTGTCGGGGTGTATTTTTTAATTATATATTACATATTTTTATTTTATTTTATTATAAATTATATTTTCTATTTTAAATTATAAAAAACCAAATTTATAAATTTATTCAAGTGTAACATATTACAGCGAATTATAAATTTAAAAAATCATCATTTAGAGACCTGAAAGTTAAATGCTATGTGACCATATATGAGGCATGGAGTTAGCACAGGAAATATGCTAACATTGAGCAAAGGTTATTTAAGTGATCATATTTTTTATCTTATTGATTCTGTTAATTGTATCCTTAGTGTCTTGAAAGAATGTGGTGCCGATGAAGATGAGCAACTTAGAAAAATGGCATCCGAAATGAAATGTAAGTTTGATAAATATTAGGGAGACATTAATAAGTTTAATTTATTGGTGTTTATTGCTCTTATAATTGATCCAAGGTAGAAAAAGCAGTATCGTAAACTTACTTTGTTTGATATGTATGGGTTTGAGAATGGGAATATGTGACAAGGCGTTGACTGAATTGTTTGATGAGTACTAGATGATCCATTCTCATAAATCTTCAAGAAATGAAAGGCCTTTTTACCTAATGTCTCTCATTCTGATACTTCATTTGAGACTGGTTTGTATTGTAACAATAGTGATGCCATTAGTATTCTTACAGAGAAAAGAATAGCAAAATTAAAGATGATGAGTGCCGAATCTGAGGAAGCAAGTGAGATGAAATTAGAGTTGGACAAATACCTAAAATATGACATTGAATAAAACAAGACTATTTGAATAGTGTAGAATTTAGTGTATTGGACCGGTGGAAGAAAAGAAGTCCATATTATCCTATACTATCTCTTCTTGCCCGTGACATTCTAGCTTTTCCAATTTTTACGATAGCTTTGGACTCTAGTTTTAGTACCGGGGGAAAGTATTTGACTATTCCAGATGTTCTTTAACTCCTGCTATTATACAAGCTCTGATATGTGGTCAAGTTTGGATTCGGTCATCCAATAAGGCTATTAATGTCTTCAATCGATGAATTTGAAAAACCAAACAAGATTTTTAATATTTTTACATTTTCTATATCACTTCCAAACAAGATTTTGTAATGTTGTTTTGTGTCCAACTCCAAAACATTTGCTTTCTTATAAATGTATATGGTATGCTAAAATATATACCCCCGGCGTTCATGGAAGTTTCACAATATTATTTGAGAACCAGTTTTATTGCGAGAACCGCGAGAACCATTTGTAGCCATTGATCATAATTAATCAAAGGTTTATATTAATTGTGGCAAACATGTAATTAATTCAAAACGCAGCCATCATTTTTAGCTTCCAAAAATACTGGAAGGTTATTTTAGACAAATAGCCTAATTAAAGGGGGGGACCACTTACCCCCAATTTTTTAAAACTAAAATATCTATCAAACACGAAAGTATTAAAATACGAAAATTATACCAAATTAACGAGAAAATTATGCTATTTAATATGACATCCATATTGTTATACTTTTTCAAATAAATTTTTTTCATTTTTGTCGGGTTTTTTTTTAACATAGCATTAGATATTTGCACATGTGCACATACCACTGTCTTTTTTTCGAGCACAGGTGCATATAGGTGCACATGTGCAAATTACAATAGGTGTACATGTGCATATATCACTATCTTTTTTCAACACATACAATAAAGTCACATATGCATGGTGCATATGTGCACAGCCTGTTCATACTAAAGGTGCATCTAGGTGCATATATGCACATCCACATGTATACCTAGATGCATGTGTGCACGTGCAACTCAAAGTTGGCTTAGTCAAACTCATTGCTAAGGCTATAAATGAACCGAATGAACACGAACGGGACTTGTTCATATTTGTCCGTTTATCTTTAGCCGAACAAATAAACGAACACGAACGGAATTATGTGTTCGTGTTCGTTCGTTTAACATTAGCTGAATAATTAACGAGAAACGAACGAGCATTTGCGTTCAATTATTTAAAAGATTGGTTCGTTCTCTACATTTATGTTCGGTTTAAATGATAAACAAACATAAACGGAAGAACACACATTATAATACAAATCCAAAGATTATTAAACACAAATAAACACTATATATACTCACATACACATATCATATAATATAAACGAACATAAACAAACGGATAACCGAATCTTCATAAACATAAATTAATGAACGTTCGTGTTCGTTTTTTCCGGCTAAAGTTAAATGAACGAACACAAAAAGTTTGTTTTCGTTTAGAACTCTAGTGCACGTGTAACTAATAGTTTGTTTAGTCAAACTCATTTTTAACTCAAAAAATTCTAACAAAAAAGATTGGTGATGTATAACTATCTAATATATTACTAAAATTCAAGAAAAATATAAATGGTTGTGATTAATAAATAGAGAAGTAGATAAAAATAAATAAATAAATAAAGTAATTCTCTCAAGTTATAAATATTGAAAAAAAAAAGAAAAAAAGAAAAAAATTAAAATATTTTGACAACAAAAAAGGCAGCCGCCTTTTTCAAATAAATAAATAAATAATTTGATATACATTCCTAGCTACAGCTTGTGCATTTATATATATTTTTTAATTACAATTTTATTCTTTTAATATAAATAAGGTTATTAAAACATTATCTAAATTGATTGGTCTACAATGGTTCTCGCATTAAAATTGGTTTTCAAATGAACCCTCCCCTATATATATAGGGAAGGGTTCATTTGAGAACCAATTTTAATGCGATTAACGAACACCATCAACCTACGTAGTGACATACTGCCCATTGGAAATAACCCTCGGCTAATTGGCTACCTCAATTAATGTTGATGCGACTGTTAAACCAAGAAGTATTAGGTGTGATGTCAAGTAAAAGCATACGAAAGTCAAACCTTGTTATGATGACATTTTTCCTACACATTGCTTGGTAATAAGAATTTAAAATTCATGGTTTTAACATCAACGTTAGATAGACTTAACGAGGGTGTCATGAAATTTGGTGTTATTACATATTCAAAATTATCGGATACAGTTTGTTCTATGTTATCTCAAACAAAATCTTTCTTCATTATTTGAGTGCACATGAGTTGGCTATAATTAATTATACTATGTTGTACGAAGATGGCTAAAAGACATCACACACACAGAGACATATATACATATATATAGAGAGAGAGGATCGAATGGGAAGGTTCACACCGTGCGAACGATTCTAAAACACTGCTCCACGGTGTGGACTCCAATCCCACAACATGAAGCCTTCAAAATTGCGGCTGGTCTATATTATCTGTGTGTGTGTGTGTGTGGATGTTGTGTGTGAATGTAGATATGTACAGTTACATACATATACATATACATATAAGGGATAGAGATGATCAATATACGGTATTTTTAGACAAGATGTAATATTTTTCGATAAAATATAGTTGTTTTAAATTAGATGTGATGTTTTATACTAGACGTAGTGGTTTTTTAAATGAGAAATAATTGAATCTCTTAACCCAAGATGTAATAGTGAAGGGACTTCATGTTTATTAGTCGAGGCAATGATTTTAAGTTGAATGCGTTCCTATTTTAAGATTGTTCCTATTGGATCCTCACCCTATATATATATATATATATATATATATATATATATATATATATATATATACACACACACACACATATACTGCTATATAAACCATTTAATATTCCCTCTCCTCCTTAATTTTAAGAGTTCTTAAAATTCAATCAAAATAAAATCTTAACCGTTCATTATATTTAAATTAATCTCATTCACTCAATTTCTACTCATTTCACTATCTCTCTTATAATATACTTTAATTGTTTTATTCATTTAAAATATAATTTCATAGAAACATAATTATCTTCACACATCAACATAATTTTCAAAATCTTAGTAACTTCTTTCTCCTTTCATAAATATAAATCTTTTTTTCTTATTTTAATGCCTTTCAGAATTTATTTTTAAAATTAATAAAATAGTTTATGCAAATAAAAGAAAAATTGAAAACAATAGACATGTTGTTGAAGAAAACATTTTTGATATTGAATGGCGCGGATAACATATCACTACATTCTTGAAAACGACATGTTACATTCTTGAAAGCAACATGTTGCAAAACAAAAATGTAACACCACTTTTCTAGTTTTACTTAAAGACATATTGTTTACTAGTTAATATTACAAAACATTAGAGTTCACTAAAACACATGTTCTTATATACACAAATGCTAACAAGTTCCAAAATAGGTGCTAAAAATTCCTCTTTAAAATGCCAGGAGCTATCCAACAGTTACGGAGCTGGGGCCTTACTCTTGCTGAAACCTGAGTCACCTGCAAAACGCAATACTTAAATATAAGCTAATACTTAGTGAGCATATTAGCTGAAATCAATAATCATACAACAAGGATAAAGTCTCCCAGAAATGTCTTGCTTCCAAAGTGTAACACCTGCAAAGCTATATAAAATGTCATTGTATTAAAATATAGCTATACCATCGGCGTAGCCATACCCCTTAACATTGTTTTGGTATACAGCTACACCACTGTTCTGGTGCATAGCTATACACCACTTCTATACAATATATATATATATATATAACAAAGTTATCATATAATAGGTATATATCATATATACTTACATACTGTTCATACAAGATAAATAGTGCATTCACCTTGTATCTGATTACTGCTAAACAAGTAAAGAGTTCTGTCGAGTATTCAGACACCTCCATATACCAAAGAGTGAGCTACACATCACAAATTGGTCAAACTGTGCTGAAAAGGGGACCACACGGCCGTGTAGGTCTACAAGGGCCGTGTACCCCACATGACACGACCGAATTCGGTTAACACGACTGAATTCCGTTCAACCATCTCAACTGAGTTCGGTCACTACTCTGGCCGACATAAGTGGCTACATGGGCCGCGTTCCCTATACCAAACACGACCATGTTAACTACATGGTATATCACCGTCTTAAAACATGTACATGGTCGTGTACCCCTACACAGACTGTGTACACGACCGACATGTAACTTTTTATGAAGAACACAACTGCTAGTCTTGAGTTTAATTCCATTTTCAAACAATTTTAACAACTCAGGGGTGTTTCTCCACACCCTATACACCACAAAACATCTTTACAAACAACAATAACTCTTTTAATCCATGATTCAAGCTTTTGAATCCTTTTTACCCATATAAACATCAAAACTAAGCAAACACACATACCTCTTGCTTATAAGATCTAATTTACTGTTGTAATAGACTTAAACTAGTTGGTTCTTATCGATAGAAATTCCAAAGAAAATCACAACTATGCTCACGTACGTATATACACAACTATGGGTTATTATCAAAACAACCTTCGAACTATCAATTTTATTTTAACGATTTTCACCCCTCTAGTTATAAACATCTCTTATCATTTTTAATACCTAGTCATAAAGACTTTCAGACTTTATGGCGTTACAACTCTTCCCCACTTGGAACGATTTCGTCCCCAAAATCTATTACACAAATAACTCTAGGTAACTTTGCATCATATCATATTCAGGCTCCCAAGTGTAATCTAAGACTTTCATGTGCTTCCATTGTATCTTTACAACTCTTATCTGTTTGTTATGCAAACTCTTGACCTTTCTTTTAATATATAGCCATGGCTGTTCCACGTAACTAAGCCTTTCATCTATTGTCACATCTTGCAAAGGGACAATTGTTGATTCATCTGTTAAACACTTACGAAGGTGGGACACATGAAAAGTATTGTGAATCTAATAACTCCCTTCCATAGTCCCCAACCTAGAACTCTAATGGTGATCTCCTCTTATCTGCATAACTTTTTTATAGTCTATCTTGAGCAGCTTTAAGTCGTTCACGAATTTGCTGTATACACTCGGTCATCTGCTATACTATCATTGTACTGCCCAATTCTTCTGACCGACTTCACCCCAACACCCAAGAGTTCTACACTTTCTACCATACAACATCTCGTATGGTGGCATACCAATACTCAAATGGTAACTGTTATTATAGGAGAACTCTGCTAATGATAGATAGGTATCCCAGCTACCGCTGAAATCAATGATACATGCACAACATACAAGATGTTATGATTGTTGGTATGCATTCAAATCCATTATTTTTTCTCACTATATGGGAGATAATGTACACATAATAAGAATTAGACATGCACAACAATCATAACATTTTTACCCGTATAAACTTGTGATATATTTTTCTTATCCACATATTTAAGTCTATTTTAGTCCAAACACATGAGTATTATTGTGTATAACAAAACCTTGTGTTTAAGTCATCTCTCTTTCTTCAAGTCTTCAAATTTCTTCAACGTGATACAAAGAAAGCCTTCAAAAAGGCGCGACACAAACACATACCCAAAAAAGTGGTTTACATTATTAATCTCATTAAGGGTGAGCATAACCGAACCGTACCTATACCGGTACCGAGTTAGAGTTTTCGGTCCGGTACTCGGTACTTGAAATATTGATAAATCGGTATTTGGGACTACACGACTAGTACCGAAAAAACTAGGTAAAATAGGTGCCGGTACCATAGTATGGATAATCAGTACGGTATTCGGTACCATCTTTAAACCAAATTCGGTATTCGGTAAAATCGGTACCGGTTCCGGTACCATGCTCACCCCTAAATCTCATATTAACCGGTAGTTTTGACATGGTAATCTGGATAAAATAACAGCTTCCTTTCTCTAATCCGTTTCCTGTTCAGAACTGGTTTTGGTCCCAATTCCCAAACCAAACCAAACCATAAACAGAGTACCATCTCAGGGTTGTCTTATAAATAATGGTTCAGTTTGGGCTCCGGACCATATCAAACCGCAAACTGGTTTTTGATGAACTTTAAAACCAACAACCGAACTAACATATAGCAGGTTCCACGGTCCCACCAATAACTGAGCCCATTGAAAACACAATTACAGACGATGACGATCGTCAACAAAATTGGCATAAAAAGTTCTATAATATGTCCGACATCCACACAAGTTTACAAACACGCAAACTCACGACACATTCCAAAATCAAGTTAAAAAAACACATCATCACTACATAAAACAGATATCTAAAAATAGGTCTTAACCTCTACTCATAAAAGCAACAGAAACTTAGACTTACTATTGCATTTTTCAGAGCTTCACTTGTCTATCATATATCCAGCTAAATGGAATACTCGGGCCTTCTTTTGCCCTTGCTGAAGCCCTCTCCTCAAGCTTTCTGATTCTCGGGGGCAATCCGCATACATAGTCTTGGGCTTTACGCCCTTCACCAGAAAGCCCGGTTAGATCCGCCACTTTCCACCGACCCACCAGAAATTCCAAAATGTCTGCATAGTCTTTGGCAGTGTACACACCGAGTCTTTGGGCAACAGCTGAGAAATGGTCAAAGAGATTGTCATCACGCCCGTCATACATCAAGTGTGCAGGCATGGAGATTTTTTTTCTCATCATGTCAGCAAAAGCAAGAACAGTGCCATCAGGGTCAATTTCAAACAGCTTTTCAACTATTTTTGTGTAGGCGGTTTCGTGCCTTTTCTCATCAGCTGCAATTGTACCACAAATTTGGGCTAGTTTCAAGTCGCCATGTTCCTTTGCATGCCTGGCGGTGTTTCCATGGGAGACGAACGTGGCACGTTCTTGGAATGATGTGTAGATAAACCCAAGGTAAGGACTGTTCTCAGTACGAGGATCCTGAAAGCATAAGGTGTATAAATATCAAGGCTTGATGATACAAATTAAATTAATTTGAGTTTATTCTGTTTCTAATTTTATTTCTTTAGACAAATAGCTGAAGGAGTAGAATGGATCATACAGGTTAAATTCGCCTAAAGCATACTTGTAAAGCAAACAATATTAAACCGCTTATTGCAATAATAATTTTTGTAAGCATATTCGACACAGAAATTAATTTAATAAAAAAGTTTTAAAAACTTGGACAAAAATTGTTACCTGGCCCAGCCTGTTTTGACCCATACCAAAATATTATCAGTTTTGAGTTTTGACATATTAGCCAACCCACGAGTTTTGCAACCTCTAATACCGACGCTTAGACAGAAAAAAGAAAAAGAGAGGAAAGATCCATAACAAAAATTTAAGATAAAAAGGCAAAATGTAGTAACATTTGAATTATATTTATTTTTAACACGCAAAACGAGCAGAATAAAAAAAAGACGCCAAACTGGTAGAATGGGTCGAAAGTGGCCCAAAGTGCAGTTTCATTGCAAACAACCTACCAAATCGCTTTATTTGAAACATTAGATTACTATAATTGTAATAACACATTTTTGCAATCATTTAACCCAAAAATTATCTATGAAGAATTGGAAGAAAAGAAAAGTTGGAAAACCGATGACCAGCCCGGCCCATACATTTCAACCCTTAAGGAACTAGTACCATTTTGACCTGAACCATAATGTCCCAACATGTTAGACAAAGAAAAAAAAAGAAAGAGGGTAAGATTGATGTTGAAACAAATTTTAGATGGAAAAAGCAAACTTACCATTCCAGACCCAATAAGATATTGAATTGTCTTCTGAGTCTGCCTCATGTCCACCCGACCACAAAGGTAGAGATATGTGTGGAGAAGGTCACCATGCCTGTTTTCTTCAGCAGTCCAAGCCCTGGTCCAGATAGCCCAAGGTGTGAGGCTCGCCCCTGTCTCGTCGCGCACACCATCAAGGGTATTAAGCATTGTTTGGTACGTAGGTAGGGCTTCTTCTGTAATCATATCTCCAACCAAAACAACAAAGTAATCATCAGGTAACTCTTTTGCCCTTGCCCTCAATTCCCTAACTTGTTCCTCAAATCCATCAGATGCAGGATCTGGCAAGAAATCCTGCGCTTGCCAACATTTCTCCACTGGCTTTAGGTGAACCAATATATTCTGCTCTGCCCAACCTTCTATGGATTTGAAAATCTCTATCTTCTGTGGTGGCATAGAGTGTGTCACCTGAACATGGACCTCTCGTGGTGGGGTAAAGGGCTTTTTGGTACTTTCAACCCTGTGTCAGAAACAGGAAGAGGCCCATACAGGAAATGTTATTTATTCACAACTGCCACTAACAAGTAAGCAAAAAAAAAATACACGTAACACTTGGGATGTAGCTTCTTGCAATATCAAATCACTGGTTATTAGAAATCAAAACTATGTAATAGCAACAGATTGATATGTGACTCCGGATTAATCAAGTGCATGTTTTGGCGTCCTTGCTGTGACAAGATATAACAGACATTGTCATTGCTTAGAAAGAAAACATTGGTATCAAGAGATGATTAGACGAGATGAAATCCAGTCAGAATTGATATGAAGTGAGGTGAATAGGGCCTCAGGGTTTCACCTCACTTGTAATATATACCAAGGGTTTCCTCTCAAGTCTCAAGGCTAATTAACTAGCCTAAATGATACAAACATCTATGGTGGGTGGTAACTGGCAGATATATAAATAGCCCATAAGAAATATAAAGTACCAATTACCTATTTACTACAAAATTTTAATTGCATTACCAGAAGAAGACTAAATTCACTTGTAATGGAAGTGAATCACCTAGATTACACATTCCATGACAAAGAGATAATACATAACTACATAAGAAGCAAGATGAAGACCTATTTATCTAATGAGGCAAACCATTTGTAGCCCAATTGGCTATCCCTTGAATTTTACATAATTAACAATACCAAAACCATATTCACTCAATGATAGAACAAGACTTATTCACAGACTAACATCTGAGTAAGGCAATTAAACCATTGAACACTGTTAAAGAAACCCCAAATTCAAAAGAAACAGTTTAGTACCTAAATGAAATCAGATATTCTCTCCATATCATAAACAGAGACCACCTCAAAAAAGTTACCTTTTAGATTCAAAATCTTTGGGGAAAATTCTATTTACATCCTTAAATTATATAAAGACTACTGAAATGCAAGCCTTTAGGATGTTAAAATACTCAAAACATCTAAAGGAGTTTAAATTTGGAATTTAATATCACACCTCTTCACAGAATTGTAAAATACAAACATATAATCCAAATGCCAGAAATCCACATATGAAAATAATAAATAAAATAAACAGTAATATTCCACGGTATCATCATTATAAAATCTAGAGAAAACTCAATCGCAGTCACAATATCCTATTGTCGCATCTGCCACTTTGAATCTACTAATCGTATTCATACGAAAAGAAACCCATTAGTTCCGTATTGAATACAAATTAAACAACATAACTCATTTCATGGAATCAAAACACATCCAGACATGAAATGAGCAAAACGATTGAATAAAAAACGACAAGAAATGATACTCACTTCGGGGTGGAGGATCCAAGGGTGGAAGCCATGGTGAATTTGGGAGATCTGAGATTCGACGTTTTCTGAGAAGAAAATGAACGATACATCTCGGATTGCAACGTTACAGGGCTGATCCGTAGCGCCATGATTAATCTTCTTGTTCTTCTTGTTGTTCTTCGTGTGTGTTTGCAGTCGCACAGTTCTTCAAGTTCTGTTTTCCTCCACACAAGTGAGAAATGGAGAGAGTAGCAAAAGGTTTATAAAGAATCTTTTTGCCATATTCCAAGATTGCCCTTGCGTTTCATCTCTTTTACAAATTTACCCTTGTACTTTTATCTTTGTTGACCTTTTTGCCCTTTTGGGTACTTGAGCAATTAAGCACTACATATTTCTTTTGACCATTTTTTACCCTTTTTACCTATCATTTAACAACATATTTCTTTTGACTATTTTTACCCGTCATTTAATAACATATTTTTTTTTGACTATTTTTAGTCAATCATTTATTGCAAATTAATAAGAACAACTCTTTCCAAGATTATATACCACATGCAATAATTTTCTTTCTTTTGTGAAGTTATTCAACTGCCTAACATTTTCTCATGTCCTAATGATTTTAAAATTCATATTTATCTATTTTTTTAATATAAATTATCTAGGTTAATAATAAAAATTATATTTTTATTGCTTAAAGATTAGATAAATAAAATCTACAATGAAAATCCAAATATCAAACCATGACTCATATCTAAAATTCTAGTTTACAACCTCTAGAGTGTGGATTACCCTTTAATAAGCTTAAGTAAAACTTTTTACAAAGTTATAAAAGAATTTTGAAGTAGAATAAATTTACTTATTTAAAATTAAAATTGTAGAATTAAATTTAAAACATTTTCGACGGTTTCTTGCATTTTGGTTTGGTAAAAGTAAAAATTTAGAGGGAGACGAGGGGCAAAATGGTAAATAAAAAGAATGCAGGGCCCAAAAAGGGTAGTTGCGTAGGGAGAGAAACGGCCAAAACCCAAGCAAGTAAATGAGGGGGTGGCCAACAATGCCAATAGGCAATGAAAGTGACAACACATATTCCACTTGGCACCCCTCATCATTCTCTTATTTGCCAACTCCCCCTCCAATTTCTGAACCTTTTTACCTTGATATCATCGCCTATTTTTTTCTAATTTTCTTTTTTTTTATTTTAATTTGTTTTAATTATATGACACGTCACGTCAACCACATATCTAGGATTTGCCACACCGAACTAAAAATAAATGCTTATTTTCTTGCTTGCGTCATTTCATTTCTGTATCCGAGATGATTTATATACAAAAGGTTTTTATTATATACTTTTATTTTATTTCCTTATTATTTTTTATTTTTATTTATATATTAAATAAGTATAATAATCATAATTATCGTTAATTATTATGTGTGACAAAAATTAAAGAGCATAACTACTAACAAATTTAAGATGTATTTAATTCATGCTTCAATTGTATTAGCTTTTAACTAAATCACCTTTAATTCATCATGATATAATAAAACTAATAAAAAATAATTCTCAATAAAAGATATTGATTAATAAAAGCTTCTTACTTTTTTTTATTTTTTATTATTTTATCGAATGTATTCAAAAATCAAAATTTTAACTTTGTATAAAGGTATGATTGTCTATATCTTAATTTTTTAATTAGTTTAACACTTCGTGTATAACCACGTGAATGATTAAAGTAAATTTTAAATGTTTATAGTTTTAAAAAATATTAACATATATATTAAAAGAAGTGTAAAGCATACATAAAGATATAAAATCTCTTAAAAAGGGAGTAAATCTATTAGAAATAAAAATTTACATAATATTATCATCAAATTTCTTCTACAACACCTTTATAATCAAATTCGATTTTTTGATTTAATCTAATTTGTGTACCTGTTTACATCAATCACCTAAAAATCACATTTGTGGAAACAATTCATTCGTAAGCAATTTGAGAAAAAAAAAAGAATGATTGATGATTTTTTTCTAAAAATAAAATAATAACATCATAACTTATTTTATTTAATATATATTAAAGATTAAAGATAACTCACTTAACGGATATCGTTTCTGTTGACTATTGGTTGCAGTTGAATCATTAATGTATTACAAAAAAGAAAACGAGGAAAATATTTTTGAAAGAGACGTACGTACGAGGGGTTGCATTTATGTTTATATACAAACAATAAATATAAATAAAATTTACAAAAATAGAAATTTAGTAATGGGTTAACATCGAAAAGTATAATTCCCTCATCGATTAGTTTTATGTAAAACTAATTGTTTTTATGTTGGTTGTAAAAAAGTATATGTCGGTAATATGCTCAAAAAATTATCTATCAATAAACAATATTTATTTTCATATTGGGATCTTTTAAGCTAAGAACATAAAATAAAAATGCAATTTTTATAAAAAAATCTTTTATTATATAAAGTTTGTCAAATTCTTATTCAGTTAGATTGTGTTTTTGTAAAGCTCTTTCTATAATCTTTATTTTTTTTAAATGGACATAGATTTTAGTTAAGAAAATATTTCTTTGAGATAAAAAAATCTTTTTGTTATTCCCCATAAAAATTCAAACTATATTTTCTTCTTAAATGATGTTTGGTTTGTGAGTTTCAAATCCAACCACGTCGATCGTGTGATTGGTTCACAGAATATGACAAGATGATATGAAAAGAAACAAGAGCAAGCTACATTAGGGCAAGAAACTGGTGAGCAATGATGGTCATTTAAGGCAGAGATGATGGTCGAATAGGGCAACAATTGTTGGTTGATTAAGGTACCAATCGGTGCTCAGATAGAGGAGTGATGGTTAATTAGGTTGGCGGTGAGGTTGATGGTCAAAGGTGAAGGCGGTGGTCAACAGTGAAGGTCTTGGTTGACGGTGAGTTATGATGGTGAACAAGAGTTAAATGTTGATGGTAAATGAAATCCCACAATCATGGATTTTGAATCTTTCCCCTCCCCAGGGATTTTAAATTCCCACAATTATGGGATTTGAAATCCAAATCCCCCCCCCCTCCTTATTTATTTTCAACCAAACATGAGATTTTAAAGGATTTAAAATGTAAATCTTGTGAAATTCTATGAAATCCCGTGAACCAATCATCATCTTAGTTGTCTTACGAGTTTACACTAACTTCCCAATTCATGTTTGTGTTTCTAAGAGTATGTGGATAAGCATCATGAAAGGCTCGTGATGTAAAATCATACATTATTACAGACCTATGATCAACTTCCTCTCTCTCATGATGGTTTGTTGTCCAAGCTCATCATCATAGCCATGACGACCAATTTCTTTCATTATTTTTTTGAGTTTAACGGTCAAATAGTACAACATGTTGAAGTTTTATATACATACCACCAATCAAACAATATTAATATGCCACTTATCGAACAATATAACACTTACAAAATATTGAAATGGATGCATACGAGTATACAACTCATAGAAAGCGATATGATGGATGCAAGTTGTGAGGTTATGTGCTCATATATGAAACTAGAACACAAAGCATATATGAAACTAGAACACAAAGTAATCACGCATGTGTATAGGATGATGTTCTGATACAAACAATCTTAAAACACAAATACTACAAAAATTGCATCTTGTTTACAAAATCACTTCATTCGGCTTAAAATCACTATATCTCATCTAACAAACATACAGTGTCCTTAAAACTACCTCATCTTGGTTGAAAAATCCAATGGTTTATCATTTAGAAAACCGATGTATCTTGTCTAAAAACACTACCTCCACCTTAAAATCGTTACATTTAATAACCTACCACCTTTTGTCATCGCAAATTCAAGAAATAAATCCAAGGTGCTCCCGTTTAATTCCTCCAGCCACACTATTTGTCCATCAATCTCATCTCCACCCTTTAAATTGAACATTGTCAATCGTTCGTATCATTCCTAGGGTATCATTCTTAGTGTTAGGACCGTTCACATTTGATCCCTTCACTCTACACACACACATACATACATCTACAGACATGTATGTGATTACATTTTGTTATAATTTCATATATATGTGTGTATAACTAGAATACAAAGTAATCACATACGTCACACATATTATATATGTAAGGGAAGGTTATCAAAGGAATGAGATTTTAGGTGAGATGGAGAACAAATCATAGCCGTCCATTAAGTGTTGATCTATTAGATCAAACGGATGCAATTCACCAGTCGCAATTCATGGCTGGGTTATAAATAAAATGAATGACCAAATGTTGACCATCCGATCAAATCAAATAAAGTGTCAGGATTAAGTCACTCATTCTCACGATTATTTGCATTCTCAATTGAATCTTTCTCTCTCTCTATTATATAGGAGGTTCATGCAAAAAGTAATTTATTTACGAAAAGTGAGAGAAACATTTTAAGGCTTTGGATGATCTAATTAATGGTTAAGATGATTTATGGCATTTTAGTGATTTATGGCATTTTAGTGATTAAGTGTAGAAGGAGAGAAAGGTCATTTTGACGCAACCAACAAATTTCCCTCTTTAAATTCGATTATTAATTGTCCCCAAACCCCACAAATAATTCCCGCCGAGAATAAAGAGGAGAATGTAGACTTCCCCATTGCAACACTAGCATTGTCCGGTTAGCATCACATATGCGCAGCCTCACAAGAGTGTAACGCCCCAATTTTTTTTTAAAAAATAAATAATAATTTTCACCATAAATATTCATTCAAATAAATAGACAATAATAATGTTATTACATTCATCCCAATAATTAATTATTAAGTCTCAGTGTTTGTTAAATAAGAAACCACTGAATCTTTCAACCAAGATTAGGATTGTAAACAAACCGAACGAATATGAACGGGGCTTGTTCGTGTTCATTCGCTTGACTTTAGCCGAACAAATAAACGAGCATGAACAGTTAAACGAACGGATTTCTGTGTTCATGTTCTTTTGTTTAACTGTAGCCAAGCAAATAAACGAACACAAAGGATAAATGAACGAGTATTTATGTTCGATTGTTTAAAAGATTGGAGTAACGAGCAACACAAATGATGAGATGCGGTATTTCTATAGACATGTTGAGAGTTTTTTAATTAGAAACCATGGAATCCTTCAATCAAGATGAAGTAGTTTTAAATTGGATACTATGATTTTGTAGATAAGATGCAGTATTTGTAGCGTTTGTATTTTAATACTATTTAAATACATCAAATTAAAACAGTATAAACACTCATCTTGTCTAAATGATCACTGCGTCCATCTTAAAATTACTACAAAATGAAGTGATTTTAGAATCAATGTAATGTTTTTAGTAAGATGTAATAATTTTATATTTGATGTAATGATTTTAAGCCGGATGTAATGTTTTTAAATAAGATACATATGTTTTTTAAACAAAAAACTATTAAATTCTTCAATAAAGATGTATTAATTTTAACTGTACCTTATGTTTATTAGCCGTGATACAATGATTTTAAGTTGGATGCAGTGATTTTATAGACAAGATGCAGTGTTTCTAGCTTTGCTATTTTTATTTCTTAATTGAAAACCACTGCATCTTATCTAAAAATATTGCACAGCATCCGAAGCTTATCATATTTGATTGTAATTTTTTTTAAACAAATAAGTCACAACATAAAGAAATTAACTCTTATCTCCTAGGCAGCCGCAATTTTTGAATAGATAATTTATTTCCACCGTGAAATACGTTGAGCATGAAAACAATGCAAACAACCACCATTCGCAAGTTCGCAATTACATTTCCGTTCGCAAGAGATCTCTTCCCTATATATATATATATATAGGGGAAGGTTCATTTGAGAACCTTTTTTATTGCGAGAACCGCGAGAACCAATCTTAGCCGTTCATTTTGGATAATGGAATTCATTGATGAAGAGCGTGGGGGGATTGGGTGTGGCAGGGTGCATGTAAGGAATTCATGGGTGGGCAATCCAATTGAAGGAGGGAAAATTGGACGGTTAAGATTGGTTCTCGCGGTTCTCGCGGTTCTCGCAATAAGAATGGTTCTCGAATGAACCTTTCACTATATATATATATATATAGCATCAATATAGAACCACTCTTAAACATAGAACCTAAAGGACCATTTTGGGCCTTTAGATTAACTTGATCAAGGGCTTATATTAAGTTGTGACAAAATTGTAATTATCATACATAGTTATGATGCTATAATTAAAAAGAAGGGCAAAAAAGGAATTGAAAAAAATCATCAGCTCCTCACGCCTCCTCACATATATTTTAAAAAAACCCATTAATCATTCTAATTATCATAACTATCTCATGTTTAAGATTTTTAACAAAAAAATTATACCATTAGGTTCAATTTTTCTTGTTCTTTAATTCAAGACCACTCTTCCTATATTTCTAAAAAATTTATTTTGAAAATGCAAATTTCATGTCTTAACATGCATATGTGGATGAAGATGATAATCAAAATGCAATTCTTCATACTCCAAAAAATTGGTTGATAATTCAATGATTTTTTAACTGATGTAGTGTTTTGTGTATGAAATTTGCATTGTAGTGTTGTATATGGAATTTGCATTTTGGGTTTGAACATGTAATTTGTTTAGCGTCATCTGCATTTTAGTTAATTCAGTTCATTCAGTGACGCACTATAATGCATTTTGGTTTATTTGATGTTATATTTTACATTTTTTGTTTATTGTATACTTTCTTCATGAATTATTGACCTACAATTTCATTGAATCAGATTGTTAAATGCAGATGAGAGTTGTGAGTTTTCATTTTCATTTGCTAATCTGCATTTTCATTAAATGGGTTTGTGAAGTGCATTTTTATTTAATCAGATTTGTGAAATGCAGATGAGAGTCGTGAGTTTGCATTTTTGTTATCTGTTCTTTTTTTTTCATTTTGGGTAGCAAATATACGAACATGCATATATATAAAAATGCAAATATATAAACAAGCATTTTTTATGTGAAAGTGCTGCTATTTGTATTTTATACTGTTGTTACTTGCATTTCACATGTTGCTGTTTGCATTTTAGACTGTTGTTACTTGCATTTCACATGTAATATCAGCCCTTGAAAGTGTTGCTGTTTGCATTTTGCATTTGTAATTACATGCTGCTGTTTGCATTTCACATTTTAGGTTTGAACATGTTTGCTGTTTGCATTTGCAATTATATTCTGCTGTTTGCATTTGCAATTACATGATGCTGTTTGCATTTCACATTTGAAAGTGCTACTGTTTGCTTTTTGCATTTGCATTTTAGGTTTGAACATGTAATATCAGCCCTTGTTACTTGCATTTCATATGCTGCTGTTTGCATTTTAAACTATTTTTTATTTGCTAATCTGCATTTTCATTGAATGGGTTTGTGACGTGCATTTTTATTGAATCAAATTTGTGAAATGCAGATGAGAGTCCTGAGTTTGCATTTTTGTTATCTGTTCTTTTTTTTTCATTTTGGGTAGCAAATATACGAACATGCATATATATGAAAATGCAAATATATAAACATACATTTTTGATGTGAAAGTGCTGCTATTTGCATTTTATACTGTTGTTACTTGCATTTCACATGTTGCTGTTTGCATTTTAAACTGTTGTTACTTGCATTTGACATGTAATATCAGCCCTTGAAAGTGTTGATGTTTGTATTTTGCATTTGCAATTACATACTGCTGTTTGCATTTCACATTTTAGGTTTAAACATGTCTGCTGTTGCATTTGCAATTATATGCTGCTGTTTGCATTTGCAATTACATGCTGCTGTTTGCATTTCACATTTGAAAGTGCTACTGTTTGCTTTTTGCATTTGCATTTTAGGTTTGAACATGTAATATCAACCCTTGTTACTTGCGTTTCACATGTTGTTGTTTGTATTTTAGACTATTTTTTTATTTATTAATCTGCATTTTCATTGAATGGGTTTGTGACGTGCATTTTTATTGAATCAGATTTGTGAAATGCAGATGGTCGTGAGTTTGCATTTTTGTTATCTTCTTTATGTGGGTTGCATTTTGCATTTGAATTTTCGTCAAACAATTTGCATTTTTATTATCAGTTCTTTTTTTTTCATTTTCGGTAGCAAATATACGAACATGCATATATATGAAAATGCAAATATATAAACATGCATTTTTGATGTGAAAGTGCTGCTGTTTGCATTTTAGACCGATGTTACTTGTATTTCACATGAATTAGTTATTTTGATTTGAGTAAACCGGTAAATCCAAACGTACGCATCAAATCATGACTCTTTTGTAAAAAGATTGGTATCCCATTACATTGTGGCTACCTCAGCTTTTTTGTCATCAATTACTCATCACACTTGACTCGTACTCCTTCATATCATCACACCAAATTAAAACAACAACGAAAAATAAATAACCCAACTCTACATACCGACGAGTTCATCATTTGTGAAAACTCATATACTTAACAAAAAAAACATGTTTTAAGACTAATCAATGTAATCATAATGAACTCTATATATGACTTTATGGCATTGTAAACGAACAGTTGCTAGATGTACTATTATTGGGATATTCCTTGGAACTGGTATTTACGAGTTGAATGATATGTTTATGACTTGTAGTGTTAGACTTTTTGATATACACTAAATTATACATATTTTTATATTTAATCTCTCACTTAGAGCGGATTTTGTGGAAAAATGATTCGGATATTGCATGGAATCCTTTGTTTTCTACTTTTCAGGTTTTCATGGCGTATATTGGAGTTTTGATGCTAAACGGACGAAGTCCGGATCTTGTGATGAAAAATTAAAGAAAAATGTATGCCACGGCCTCTGACAAAGGTCGTGATGCCGTCGCAATACGTATCACAACCATCACAAGCATGAAGCATTTGATGCCTATATCATTTTTTGTACAAATCACCATCACGGCGGCATCATGGGCAGTGACAAAGGTCGTGATGCTCTCACGTGCATTCATCACGAAGATTTGATGACTTATCCAGCCATTATAAAACACAGAATACGACCCAATATGACCGTGACAGAGTCGTCACGAGATCAAATACTGCATGTGATGCGGTCTTGAAGACAACACTACAACTATATAAACTAAATTCAATACACAACCGATAAGAAGACCACCAACCTTCACTCTGTCCATTATTGCTCTGGAAGAGTTCTTGAAGTTCCATACATCATCAAGGAGCATTCAGGAAGGCTTAGGACTTCATTGTGGTATAGTTTTTCTTATAATCAAGCTAAGGGAGTTACTACAACAAGTTTATCATCATTTCCACCATTAGAACTTCATTTTGGTATACTCTTTCTTATAATCTTGTATTTCCACAATGTTTATACTTGTTAACTCATGTTTTGGTGGTGATTTTGTAACCATGATGAGATAAAACTCTTGTACCCACTTAGATTTTAATGAATCCATGCTAATCTTGGTATTTGAATTGTAATGACAACTATGTTTTTGTGATATTCTTGTTGTTCTTGCCATGTTAATCAAGTGAGTTAGTAAGTTTGACCATGTTGAAGAGATTTTCATGTTGTGTTTGAGCATGCTTAGTAGGTTCCTAGTGTGTTCATGTCATTTATCTTCAATTTTACATATGTTAACATGCTTGACTTGTTATTGATAGAAAGATTATATGCTTATGTTAGTAGCATTTTCAAATGTGGCATGTTGATTTGAGGCACTTTACTAGGCTAGTGGGCAATAATATGTAAACTTGGATGCATGGCTATTTTTACCTCTAAGAACATCAGGTGTACATAAAGCATCTCATCGGCATGTTGATTTGACCGGTCGGTAACCAGGGGCACACCACCCCTCTCCATGCGGTACCGAAAAATGGCATATGTGTTCGGCATTTGAACGCCGAAGAGAGATGAGAGAGAAAGAGAGAAAATAGGAGAGAGTAGAGATGAGAGAAGGTATTTTTTTAAATAAAAGTTTTTGAAGCGTGGCTAGTACGGGTGTTTAAGCATGGTTGAAGCATGAAGTGAGTTGTGCTGATGTAACGCTGATGTGGCACGAAGCATGGGATGCCCAAGCATGGTACACCCCATGCTCTAAAAGGTTTAGAAAGATATGCCTAAGTAAGTTTAGTATGCTAACTTAAATCTTTATGGTTTGTAGAAATTAATTTCACCAAGGTTTGTCTGTATGCTGTTTTTATTAAATCTTTGATATTTGTTAGCATGGGTTTGATTAACTTGGCAAGAACATCATTTATGAACTTAGAATAAAAATATATAAAAATGAGTGTTTTATAAAAATCACTTAACATAGTTGTCTTAACAATCATTAACCATAATTATTTTTGGACGAAATCTAGTCTAAGTGGTTAATTTAATCTTGATTAGTATTTTCTTGTGATAATTGCTAGCTTGGTCAACATGGTATCAAATTTACACGGTACCGGTGTCCAGATTAGCGCAGATGCGATACTCGTTATCGGGGTTTGTGAAACAAATGTTTATGAGGTTTTGTATCAAATATGTGATTAGATTGTGCAGATAGTTTGTTTTACGTGTATATATATATGGTATCGCTCACTAAGTGTTAACTTATGGTTGTTAGTTTGCCTTTTTGCAAATAATGTTAGTTCTTCTGGCACAGATAAAGGGAAGACTCCAACACGTGTTCCTGCCCCTAGATGATTAAGTATTTAATAGATAAATCGGACCGGCCTAAGAGGAACCGAGTGAAGCCCGCCACTATTAGGATTAACCGATTAAGTACGTATCGGATTGGATTACGCAACGGCAGTTAAAGTTGACCGTTTGTTTTAAGCACACATCAAGAAAAATTATTAAAATTGATTAAAGAAAACCAAACCCTTCACTCAAAACACAATTGGTTTATTATTATCATACATCCATATTCTGTAATCAACCAATACGTAGATGGCATACACTCTTTAAAAAAATCAAAAGAAAGAACTCAAAACCCATCAAGATTTAAAGAAAAAATTAGTTGAACAGAGAAACGATACAAAAATTCACACAAATCTGTTAAATGGCTTCCTTCCATACGCAGCTGGCATAGAAATGGCAGAATCCATGCTCAAATCCCCGATAGACCGTGGGGACTTGTGTTTTTCCAACACCCTTTGCGGCTGTGAATCCTTAATCGAAGACTTTTTGTTCCACTTGAATGACGACCCGATGTTTTGCGTCAAAGGGAATGAAAACCTGCGTTTCGATGATGTCTCGCTGGCAGCAGTGCTTGAGAGCCGGTCTTTCGGGTTGCTTGTCGGTCTTGCTTTGGCTTTCGCTGAAACTGTAGGACTCATATAATTCGGAACTGAAAAAGGTGGACAGCTCATCAAGCTATCGTCATCTTTCATCGGGTAAGGTGATGTGGCTTTTGATTTGGAGTATTTCATTAGGTTTGGGGTTGTTGACGGTGGGGTTCTTGTAGGAGTCATAAACTGTCTAGCTCTAGTCGGAACAGTTGATTTTGAAGACCTTGGCGTGGGTGTGTCAAGATTCTCCAATGGAAAATCGGTCTGTTTGAAGATACTCGATTGAGGGCGTGGGCTTGATTTATGTCCCAGATTCGGGCGTGATGGTGTGGGTGTGAATTCGGGGTTTTTCGTGGGTTCATCAGATGGCAGTTGACGTTCTAACCAGTTCCACCACCATGGAAATCCGCCAGACCGGACGTCAGTGAGAGCATTTTGAGCGGATTTTGGTGTCGCTTTCCATAACTGAATTTCAAAACAGAGTTAATACTTAAAGAGCTTGATTTTCGAATATTCGAAAGACTTTGAGAGAATGGTTTCAAGAATACCTGGTGGGAGTATGCGTATGCCATGGCTCGTTCTCTCTTAATCACCGCCTCCATTTTTCTTTGTAGTCTTGCTTCTCTTTCTTCTTTTGTTATTAAGCTATCATCCCAGTGTTCATCGCCCGACTCCAGCTACATCCCATACCAAAAATTATATCAATTATTTTAACCAATTTGAGGGTTTCTTTTTAACTAATTTTGACTCATTTAACATTGTTAGTGATAAAACTAAATTAAATCGACTCATTTATAAGTAAATAGGTTGAAATAGACGTGTGTACAATCCGGACCGAGTAAACCCACATTAGCCCATCGGGTTTTCTTTTTATTCTTTTCTTCAAATGGCCTAAACTGTCAAACAGGCCCGAGTGAGGCCCATTTACAGTTTAAACTTTAAACCAATCAAATCAAACCATGCACAAAATCCTATGGACTTGTGGTTTCATTTTGGCCCAAACTGTCAAAAGAACCTAAGCAAAGGCCCATTTAAAGTTTACAGTTTAAACTAATCAGATTCAACCCCATACCCTGTTCTTGTGGGATTGGGTATGATTGTTGTACAATCTAAACCAAGTAAATCAAACCATGCACAGAATAAACCTATGGACAGATGGACTTATGGTATAAACAAAATGCAACATTGTGAGTAAAGAGAAAAGAAATCTTACGAGGCTGCCGAAGGTCCATTTGCCAACCGAACTTTCTACTTCCTTATCGTTTTTGTGTGTTTGGTGTTCGAGTGCTTGGTTTTCTAACATTTGGATTCTTCGCGATTGAATCTGAGTTTGGATTCTCACCAACAATTGCATTTGTTTCATGGCGTTAACAGTTTGTCGCTTCACGTTTTGACCTCTTACAACTCCTTGAAGCCTCACAAGACCCCTTAAAGCTCGGAAACTCTTCCTTGCCTGTATATCATACACTCAACCAATTACAGAAAGTGAACTACTTGAACAACAGGTTGGTGTTTGGATTTAGTTTTGGAATTAATAATTTGACTATTACAACTTGAAGAAACAAGTTTTAGTTGATTTTGTTCTGATCAATAAATTTAGGTTTTGGATTTGTTAGTTCAAAGTTTTATTTCAGAACAGTTTTTTCCCGCTTTAGCAGGCTTCCTCAAGGAAGTCAAGCTGCACGTGGTCTAACCATTTCCGATACTCTCCCCTGATCATCTGATACGAACCCATCCCATACTAGGCTCGTATCATGCTATAGGCTCAAGTGTAGAACTCACCCCCAAAAGCTAGCTTATAGGTGGAGGGGACACCTAGACTTATAAGCTACCAACTTAATGTACTTTTGGCCGATGTGGGATCATATCGGCCAAAAGTACATTAAGTTGGTGGCTTATAAGTCTAGGTGTCCCCTCCCCCTATAAGCTAGTTTTTGGGGTGAGTTCTACACTTGGGCCTATGGCATGATACGAGCCTAGTATGAGATGGGTTCGTATCATCATCCAAAATGTTTACTAGGGAGTATTAAACTCGGGTCTCTTTTGAGATTTTCTAGGTCGCCTATTGCTATAGGCCATCTTGAGATGGTTTCATATGGACCATATTAAAATTTGTAGAACACTTGAACATCTAACCATGTGATTAAAACAACGTAAAGCAACAAACATCAAAAACACTATTTGCAACTACGATCCATAACAAACCATTCACAAAACTCGCGCTAGGAAACTTACCATGTAACCTCTATATGCAGCCTGGATTATGGTAGCCGAACGGTGGTGGTGTCGAAGAGTTGGCTCTGGTCTATAATTAACATCCGTGCGTCTTTGAACCCCTCGAGGAGGGGAAACTGCCCTAGGAGAAGGCACCCTAGGAGAAGCGGTGACCCTTGGAGATGCAGGCCTATTGGAAACCAAAGGTTGTGGTCCTTGTGGAGTTGTTGGTTGTTGCTCAGCAGGTGCAGGATGACCAATAAACAATAACTGTTGATCAACTTCCCCCAAGATTTTCTCAATACTGCTTGGCTCTCTAAAAAGAGGAATGAATGATCTGCTTTCTCCATGTTTTAATCTTCCTCTCCCCTTCTTTTCGCTGAAACCTTTCTTCTCTATTTCCTGTGACCAAGCCAACCAAGATCAAGAAAACAACAAAATCAACATCTTTTGATTTACTAATGATGTTTTAATCAAAGATATTGAGGAAAATTGCAATACCCAAAAGTGAAAACTGAAAATTTAGATCAATCTGCTTACATTTGGTAGCTTTTCTTTGGAGCTTGATGTGAAGACCTTCTTGATTGCAGAAAACCAACTCCCTTTTCTCCCCATCTGTTCCTTACATTACTATTTTACCCTGCAAATTAAAAAAAGTTGAATTTTGAACAAGACACAAAGGAGGTCAAGAAATATGAATCAAGACCAAGAATTTGTGAATTTCTGGCCAGAAAGCTGTTTGATTAGTGGATATAACTATCTAAATCAAGCACTCGAGAGCAAAATTTACACCCATTTAACAAACAACGAACAAGCAACACCCGATCTATAAGCTTTGGCCTACGGTATCAAGGGATAATAAATCATCAAAATTCAGTCCAAATTCTTGTTTATTATCGCTACAATTTCAAAGGAAAACAGATATTCAGACCCACAAGATAGAACAAAAAACCCATAACTTAAATTCTCAAATAACGCATATTCAAGAGCAAAATTTTACCTAAACGCTATAAGAATGTTCTTCAGATTTTGAGAAACCCTTTTGAGAAAGCTGCTCCAAAATCGATCAATTCTACACAAAACACGATATACTCTCTCTCTCTCTCTCTAGATTAACCTTTCCTGGCAAGGGCATGCTGTGACATGAATCTTTTCTTCATAGCAACAGTAGCTTTTTTACACACACAGCAGTAGAGAGAGAGAGAGAGAGAGAGAAAGAGAGAGAGAGAGAGAGAGAGAGAGAGAGAGAGAGAGATTTAATTGTAGAAATCTTTGAATCGGGTTTGTTTCTTGAGGGCCTCTAAGAAGATTGATTATTAATATGAAGATCAATTTTCACAACTTTATTCATCTTTATTGTCCCCACCACCAACTTTCACCTTTTATAGCTTTATAATTTACAAATATTTTCAAAAGATATATATACATATATATATGTATATGTATATAATTTTCAACAAGAATTCTTTGATTAAGGGGTTGAATGATTGAAAACGAAGGGGGAAGATTTGGACGCTTACCCACCTGATTTGTGAACCTGCCGTGCTGCCAACTTCAACAAACTTTACTTAGATGGGAAGAATATTTAAGACTTTAATTGCTTTTCATCATCATTATTAATAATAATATTATGCCACTCATCCATCTAAGTCTCTTTTTTTTTCCAGCAGTCCGCCACCACGGCGGCGCGTGGATCAAACGCCCCGGCTAACGGATTTAATCGGGTGGAGCCGTGAGACGACCGTTTTTTCCCGTACACCTTGCCTTTATGAAAAATTCCTCCACCTTAATGATTTCGTATCGAATTTATTCTGTTTATGAAATTACTTTTTGTTGATAAATTAGTTTTGGCACAAATTATTTTAAAAACTAGATGCGTCTATGATTAATAATTCATACTTGATAATATATTCGTTTTTGATATTGTAACAGTATGATATTCATGTATTATAGTGAAATCGAATAGTTTTTATTCACTACATAATTTTTTTTCTCTTTTGTTCTATTTCCTTTATTTTTCTTTTCATCATCTAACTCTTTTAATAATTTTAAACATAACTTTTGAATAATAATAAAATTAGAAAAAAAAACTCCACTTATAAATAAGATGATGAAAATATATTATAATTTTAAAAATTATGTTGATATGAATGAGGAATTGCGTTAATATAAGAGTGTGTATTAATGGGTTTGTGTATTAAAAAGGGTAAGAATATTTAAGAGTATATTGGGTAATTTCCATTATTTAAATTTTATGACTTTAAGTAAAGTAAAAGAGAATATGTTAAAATTTTATTCATAATTTAAACATTATTTTTCTTTTTTTATTTAATTTTTAATTTGTGTTTAAATTTTTTATAGGTTAAAAATTAACTTGCATTGAATTTACATTTATAAAACATTATTTATTACATAATTTTTAGTTATTAAAATAGTATTTAAGAATCTAATTAACTTTATTTAATGATTTATTTTTAGATTTAAATAAAGTAAATTAGTAATTTTAAATTACTTGAAAATTAAGATATTAAAACTTTTGAAAGACATAGCTAATGTCTTTATATATTAGTATAGAGTAAATATTAAAATTAACTGTAATGCATTTACAGTTTTTTTAAGATAAAATTTAAGTTAAGTAATACACTATCTCATGCATGTATTACAATATATTAAAACAACCAATTTTTAAATTTTATAATTAATAAAAAATTAAGTCAGTGATCGGTTATAAAATACTAATTAATTACAGTGTAAAGTAGTCATAAATTCTGTAAACTTTAAAACACATGACCATTAACTCATTCGGTTATAAAATGAAAAACAAACATCAATTGTTTATACAAATGTACATTTTATAAAAGAACAAAAACTTATTTAAATAATATGTTATACATCGTGTCATCATGCTAGTAAAATGCTTATATATTTATAATGTTTGTGTAATTAGAGAGTTTCGTGAGTTTTGTAGAATTTGGATCGATAAACTTGAAGAAAATCATGGATATATAGAAATGAATCTAATGCACACTTTTATGCATTTTTTATGTTTTTATGAATTTTTCGTCATTATTAAGCCTAAATGTTTTGAAAACTCATAAACCATTCAAATTTCTTAATTTTTGTGGTTCTTGTAATAAAACTATTTTTTAGTAAAACCTTCCCATATATATGCATACACACACACACATATATATATAGGAAAAAATTCAAATGAAAATTGTTTTTCATTGGAGAACTAATCTTAGCCCCAGATTAAAACTAATCAATGGCTATTAATGGTAATGTCTAATTAATGAGATATATTTTGGGAAAATGAAGACATGCTTATTAACGATGGTCCACTCAGACGCAATTCTTGGTTGATAAATATTTAAGACCAAAATACCCTATTAATCAGTTACTAATAGAGTTACAAACAATTTTCGAATAAAAAATGTTATCGTTTAAACTTATATATCATATGAGAACTGCGAGAACCAATCTTATCCCTTGATTAAAATTAATCAATAGTTAAGATTTTTTGGTTGCTCATTAATGCTTCATTAATGACTCATTAATAATGCATTAATGAGGGTTATTTTGGGAAAATGAAGCCTCGCAAATTAATGATGGCTCATCCGGACGCATTTCACGGTTGAGTAAATATATAAATTACCAAAATACCCATATTAATGAGTAATTAATGGCCTTAAAAATAGTTCTCGTTTGAACTTTTGCCTATATATATATATATATATATATATTGAAGGAGGGGAATTGGACGGCTAAAAGATTGGTTCTCGCGGTTCTCGTAATAAAAACGGTTCTCAAATGAACTTTTCAATATATATATAAAATCAATTAAGAAAACTTGTTATTGTAAGAATGAAAAGAACAACCATTAGATTGGAGAGATCTATGGTTAATAGTATTTTTTTAAATTCTAAGGAGCTGTTTGTAAAACAGAATAATTAAGCTCTGAATGATTCTGTGGTCTGAATAATTCAAAGACTTTGAATGAATCTAATTCTGAATGTGATAGCTGTTTGATAAAGGTTCTGAATGAATAATCTAAATGATACAAATTATCATTTTAACTTTAATAGTGGTACATTATATTATTATAAGATATGATTGTTTAACAAGACAATGTGTGAAAGAAGAAATATTAGAGTAAGATACTTGGTGCTTAATGATTCAGAATGCACATTAAGGTAGAATGATTCAGCAGCATTATGTTGAATAACTTAGCACAGTCTTCATTCAAAGGCAGCAATCAAACACGCTGAATGCTGAATGATTCAGTTTTCAGCACTGAATGATTCCATTAACTAGCAAACAAAGAACTCCTAACTTGTTATTGTTAACATCATAAATAACACGTAAAATATATTTTAAGTTTTTCCCCTCATAATTTATACTATTTTCTAATTTTAGTTCTAACTATAAAAGTGGTATTTTGATAATTATATTAAATCTAAAGGAATAAAGATAGTTTATACATTATAATTAGAGTGTTAATTATAAAATAAGAAAATACATGATCTGAAATCTGAATGTCACTCGTTGTTTTTCCATCCTCCCATTTTAATTTGTACAATCAACTTGATATATTTTGATTAACTTTTTTTACTAAGTTTATTTTTTAGAATAGTAACTAAGTTTTAGTTTTATTTTAATTATACCATGAACTTTGTTTTAATTACTATTGTATACAATGAATATTTTATTTTAAAAAATAATAAAATCATATTTCATAATCTTTCTATTGTATGCAAGTTGTTGTATACTATGAAAATTTGACAAAGTTTATTGTATACAATGGTAACTAAAAACAAGACACAGAAAACATTTATTTGAATATAATGAAAGAATTATGAAAGTTGATTGTATTGTTTTTCAGAAAAAAAAATTGGTCGCATACAATGATAACCAAGGCAAAATTCATTACATTTTAATGCAATTTGCCCTATTTTAAGTCACCTAAAAATGGTAACTAAGTTTTAAAAATATTTTATTCTTGTAAAATAAACCTTTTTTACTAGTTATTAGTTAAATTTGATTTATTTATTTATTTAAATTTCTTATATATAATATATACATATATAATATGTGTTTTGTCTGTATATTAAACTATTAGTGCGTCGTGTGTGTTGTGTTGTGTGTATGATGTGTGTGATATGTGTGTACTATGATATAAATACATATATATATATATATACATATTGTATATTATATATATATATATATAATCAATTTTAATGATAAATAAACCAAGTTTACTTAGTAACCTATAAAAAACTGTAATAATTTCACTATAATAGAACAATTTTAAAACTTTGTTACTATTTTTAGGTGATTTAAAAATTTAAGTGACCTAACTAAAACAAAACTAAAACTTGATTATTATTCTATAAAATAAACATTTTTTTTATTTTTTAACTGAGTTTTTTAAAAGTTAGAATGTGTTTGTTTACTTGTGAAAATTTATGTATAATTATAGAGTTTATAGAATTTTAAACAATCTAATATTAGAATCTAAAATATAAAGTAAAATTAAAATTAATGTATTCATTTAGAGTTTGTAATATATAAACTACCTTTCTCATCCGCTAAGGATAATGTTTTACATGTGAAATAATTTTATTTTATATGTGAAAATACCAAAAGTAGTTTAAAACAAACTCCATACCATCCAAAACATTCAAACTCAAACTTCAAAGAACAAAATAAAACTAGTATAAAAATAAACATATAATCTATTATATAACATTCCAAATCCAGAATCAAATTGGTTTAACCTCAAAGCTCAAATTACGTATCCCCCTTTAACCTACAAGGCTATAAGACCATGAGTTATGGTCTAACCGATGGAATTGGGTACCATCGGGTACCATAAGAAACACCAAAACAGGTGTATCGAGTAGGGAGATCGGATATAGAAGCTCGATCGAGAAGCAATAGGCACCACCCCACCCCCCCCCCCACACACACACACATATATATATATATATATATATATATATATATATATATAAGATTTGGGTAAGGGAAGGTATAACACTTATTTTGGGTAGGGTAAAGGAAATGGGTAAGGGAATGATGTGGTGCTGATGTGCCATTGGGTAAGGAAAAGATAAAGGGAAGATATAACTAATGGCCTAATAGCATGTTACAAAAAGGTTAAACAGGAAAAAAAATAAAAGATCAAAGTATTCTCAAACTAAACATTAAACATTAAAAAAACTTTAGGGTTAAACCAAAATAGAATGTAAACTTCATAGATAATATATAAAAACTACTATTTCACATCTGCAAAATACTACTTCACATGTGAAATGACAGTGTTTCACCGGTGAAATACCATTGTTTTGTTAGGAAATGCCCACCGCACGATGAGCTAGTTATACTTCTGATAATGCATGAATCTATTAGGTCACACGTGCAATCCAAATCACAGTGGTGAAAACAAATTGTATGTGGAAAATTGTTCGTCTTTGATCATCTCACAAAAGTTATGAACCATAAAGCGTGTTATGATTGCAAATGCATCGTGTCATGTTCGTAGACAAAAATCCGGAAACAAAATTTTAAACGATAAAATTTTGTTAAGCACGGATGTACCTTTATAAGGAGTCTGGTTGTGCTAGTGCATAATTGGTGCACTAGTGATGCTTCTATTAAATGTGCACATCTTTCGTTATATGAACATGTGGTAGATTTAGAAGCATTGAGACTGGCATTTCTTGCCACTAATCCTTCACCACAATGCATATCCCGATTATGGCAGCTCGAGAAGGCAACTATGGATCTAGAGATCATGTGTCTAAGAGAGATAAACTCTCTCTTTCCAGAGAGAGGCCACTTTTTAGACTGAGAAATAAAGATTCAAGCTTCGAATCTTTGATTGGAACAAATTTGGATGCTAGATGATAGATGCTAGCACTGACGAGGATAGTTATGATGTGTGGTACACTATTCAGAGCTTCATCAGAAGTCTATACCAAACTCAAAGACATTTGAGGTATAATCTTGATGTCCTTTTGTTTCATTGTGCAATTAGCCTTCATGGATCCTCCTTTTGGTATTATTGTTTATGTTTTCATGCTTAATGTTCTTAATTGTAATCCAATAACACTAATACGTTTCATATGTGAAAATACCACTGATAGTTTAAAACAAAGTCCAAACCAAACCATCCAAAACATTTAAAATCATACTTCAAGAATCAAGAAAATAAAACTAGTATAAAAAAATAAACCCATTATCTATTATATAACATTCAAAATCCGTAATCAAAATGATCATATACCACAGAGTTAATTACACGAACGATCCTTTAAAATATGCTTAAATCACGCTCTCAGTCCTTTATTTGAAGATACTGCAAAGTCAATCCTTAATTTTTAGAAGTTGAACACAAATTGTCCTTGTCTAATAACAAATGTTATATTTTTTAAAACAATTATCTTATTCGTTACACAATTGGTCTTTATTCAATATCTTTACTTTTAAATCAATTATAAAATCATTTTGCTATTATATAATTATATTATATTATATAGGACATTTTTATTTGAATTTAAAAAGAAAATCAAACACTCCTTTATAATGGGGACACACACACACACACACACTCTCTCTCTCTCTCTCTCCCCCCACTCTCTACAAAGAACACTTATCACCGATCTAAACTTGTCTCCGATGAACACAAAGCAAGCATCATCCTCCTAATCCGAAAGGTCACCGACGGCCATACACCACGCAACCGCCATCGCCGTTGAGATTTTTGCCGGTAATTTTCTAGGTTCTGATGCATCATCTTCTTGACCAAAGTACCATGCGCCGCCGCCACCACCGGAAGGGGGCCTATCAAGGGTTTTTTCTATCCTTTGTGATTTCGAGCTGTTCTACTGGCCGATCCAAAAACAAGCATGTGACACATCTAGTTCACCATCCCCTTCTTTCTAAAATCGATTTCGTGTTTGATTGATATGGATTTGTGGTCTTGATAGATCAAACGAAATGGTAAAGTTTAGGATTCGTGTTAGGGTTTGATTTATGGTTGTTTTTCTCAAATCTATGGTGTATTTGTGTGTGTGAGAGATATAAGTCAGATTTAGTGTGTTGATGTTTGTGTGTAAGAAAGAGAAGACCTGTGTGTGCTTGATTTCATGTGTGTGAGAGAGATCTCAGTTGTTTGTGCATTCATCGAATAGGTGGTAAACGATGGTTTTGTGGCGGTGGGTATGTATTTGTAAGTGTTGTGGTGGTGGTGGTGAAGAGATAATGACAGCAATGGTTAACGGTGGTAGGTGTAGTGGTGGTAAGTGAAATTGATGAAAAGAAAGAATAAATCTTAAAAATAAAAAAGATACAATTAAAACCAAAAATTAATTTTTACTAAAGGACCATTCATTTAATATTAAAAAGGGTAAAACTATCATTTTGATAAGTCTTAGTGTTCAACTTTGGAAAATTAAGCACCAAATTTTTAAAAAGAGGACCGAGAGTTTGATTTAGACATATCTTAAAGGACATCTTATGTAATTAACTCTATATCATATATGAAATATAATTTAGTGGTGTAAAATTGAAAATAGAGTAAATTACATTTTTTGTCTCTTGCTTAAATTTACGGTTTAACTCCAGATCTAAAAAACCCTATAAGATCAAACCTAGATATGGGTTTAAGAAAACTAAGGATCGAAGAAAACCATATACAATGTCCAACTAGGCTTAGGCGACAACTGACAATATTTAACATATGGAGAGAGAGAGAGAGAGTGTGTGTGTGTGTGTGTGTGTGTGTGTGTGTGTGAGTGATTGTTGTTCGTTGAGGAGCCCATGGTGAAGAGAGATTCTAGTCCCCGACGTCTGGCCAGAGCCTTTACGTCCGGTGAGGGCATCTATTCCCGAGTTTGGCCATTTCTAGGTGAACTAGTGAAGAGAGAGGGTGAGAAGAGAGAAAGAGAGAGGAAGAGAGAGTGAGTGTGTATATGTATGTGTGACGGTGTGAGTAGTTGGTGTTTGATATATGTAAATTAAAAATAAGAATTTTTAAATGTATTTAAAATGAAGAAAAACGAGTAAAAAATTGGGTTAGGGATATTTTGATCCGTTCAAAAATAATACAAGTAAAGAAGTACCAAACCTATAAAAATAAAATAAATATTCGTAATTTCAAATAAAACACAAAAACTAAAAATGTAATTTAGTTTTGAAAATAAAATTTGAAGATGGGTGTGGGGTAAGTCGTGTATTTACGGGCAGAGGACATACTAATGAGCTGAAAAAGAATGGGGTTTGGTCCAAGAAAGCTCCATCATCCCCATCACCTTCTTACACGCACGTGACCTATTCTTATTTTACAATCCTTCGCTTCATTAGTTTATTATTACAGTTAATGATCCTCTTATGTTTGGTCAAATTTTATCTATCATGTTCTCTTATAAGTATAAGAGTATGACTTACAAAGAGATACATTTTTTAATTAAAATAGGAGACACACTCTCATACTTGTAAGAGAATATGATAGATCATGATTGATTATAACATGAGAGGATCCTAACTTTTATTATTAACACACATCATGTACAATTCTTTTTATTTATTTATTTATTTATTATAATAAAACCTTAATTATCAAAATTTCTAACCTTATCATACTTATAGTTTTATATCTTGTTAATTAATACTTGTTTTAATCTTTCTTTATTTATATTGTAAATGAAAACTAAAATCACATCTCAGCAGTATCATACATAAAAAATATTTATAATTATAATTAGCAAAAAACAAAGCAGAACAAAATACATGAGCTTTCATAATAGTATTACAATATCATTATTTACATAAATGAAATGCTTTAATATTTCTTATTTTATAAATAGGTTTAAGCTAGTTAACTAATAATAAGTTTAAATAATTGCAACATTATCTTCAATGTTAATATTTTTATTTAAATGAGCCTAGATTTATAAAATTAAAAAGAAAAAGAAAGGAGGAAAACCGAGAATGAAATGGTTGAAAGTTTAGAGCCATTGAGAAATAAAAACAACATGACCCTAATATGACAGAAAAATTATGAGCAAAGAATTATAGAGTGGTTTGTTGTTTTACTGTTTTAAAAAGAGCAAACTGCACCAAAATACAGTAAATTTTGGCTTAGTTGTTATTGTATACAACGAACTTTAAAATTTTAAAAATAATACAACATACTCTCTTATAATTCACATTGTATGCAACTTTTAACCTGCTAAGCAGGTTACAGGTTTAAAATTTTAAAAATAATACAACATACTCTCTTATAATTCATATTGTATGCAACTTTTAACCTGCTAAGCAGGTTACAGGTCAGTTTGTGATGTTTTTCTTAAATTTTAATTTTTTATTGTTGTGTTCATCCTCTTTAATCTTCAAATACAAGAACATTCAAACTTAGTAAAAATTCAAGAACATTCAAACCCCAAATATGTAACCAAATCATAAACCCAAGCAAAAACACAAATAACAAAGCCTTAATACATATCAAATCAAAGATGAACTCAAGATCTCATTTAAGTCTAAGAACATTCAAATCCAAGAACATTTTTAAATTATTGTGTTTTTCAGATCTAAGAGGCTAAATTAGCAACCAACTCATACATTCAAGTCGAAAATCAAAAGTAAAACATTCAAAGCTTCAATCTGTACCAAAATTTCTCAAATTTTCACCCTTAGATCTGGATAGAGAGAGAGAGAAACACCAACCAAATCAGCGGTGGTTGAATCAGGTCGCGGCGGCTGCGATTGTTTGCAGCGGCGGTTGTTTGAAGGCGGCGCAAGAAACCTTGAGCATGATGACGGTGGTGGGGCGACGGAAGAAATCCAAATCACGACAGCAGCGGCGGCGATTGTTTGCAGCGGCGGTTGTTTGAAGGCAGAAACCTTGAGCATAACAACGACGGTGGTCTGAGGGAGATGGAAGAAATCCAAATCACGACAGCGGCAGCGGTACTTCAAAATTGCACAAGATCAAACCGTAAGAAACCCTAATTGCAGGGATGGTTTGCAGATCTGAAAGCACACAACCGCCTGAGATCATATCTTGAAACCATGTGATTTTGAAGGCGAAGGCAGTGTGGTGCTTTGAAGAGGAGACGCTGATGGTGGTCGTTGGTTGGCAACATCGTGTTAATCAAGACTATGTTTGAAGGTTTGTTTGAATCAAAGGATATGAAGAAAAGGGGAGATAAAGAGAAGGGCTTGCAGATCTTCAAAGAAATTTCATACATTTGAATTAAAAAAATCAGAAAATAAAAAAAAATAGAAATAACCGGCTGGTTACCGTTTTTTAAAGGTAACTTGTATACAATGGGAGATATAAGATGGTTGGTTGTATTTTTTTTTTAAATTTTAAAGTTGGTTGTATACAATGGTAGCTTAGCAAAAGTTCGTTGTATTTTGAAGCAGTTTGCCCTTTTAAAAATTATATGAATATGTATTTTCTATGTTTTATAAACAAGATAATTTGTACGAATCCATTTTATTAGGTGAATTAATTCTAAAGTTTAAATGTTAATAGAATTTGCTACTAATATAATGTTCATATTGTTATGTAATTAACACCCATACCCATGGGTGTCTCTAGGATATGGGGTGGACGATCAGACAGAGTTCAAATTTTTTTTCTATATATACGAGTATAAAATTATACTTTTCAAACTCACCTGATAATAACTGTTATTTAAAATTATACTTTTTAAACTCATCTGATAATAACTATTTAAAAATCTATGTTTAATGCAGTTAGTCTATAGCCCCATTAGCCTAAATAATATTAAATAAACTAGGCCAAAAAGTGTAGGGGGGCTATTCTTTACTCTTTGCATATGGTCTATATAATTAATGGGTATTATTATATTTTCTTCTATAACTTGTAACATATAATGTTCATTGTAAATATGAAAATGTATTTGTGTCATTCTATATTTTAATATAAATTTCATCTAATATAATATTTATTTAAAAAATTATCTCCTGCGGTTGTAATACTGAAAAATACATTTTATTAAATAGTTATCATATTACGTTAAAACTTATATAAAAATATTTAGATTTTTTCAACTTTATGTTACATTTGAGTTTGAATGTTTGTTTGAATGTTTTATTAATTCTTAATTTTATTTGCCACCACAGCTTACAGGTTTTTAACAACTTATTTCATACAAAATATATGATACATACTTTGCTACTATACTATAGTATTTATAACCCACCCAAACCTAGAGTACACTAGGATAGTCTTTTTAAGTATTTACGCTTGATATGACAACACTTCGAGTAATGAATTATTTCGTTAAGGTCATCTATACATTGGGGAGGATTCAAACGAGAACTGTTTTTCGTACGAGAACTGCGAGAACCAATCTTGGCCGTTCATTTTGGATAAAATGGAATTCATGGATGAAGAGCGTGAGGGGATTGAGTGTGGCAGGGTGCATATAAGAAATTCATGGGTAGGCAATCCAATTAAAGAAGGGGGAATTGGACAGCTAGGATTGGTTCTCGTGATTCTCGTACGAAAAACAGTTCTCGTTTAAACTTTTCTCTCTATACATAATAATGTATGTTATATAGCTTTTAAAACCTAGTTTTAACAATAAATTAAGGTAGGTTGTTTAGTAATAATGTAATATCACAAAAGTGAATAAGGGGGCCCTAACAAAATAAATGGACTTAACTAACCGGTTAATAATTCTTCCAAGGTCATGACTGAATGCCTCAATTAAAAGTCTATTTTTATTTTTAAGAAATTTATATCTATATATCCTTTAACAAAAATAAAATAAATAAATTAACATAAGTCTTCATTTCTTCTCCAATATTACATTCTACTTTTATTTTTAATGGGTATCTATTTCCTTTTCATCTTCCTATGATTAAAAATAAGTTTTATTGTAACTAGTTACATTCTAAAACATCTTTTTTCACATTTTCAAACTGCTTAACCTTTTAAATTTTTTTAAAGCAAGCACAGTTATAATACTCTTTGAAGCTAGCCAAAGTATTACACTTTTACAGCACTTGAACGATGTTCAACTGTCACTTTATGAGATATGGAGTGACTCGTTTTCAAACAAACGAAATAGAATGTTTTTATAGCCCTTTTGTACCAAAAACCGACAGTGACTACCTAATTTAACCGGTGTAAAAGGTGTCATTAGCCTTTCATTCCATGATAAAAGAAAATCTTTCTTAATACGAGATTTCAACCAATGAAACAACATTACTCGAGATTCAAAGATAACATTGTTTAGCTCTTTCTTTCTTGTAGAGAACACTGTTGAAACTCGGCTCTTCCATATAAAATAGGCGGCCACTCTAATAACAAGTTTCCATAGTGTCATTTGCTATGATGACAACGATTCCTTTGCAGCATCCTCCAAGTGATTGGTAATTCTTTCTTGAAAAGAAATGTTTCACCAAGTATGACTCTCACACCAAACCGGATGTAATAGAAGACAGGTGAAAGCGATAGTTTCCACACCACGATAGCATCTATGACATAAGATAGATGGAAGATCCACTCCCGTATCTTTGAGTTTGGTACACACTGAGATAAGTTCGGTATCAACCCTCCAAGCAAAAAGGCAAATCTCTTTTTGGGACCAATCTTGACCAAATTAAACGTCTGTGGTTGATGTTGAAGATCTTGAAAAAATTTCTCCTATAGTAAATCGTGCATCCTCTTGACCGAGTAGTCTTTGTCCGAGCATAACGATCTGTGTCTAATATCTTCCTTCTCTTTTTGCAAGAAAACCACATAAATGGCATATATTAATTCACTATTTTCTACCGCTACCCTACCTAAGACCCTTTGGTTATCCCATTCATCCCAAGCCCAGCCCGAATCAGGCTAATGCCCCGTTTCAGCCACAACTACATTGTCATTACCAAACTTTTTATATATTATAGGAAATGTTTAGCCAGACAATTATTACCTAGCCAAACGTCTTTCCAGAATCTAATGAAACGAGCGTTACCAATTGTAATAAAAAAAATGGAAGAACTACACCCATATTATATAATTCATTCCCGGCCTTGATTATCCCCTGTCACATACTCGACCCCTTATTATGGGATGGATCCTCCAACCTAGCGAAAGTTCAAATACTTGAAATTAGTTTGACCTAAAGAGATCCTTTTTCAACCCAAAGCACCACCATTACTTACCGACAAGCTTAGATTAAAAAAATTTAAGTCACCAAGATCCAAACCCCACCTCACCCCACCCCCCTTTTTTCCCTTTTAGCGATCACAAGATGCCACTTAACCAAAGATAACTTTTGTCTTTAAACCCCCTCCCCCCAAAATTAAAGTGACAATAAAAAATTTAGATATTAAAATTAAAAAGAAATCTTTTGCATATTAAGAATGGTATATATTTATAAATTACCCATGGAGAAAAGAGTAAAATAATAATGTAGCAAAAATGATAACGTGTAATGATGTCCTGGTAAAAACAGTTGACCAGGTAATCAGTAATCTAAATCAAAATAAGAATATTGATCAAGTCAAACATTATCAATATATTTTAAAACTAAAATACCTTTTAACGTTTAAAATTTTAAATTATATAAATTATGTCAAATAACAAATAGTTTGTTCTTTTAAAATTGACATCATATTTTGTACCGTTTTTTTAAAAAACGTTCTTTTAAGTAAAACGTTACAACATAATATGATTATTCATTAAATTTATGCACACAGGTATCTAAAAATACTAACATAAATTACACATATGTAACACATCGCTTTTATGGGTTTTTTTTACTAAATGGTCGCTCATGTGCAATCTAAATGTTTCTTTAATGGCAGTAACATCAAGAACTTTGTGGTCATCGGTGGCGGTAACAATCACCTGTGATGGCAGTGGAGTAAAATGAAAAGAGAAAATCAATCTAAAATATGTGTATGTAAATCGATGTTCAACTAATTACACGGTAATTAAATTTATGTTCAATTGTTATTTGACTCGGATGCGAGCAATGGAAAGTGTTGGATTTCAAACGAGGATTTCATTAGTTTGTGTAGAATCGTCCAAGTTATGTTTTCAAACTATACAAATATGTTATGAACTTATGATAGACATCAAATCAGCGACCTCCCGGCCTCTCTCTATATTCAAAGGTCTATTCAATATATGTATTTTTTTTTAAATTAAATTTAAGGCTCTCGATCAGTTATTTGAACATTTAAGTTATTTTCTTTTAATCATTGGAGTTCAAATCGACATTTATAGCTATCTATATATTATTAACCAACAGGTTTCCCTCTCAATGGTACATGGAGTTTTACCTTATAGTGTAGGTCTTGGGTTCAATTCTCACTATGAGGTTTCTGGAAATAGTTGGAGAAGGGTTTGTTACATCATGGCACGTGGCTTGAGGTTCGCATACTGGCCGTTTAGATGTCACTGCGGATTCAGTCCACTAACATAACTTCGCTGTTAAAAAAAATCTATATATTATTAACATAAGCTTTCAAAATTTTATTAAATTTTTTATAAAAATTAAAATATTAACCAGGTATATTTTTCCGATCTACTCATGCAACGCATCGGCTTTAGGCTAGTTATTACTTATTACTAGCGTCACAAATATTTATGTGTCAACAAATGATATTTTCAATTCCGCGTATAAACTTTATATTAAATCATATGAAAGATGTTTAATATAGTCTATACTTAATTTATAGTTATAAGTGATTAATTTTAGTATTTGGATCAATGGCATCAATGGTCCAAATTACAGTTTAAATTTTGGGCGGAGTATCATTTTCGTAATTCACATGTGATTGTATACTGAATTACCTGTGATTGAATATTAAAATTTTAATACTATATTTTTTACATAGACTTTATTGAACACAACTCTAAATCATATTTTGTACATATTTAAAATAAAACTAAACGAGTCTTGTTAATTAGGGATGGAAAAAAGAACCTGAAAACCAAAAACTACTAGTTTAAAGACAAATAATCGAGACAATGATCAGGATAAGGGGTCTTTTTTTCTGAAAAAAGTATTAATACATTTTAATCTGAATCAATAAGAGGTATTAAGATGTAAGGCTTGTTTCTTTAATAAGATATGAAAACTTTTTAAAGTCTTTTAACAAATCAGAGATAAAATTACCCCTTATACCATTTTAATAGAATTTATGTTTCATTCTCCTATAACAATCAACCTTCTTTCACCAATTCACGTCAACATAGATAGACACCTTTCACTGTCTTCTCACGGCCGCCCCATACCGCCACACGTCTCTTTTACCCTAAATTATTATGATTTGATATTTGTTATTAAAATATTTTATTTTATAATTAGAAAATTTTAAATTCCGTTAAATATGTTCTAGTTGAATATAAAATATTATAAAACAGATAATTACATATCAAAATATGAATAAACATTAACCACCTCTTAATGTTCATGCATGGTATTCAGATTCAGACCTGAAACCTCGTAAAAACACACAACACATTAATTTGGATATTTTATTTTTAATATACTAAAATTATCAATTTATTTTTAATCTATTGAAATAAGAAAATATCAATGCTCTAAAGGGGCTGTTTGCTTATTGTGGAATGAAAACGTTGAATAGTTCAGCATTTAGTGCGTTTATTACCGTCTCTGAATGAAGACTATGTTTAATGAAACAATAAACTGTTGGAATCATTCTATCTTAAACTCTTAAAGTACATTATGAATCATTAAGCACCAAGTATTTTATCCTAATACCCCTTTTTTCACATGTTGTTTTGTTAAACAATCGTATCTTATAATACAATAAATCATCATTAAGGTTAAAATGGTAATTTGGACCATTCAGATTGTTCATTCAGAATCTTTATCAAACAACATGTTACATTCAGAGACAATTTCATACAAAACCTATGAATTATTCAGACTATAGAATCATTCAACACTTAATTAGTCTGTTTTAACAAACAGTCCTAAAATACCATGCATACTTTTTTAAGCAAATCATAAGCATAATGGTAATAAAAATAGGTAGTTTTACGGAGAAACACTTGCGCAAAATTAAACTAATCATAGTTTTCAAATAACATAAGACCACCCGTAGTTGAGCAAATTTTGCTCGTCATTGCTAGGTCGTCATCCACAAACATGCTTGTCATAGATTCGGCGGTGTTCGTTGTTTGACTTGTCTTTGTTTGGCTTGTCACTATAATGACGAGCCCGGCAACCTTTTTTTTTTTTTACTTTTTTCAACCAATAAAATTTTATTAAATTAATATTATGTGGGTCCGGTAACTTTAGTATTAATGATGTGGAGATTAGTTATAAATAAAACTGTTTAGTCATGGAATAATAATAGTCTAGAAAAACTGATATAACAGTCAGTCATATACGTATTATAACTACAAGTGATCTAAATTTATCAAATACTTCGTACTACTTTTATGACTTTATTTTATTTATGTTTTCACAAGTTGTAACTAGATGACACTAGAATGTAATTGGAAAGAATTAGGGGCCCCTAATTAGAAAATATGTAAGTGCTACCTTACAGGGTCAAAAGTTCATCAATTAAAGTCGGTCAATAAATGTATGTGCTTGAGTATATAAATGGATGATGTATATATTTAAGAATGTATCTTTTATTAATAATAATAAATAATGTTAACTTGATAATAAAATATTTTAAAATAATTTGAATGATGTATAATAATAGTATTTATTAATGTTAACTTGATAAATAAAATATTCGAAAATAATTATAAATGGATAATGTATAAGACCATAAGTATAGCAACCCTTTGGCCTTTATCTCTCTCTTACCTAAATGTTACATTGGCGTCAAATCACTTTTTTCTTCTTTTTCTCCTTCTTACCTCAAACCCAAATATAGTCTAATCCAAACAACCCAATTTTTTTTTTCTTTACTCTATCTTACACAACAAAAAAAAGAAAGAAATAAGATTGGGCGTGGGAAACCGACCCTCTAACTCGAAGAGGGCCGTAGTGGTCAACCCGAGCTACCCGACTAATCTTTTTTCCTCCCGATTGAATTCGGATCACCCCATACGACCATACAGGTGGCCTAATAATAGTATTAATTAATGTAATCTTATTTAAGCTATATTACGAGCAGTCGAGCGGTTCCTTACATAAATTTAAAAAAATCAATTTTATTAAATATCACACATTTAATAACTATAATTTTAAGTTGCAATTTTATTTCACTAATCAGTCAAACACCCTAATCATGCCGTCATGCACTTAATTAACAAAAATCAAGGTAAAAGCATATATGTAAGGGAAGTTGCAATCTCTCACTTCATTATTCAGTATTGCGTCAGTTTTTTTTATCATACTTATTATTATTTACAAATCGTCAAATCATATTAAACCTCCACTTCATCATATTAGCACACTGAATCGATCAAGTTAGTTATTAGTTATTACGCCAGCGTCAGTACGGTGATTATAGCGTGATCGACACCGCCCAATCATGATGACAATCTGTCATCACTAAGCTTATTAACTATTGTTTGTAATCCCATGTGTAAGAAAAAAGTGTATTGAGAAAATGTAATAGTATAAGTATATGAGAATTAATTAATGGGGCCAAAAAATTATTAATATAATTGTAACTTAAAAGGAATCTTGATTTGGTTAATATTGTTGTACCAATAACTAGGAATACTTTAAAGCTTCTAGAAAAAGCTAATATTTAATTAGAGGGATCAAATGTATACATCTTTCGTATTATTTATTTATTTATTTATTCGGTTATTGCTTATTAATCAAATTGTAAAGAAATCAAGAATTATGAACGCACTCATCTACTCAAAAAACAAAAACAAACAAAGAGATGCATCTTAGAAAAATATTTAACAAATAGGAGTGTTTTCAGATACTAGCATCGTATTCGTGTAATGTTATGGTGGCAAATAGTTTCTGTTTTGTAACATGTCGTTTTTAAGAAAATAATAATATGTTATTTGCGCGATTCAATGTCACGAAAAGTTTCTTCAGCAAATGTCCGTTTTCTTACAAATTTTCTTTTATTTGCATCAGCTATTTTATTAAATTTAAAAATAAATTCTAAAAAACATTAAAATAAGAAAAAGATTTATTTTTATAAAATAAGAAGAGAGAAGTTAATAAATATTAAGTTGATAATATAAATTTAGATAGAATGAAAAGTCAAGATTTTGTCTTGTTTGAATTTTAAGAAATATATATATATATATATATATATATATATATATATATATAGTTAAATAGGCGTATTTTAGAAAATAAAACCTATTATTATTTAATTAACATTAATAAAGTATTTACCACTCAATCACCATCTGAGTCTCAATTTTAACTCTCGATTCTTCTCTCTGCCCATTCATCCGGTTGCGGCCACCATCATTGTCAACTCCTTTGGGGAACCCTAGAATGTCGATTCACCCATCCTTATCTTATCATTTTTTGTCTTATCTGTTTCATATCTATGTTAGATCTAAGGCCATCTATGACACCACCCTCAACCCAAATCAACCTAAATGACACATCAGCTGACAGCTGTCATGTCAGTTTTTTTTACTTTTTCTTCCCAACCCAAAACTCAAGTAGCACCCAACCACCAACCTAAATCAACCCAAATATAGCCGTTACACACATAAATTAAAAAAAGGGAAGAGTCGGTTTGGCAGACCCGAAGTGGAGAAGGGGGGCCCAAACCCGAGACCCCCATGGCCCCATAGGGGTGTTCCCAGGCGAACCCAAAGGACCCGAAGCCTCCCCTGAAGGTGCTACGGATGGCCTAAGGGGTTTTCAATTTTGTGTGTCACTCCAGAGGACACTGCTGCACCACCGCCACCGGTTTTAACTGCACCACAACCGTTGGCTTAATCGAACAGATCTGAGAAAGAAAGAAAGGAGAGAGATTTGAAAGAGAAAAGAAACGAGGGAGATCTAAGGGGGTGGTCAGAGGTAAGTGTGTTTTGCGAGGGGATGTTTAAGAGGTGTAAGAACTGAAAACCATCAATGGTGGCGGCAGTTGGGTGGTGGAAGTTATGTTATTACGGTGGTTTTCGTGGTATGGGTGGTTGAAGTGAAGAAAATGGGGGTGGTGGAAGTTAGATGGTGGTAGGGTGTTATTACGGTTTAGTGGTATAAGTGGTTGAAGTGAAGCACATGGGATTGGCGGTAGTTAGGTGGTGGCAATGGTGTTATTACGGTGGTGATAATGATATGGGTAGTTAAAGTGAAGCAGATGAGGGTGGCGACAGTTAGGTGTTGGTGGTGGTATGGGTGATTAAAGTGAAGAAGATTGGACTAGTGGCATGTGGATGGTGGCGGTGGTAGTGATAAAGGTTGTTAAAAGAAGTGGATGTGGGGATGTAGGTTTTTTATTAAAAAAAATTAATAAAAGAGAAAGTACACTAGCTTAATTATTAGTTTTGAAACTACACCATTTTCTTAAATATGTTTTTCAAGTATACATGTTTCGGTAAAAGCTCGTTTGCTTATGTTATCTTTCATTTTTAATATATACTAAAAAAGAGTTAAGGTGTCATTATTTTATTTTTAAATTTTTTTCCATCAATCATTCTCGTTTATTTTCTCAAATGACTTACGAATGAATTGTCTACTCAAATGTTATTTTTTTAGTTGATTTAGTTTGTCAACACTTAAAAATCATAACAAATATATTTATTTAAATCATTTAGTAGATATATCTACCTATTTTTATGGTCATTTATGTAAACACATATACTAACTGAATTAAATTAAACAAAATCAAATTTGATTATAAAGACGTTTGACAAAAAAAATTTAATAATGATGTTATGTATGAATTTTTGATTATATCTATCCATTTTTTAAGAGATTTTATATATCAATGTATGTTTTACAATTATTTACTTTATATGTTAGTACTCTTTAATACTATAATCATTTAAATTTAATTTAACTATATTCGTGTTTATACGGTTGATATTTATAAGCTAGTATAATTTATAGACAATTTAGAAATATAGCCGTTTGTAATATCAATTTCAAATCAACGTTATTAACTTCAACATTTTGGTTTAAACAATTCAAATCAAATTGCAATTCCAGTTTGGGATAACAAAATTCATGGTAAAGTTGGTTTGATTTTTAAATGTTGGAATATTCAATAGCAAATTGTCTATACGTTTTCTGGATCGTGTGTAAATCATGTTTTATAATTTTCTAAATATAAATAAAAGAGTAATTAGGATAATCTATATTAAACAAATTTATTTTATTAGTTCGTTTTGATAAAATTAATTTTGAATCATCTATTTAATTGAAAAATTAATTTAATTTTAAGTTTTAGGAATCAAAGTAATTCTTAATCAAAATCAGTACAAATAATTTCATATATGTTATTTTTAAACCTTAAAATATCGTATTTATACAACCTAATTTATAAATATCATATTTATCTTTTATAAAATTTATTAAATCATGTCTAACCAAATTCTTAGTTTTATTTTTTTTAAATAGTTTATAATCGGTTTAAATTCTTTTTAATTATAACAATTAAATACTTGGCTTTATTGCTTTAATTGTAACAATAATGTTCGTTAAGTTGTATAATAGATACAATCACGTCTCTTCGTATCATAATAGCACGTATGTTTATGCGATCACGTCTGTCCTCCCTTCACGTCGACGCATCTACCGCTGGTTTAGGTATGTGACGCCATATGTCACCATTTTTTAAACTCTCATTTCCTTCGTTTTTATAATTATTTAATAATTTTTATTTGTTCGATATTTATCATTTTTAAACCAACCGTGTATCATACAGACATTTAATATAGTCCAACTCATATTCGATTATCATGAATTTCTTTCTATATACTTATCAAAGTAAAATGGTTTTGAAATAAGTTTTTAAAGTTAAATTTCATTTTAACCAATCAAATACCTTCATTTTTCCAATTTTTGACTTATTTTGACCGCTAAAATTGCAAGCTTCGATTATTGTTTCATGCACACCTAATTGTACCAAATTGAAGACTGATTAGCTAAGTTAAAAAACATTGAGCTTAGCTTTGCTGTTAATATGTATATGCATTTAACTAACTCACTTAAATAAGACACCAAACTTATGTTAACATAACACATGATAAATATAAATTCTACTTTAATAAGAGAACCTTTGTCATCTCCAAATTTAATTTTCTATAGACCTAGGGTTGGACTAACAAGACAATAACAATAAGTTGTTTTAATTAGTGATCTTAAACAATATTGCGTTTAAAAATGAGGATAATTTTAAAGTTCAGTGTACGACATTATTTTTAAGAGAGATTCTGTATTCTCCTACAAAATATTCCTACTTTTTCTCTTACTTACTTTATCAAGACAAATATCAATATCAAAGTAGATGATGAAGAAAGAAAATTAGTATATTACACATGTCAATTATTAAGCCGGTAAAAGAATAAAGTACAAAAATATAATATGAGGAAATAGAATTTTTTTATTTCTAATATAACCAAAAGTAGTACATATAAGTAGTGTCTAAAAAAAGGTTGTGTCTAAAAAGGTTAATTTATTTGTATTATATTTAATCTAAATATGTCAATTAAATGTGTAAGACAAACAATTTACCTATATTTAAAACTAGGTGAAAGTTTTATTTTTATTGTTTGATGAATGGCTACTTTGGAAATTCACATAATTTACAAGTTTAATGTTCTTTTGTAACTTGTCCCAAAAATGATACTACTACATGTTGACATTGAAAGTCTCCATACCAAACTTACAATGATTTACATAAAATAATAATTAAACAAAAACTTAAAAGTCAAATAAGATTCTATGAGTTTTCTATTCATAATATATATCTATGTTGTAAAATCTAAGATTGTATGTTTGGATACTAGTGTGTGACCACTTGGCCACTGACAACTTCTTTGGCTCTTTGCTCAGTTTTGTTGCAAGGATACAAAGGCTTTCAACATATTGCTTAATTTTATAATAAAATTATGGAGACCGGTTGTTACTTAAAAATCAGTCTTAATGCTCATTTTTTTAAAAATCCTGTAATTTCTAGACCAGTACACCAAAAAACAGTAAATTTTACAACTTTTAAAAATTTCAATAAAAAATCCAAAAAAGATAAATTATAAATATGAATCATATAATGTTATAAATATGAATCATATAATGTTATAAATAACGTAACTACATGAAACTCGTTTGGCATTTCATCATAATTGGTCTAAAATCTAAATATTGAAGTGTGTTAGATAACATCAGCATTAGACAAAATAACATCTAACTTCTGCCATGCAACTATCTTGTAGCATATTCTCACTAATTTGAAAATGTGTATAGATAAAAACTGGTCTCCATCTGTTTTCTAAATAAAGACCGGTTTTTATCTAAACAACCGGTCTCCATTTTGTCTTTTTTGGGAGCCAAAACTATATAGACTTGTTTATTTAGGAACCGGTCTTCATATAGAAGTCTTTATTTCTTTTTGTATACTAGTGTATGGTTTTGCTGAATGTACCTATAACATCCTTAGAAAGGGCCTAGACGTATGCCGACGTGGTACGTGTATTAAATTAATAAATTGAATAAAATATATATATTTGTAGATATCAAAGAAAAATAACTAAAATAGTTATTTAAATGAGTAAATAAAATATTGATAAAAATATAAAAGAATAAAAGTATATTAAATGATTTAGAACGAGGTTTCCGAAAATATCTCCGTTAGTTGAAACGGGTAAACGAGTGTTGAGTTGTAAGTTGAAAAGGGGAACAAAATACCCATTGTGGATAAATATTACCCACAAAAGGCGGTTCACCTCTTTCAAACACAGATTCATACACACACATACGTAACACACACTACACACACACTTCATCTTTTCCTTTGTGTTCTTGAAGAATTTGAAGAGAAATCAAAGGAGGATCTTCAATCTATTGTTCTAGAATCTAATTCAAGTCAAAGATCAGTTCATAACTCCATCATCATCATCTATTCTTCCTTTGTAAGTGTTCTTCCATGTTTCTTCAAGTTCTTGGGGTTTTGATGGGTTTTTAGGTCAAACCCGAATTTGACCATTGTGAACTGATTTTGAAGCTTCTAATGCTTCCTACAACTCATAAAGATGCTAAAGAACACATAATATGGATTAGAATTGGTTGAATTGATCAAAACCAAGATTTGACCAAAATGGTCAAAATAGCCAAAAACGGGTCAAACTGAAATTGACCCTCAAGGACTGAAATTTTGTATTCTAATTGTTCTTATGAAGTGTTAGGATTGATTAGAACACATATGTTTGATTAGAGGTAGGGTTTATGCATATGTTCAAAATTGGCCTAAATGGGTCAAAATGGCCAAAATGAGTTGAATCTGTTTTTACACATCAAGGACTGATTTTTAAGGTTCTAATAAGTTCATATGACTTGTATGAATTGATTAGAACAATGGTATTGAATTAAATTGGTGGTTTTGCTTGAATTGGTAAAAATAGTGCTAAAATAGACTTTAAATAGCCAAAAATTGGAAAATGATACCAAACAGAGGTTTTAAAGAAAATGGTCAGTTCCAATAGCTTCAATAAGTCATTTGAAGTGTGAATGATGCATTGGAAGTGTTGGAATTGATGTATTGCAAGTTTTGGCCACATTGAACACATTCTTGCTATTTAAGGCTTGAATTTTGTATGGATTGATTGGATAAGTGTTAGGGATGTTAGAAAGCACTTACAAGTGCCAAATGATGTTATGGAACACTGAAAATTGATTAGAGTTGAATTGGTATTGTTAGCGACGCATCCAAGCAGTTTCTGCGTATGTTGCTGTTTTATGTTGTTCTTTCGCGTAGAAGTGTCTTGGTCATGGTTATAAGTTAGTAAACAAGTTAGGAACATTGTTAAGACATTATTCTAGATGTCTTGATGATTTCCTTGCATGTTTAAGTGTCTAAACATGAATGATTTGATATAGGTGCTAAAGACAACTAAAGCAAGCCGGAGTTGTGTAGTTACCTGTTAAGCTCAACAGGTGAGTAACAGTTAACTCGAGTATGATATTAATAGTATTACAAAGATGTTTTTGTGTGATAAACCATGAAATGGTAGTTATGCATGTTTAGAGGTTTAAATGAACCAATTGTGATAACCAAATGATATGTATACATGTTTAAAGACCAGAGTAGGTCATTATTGATATGTTGAAGACCTGTGTAGGTCAGCCTTGATATGTATGCATGTGAAAGACCTTGTAGGTCATTATTAAAATGTGAAAAGGCCTGTTTAGGTCACTCTTGATATGTAAAGACCTTGTAGCTCATTGTTGATATGTGAAAAGACCTGTTTAGGCCACTCTTGATATGTAAAGGGCCGGAGTAGGCCATTGTGTTTGTGAAGAGGCTGAGTAGGCCATTGTTTGAGTGCCGGTACTACATTGTAGAGATTGTGGTGCGGGATTCGATGATCACGAATCTTGGTTGTTGCAAAACCGCCGCCCTCAATACTAACTCGGGGCTTTCAGTTCCCACTGATCCCAAATGGGATATGATCCCGAAGACGCAATGGTGGACTGCTACCCGCTCCCCCACCGGCGCGGAGGAAGTATCGGTTTCCACAGTGAGGATCATTGAGCCGGGTTCGCTACCTCGCAAGACATGATGCCTGCTGACTAACTAGTGCTTCACTACGTGTTAGGATAGACTTGAATGAAGTTATGTGAAGCATGTAATGTGTTTTGATACTGTTAATATACTGTTTCTGTTTAATTGTTATTCACTAGCTATTTATAGCTAACTCTCTCATGAACTCTCCATATGCAGGTAAATAGAATGAAGGTGAGGACGGGTACCTGCTGGTAGTTCATGTTAGGTTTTGGGGAACACTATGTAAAGACTATGTTGTATATTGATTAGTGTAATGGTCGAACGAGTTGGTAACGCTAGGTGTTTTGTTTAACAATACGTTTGTATTACAACTTATATTTATATAAGTTGTAAAATGTGAAATAAATATTAAGTTTCCGCACACATTTTTATAAAAAAAAATAATACTCTGAAATTTAAGGATCGGCGTTACAGTACCCATATGTCGAGCTCTACATTTTTTTTAAGAAATATATGTTAGCGTTTACAGAAAATGACTTCATAATATATTGTTTTAATATACGTTAAAAGCACAACATAGTGTTGACTTAATGAAAATGATTTGCATTTCAAAGATTGTATACTTCAAATTTACGACAAACACATATGACAAAGATTATACATAAGACATGAAATTAAATATATCAATTTCAATCATTACTCATTAAGTCCATTATTTTGCTAAGTTCACAAATATTAAATAAGAATTTTGATATGTAATTGGTTTACACCAGAAACATATACATGATAATATATATATATATATATATATATATATATGATGGTTCAAACGAGAACTGTTTTTCGTATGAGAACCAATCTTGGCCGTTCATTTTGGATAATGGAAATATGGAATTCATGGATGGACAATCCAATTGAAGGAGGGGGAATTGGAAGGCTAAGATTGGTTCTCGCGTTTCTTATACGAAAAACAGTTCTCATTTGAACTTTTGCTTATATATATATATATATGGGGAGAATTTCATATATATGGAAAAGTTAATTTGAGAACCGTTTTTATTACGAGAACCGCGAGAACTCATCTTAGTCGTACAATTCCCCCTTCTTCAATTGGATTGCCCACCCATGAATTCCTTACATGCACCTTGCCATACTCAATCCTGTCACACTCTTCATTCATGAATTCCATTATCCAAAATGAACGGCTAAGATTAGTTCTCGCGATTCTCGCAATAAAAACGGTTCCCAATGAACCTTCCAATATATATATATATATATATATATATATTACTCATATATAATGCATTTACCACCTAAAAAACTCTTAATTTTAAGAAGAGTAAATTTACTAACATACCCCTCCTTTATACCTCTCTTTTACCCCTCCTTTAAGTTCACAATTAATGAATTTAAACAAATAAATATTAAAAACATAACCGACAATTAATGAATTTAAACCAATACTTATAACTGAATTATTTCTAACCATATATTTTTAATATTAACTTTTAATTCATGAGATCACCATACTTATAAATGTATTAAGTCTAATCATATATTTTTAATATTAACTTTTGATTCATGAGATCACCTAAATTCCTGTTTTCAATAAATCAAGTTCAAGAGATTTCGCAAACACGAAACAAATGAAAGAGTCAAAGATTTGAAATTTATAAACATTGCATTCTAACTCAATTACATAATAATTGGAACTATGAAACATTGCACACACATATATACATACATATATATAATCAGCAACTTCATGATTCAGCCATGCGACAAAACTCTTCCAACAAACTAAAAGACAAATAACTCAGAGTTAGCAATTTAATTCTTAATTTCAAAGTGGCTCTACAAAGAATCTTCACAAACTCATATTATCTTCATCTCGCAAAGAATCTTCACAAACTCATATTAGCTCTTTGTGATTATTCTGCACAAAACTCATCACAACCCCCTCTTTATTCGCCGCCGTCGTATTGCGCGGGTATCCCACTATTATATATATATATATATATATATATATATATATATATATATATATATATATGGGACGGTTCAAACTAGAACTGTTTTTCGTATGAGAATTACGAGAACCAATCTTAACCGTTCATTTTGGATAATAGAATATATATATTGAAACTTACAACTAGAACGATATGACACAACATGAACTTGATATAAAATAAACAGGTTTGGATTGGAGCTGAATAGGTTATGGTTATAAACAGCTCGACACAACTAGCCCATTTAACAAACCATATGGGTTTTGGTCGATCTCTCTAACCCATTTTCGATCGATTTAACAAACGCTACGGGTTACTAATACTTATCATATACCTTTTGATTCGAGTTCAGACCGTAAAGGAGTTAAAAAAAACTTACACGTTCAATAAATATGTCGTTAGATTTGAATTTTGAGACATGAGTTGGTCCGCATTTACTTCTTTTAAACACTTGTTTAGTTTAAACCCACGACCTTCAATGCATATTGATTATTGCAATTAGACATAAAAACATAATCCGTCAACGAGTTAAGTCGATTTGAGTTAATCTTTTACGTTTTGTTCATGAGTTTGAGATACGAAGAAAAAAAACAGAAAATAATATAAAATAAAATTAACAAGAGATATGATAAGGTTTTATTTTTTTGTATTTTCAACTTTGATATAAAAAAAAGAAGAGAAGAGTATTATTTTTATTTTGTGTTTCAGAGTTAGAGAGAAGAAAAAAGACGAGTTATATTACAATAATACTGTTATTTTCTAAAATCTTGTTGTAATTAGGGGTGATTTAATCACTGATGAAAAATTATAAAACTTTTTATTTCCTTTCCATCCAAATTTTCTCACTTCTTGAAAAAACGTTTAAGAGATAAAATTAAGCAAAATTTTCTTCTAAATTCTTTCTCTCCTCCCTTTAAAAAAACTTGAGAACATAAAAACAAATTAATTCCTTCCCCTTCCTTTCAAATTATGTATTTTCTCTCCAAAATTAAACTCTAGATTGCATTTTTAAAGTTTCAAAATGTATTTAACATGAAATGTATATTATTGATATAATTATATATATTTTATAAAAAAAGTTATGAAGGAAAATAGTACAATTTGGTTGGTTTTATACATGTGTAACATGTTCAACCCAATTTACTAACTTTATATTTAGCCATACAAAATTTGACTGGTTAAGGATAATATATAACATAAATTGATCCAATCTTTAATAAATATGTGAAGCTATAAGCATTAAATCACCAAATATGTTCTAGATGTATTTGATATAGAAGGTTGACATAACAACTACAAATGGTCTCCCTTTCTCCAATGTTAATTGAATGAGTGGAGTGTAAGCAAATACACATTTACCTAAAGTCACTCCTTTCATCATAATAACATCTCTTTCTAACCTAATTTCCCCTAAACAAACTTCACTTTCAATGTTGTGTCAAGTCAATCACATACCCATATATATATATATATATATATATATATATATATATATATATATATATATATATATATATATATATATATATATAAAACATGAGTAGGGCAATTATCATAACAAACTTTGTTAGAAAGATGCTATACATGGCATTTAAGGCTACCATTAACAACTATATTATGTTTTTTTTGGGATAAATGCAAATAAATAGTTGACCATAAGTTGGTTAATAAAGACTCTTTTTTTCATGTATTAATTAATAACCATAGAAAGGTTGTTATACATAAATTATAAGGTCTATATTTAGCAAATCTTTTCTTATAAAAAGGCGTTAGACAATCGAATACATTTATAAACGTTTTATTTGTTTAAAACAAAATCAAAGAGCAAATTACATGAAAATACGAAGAATTTTGTTTAAATTATTCTTGTATGCGACCAACTTGATGGCAACATAACATTTGATAGCATTTACACCGTTTTCGGCAAACATTCCTAAATTCTAATGATGTTTTCTCGTTTCGAATGCACTTTTTCTAGTTTTCTGTAAAGGTTACTCAAGTTCTTCATTTTCTTCATCAAGTCCTTCAAAAACCACCTTCTTAAAAAAACGCATCATCATTTAAACGTAGCGTGTTTAGAAACTCAAGAACCCTATAATCAATAATCCATTGATCCTAGTTAAGTAATTTCTTCGAAAAATCAAAAATCTATAAAACGCGTCATCTTTTAAAACTCAAAGAACCCTAAATCAAGAACCAAATCTAGAAACTCAACAACACAAATATGTAAATCTAGAAATTCAAAGAACACAACCGAAATCGCCTCAAAAGCTCAAGAACATGGGTAACCTTCGTCAAAATTTTAAATTTTTGCTTGAAACAATGTAACCGGCTATCAAAGGTTGCATCGCATACAATGACCATTCTAGAAAGTTTGTTGTCTTATTTAAGACAAAGAAGTTTACAAACAAACTTTTGAAGAACATATATGTGACCATTTTATTATAGTTGGTATTTTTGGCCATGTTGGTTCTATTTTTACATTCTTGATTCTTCTTTATTTAGACTAGTTTAGGGAACTTTACATACCAACTTTAGAAGAACCGAGAACGTACATGTGACCCTTTCATACGGGTTTACCAATCTAGGTGTAAATATAACTGTTTTTCATTCGATCTTGTTAAAACCGTCTTAATCGTTTTCTTCCTTATCCAACATCGGCCCAACTTCAGGCCCATATGCAATATTTTATGAGCCTGTTACAATTTCTATCTTTATTATTGGGTTTTCTTTTAATTTAATCTTGTTTGTTTACTTTGTTTTTAGTATAAATCACCTTAACACTGTGTTCTCAAGATACATATGACCGGATAAAAGAAAGGATAATGATTATGATTTTTCGTGTTCTCGAGTTAGAAAGAAAAGAAATAAGTTTTTGTTTCCGAGTTGAAGAGGAAGGAAAGAAAAATGATCATTTTACAATAATACCGTTAATTTTTAAAATTGTTTATTATGCTTAAGGGTAATTTAGTCACTAAAGAAAAATCATAAAGACTTTACTTTCTTTCAAATATCTTCCTTTTTCTCCAAAAATTAAACTTGGGAACACAGTGTAAGATCCGAGAGTTCTTCAAGTATCAGTGATAAGAAAATTAAGCAATCTAGACATAATTTTAATTTCCAAAAATTTTCCTAAAAATTACAAAAAAAGGACCAAATATACGCCTAAGAAAGTATTCTAAGTTTCTAACATTATTAATATTTCCTTCTGTAAGCGGTTTCCTACTACGAAAATAATATATATCCTTCTAGTTTATCCTCTTAATCATAAGATGAGTATATTCCACATATTCTCTCTTCATACATAAGAATTTACCGTCTTGCTATTGTTAACGGAACTTGTCGGGTTTGCTTCTAAATCGATGTTGTAACGGGTTGTTAGGCCTCGCTATTATCACTATATATCTAATTATTGTTTTTTTAACACGATCCACTTCAAGATGTTTGTTTGAAACAACTAATTTCACTCCAGATAGTCTGATAAGCAGTTTGGATTATAAAAAAAAGAACAATACACATTGTAATTTTTCTCTAGGTCAACTTGGTTTTGTCAAAGGAAAGAAATCCCTATAGAAGCCCAATGGGCTCAAGCCCATTACCCTCTAAAAAGAGCTTCCATTCGACTAAAAATATCCATGTGCAAATACACATGTATATAGAAATTCTTATCCTAGCTACTAAGTACTAATGTAAACCACTTTGACAAGGCTTCTAATATTGTAATTACAAGTACAAAAGGTTTATACAGAAAATCACCTTGAAAATACTATCCACCTGACACACTTAAAAAGATGACGATTTTGATCCAGTTGTACTTAAAACTTGTAGATATGGGTTATGCTTTGCCTCTTAACAAGTATAACTTCAAATTAGCTACTTCTAAAAAATGTATTAAACTATATTTCAATTGTTATTGTGTGAACCCACCTTTCAAAAGTGTTACTATGTGTATTAAACTTTTAATTTGTTACTATTGTACGTATGTTGATTACATAGAAAAATTTAAGTTTAATGCATACAATAGAAAGTTTAATATACACAATAACATATTTTTTAAAAATTTGATACATAGTTAAACTCAAAAGTAAAAACATAAACCTCCTAATAGTTTTATTTAAAAAAAAGATCATTCATTGTAATAGTATATTCTTTTAGAATTATAATATATTATTTTAATCATATATTAAATGTTAGTTATTTATAAAACTTAAGAAATAAAAGCGACAGAGTCTTTGTGACTTGAATGGACCTGAGCACAGCCACCCATTGTGCCACCTCTACGGCTGTACACACTCTGAAAAACTATATCGAAATGCATTGCTTTCTTTGACAATGGTAAAAAATAACTGTTAAGGTGAAAAATGGGTGGATTGGATAACGGGTTAAAACAAATCAGGTCAGATTGAGCCGAATTTATGCATTGAGAAGACACTTTTGACAGTTTTGACTTTTAACTTATTTCCACTTGTGCTATTTTTTTTCTATAGGGATAAAACTAAATATACATCGTTAAATTTATAAGTAAATGGGACGAAATTGAAGTTAAGTACTACACAAAATTCCCCAGTAACCAAGAAAATATGGTTACATCGAGTTCCATGCCAAAATGTTGATATCCCTCCCATAAGGTCTTGCTTGTATCCAAAGATTAATGGGTAATTCACCTTAAATTCCCTAACTCTACAACTTCTGTCATTCTGTAACAAAGTTACAGAATTAAAAGGTTCCCAATGATTTATAACACATATCATGTTTATCGATTGTTAAATACTTAGCTACTGGCTATCAGGCTCACCAGGAAGTTGTAGATTCCACTTACCTGTACCAGCTTTGCGCTCCCCTCGTTTTCGCTTGTTCTTTGGAATTTGGAATTCTGAAAATGTTTTGAGAGTTGATTGTTCCTGAAGAACATCTTGTGTTGCAGTATCAGACTCCATTGCTGGATCTTCTTCACTTTTTACTACTTCCTGCTTTACTACGATTTGTTGCTGGAACTTTCTTAATGTGTGCTTTTCTGCTTCAGTAGTTTCGTCATGTACCAGCATATTGTCCAAAATCTGAATTAACTTAAACAATTTGGCATTAAATTCTATCTACCGTATAACAATATTTCAAATTATATGATTATATTATGCTGGTCATATCGAGTATTCTCATTAGGTAGCTCTTTGTTTCCCCAAAAAAAAGTAGTATGAGACTGACATCTAACTGGGAAAAACTCCTTAAAGAAAACCATCTCCTCATGGTCTAGAGGGTAAAGCACTTGCCTCTCATAGGGGAGGTCAAGTGTTTGAGTACCGCCGGGTTTTAATTAGGGATGGCCATGGGCATGCTTAGGAAACGGCCACGGGTAAAATCAGTTAGACCACGTACATTTGAGCCAAAGGCTCAGCGCCCTGGGAGGAGCCCTAACTGGGAAAAACTCCTTTAAAATATATATATATATATATATATATATATTATTGAAGTGATAAAATGATTACCAAAACTATATTATAAAAATAATACTCCAAACTTTTCTAAAATGTAGGAAATTTTAATGTATTTAAAATAAAATTTTGATCACTTTCAACTCGTTTGACCCACTCGACCCATTTCCTTCTTAGTTGAATATCTTAGCTTAACCAATTTGACCATTTAAAGATAACATATAACCAAATCGACCCATTTGTTAGTAAATGGATTGAAACCTCCACCTCTAGAGTCTAGACACTCCGGCATCAGTAATATTGCTGATGTCAGCAGTCAGGTAGTTGATATAAAACAGGTGAAAATGGACACCAAACGATGTACCTTTTCACGTGAATCTCCAAATTGTGACTGATGCTGCGTAACATCAATAGATGATAAGGTCCCCACTGTGCTTTCAATTATATCAGGTATATGGAAACTATCTCCATAGTTTGAAATGACATGTTCAGGCATTTCTAAACCTCCCATATCAAACTCTGAATTAGAGAAAGTAGGGCTATGAACAGCTCTTGTCTGTTCTTCAGAATGAACAAGAAGATTTGTATTCTCAGATAAAGGAAACATCTGAGAATTTTCAGAGATCACCAAATCAAGTTGATCTTTTAATTTCTGAACCCTAGAGTGTGTCATATCAATCTTGTGAAGAATCTGCTCCATATTATCTTCGTCTTCAAGAAATGATAAATGGCGATGCATGCCAAGACCAAGCACTTCCTGACTAGTTGTATTTTGTTCTGCAAACACAGTTTCCAACAAGAAACAGATGTAAGAATCATTTATCCAAGAAGTTGATATAACCAGAGAAAAAAAACAAGGGTTTTGGATAGTGAGGAATCTGAGAGGGAAAAAAATAGATGAAACAAATCAAAGTTTGGGGGAGAGAATTACAGAAAATAAGCCATTAGGTACAGGAAAAATACATACCATTTCAATATATCATATTTACATAATAGGTAATCTGTCTTATATAGGTACACAAGGCACTACAAGTAATTAAGAAGTATGTTGCTTATTTTTCCCCGTCTAACAAGGCGGTTCCTTTCAAAACCTAAGATGAATCATGCATCGCATACAGGAGAAGAAACATGAAAGAATATGCATCGACTACCATAGCCTTAAAGGATCTTGCAGGTGGACGTGGACCTCAGTTAAATTGTGAATCATGCTATTTGAACACATATCTTGTATTAAATGAAGAAGATAACAGAATCTTGAAGGTTAGTTTTCTATCAGGAAATTTATCAAATACATTGACCACAAGGTAGAGTACACGCTAGGAGATATATAAGAGACATATAGATTGCAAATATGGGAAGAGAATGATAGGACCCAGATAATGTTTTTAGTGAAAACTTGAGGAAAAAACCTAACAAAATAAAAAATCTGGTTTGCTTTAGAGAAGTATCCATCTCTCCTAATGATACAAATTCAACCCTGATTCAGTAATCACACATACACACACACACACATATATATATATAGAAATTAGATCAATATAGTCTCACCCCTTAAACATAGTACCCAAAGACCATTTATGGGCCCTTGGACTATAGGAATCAAGGGCTGAGATTTAAAAACAAAAACCAGTTCACATTTATGGTAATTCACGTGCTTTTTCATATATCCAAGGGTAAATGGGGAAAAAATCATATCTCCTTTTATTATACTATCCTACGTCCCATCCCCACTTTTAATATCTTCTACACATAGCCACAAATGACCGGAGAATATCAACAGCAACATCAGAGTTGCTCACTTTTCAAAATCAAATTTCAGATTAAATTTCTCTCATCTACCAGACTATCTCTCTCTCTCTCTCTTGAAATTGAAGATAACATAGTCCATAAGTTATATCCTCCGGTGTCCCCTTCTTCGACCAACGCTACGAAAGACTTTGCCACCGCAAATACGTGACCACCAATCGGCGTCTGTCGTTTCACTTCTTCCTAATCTGCCGGCATCTATCGTTTCCCTCTTCCTCATCGCCGGCGAACAAGCCTAGCATGGTCTTCCTCGTCTTAGTTTCGCAACCAGGCGTCTGCCGTTTCCCTTGACAGATCTTAGTTGTTTCGGGGGAAGCCCACCCCATCGCCTAACTTCGCCCCGTTTGAAGTCTATCTCCAGAGGCAACATGTTAACGAAATACTGCGCCATGAAGACCCAGATCCCGTTATCATATGAATTGCATATTTGTGTAAAGAGTTTGATGGGTAATTGGGTTTTCCATTATATACATTTTAAGTTGTGTGATGCATTTTGGTTTTTAATTTCATTTTTTGTTTTGGATTTAGCAAATGATAACTTTGATATATGATAATGAGAATTGGCAGATAAAATGTAATATGTAGAGGACAAAATGTATTTAAAATCTACGTTATGAGGCAATCGCCAATCAGTGGGTTACATTTTGATTATCATATTCATCTGGATTACATTTTGATTATCATATTTATCTGGGTTGCATTTTGGTTATCATCTTCATATGGGTTGCATTTTGGTTATCATCTTCATCCGAGTTGCACTTTGGTTATCATTTTCATCTGGTTTGCATTTTGATTATCATCTTCATATGGATTCTTTTTAAAATGCAATAATGCATTTTGTTTCTTACTTGCATTTTCAATAGATGTATGCATTTTCATTTTTTTCACGAGAAGTATGTCAAGAGTGGTTTTGTTTTAAAGAGGACAAAAAACTGAATCTACTGGTATAAATTTTTTGTAAAAAATCACTAACATGATGAAGTTATAGCCATTTCAAAACTTTGGTGAATGTTTTTTTTAATGTTGAATATGGGGAAATATGTGCGAGTTCATATTCAAAAGTGTAAATTCCAATTGTACCCTTTTACAAAATGCCACATGTCATCATGAGAAGAGGTTTATGGGATCTATGTATAAGGGTGGATCTATATAGAATCTAACCCTATATATATATATAGTGAAAAGTTCGTTTAAGAACCGTTTTTATTGCAAGAACTAATCCTAGCCATCCAATTCCCCCTTCTTCAATTGGATTGCCACCCATGAATTCCTTACATACACCCTGCCACACCCAATCCCCCCACGCTCTTCATCCATGAATTCCATTATCCAAAATGAACGGCTAAGATTGGTTCTCGCGGTTCTCGCAATAAAAACGATTCTCAAATAAACCTTCCCCTATATATATATATATATATGATTCAGTAATCACATTAAGCACATCCAAACCACTACATATAAAGTTCCTTATTATGAAAGAGATATTGTTGCTTTGATTATGGGTATACCATCTTGAGCTATTTACTTATTAATATAGGGTTTGTCTAACTTGTGCCTTAAGGCCACATGATAAGCAACATTGATGAAATACAAATTTATAAATTATAGTTGATATAAATAGTTTGTATTTTCAAATAAAATCGAAGTAAATTTGGTATATGCAAGAAAATTAGAAAACTATTAATATCAACTATTATTTATAAATGGTAATTTGTGTTCAACTAATATTGCTTAACATGTTAAGCACTAATTAGACAAGCCCAATAACATAACCTCATGAAAATCTAACAGAGAGATGAAAACTGAGAGAAATCAAAGAAAAATAACATCACAACAAGAAAAACACTTATAACTTCTATACGGAGATATAAAAGCATGGCAATGGCATGAACTCCTGCTAGGTCAAACCAGCTATTATACCACTGTCATAACCAGAGATGAAATTAGGGTAGAAGAATTAGAAACAAGTTTGCAGAGGACAGGAATACAGAAAGAGTATACATAAGAGAGGAATGATGGGAAAACCGCATCATGTTCCATGTTCAGAAAGTTTACTGCTTTGTACGGTATAGCTGGCTGCCTGGCTTTAGACTATAACTAACTAATTACCATATTTACCAAAACACACGTGTCCAACAAAGCAGTTTCTACATATATCTTTATTTGTAAAAAGCCTACATTTAGAAGAAGACAACATATGGACTTTAACGTCATTAACTCCATGGACTAAATGACAAATGATGATATACCATACTAAGCAAGCAGTCAAGGCAGTAAATCCCCAGGTCCTGCCTTTGACCCCTGTCTCATCACATAACAGGCAGTAAACCTGACCTCCTGTCTCTGACCCGTGTCAAGTCTCACCTGGTGGTTCACATGTTATTGAGGCCAAGGTCATTTCAGGTAAAAATGTTGGTTAAATTACTATATTCTTAGAATGAAGCTAATTCCGTCAGATACAAGAATTCTATTCAAGTTTCAGCTAAGACAATTTCTTGATGGTTTGCTTTGCGATGACCATCAATAAAAGCCAAGGTCAATCATTATCAAAAGTGGGATTGTTTTTAAGACTGCCAGTTTTTCCACATGGACAGTTGTATATAACAGTTTCTCGTGTTACAAGTAAGAACAGATTAAAGGTTCTTATTTGTGATACCGATAGTAATCCAACAAATAGAACGACCAATGTAGTATACAAAGAAGTACTACAAAAAAATTTGATTATGTTATTATGTATAGCTCCAAACATTTAATAAGTACTTCCCTTGTTTCTTACTGATTTTACTTAGATACCTGAAATGGTTGAATTATTTGCTTTATATTATGTTCTTGTGCTTAATTACATGTAATATGTTTAAGCTTTGTTAAAGCGTCCCCGTGCATGCATGGGTCTCTAAACTAGATACTATATCAAACAAAAGGCTAAATACCACTGACCATCACATTGTTTGGAAAATGAATTAGATTTGCTAACTTAATGTAAAAGGAAATGGAAAAAGGAAAGTGAGACATAGATGCTACCAATTGAGAAGAATCACTAACAATTAGAGAGACATAAGTTCTGCACCAAAGTAGAAGAGAGGCACAAAGAAAACTTGAGAGAAAGAGATGCAGCTGCTGAGTTTCATGCAAAGAATTCTGACAAGGTAATTGTCAAAAACTGACCCATTGAGAAGAGAATGATGTCTGTTCTTAGAATTTAGGTTATTTATTTTGTTGTAGTGTGCTTTATGTCAAATTAAAAGTGCAAAGCAATATACACATGTAGAAATGTAGAATAGGAACAACTAGTTCAAGATTTTGATACTACTAATATAACTTTACCTGGGTCATCCAAATCATCCATCATAGATACTTCATCTTGATCTAACTTCTTGCTTTCTGAAATAGATAGGATATACATGTCACATGAATGGTAATACATAAGCACAAAACCAAATCATAATGCAAAAGGGTGAAAATATACCATTGTAGGAGAAGAGAACATGTTGTGACATATATAAGTCAGCATCTGTTGTCTCTTCAACTCTCACCCTTTTCCTCCTTTTCATGAGTTTCCTTTGGCGCCTTATAGTATATGGCACCGACCTTGAACTAAACCCTTCTGGAATTGACTGATTTGAAGCCAAATGTTTTGTCAGATCATGAGCTGCAATGGCTTTGGCATATTTCAATACCTGTGACTCAAACTGTTTTATCTTTAACTCTGCCCACTTGCAGCGCCACATTAGAGGACGTATAAAGCTTCTCCAGTGACTTGTCAACCGCTTCTTCCTAATAAAAGCAAAAGCAACTTCAATGTATCACTAAAACAAGCCACATCCAATTGGATTGAAAGTTTTCAGATAGACTATTGATTTTCAGCTAATTTGAAACACAAACATAGCTCAAATAATCAACTTAATATAAATTATAATCATGACAGCTGAACACAAAAATTGTCCCAAACAGCATCTACAGATAAAATCATAGAATCAAATAGGTAGACCACAAGAAAATAAAATAAGTTACACCCTGTTTTCCCATGTTTTTAGGCCATAAACTATAGAGTTAGGTTAAAGGTAAGCCGGCTAAGAGGACTAGGAGCTTAGCTTGCTGGTGAGAAATGGTAAGACCCCCCATTTCATAGCGCTTGGGGAACGCAAGTTTGATCGAGGATTGGAGAGGAGAGGTGGAAGAAAAGGGTCGGGGCTACCTATACCTAGGCTTTTTTGCCTTTATCGATTACAGGACAAAATTCAGATAAACTATTGATTATCAGATAATTTCAACATGAATGCAGCGATACTTGTAAGAGAATGAAATTATAATTATAAGTTAAATCATAGCGATTGTCCAAAAGAACATGACGAGAAGATATCGCAGTAAACTAGCAACCAACTGACATCTCTACGATCGCTAATTTAACGATCATCCTCATGGGCAGCTTAAATTTGTTCAATACGAAAACAAAAACACACCTAACGCGGAGAACAGTTCCAAAATCATCAAAAGGAGAGGAGAATCCGTTGAGGTGGCTATGGAACTGAGACTCGACTTCAGCATCACTGACAGTAGCGGAATTGTTTTGGTTTGTAGATGTGGTGTCGGCGAATGAAGTAGAGTAATCAGTTTCATCCAAATCACCTGCGGCTCGAGACATGGGTCCTTGTGTTGGAGCTCCAGGTGGAGGTTGGCTGACTTCAATGGTGGCGGCATGGTGGTGGTCGGGCATTGCAGGAGGTTTGCATTGGCTGTGCAGAGAGGCTTCCATTTTTTGAAAGATGGCGGCTTCATGCAACAACAAACCCTCAAAACAATGTGCGAAGTTATGATTTGGGTGTAAGCCCGAAATTGTCCTCGACTCCTCTCTACTTCTTTAGTAGGTGGTTCAAAAATTAAAATTACTATTACTAATTACTAAAAGTAATATTTAGGAAAATTAATTTAAGTATAATTAATTAAAATTCTTGGATTGTAATTTTTATAAGTTTAATTCATTTTAATTTTGGTTTTTATTATATTGGTCTCTCTTAAATTTAAAACACTCAAAATAACTCTATTAATTTGTTTATTTACTACTATTGAAATCTATCAATGCCTCTATTTTTTTTCTCTCTGTAATGACCTACTTTTTGTTGGTCGGCTTTGCTACTTACTTCCACCACCCTCTCAGATGTAAATAAGACGAGTTGTTCGTAAGCTACTCAAGCTTGAATTGTTAAAAGCTTGAAACGTGTTGAGCCTAGAAGAGCTTGAGCTTAAACAAAGACTCATTTATTAAACAAGCTCGAGCCCGAGCCTTGTATATTAGGCTCGTTTAAGCTTGCAAACTTAAACGAGCTCTGATATAATATTTATTTTTATATTTTTTTTGTTACTTATATAATTGTATTATATATTTTTAAATCATTCAATATGAAAAAAAATTAAATTCAAAATTTAAATTGATTTTATGTCATTGAAAAAATTAAATTTTAAAATTCAAATTGTTTTTTTAGTTATTACTTATATAATTTAAACTATATTTAAAAAAAATAAAATAAACGAACTTTAGCGAGCCTATCATGAGCTTTGTAAAACGCTTTGCGAGCCGAGCTCGAGCCTTAAATTACGAGCTCAAGCTTCTGTAAATTTAAATGAGGTTGGCTCGATTAGTGTAAAGCTTGACTCAGCTTGTTTACATCCCTACCCTCCACTCTACCTTCTACTACTACTTTTTGGCTTTGTTACTTACCACCACCACCCTCTTCTCCACCAACGCCATTACCTACCCCCACCACCATTTTCTATCTTTGCTACTCGTGGACAACACCACGCTTTCCTACTCGCATATTAACACACACAAATCCAATCGATTTTTAATTTTCCTGGTTCGATAGCCACCGCCTCGATCTTTGCTACGTGTAGATAACATCAAGCTTTCCTACTTGCCTATTAACGCACAAATCCAATCGAATTTCAAAATTTATAGTTCGACAACTGTGGCCACCACCTCCATCGATTAAGGTTTTGATAAATTTAGCCACCACCGTCTATGATAGTAAGCACTGTTAATGGTTCTCACTACCATCTCTTTTGTTCTTTCTCCATCAAACTAATGTAGAACAAATCGATGACATTCCCCCTAATAGCCTTCGCCACAATATCGACCATCTCTCTTCTCTCGCTCTTTCTTCCTTATATATATATATATATGTGTGTGTGTGTGTGTGTGTGTGTTCTATCTATATTTGTGTGTTATTTAAATCAGTTGTGTGTTTCTATGTGTTAAAGTCTTCTTGAATATTTAAACTGAATGTATGTTTGTGTGTCTGTTCAAGTACCCGATTTAGGTTTATGTGTCTATCCATTTAGGGGGCTTTTGGTTTGTAGATTTTTTTCATAGGATTTGTATTTTACAGAATTCTAAATACTGACTAACCCGGTCCTATAAACCCGAACTCGGCTAACCTCAAGCTTAATAGTAGAGATAGATGTAGGTTTTGGTTTCTGCATGATTGTATCAATCGATGATGTTACATATATTATATAGTGATCTAGTAAATATATTATGTCTATAGTCGATAACATTTTTAATCTTATTAACCCATTAATACTTGATTGATTGATTTTTTTATTTTAAATGGTTGAATGATTAAGTATTAAGTTGGTTTGTAATTTCAAATTTTATATGAAAATTTCCAAGTATGTGTATTTATAAAAATCAAATTTGTAGACAAAGAAAAATCATCAAATGCCCATGGGAATCCGACAATGACGAGCATGAGATGCAAATCAATTCCCTATGGAGATGGGGATGGGGATGGAGATTGGGGTGGGAAAGAGGGAGTAGGATCCTGATACCCGTGGCCCTATTTTCATCTATAGATGAACTATTTAATCGATCAAAAATAATTAAACATTAAATGTCACTTAAATTGAATTAAACTTAAAATAAACGAATAAAGTAAAATAAACAAGGGCAATTTGGTAATTTTAAGTTAGTCAATGACCAAAAGTTTAAGAAAACCGGATGAAGATGATCAAACCTATACAAAAATGTCCACGTGAAAAGTAGACTTTTAAACAAAAACAATATTTAAGATGTAGTATGTATGTTAAAAGTGGAAACATAAATTATCATTATTAATATGACTTTGTGAAGGTGATCGTTGATTAACCGATAAAAAGTTGAGGATGATCATTCATAAAAGTACCTTTGTGTTCATATTGCTAAGAACCACATACAAAATTTCATTAAAGAAATGTTATTGGATAATATTCAACATAACATTGACAATACTCAATGGACAGTTCGTGAATCCCTTGAATACTCATGAATTTGTTTTACATCCAACATGCTTCCAACTAATCGAACACCCCTCATTTCTCTAGACCTTTTACTTTTGAGTAGTCATCATATGGAAAATCATCTACATATCCATTGTGCTTGTAGAATAACTTGAAATAACTGTTCATGAAGCCTACACGTATAATATATAAGGTAATCTTAATAAAGTAAACACACTAAGAACATTTAAAGTTGATAATAATACATTACCACAAACTTTTGCAATTGTCATCGGCAATAATTTCATCTTACGACTTACGAGTGTGAATTGTTACATAAACACCTCCTATTGTTTGCATAGACCATTATTGTTTCTCGAAGTAACATGGTGCATTTACAAAAAAAGAACCTAAATCCTTAGGATCATAATAATAAAATATGGTTTGATTCTAAGAAATCTCAAATCTATAAATGAATTGTAACAACCTCAAAATGGGCCTAGTCGTGTTCGAATCTGGTACGTCTAGAATTTTATTTAAATATTGAATGAAAGGAAAATAAATATATATAATTGATTAAATAAGAAAATGGTAGAAAATAATAAAGAAATGATAATATTAAAATATTATGAAAAATAGATAAAAATAATATATTATTAAAGGATTTAGAACGAGGTTTCCAAAAATATCCCCGTTGGTTAAAACGGATACTCGTGCGTTAAGTTGTAAGTTGAAAAGGGGAACAAGATACCCACTTGTGGATAATAATAACCCACAAGTGGGCATATGCAGCTAACTCACGTGAATATCCCTTTTCACAAACACAGACACATTATCTCAAACTTATCTTCTTGTGTTCTTGGCTATTCAAGGAGAGATTCAAAGAGAAACCTTCCAAGCTTCAAGAATTGTTGCTGAATTCAAGTTGTAGTCTGCTGCAAATCATCTTCACCATCTCCACTTTGTTCAAGTAAGCTCCATGTCCATGTTCTTGGGTTTTTGACCATTTAGGTCAAATGGGTCAAATTTGCAATTGACCTCTATAAATTGTTCTACTGATTCCAATCTATTCCTACATCATTCTTAAGTGTTTAGCAACCTGAATTGGTAATTAAATCAGTGTTTTTGATTGTGTTCTTGAATTAAAGTGTAAATGGGTCAAAATGGAGATTTTGATCCCAATCTTTGAATTTGGTGTTAAAGTGTGAATTGATACTTGTTTCTAACTTAGTTTAAGTGCCAAAGTAGTTTGTAATCACTGGAAATTGGTTTGGAAACGATTGGATATGTTTTGGGGTTGAAATGGCCAAAAGCAGGGGGCTGGAAATCGCACTGTCTGTGCAGACATGCTTGCGGGCGCCAGGACCACCCTTGCGGCCGCAAGAGGCATGGCTTACGGGCGCAAGGGATTGCCTTGCGGCCGCAAGGACCTCCTTGCGGGCGCAAGCAATTGCCAGCCCTTGTGGGCGCAAGCAGTCATGCTTGTGGCCGTAAAGGACCCTGTTCCAGCATACAGTTTGTTGTTCCGGGTTGTACTGATATACGGGATGTTTGTTTAGGTACTTCAGTTGATCCAGGAGCTTCTGTAAAGAAGTGTTTAGTATTCTAACTCGACAGGTGAGTGCCTGATAACATAACGATTAATATATCTATAACATATGTTAACAATGATTACTGGATTGTATACCACGATTTGTACACGCACTTGTTTAAGTGTAGGTTGCATGATGATGCTAGAATATAACATGTTGACACAGTATAGTATGCACTTGATTAGGTGTATACTATGATGATAATTGAATATATGCGCGCCTTGATGATTGATTGATTGATGATTTGGTTGAATCATACTATCAGTTTGTGATCGGTACGGATCTATTGGGCAAGGTTTGCCCCGGACCAGGTGGTCCTACTTATTGGGCAAGGTTTGCCCCAGACAAGGTTCGTCCTTTTCGGGTATAGCTGCGGCTGTACAACAGAGGAATCGGTTGATTCCAAAACGCAACGTTGGGCACTTAACAGCTCCCTCACCGGCGCGGTTGATGTGTCTGGTACCCCAGTTTGGTGCATTGAGCCGGGTTAGCTCCCCTGCAAGATATGTTACTTCCTGACTACGCCAGCTCATTGCGAGATGCTAGGATAGAACTATCTGAGCATGATTGATGATGTGTGATGTATTTATGTTGATCGCATGCTATTTGAGTACTCACTAGCTATTATAGCTAACAGATGCTACACCCTACATGTGCAGGTAATCCTCAGTGAGCTTGGGACCCTGCGGGTAGTTTGATTTCTTAGGAGGAACACTTTGTCTGTAATAACTCTGATATAATGTCTGTTTGTATTTTATAATGGTCGACCGGATAAGTAACAGTAACACCGAACATGTATGTGGCATCTTTTGTTTGTAATATATTTGCCACGTGTTTTCTATTTCCGCTGCAAGTTTTTAATTGAAAATGATAAACCAAATGTTTTAAAAAGAAAAATTTGGTTCTCGAAACGGCGGTGTTACATGAATATTAACTGATAGTGAAAACGTATCAAGTTTAACACAAACAATTTTCAAAATCGTAGAGCTATAAGGTCATACAAGAGTAGAACATATCAAGATATCACAAGTTTATCAACAATTAACAAACTATGGCTTTATATGTGAAAGAAATAACAACACATCAAATATAAGAACCTCTTATGTGTTTATGTCTTTATGCCATAAAAGTGGTCTGCAAAAGTTTATTGCCTAGTATTCTCTCTCTCGTTCTACCAATATAGTTAACTAATAGTCATCATCAATTTAATAACCAATAAAATACCAATAGCATCAAACCAAGTCATCATTTTAAATACTAATAATAGTGAGACCCATACACTATTAATAGTTACCGGACCAAAAATCATAATCCCTATTTCAAGAAAACACACTAAATAAGAGCCACACAAAAGTATCTATACATACAGTTTTTACATCTCCAGCGAAATTACCAACATTCATAAGAATAACTTATAATACTATCCATGTTCTTACCCGAAAAATGATCGAAAGACTAACATGGGGATGAAATCAATGATATAACAAGTCCACCAATGAACTCTTTGATGGAGATGAAGTCTTTAATGAAACAATCAAACATGTGACATTAGGAATATCAACCATGAAGTCTTTCAGGGATGAGGTCATTGACAATCACGCCCGGCACAAATGTAGCTACAACAAAAAATATAAAGGCATAACCAAGGACTGTCAAGGTATGTGGAAAAATAGGTCGTGATCAAATGAGTTTAGAAACTCTAAACAAACAACTAAGATTAATCGAAGGAGGGAAGTAATTGTGATATAATCGATGGAAGGAGTTTAGGATATGGAAACTCGATTAGATTTCGGGAGGACTTGTGGTTGTGGCTTGGGCCGGGTAGATTGAAACTTGAAAGATAGTTTTTAAGACTTTATCATTTGGAAAGGAAAAAGGGATATGATATTTGTTGGGTATTTACATCACATGGGATTGATATTACTTTTAAAAAAAGTTATAGTGATTCAATTATTGTAAAGTCACCTGCTCCTAAAGGTTATCACGGATCTCAAAGATTTCTTGTAATACTCCTACTAAAGTCCTTCGGTAGAGCTATTCCTCTAAATTATTGTCAAAAGATTGGTTCTCTTAAAGATCTCACATGTGCATTTCAGATTGTGTGGTCTCATCCTCAAAGTCAACAATGAATCAAATTTTAAGAGAATAATTATGTGACATGTGAATCATTAGCAAAGAAGCCCTCTTATTGGCGGAGAGAATATCCCTTGCACTCTATGAAGGTTATGGGACCATATCACATGATAGTCTCTTCTGGATTTCTACATGTGTCTAGCCTTCTACATACACTATATACTTTAGAAACCTATAATACATCTTCCATCTGTGAGAAGAGGTAGAACTTTTGCAGTGTGTTTTTATTTTGCTTAGAGTTTGTTCTTTCCATTATAAATTCGAGAAGCGTGCTCTTCTCAAATTAGAGTTTGTACTCTATCCGGTGTTTGATTTAATATAAACAAACATTGAAAAATATTCTTATGTCTTGATTGTTAAATTTGACTAGTTCTTATTTTTTTAGATTGAAAAGTATTCACTCCCTCTACTCGATTTCTATATTACTGGTACCAACAATATTAGTAAAGATGGAATAAGGAGTGGTCTTGGAGTTGGTCATGGCATAGAGGGCCGTTGGGTAGAGCTAAGGGAGAGTTGGATGATTTAATTTATTCTCTTTGCAATGTTTGTCCAAAAATTATGATCACAATTCACAGGGACCACTTGAAATGAACTCTAAAAGGTGATGGGACTTTGACTCTTTGAGGATAACCATGACCTTGTACTTCGCACGGCTATGCTTTAGTGTTGTTAACCACAATCTTCTAAATTCAAACGCGAAATGACAACGTTTTTATCTTTACGACAATGGAGTGGTGGTAGTAGCATCTTTTACCAATGATGGATAGGTGAAGGACTAAAGGCACGAGGAGACGTCCTTTACCTTTTACGACGAAGAACATGATTGTTTTTGCTTTTCATAGTGTCTATTAACCTTTTCAACGTATCATCTGATGTCTCCCTTCTCCATCTTTGGCAACTAAGGCTCCGTTTGGTTCGCGGAATTAATATGAAGGAATTGGAATTTGACCAAGGAATTGGAATTCATGGGAATTTGAATTCATAGGAATTGGAATTTGTGAAAAACTATATCTTGTTTGGTTGGTAAAGACCGGAATTGGAATCTAGCAAAAAAATAATTAATTCAATATGTATAAACCAAAATAAATTATATAATCAACCGTCCACCACCTCCCCACCCCATCCCAGCCCTACCCCACCCCCAACCTCGTTGGCGAGGATCGGTGGTGTTGATGACGGCGGCGGTGGTGGTGACGGCGGCAGTGGTGACGGTGTTGGTGACGGTGGTGGCGGCGGCAGTGGTGGTGGTGGCGGAGGTAGTGGCGGCGGCAGTGGTGGTGTTGGTGGCAGTGGGAAGGAATTCCCAATTCCTTAGAATTCCATCCATTTAGAGAAGGAATTCCCAATTCCTTGATTTAAGGAATTCATTAGAATGGTCAAATTCCATTTCATAAATTCCATAAACTAAACACAAACAAGATTTAGGAATGCTCAATTCCAATTCTGTCCAATTCCATTCTGTCCAATTCCATTCAATTCTAACGAACCAAACGCCCCCTAAGCTTTTTGGCATGAAAGGAAAGAGGTAGGTAGAAGTGTTTTGTTGGAGAAAGATAGCGAGAGGTAAGGAAAAAAATTAGTGTGGGAATTGAAAAGTTTGAGGAAGGTAAAAAGTTAGCAGAAGATTAACATAGATCGAGACAGCATTTTCTTAATTTACAATATATCGAGACGTATGATACCGCTAGGTCAAAATAAGTAACCCTTGATATTTTCATTGTTTTCCTAACCTAGCAGGCTCGAACAGTTCCAAAATAACGAATCACTCACAAAATGGCACTCAAGTTTTCAATTTACAGAGTATTTTAAAATATTTAACGTATTCTATATTTCTATGCACTTGGTCGTCGTCTTCGTATTTGATCTTTTCCTATCAATTCGATGTTCTGCATATCTGTTATGGAAGATCATCCGACAATAATCCCTATGTAATTTTTCATCAGGATCATATAATACATACATCTCTTTCTAAATGATCACCGAAACCGCCATCGATTTTTTGCTGCCTTCATGGTGGGAGATCGAAGTGACGGTTGCCGCTTCGTTCTTCGTCATTGCCGCTTACTGGTTCTTCACGTACGGCGGTGACTCTCATGCCGGTGATCGATTTATGTTTGATAACTCCTCTCTTGTTTCCGGTGATGTCGTTGATGACAGGGAAAAGGTTATTCATTTTATTTTTGGACTGATATTATCTTATTTTCTATATGATCATCCGCTCCCAAGTTTGCTTGATTCTTCGAGTAACTGTGTGTGTTGTGGCCTGGATATGATATCTTAATTATCTTCAAATACTTTCGTCTTGGAGATAATATGAATGAAAATCGTACAATTTATCAAAGAACAAGAAAACAGGATAGTTTAACATGATGTATTCCGTGCATTTTTGATTGCTTTCTATACTTGCTGTATGACAACTTTCTGATCAGGTGTTTAGTTTGAACAAAATCAATACTGAAATAGAAATTAAAAACTTAGGGTTTTGTTCTAATGAAGTGAATCTAACCCCAAAGCGGATTCAATAATTTGTAATAATTATGTTAGTGTTACATATGAACTTTCAAAACTGAAAAGAATTGTTTTGTTTGTTGAGTAACCAGTGATGGTTGCGTCCAAATATGAGAAATATGCATCAGAAAAAAGGAAGGTTGGAGCTAAAAAACTAAAAATCTAGTTAAAATTTGAAAATGAAGTAGAGATTTGGATTTCACGAACCAGAAGTGAACTCTAATTATGGGGTGTGGTAAACAATATAATAATCCATTTATTAATCTCATCAGTGTACGCATATCTCAATTTTTTTTGCTGTTCTCGAAGGAATAAGTCCCGTGCGGTGGAACTGGCAAACTGCTAAGTAATAGTCATTATTTCTGCTGCCCAATTCTGGTTCCTTATATGTTATCTGCTTAAAAGGTTGTTTTTACATTTTTTTATTTTTGACATGCACTTGTGTACTTATTTTGTAGATAGATCAACTGAAAGGTAGCCCTCATGGCGGCTCTGCTTATATCATAAAGGTATATGTAAATGAACTGGTCTAAACCTTGTCTTGTATTTTCTTGGAGTTAGTGTTTTGTGTGTCTTTTTCTTTGGAGGAGTAATGTTTCATATTATTGTATGTATAGATATAGTGAGGTCAAGATGGGCCAACAATGCAGAAATGGAAGAAAAATATGATGTATTCCTCAAACACAATTTTTTTGTCTAAACAGAAATGAAATTTATGTTCTCTTTTTGATGGTTTTGTACATAAGTGTTCTGTCCTTGTCGGTGATGTATTTATATCTTTATTTGAAACATGATGGGGGATTGAATTAGACAATGACATAATCAAGTTGGGTTGGATTTTTAGTGCTTTGCAGTTTGGACCTGGTTATATTACTTTGTTTAGAAGAAGGGTCCTGTAGTGTCATCATTTAAATCAAGGGAGATGGCTTTTATTTAAGTTCTTTTTGCTGATTCACAACATCATATTTTATCTATCATAGGTGGAACTGTTAGCAGCAAAGAATCTTATTGGTGCTAACCTTAATGGCATGTCAGATCCTTATGCAATTATCACTTGTGGTACAGAAAAGCGGTTTAGGTAATTGATTGGATTAGTCGATTCAATTGTCTTTTCTTTAAGGCTTGATGCACATGAAGTGGTTTAATTTCTTACTTCAATCCTCTGGATTTGCAACTCTGCAGATAGTAGTTATTAGCTCCAAACTTTATTAGTTGATATTGCTTAATGTTAACATCAATCTGAAGTTAAGATATATTTAATTATACTTATAAAATGTTGCTTTGTTTCAAATTTTGATTTGAAGAAAAGGAACTATCTCTTGACCTTTTACGTTTTTTTTTTGGCTAAAAGGGACTAACCCTGGCAAAATTTTAAATTTGTATTGTTCTGCGGTTGTGTAGTTTGTCCAAATGGCTTGAAAGTCTAGTTAAATACTTAAATTTTACTAGCTTGTGCCTATAATTTTACTGCTGTGGGTTCCTAATGTCTCATAGCTATGGTGACTTATATTCATGTTAATTCTGCAGCTCAATGGTTCCTGGTTCAAGAAATCCAATGTGGGGAGAAGAATTCAATTTTTCTGTGGATGAACTTCCTGTAAAGGTACTTATGTGTCATGAAAAGCTTGAAAGTTTAGAATATAGGAAAACATAGATAGGTCCACATGCAAATCATTGCTTCCCAACGTTGGATGTAAACCCTTTCATAATACTATCACCTTTTTTATGCAAAATGTTTCTTTTATTCTTTTCATGCTTTAGTCTTTTCTTTTAGAACAACTTTCCATGCATTTGTAAAATGACATCTACAGTTGTTTAGTTATTGCAAAAATTTTCCTAAAGCTTTCTTTGTTGTATTTGCTATCTAATTGGCTTAAAAGCGTAATGAGGTGTTTAGATCGTAGACCACCTGACCTTAATGTGTAGGAGATGGCAATTTTTTCTTTCTATCATATAGTATGTAGTTGGTGATGATGGGAGATTTGTTTTTGTAGTTTTTGGGAGATAGAAGCTTTCTTATTTCATGTTGTCCAAGGAAATATTTATAAATATTCCCTTACAAATGCCTTATTCAGTTGTGCCAACACTCTAACTACAACTTCCCTAGTTCCCCATGTCACAAGATTCCCTGTACAAACAAACAATAACTATTGAACTTTGGTTGGGTTTTCAAAGCACATTTTAACACATTACAAAATGGCGGAAGCAATCATACATGATAAAGTACATGCCCATAACCATTTTTTGGCCTACCAAAGCCATGCTAGGATCTATGTAGAAACAAACCATGCAGTGTAAAGTAAATAAGAGTGTTAGGGAGTTATACAACCCTACAATAATGCAGATGCTGATGAGAAAGAATCAAAGTAGGTACCTTCTATCAACATCCACATGAACAACCCGTGTGTGACCCTAAATAGGTGCCAATCCTCCACACCCTTGATTTATAACCTTTGGACTCAATCACGCTATAGGAAGAAACGATCTCCGATCACAAAACTAGCGGCTAACTCACAAACAAGTGTAAGAAAGCTCGAAAATGGTTCTAGAGTGCCAAGGAGAATGAGAGAGTTCTGGATAAAATTAAGGTGTGTTAAGTGTGTTGCATTGCCTTTATCAACCTAATTCTAACCTATGTAATCCGTCAAAAGAGTGGAAATCGTTAGGTCTTCATTCCCGATCAAATCTCCATTTAATCAGTAAAATCATGGTTGTCAACTTGTGACTTGAAATCCTAAATTGTAACTCGTGACTCGACTCGTAAGAATCTTGACATTAAAAATAATATATAATATAGGTACAAAAAATATAAGTTAATTAAATAAACACATTTAATGTGCACATTTATTGTTGGGTGGTTGGAACCGAAGAGACTGCCAGGGAACTCAGGAGACTGCTTGTAACCAAGGAGACTTTTGGGTGGTTGTATATTTATTATGAGCTTATAACAATTCCGTTTCAATATTCCTTGCGTTTACATATGTAGGCTATTGAAAACAATGTTGCAGATGCAACAACCAATACTTCTCCAATTCTAGTCAATATTCCTTCATTACTATCCTTTAAATGTTACATGAGTTCATGATATCTTTGCGTATTTTTGCAGTCATCTTCTAGAAAACTCAACTTTTGAATACTAAACATGCTTGATATAAACCACGTAAATCATCTTTCATTTTTTATAACTAACCCGTGAATCTGTTTACTTCTTTTATTTCAACTTAAAGATTATAGGCTTCAAAAGACCAAGAAACGAAGACTGCAAAGCCACCAAAGACGGAGATCGATACCTCATTACCTCCCTCTAATAAAGACACAATGATATTGAGAAATTTTTCTTGATTTTTTTACTCGACTGGGTTTCAAGTTAACCTGACTCAAACCGAGTCACTCTGAAAATTGCGAGTCAATAGTTCTACTGAGTCGACTCTTTTTTAGTGTTCTTTTACTCGACTCGGACGAGTTGTCTCGTGACTGGTACGAGTTTGGCAACAATGGGTAAAACACGTTCGCTCCGTTTAGGTAGAGCACGGTGATGCTTGCCAAGGAGCATTGATGTTCGACTCATATGCCAAGCATGCCCACGCACGCCACTGTTGACAATGTTGTGCTTATGCCTATGCCTATGCTCAACGCCAAAAACTCATTTTTGGGTTCTCGCTCTAAGAGTTGAATTTTTTTATGACCCAATAGACTCTCACTTGCACATGATACAATGACATTATAGTAGCATTGACAATGGTCGGTATGTAACAATACACCATTGTCAGGAAGTCAGGATAGGGTATGTCACCGAAGACAAGTATCGAAGTCAAAACCGTAAGGTATGAGATGTCAAATAGGTAATCGATCAATTATCCCTTTGCTAGATATCCATATGAACTCGAGACATGGATCACATCATCACAATCAATCTCTAGATTGTTCATGATTCGGGGCTTGTTTTTAATAAGTGGTATGTCATACAAGATAAGGAGTACTACGGTGGTCCCACTAATTTTGAAATATACACATGGTTCATCTTCGCTCTTTGGCAAAATCAAACCTTTTGATTTCCTCATCAAAGAAAAGATTCTAGCTACAAGATGCATGTTTAAATCCATAAATGGACCTTTAAGGGTACACTCTTTATTAGGATGCTTACAGTGTACACAACCTTGAGGTTGTAGTTAGCTTTTGGAAAGCAGTTTTCACCTCCATTTGCCATCTCATAATCATATTTAGATTTGGCAATGTGTAGTCTACACCATGAGTTTTATTTAAACCTTTAGCTACCGGTTAGGCTTTATACGTATGTACTTTTCCATCCATGTTAGTCTTCTTTTTAAAAACCCACTTACACTCAATCTTTCTACATTATAGTCGTGTGATGATCAACAAAGTCTTATACGTGGTTATCATACATGAACCAAATCTCACTTTTCATAGCCTTCTACTAGGCTCAGGGCCTGCCATGGCTTCTAGATAGTTGGTGGGTTCACCATGAGCTATCAATAACTCACCACCACCCATATCTCTCTGGTGCGTGACAAATTCAATGGGACCTTGAAATTGGGAACAAGTGGTGACTCTCTGGCAGGTTCCTCGACACTCTCCTTGCTAAGGCTTAACATCTTCAGGTTTGTTGAGAAATAGTGCCAACATTAGGGTTTCTCTTCATTTGGCTCTTGAATTTCTTCTAGATCAATTCGACTGCCACTACCCTCCTTGAAGGAGAATGTGAGCAACAAAAACTTTATTCTCAAGAAGGTTTATGGAGATAATATCCATAGAATCCATTAGGATAGCCAATGAAGTAACACCTCTTAGATCTAGGTTCCAAGTTGTCTTTGCTCTTATGTCAAACGTAGGCCTTGCAATGCCACACCTTGGAATATGCAAGTTTTAGTAACTTTTCCACACCATACCTTGAAGGGTGTTTTGGAAACCTTCTTTGTTTAAATAAGTTAAACCCTCAAGGTAATTTCTAAGGCATAGCTCTAAAAACTTACCGAAAGCCTTGTGCGACTCATCATGTACCGACCGTATCCGGTAATGTTCGGTTTTCCTTTTGAGTTTTGGCTACACTACTCTGTTGTTGTCCTGGGTAGAGTCAATTGTGAGATAGTCTTGCAATTTCTCAAATGATTGTGAAACCCAAGATTAAGATACTAATTGCCCTTATTGGATTCAAGAATCTCAATCTTTTTTGGGTGGTTGATTCTCTACTTCTTTTTGGTATGTCCCAGACACCTCAAAGGTTTCGGATTTATGTTTAGTCAAATAAACATAACCATATGTACTTAAACCATACGTAGATGTTGAAGTATCTTTGACCGTGTGTTCAAGATACAACACATCCCTGACCTGCTCACTAACAATCTCATAATCAAATAGACAAGCCAAATGGAAAAGTAAGGTTATAACTCCTAACTTGCTCAACACGAGTGTGCTTGTTGCTCATAATTAGGTCCAAATCTCCATCTTTGAGCCACCTTACTTCACATTACACCTTGCACATTAGTACAAATGTGAATTTCACATCATGTATCCAATACCCAGGAATTAGAAGCAGAAGTACTATGGAGTTCAATTAAACATAGGAGGCTCTACACTTATTTGCTTTGAGCTTCTTCGGGTCCTCCGTATACTTTAGGCAACTATGCCTCCAATGCCCAATTTCCTCACGAAAAGTTGGAAACATATTGCATCCTCAGTCTTAGCCTATTTTGAAGTATAGTTGCCTTTGCCCTTGGCTTTCAGGTTTGAGTTACGTGCTCCAACTTTGCGTTTGCTCTTACTCTTTTTTAGGAGGGGGGGGGGGGGGGGACGAGGCTTTCGACTTTTTTTTTTCTTAACCCTCTAACTTCCTAATGGCCAACATGGGAGGAGCAGACGTGGAGGGTTTGGACTTTGCAAATGTTAGACTTTAACGGCCTTTGGCATGCCATGAAACTCCATGATGGACTTATCCATGTTTATGTTGTAGTTCAAAATGAACTCACCTTATGAACTAGTGAGCAAGTTGACAATTATATCCGTCCCCTACTCCGGCTACGAGGAAAGCTTAACCTCTCCAACTGGTCGATGAACGCCTTCATTATCCAGAAGTGGACGCTGACACTACCTCAATCTTGCAGCGTGCATCCCGTTAGGGCTTTAAGTCTTTAACCGTCTCAATCAGTCTAGTCGGACTTACTAATCCAGCTGCACCTCTGCCAAAACATTTCCTTTGGCTTGCAAGATTATGTTGAACAACCTAAGACGCTCCATCTTTTTTTGGAAGATATATTCATGGCTAAAATGAGCTAAGTCTCCTCATTTGAGTCGTTGAGACGCTAGCACATTAGTTGAGGTGCCTCGGAAAGTGGCTCCTCAGTGACGTAGAATTTTCATGCTTAAGTACTATTCTCAAGTTTCGGAACCGGTTAAGGAAGGTCACACCATTGAGTTTATCCTTTTGGAGGATGAAATGCAGTGAAAGTTTTGAAACGGATGAACTTGGGTTGGACGACAACTATAAGAAGTGGAGTCAAATTTTAATGAGTTGATTCAAAAATTATCTTTGTTAATGAGTTAAGATCCATGTTTCACTCCGAGTTACGACTGAATTACAACACATGTTTGTGCAAATTGCAAAACGGAACTATTAAGGTAGGTAACCAATAACCATATTATCAATTGCATCTTTATGCAACTCTTAGATCCTTGCGGGATTTGTTGGGCGACATGTATACCCTTCCATGCTAATCCTTTCTTGTAAACGATTTTTGCTGTTTTTACAAGTCCAGATTGTCGTCCACTAGGAAACACATAGCGTCCTACCCAAGACTCACAGGTATCATGAAGACATGAACACATCACTATCACTAGAGCCTATCCAACGCACTTGGCTTTTGCTTTAAAAACGGATGTTTTCTAATTAAAACATTTTAACTTTTAGTTAGCAAAGAATAAACGTAAATACATCGTTTAAGTCTTATTTACAAAACCAATCTTTATTCTTGGCTAATCTTACTTGCGAGTGATATTTCTAACTCATTAACAAAATCTTGTGCTTTTATTATTTTTGAATTTTTTTAGCATGCAATAATCCTAGACATTCATGCATATAAATAGAAAAAAATAAAACATCCACATGCATGATATAGCAGTAACTATGCTTTGTTTCCTATGCGTTTTTCGTGGCTAACACGTGGAAAAACAAGGCCATTCTAAGGTTGAAAATCAAATAACCACGAGGTGCCGAATCTGCCGTCCGCCAAACAACACTCGCACTCTCGCGCCAGGATGTGAATGCTGCGCCTCCTGTCAATTGCTGATAAGAATGATGATAACAAACGGAATGGAATGGAAAATTGGATTCCATTTACTGAAATAGGAGAAACAAGGATACAAAATCAGAAGGTAATCTTTGTAAGAGAAAATACCCCTGCCCAAGCTTACAAGCCGTGACTAACAAAACTTAACATGATGAAAGCATGACCTCCTCTACCAGCACTATGCTAATTTATAGGTCACTCACAAAACAGTAACTAACTCGCATGCCTCTTACACGTGCTCTTTCCCTTCCCTCCTTTTGTAAGTAATCCATTCCTTTGATCCATTGGGCCGGTCCACATCAATTGGACCAGTAATGATTTCCTTATCAATTGCCACCGGCCTTCAAGTACGTATTTTATAAAAACATTTTTTCTATTCTAGTCCTATAATATTATACAAAATACAATTAGATGGAAAAACATATTAAACGACACACAGGTTAAAAGTAAACATACAATTTTCAAACCGATTACAACTAAACATCAAAATGGTGTGCTGCATATAATCCGATTAAGATTGACATCATTTTACAACATATGATTTTGGCACTTATTTAAGGACATGGTTTTTCTTGTACCTATTTGTTAATGTTTGTTGCTATGCCCTAAATGCAGTGTACACACTTGTTTAGTTAGTGGTTTGAAGATACTTTTGTTTATTAGAGCTATTGCCATGTTTCTGTTTATAATTGTTTAATCGGTTCTTACTGGGAGAACAACAATATGAGAGTATCTAAGCTGTTTGTGTTATTTATCTTACTTCGTGTTGCAGTCTTCATGTTCAGAACAATTAATGCAGGTAACCTATGTAGTGTATTTCTCAATAGCAATAATTATTCATCCTTGGACAGATCAACGTGTCAATATATGATTGGGATATTATTTGGAAAAGCGCGGTGCTTGGTTCAGTGACCATTACTGTTGGAAGTGAAGGGCAAACTGGTGCAGTATGGCATCCCTTGAATAGTTCGCCAGGGCAGGTGATTTGAATGTGGTTTATTCCTTAAAGATCCGACACACTTCCCCATTTAATTGTGGTTCAAGTCCCTAAACATTTGTTTCCATCTTAGTTCAGTCCCTTAACTATTTCTTTTCTCATTCAAACTTGTATATTTTTATCTTGATTCAGTTCCTAAGCTTCTATTCAATTTTATAATTTTGAAATAATTACAGTATTATAATGAAATAAATAAGTTAAAAGATAAATGAAAATCCATGCCACCAGTTTTAATCAAGCTGTGTGACCACAAAATAACCTCGTCTATACTTTGCTTTCCAAAAAAATAAAAAAAGAATCTCATCTACATTTTTGTACTAATTGGATGCATGTCAGTGAAGTGTAACTGGTGTGACCGGTAACAGTAATGTACTACATGTTGTAGCAAAACTAATTTCAGGACTATTCGAGACCCAAAAAGTTTTAGGGACTTAAACCTGAAAATGGGGAAATATCTATACTATCTATACTACTATATAAACCATTTAATATTTTCTCTCCTTATTAACTTTAAGAGTTCTTAAAATTCAATCAAAACAATATCTTGATCATTCATTCTATTTAAATTAATCTCATCCACTCGATTTTTAACCATTTCACTCTCTTTATTTAATTTAAATTTTTATTCATTTAAAACATACTCTCACACAAACACAATTATCCACTTATATCAACACAATTTCCAAAATCTTATTTACTTCTCTCTCCTTATTTCATAAATATAAATCTTTTTTCTTATTTTAATGTCTTTTAAAATATATTTTTAAGACTAATATTAGTTAATGCAAATAAAAGAAAATTTGAAAAAAAATGGCATTTTGCTGAAGAAAACTTTTTTGTGGCATTCAATCACGTGAATAACATATCATTACATTCTTGAAAGCGACATGTTGCAAAACAAAAACTATTCGCTGCCGCAGCATTGCGCGGGTACAATGCTAGTGTTGGTTTTGAATGGTATAAACCCTTCTAACTTTTCCTTTTCCTCTTGTTGTTGGTAGATGTATCTTTCCATTAATCAATCTCTTAAAGGGATTTGATTGAAGATGTTTAAAGTGTTGTTGTTTCTCAGGTTTGCCTTCATATTAGAACAATTAAACTCTCGATGACTTCTTCCAGGTAGCATGTTGCTTCACCTTTTTCCTAATTTTTTAACAGAAAAAAATAAGTTTCTTCACCTTTTTTCTAGTTGTTGCTGTTGGTTTAGTCTCCATGTACTGTCTAAGAATTTTGTGTTTTATATCATATGGCGTACTCTCAGTTACATAAACTCATAAAGAATAGTGATTGTATGCAATATTAGTGTTCCATGAAGATCACTCATTTGTTGTTAACTATCAGCGGTTTAAAGGGCTATGCTGGTGCTAATCCTAGAAGACGGATTTCAACACATAAACCAGTTCCAATAGTTGTACATCAGAAACCTGGCCCTTTGCAGACGATATTTGATCTTCTACCGGATGAGGCAATTCCTTCAATTCTTGAACTCTATACATGCTTTCTGGTTATATCATTCTCAAGAGATCTGATTCTGACGTGAGAACTAGATGTGCCATATAAAAGAAAAGAGGGGTGGGGGAGTAAGGATGGGTTTTTTGGGCCAATAATAAAAATAAGATGAATTAGGATGTATGCATTTATAAATACACTGTTAGCATTTGACCGTTTGATCCTTCTTTCATTATATACATATATATATATAGGGAACACTTCAATCCATAACTGTTTTTTGTGCGAGAACTATTTGTAACATCACTAATGACTCATTGATAGGGGTATTTTGGTCATTTTATATTTACCCAACCGTGAATTGCGTCCAGATGGACCATCGTTAATGAGTGAGGCATCAATTTTCTAAAGTACCCCTTATTAATGAGTCATTAATGAGCGCATTAACGAGCTATTAATGAGACCTTACAATTATTAGCCATTGATTGATTTTAATCAAGGGTCAAGATTGGTTCTTGCAGTTCTCATACAAAAACGGTTCTAGTTTGAACCCTTCCCTATATTATATATATACATACATATATATATGGAGAAGTTCATTCGAGAACCGTTCTTATTGCGAGTACCACATTACTATTTGTAACCATCACTAATGCTCATTAATAGGGGTATTTTGGTCATTCATATATTTAGCTAACCGTGAATTGCGTCCGGGTAGATGAGTTGTTAATGAGGGGCATTTTGGAAAAATCAAGTATCATTAAATAACGACTCATCTACCCGGACGCAATTCACGGTTGGGTAAATATAACCGACCAAAGTACCCCTATTAATGAGTCATTAATGGTGTTACAAATAGTTCTCCTAGTTCTTGTTTGAACTTCTCTCTCTCTCTCTCTCTCTCTATATATATATATATATATATATATAGATTGTTTAGAATCGAAAGTTATAGCTATTTCCTTTTTTATATTCTCTGTATATATATCTTGTATTTGTACCGTTTCTTAATCAATTCAATGAGAAATATCACAGAAATCGTTCTCAATTTCACATTATATTAAAATACTAGACTAGATTTGTATGCTAGATGCATAGTACATCTGACTAGTGCATCTAGTCAGATGTACTATGCGTCTAGTTAGATGCACTAGTTTTTTAGCCGTTAGATTAGATTTTCAATGGCTCAAATCTGTGCTCTTGTTCTCCCTACCTGAAAAGCCTCTTCTTCCTTGATACTGCCTCTATACACACTCATATAGACACACATCAATTTTACCTGTAGAAATCAAATATAACCGAATTGACCCAAGTAAATGGGTTGAAAACTTGAAATTGCCACATCTAGTAAGAACTTAAAGATACAGTCACAACTGCCTCCATACGTTCTGATAGTTATAATATATGTTTCAGATTGTTGAACACAGCTATTCATGTGCAATGGAGAGGTCATTCTTGTATCATGGTCGTATGTATGTTTCGGCTTGGCATATCTGCTTTCACTCTAATGTATTCTCCAAACAAATGAAGGTTAATCTGCTATCTTCTTCACATACTATCTGCTTCCATTTGTACCCTGCACTGTTATAGGCACTGTCATTCAGTTAACATGCTCAGGAAGTCAGGATAACTGTTCCCATACATTTTGTGAAGATATGTTGCATCTTTGTTGTTGGCCCCCCAAAATTTTCAGATTTGAATGGGATTGCTTCTTGAAACATTCTTCTATAGATGTCCTGCATTGGTGTTGTTCCTTCATAATTTCTGTGGTGGTCAATTCTTGTCCTGTAGCTAGCATGTTAGAAGGTGGCATTAGGGTAACATGTCAAAATGGGTAATTGTTATACAAGTCTTGACCAGGTTTACCTGGAACATGTTTGTCCAAACTTTTCCAACTTTTGTAAATACATAGTGTTTGTGATCTGAAAGAACTTTTTAACTTTCGCGGTTCTCCGTAGGGAGGTCTAGGGCTCTATTCCTATGGGGTTTCAATTAGGGATGACTAGAGGTGGTGAGGAAATGGCCACAGTAACGGTTAGGCCGCATACATCGGTGCCCCCCCCCCCCCACCAAAAAAAAAAAAACAGGAAAAACTTAAAAAACTTGTTTTGTCCGATAGAGATAAACATAACCTGAATCGACCCATTTGTAAGCAAGTGGATCAAAATTGCAACCTCGTAGCATGTAGATTAGAAACAATGAAGACATGGTCATGGCCTCATGGGGTATAGTAGTATTGATATATTATGTTAGCACCCCTCTGTGAGCATTAATTCTTTTGACCCTGTATTATCTTCTCTGTTTGGCAGGTGATAATTCCTTTTGGCGACATAGATGAGGTTTGTAGAGTTGCCGCTGACCTTTTTTTGGGGTTTAAGTTTACCATCTAATATATAATGCCTGTTTTTGCAGATACGAAGGAGCCAACATGCTGTCATTAATCCTGCTATAACAATAGTTCTTCGCATGGGTGCTGGTGGACTTGGTGTTCCTCCTTTGCGCAGTCCAGATGGTCAGTTTTAATAGCTTTTATATTTGTTTGTGTGTATAGACACACACATATGTGTGTTGTATGTACACATGTATATATATGTGTATATATAAGAATACGTGTCTATATGGTAGAAACTGTTGTTGAGGTTGTTTCTATTTTGTTCTTTGTATTGCCGGTGACCAGTTGAGAAGAGTTGTAACATGATTTCTTCATTTTGAGTATTCTAGTTTTGCTCAGAGTGTTGTATGGAGTTGACTTGCTTTTGGGAGATATACATGTTGTTGTACATTGTACAGTTCCCTTCACATGATTAGAATTGATGTTAAATATGTGAAATCATTTAAAAGTAACTACATGGTCCATTATTAAATGAACACTTTGAAAACTGAAAGGTGTTGTACCCTTCTCCGCTAACTATGTGCATACTTTCAACAATTAACCAAAACCTGTGTAGTTTGAGTATATCTATTGTGGAAAATGATACAATATGGGTGAAAGATTGATAATTGTATTTCGTGTATTAAACTAATACAAGAATACATTTATTTATAGACAATAGACTAAAACCCTAATGGGTCCATTATAGAGAGTTGGGCTAACCTATTTCCAGTGTATTCTCACAGTTCCCCTTAGGCTAGAGCGTATATATCATAAGCTCCACACTTGTTACATATGCATTCAACTCGAGGACCTCTAAGACTCTTTGTAAAACATCTGAGTTGATCATTAGAAATGGTGCCATCCAGAAGTTACTGTCAGATATCATTAGAAATAACAAACTCAATCACAAAGGAGCCATCCAGAAGCTATTGTGAGATAGTTGAGTCTGCCAACTAGTCTCTAATACTTCCCTTGATTTGCCATAGGCTCTAACCTATAATAGCTTAACTTTAGGATCCTATGGAGAGTCAACCGGCTTTCAATTCTTTAGACAGGCTTCTTCAAGAAATTCTAGGGTATAATTCCTTTTAGGTATTGAAATTCATCTTTTGATTTTGCAACCTCAATACCTAGAAAATACCCGAGTTTGCCGGTTACCTTAGTTTGAAAATGTTTGAATAAGTAGCCCCTTAGCTATTGGATGCTAGTGAGGTCATTTATAAACCTCTTCCTGAAGATCACTATGGAGGAAGGCATTTTTAATACCAAGTTGACGAAGTGACACATCGGTGATAACTTCCATACATAGAAGAATATATATACTAGTCCTTTAGGCAACAAGAGAATGCGTATCTTCTAGCTAGCTTTAAGATCAAGTTTGCTATACGGACCAAGCTTCAGAGTAAAATTCCAACGACATCCGACCTTTGATTTGCCTTGAGGTAATGGAAGTAAACACCAGGTATCATTGGAGTGTAATGCTATCATGATATCAATCATTGCTTGACACTAACTAGGATGAGACAAAGCTGCCTCCAAAATCTCGGGAATAGAAATGTAAGAGTATGCAGGTGATAAACGATCATAGTTTACATATCTGTGTACAGGATAAGGATTAATCACAGATTGTATACCTTTCTGCGGGGCAATAAAGATCATCATAGACCGAAAACCAAGGGATTAACTTTTGAAGGTGAAAAGTGAGAGGGCTGCAGTAGGTGGATCGTTAGCTGGAGGAGTTGTGGGTCATGTTCGCTGATGGTAAGTTTTCAATGGTGGATGTTGGTAGTAGATCCCCATAAAGTGGATCTTCGAGGCTGATAGAAGATGGATTTTCAGTGGACATTGGAGAGAGTACTCGAAGAGGAAGGACTTGATCAAGGTTGGATAAATCCTTTTGATTGATAGAAAAGCAGCCTTGCCGGTCTAAGAATGATCTCATATGTCACGAGAACAACTTGGAAAGACACATTGGAAAGCCTTGGACACAAATTTATCTCGTCCAGGTTCCAAATGTGATCAAAACGAGCTCACCCAAATGGATGAAGAGGAAGATGATAAGGGGAGTGGTTTGGTAATAAAGGTCAGAATAGGACCTGGTCTTGTAATACCAAGGATGACATGTGATTAATGAGATAACATGCAGTGAGAACAATATCATCCTAAAATTTTAGTGGAAGGTTTGCCTGCAATAGTAAGGCGGGTGTAGTTTGAACAAGGTGGCTTTTTTCCTTTTAATCCTGCCATTTTTTTAGAGTCCTAGGAAATGAGGAGTGACGCAACATTCCTTTGTATGCCATTAGATAACTAAATGGAGTAGAAAAATATTCATGTGCATTGTGTTGGTCACTTATTAATATACGTATGGTAACACCATTGAGTTTTTATTTCAACATAGAAATTTTTAAAGATCGCAAGTAATTCAGAACGATGTTTCATTAAGAAAACCCATATACATCAAGAATAATCACAATAAAGTTACAAAGTACAACAAATCCATAGTAGAATTAACTCGACTAGGACCCTACACATCAGTGTGTATAAGAGAGAAAGGAAAATCGACTCTACGAGGAAACAGACCACGAGTGTGTTTTCCAATCTGACAAGACACATAATCAATAGTAGATAAAGACGGCAAACTGGGTGCTAACTTTAACTTTGAAAGAGATGGATGACCATACTGTCCATACGAATGATGAAGGTAAATGGGGTGATGTGTGCTAGTTGCAATGGAAAGACGGGATACACCCAAGAAGTATTGTCCTTGTGACTCATGCCCCTCGCAATCATTTGTCCCGTGCTCAGGTCCTGCAAACAAGCAGAATTGGGTGTGAACAAGAATGGCCTTTGGTGATATCATAACAAGTTAAATGGGCTTTGAAGTACATATAAGACAATCTAGAGACAGAATGAATACGTTGAGTCTCTCACCTATTGCACTTGTAGTTTGATTTCCTTGGCTGCAGTAGTATGAGGTAAACTATGAGAGTAGGTAAGGTAAGAGAAGAGAAAAGATCTTTGTTACCAGACATGATTGTGGCATATGAGTCCACAATCCATGGTCCTAGTGTTTGGCCACAAGTAACACATGCTGTCAGATTCTTTGAAGGACCGGTTATAATAGGGATGGCATGTACGTCCTGATACTTTAGATAAGCTTCATACTCAGCCGCGGTCATATGCACTACCTGATACTGTGGAGTTACATTGACCGGGTGAGTATGAGGTGTCCTGGACCTACCATGCTTTTTCCAATGCTTATCCTCTATGTCCATGTATGTCCAAGTTTCCGACAGTAATCACAGTAGGGCAGTTTGTTATTTTGGCCCCTTTTAGATACCAGCCATATATGCAGATGGAGAGGAGTATTAGTACTAGCAACACTAGTTCCAGTCATATTTAATAACTGTGTGAAGATGTCCAATTGTCCATAATTGGAGTTGAACTGGTGAGCTTAAAAGCTAATAAGCTTAAGATAAAAAATATAAGCTTATCCAAACACCCCCTTTAGTGTCTCATATTCTGGTTTTGGTCCAAAGAAATCAAGTGGATACTCTAGTGGCTTGCTATTTCTTATATTATCAACTTATTATTTTGTCTTACATTTTAGTTGTTAGTTTGTTTCAAACAAAATAGAATGCTACCTAATATAATCAAACATTGGAATGATACATTTTTTCTCAATGTGAAACTAAATTTACTCTTTTGGTTTTTACCTGCTTTTGTATTTTGAATGGTCTTTGTCCTAATTGCATGTGTTAATTTGTTACTCTTTCTTTTAGTGTGTTCTTGGCATCTTTAGCACCAATGGAATTTCATATGTGACTCAGAGTTTCTGAAATTAATTTCATTATAGGTAGAGTTAGATATATGTTTGCATCATTCTGGAACAGAAATCATGCAATAAGAACTTTACAGCGTGCTGCAAAGAGCTACCATTCGATGGTAGAAGCTGAGAAGAAGGTCCGTCATAGCCACTCTTATGATTGTTTTTTTTTGTTATATTTTTGCTCCAACTGCATTATATTATTTAAACGCTGGAGATTAAATATGATATCCTGTTCTGTTTGATTAATGCTCAAAACAGTGAATAACAGTCATAGAAACAGAAATCCTAAACATATAAATCCTAATCTATCCAATCCAAGCTTATATCGAACTAGTAGTGTAATCAAAACAGCAAACCTAATAGTTATCTAAAAAATAGGATAATCCAATACTCTCCGTGACCATTTAAATGTTTACCCAGGGAGGATCAAACCAGGGTCTCTTTTGAGACCCTCTGAGTTACCTACCGCTAGGCCATCCTGAGATGGTTGCTGAGACCCACATGTTAAACACTAAAAACCATTTAGAAAACATATTTCAAGTGCAGTCATGATTGTGAGATGTACCTTTACTTGGTACTTGGTAGTGTGAGTTTACCTCTATATAGCTTACTTATATGGTTGCTTAACAAGGTTTTGCAAAATTCATTCAGTGATGGATGATTGTATAGTTATAATGGACATACATCTACCATGTACAGGAGCAACAACAGTCAGAATTGCGTGCAAGCAGTAGCTCTCTAAATCGTAAAAGCCCAGTTAAGGTTTTAGAAGAAAGCATGCCAAAAAAATACCAGCCGTTTATTCATGAGGATGTTCTCACTGACATATACAATGTATGCAACTACTCAATACTCTTCGCGTTGACTGCCATTTTTGTTTATCATATTTATTGATATTTCATTAGGGAAGCAGTCTCTCTACTAAGCTAGAGATACAACCGTCTATATTTTACCTCCCCATATCCGGCTTAGGTGTGATTGGGTTGGTGGTGGTTGTTGTGTTATTCAAATTTCACTTTTATTTTTCAGGATGTTTTTGCAAGTACTGCTGAACAATTTTTTGACTTGCTGTTGAGTGATGGTTCAAATTTTACAAGTGATTACCGTTCAGCCCGGAAGGATACCAATCTCAATGTAAGCATCATACTTCTGGAAGCTTCATTCATATATCACCAAAGTTACTTCTTATATCATTATAAATATAGACTTCATCCTTTTGCACATGTAGATGGGCCAGTGGCATTCTGCTGATGAATATGATGGTCAAGTCAGAGAAATTACATTTAGATGCCTTTGTAATAGTCCTATGTGTCCTCCAGACACAGCGATGACAGAGTGGCAGCATACTCTGCTGTCACCTGACAAAAAGTCTCTGGTGTGCCTTCTTTTTGCTTATATTCTGAATTTATTCTCCAGTAGCACCTTATGTGGTTCAGTTTTTATGTGTTCATTGTTTTTCAACTTTTAGATTAAATGTTTGACTTCATTCATGAATGTTAACATTGTAAACTTGACAGAATACACTCGTTTTGTTAGGTGTTTGAGACTGTACAACAGGCGCATGATGTTCCATTTGGATCTAATTTTGAGGTATATTCTAACATCATTTGTCATTTGATGCTTTTAGCTTGTGGCAGGATATCAAGTATAGGTGACGAGGGTCAAACAGTTAAAAGAAAATAGCTAAAAAGTAAACATCTCAAATGTTTTAAATAGACCAAATTATGTTTTTAAATGTTTACAACCTCATAAATTGCATATTGGATGATTAGTTTAATAAGTTTTCGTAATATATTCATGATAGTAACTATCTTGAAGGTAAATAAAATTAACAGGAAAAAAAGTGTCGGACAACCCATCCTAAAGTTCTCCATTTTGCCACCTTTAACTCTTACACACATATGTATATCTTCCTCCAGACATAATAAATGTAAAATGTCTTGGGCCAAACATTTACATCTTGGGTCAAGCTTATAGCATAAAGTTCACTTCAATATTTCATATTTCTTACTGAAAGTACATGGACGCTGTAAGTTGATACTCAGTTCATCCCAAAAAAGAAATGTTTGAGTTGGCGCTTTTTTTAATACATGTCTGGTTGTTAGCTAAAGAGTAATGATATATCTTCCAATAAATTCTCCTAACTCATCAGCCTAAGAACAAGATGATGGCACTTGTCAAAATCTAAGCATCTCTCTCTCTCTCTCTCTCTCTCTCTCTCTCTTTCTCAAAATCACTTATCATGATTTTGCCAAAATAAGTTTTTTCTTTGTCTAAATCTTACTGTGGTCGACAATTTCTGTTGCTTCAGGTGCATTGTAGATGGGTTGTGGTGACTACATCTGAATCCACATGCACTATTGATGTTAAAGTTGGTATGTTCCCTTCTACATTAAGTTGCTACAAATCTTCTCCTTTGAAGGCTACATGTGTCAATTTCGACCCATTTACTTGTAATTAGATTGATTTGGGTTATGTTTTATGTCAAATGGGTCAAGTGGTCAACAAAACATTTAGCGAAAGGGGGAAGAATTCTCTTCTCTAAATAACAATCGTACCGTATAAAAACCACAGGATTGGGTCAAACAGGTAGCTGCAACACTTTTGTCCGTGATTTTTCAGTTTTATATAAACATGTGTTGTTTCAAATTACGTTAATAATAATCTAATTATTTGAATAAACTGATTTATAAGGTAATATGCATCATAAATACAAATGGGAGATTTCAACCCTTTTGATTCATTTGACTCGTTCTTTTTTCAGCTATTATCTACCCGTTATTACACAAAATATCATGACCCAAATCAACCAACTCATATGTTACTGGATTGATATTTCCAGATGTAGTCTAAGTTTCACAACATACCGAAATCTCTCACTTGTTGCATGTGAAGGTTTTCACTTCTGTTTGAATAAACAGGTGTTCATTTCAAGAAATGGTGTGTAATGCAATCTAAAATAAAGTCTGGCGCTATCAGTGAGGTATAATCTAACCCTTAGTCATCCTTTAATTACTAGAATAGAATTAATCTACACAAATACTCATATGCAGTATAAGAAAGAGGTGGAGCTCATGCTAGAAGTGGCTCGTTCGTGTATCAAATCTAACACAATTGATGATGAGACTACAAGTGTCGCTCCTGTATCAACCACAGAAACCAGCGCCTAACCTCATCATACACAAAAGGTTTTGTTTTATCAAGATTCTATTTTGTTTGGAACGTGTACATTATCGTGTTTAAAAATGAGTTTCTCTATCAGGACAATGAACCATTGTAAAAATGTTGTATGTTGGCTTTGGTAATCCTTGAACATCGACGTTTTATTTGAACTCTAATGACATGTAGTATTTAAATTTGTTAAATTTAAATAGCGCACCAAAAGCGTGTTAAGAACACCGCGGGTGTTGCCTGTTTGGTGTTAAACTAAGATGAATTCGAACATGTGGTAAGAATCTGACCTTCCTATAAATTTAAATGATAATTGTAGTGCAGCAAAGTATTCCAACATCAATAAAATTTTCACAAAGGTGTCTCGAGTTATGTTCATGTTTTGAATATTAGAATCTACATGGATAGATGTGGGTGTTTTTTTTCCACCTCTGACCTTTGACTCAGGTAGAACGGCTCAGGTTTCCGAACATAAACCAACTCCAAGGTAGCGTAGAGGTTGGCAGTCCTGATTCTCACATGAGATCACGGGTTCAAACCTCAATAAGGAGTTCTTTGCTTGGTGAGGAGGTACTCTCGGAAACGGCCACATGAATACCGTTAGGCCACATACATCCGAGTCAAAGGCTTGACTCCTCTCGAGTAGCCTAAACAAAGACCCCTCTCCGTGTAACCGTTAAGAGGTCTATGTTTTTTCCTTTAGATTTAGATCTGAAAACCAAGTAATACCTCTTGTTGATTATGACCTAAAATACATTTGGATACCTCTAAATAACAAAACTTGCCTTCCCTTATTTCCCCCTTGATTGCCTTCACCCCCAATGTCTCCCTGGCATCCTTCTCCTGGACTCCTTGTAGCCATCACTGTATCCACTAAGGCTGTAAATGAACAGAACGTTCATGAACTATTTGTGAAATTGTTTGGCGGGAAATTCATTTATATTCGTTTGTTTAATAAACCAACGAACACGAACAAGATTTTTCGTTCGTTTAATTAAACGAACGAACACGAACAGAGCTCTTGTTTGTTCATTTATATTCGTGAACTTTCGGTTATCCGTTCGTTTATGTTTTATATATGTGTATATATATATATATATATATATATATAGTGAAAAGTTCATTTGAGAACCGTTTTTATTGCGAGAACCAATCTTAGCCGTCAAATTCTTCCCTTAATTGGATTGCCTACCTATGAATTCCTTATATGCACCTTGCTACACTAAATTTTTTCACATTCTTCATCCATGAATTCCACTTACAATAATAACGGTTCTCACTATATATATATATATATATATATATATATATATATTGTGTGTTTATTTATAGTGTTTATTTGTGCTTAATAATGTTGGATTTGTATTATATCTTGTGTTCCTTCGTTTACGTTTGTTTATCATTGAAATCAACGAACAAAAAGTACACAAACTAACAAATCTTTTAAACAACCGAACACACATGCTCGTTCGTGTTCGTTTATTTGTTCGGCTAAAATTACACGAACAAGCCCCGTTCGTGTTCTTCGGTTCATTTACAGCCCTAACATCCACCACAGGCTTTGATCAGGTTTGTTCTCTTGTTTCTTGAATGATTGCCACTGCCTCGGTTCTTTGAACGATTACCATGCCTCAATTCTATGTCGAAGAACTTACTTTCGACCTTCCATTTTTGAGTCTTTGATTTGAAATTTATGTTCAATATATGGGCTTTCGATTACTGTAGGCTCGATTTTGACCTTGATTTGTTTATTATGCTCGTAGGTTCATAGTTTCTTGATTTGGTCCTCGATTTGTGAATTCTGTTCACAGGTTCATTGTTTCTTGATTTTGATTTATGCTCACAGGTTCATGTTCATTTTCACGGTTTACGTTGAAATTTGTAAATTGATTACTAGAATGAGCTAATGAACTTGAAGATGATGTATTTGATTGATCAAACAAACAACCACTATGCTCCAAAGAACTATTTCTTCATCCAATATTGTAACAGGAAACCTTCCATGTGTTTGTGATAGTTGAGCTTTTCTTCCTCTTTTCTAATTTTTTGGATAATTTAATTTTTTGACATAAATAGTTTTATATTTCATGATAGCTACCTTATAAAGATACGGGTTAAAGTTGTGTAACACCTATAACGTTTTCTCTATGTTTCATTGTGATACGCTAATTTTTTTTGTTACACGTCTGCCCATTAAACTTGAAAAAAATATGTTATTATGCTCATTTTGTTGATTAACTTGATATAACAGGTCATCTTCTTCACCTCTAACACTCACGGAATGTAGACTTTGAACTCGAACTTCTCTGATGAATATTTGATGAGAAAATTAATGATTCTTGAGTCTATAGAAATGTAATCGAATTGTCTATCAAGAAAATTAATGATTCTTGAGTCTATGAAAATGTAATCAAGTTGTCTATGTAGGAATACAAAAAGAACGACTAAAAACGAGTGTAAAGTGAGTCGAATCATAAAAAAATAGTAAGTGTGTTAAATGGGTTCGGTTTATGATATACCTGGCTTTAATTAATGATTTCATGGCCTACACTTGATGAAAATTCTCTAACTTGGTGTCTTTTGAAAGGTAAAAAGATTACCTACAATAATCTATAAAAATAATTAGGTCAAAGGATTAAAAATTGAGCAAAAAACACGTTTTTCTATTTTGTTTTAGAAAATATAGGATTAAATCTTGCGACACTTTGAACTTGAATTTCTCTATTAATACTAAATGAAAATTATGATTATCGAGTCTATGAAAAGGTAATCAAGTTTTCTATAAACTAATGCAAAAAGAATGATTAAAAACAAGTTTAAAATGAGTCGAAACATAAAAAAATACTAAGAGGGTGCATAATGGTTCGGTTTAGGATATACCTGACTCTAATTAGCAATTTCTTGACCTACACTTGATGAAAATTCTTGAACTTGGTGTCTTTTGATAGGTAAAAAGATTATCTATAATGATATACAAAAAGAAGTAGACATAACGATAAAAATGGAGGTAAAAAGTCGAGTGAATGGTTGCCATGTTTTCATAACCCACTGAACAAGTTGCAAGTGAAGAAATGAATATAAGACATTCTTTTTTAAACATTAACGAGCATACGTGTAAAAAAACTTCATATACCATAATGAAACATTAGAAAAACGTTACAGATATTACACAACTTTAAGCCTAAAGATAATTATAAACATTTAATACTTTTAATAAAATAGAACATATATATAAAAAATAATTAGAAAAAAGCAACCTGGATTACTCATAAGTCACATGTTGACTACCAAAAGTGCAAGTCTGAATGTTTAGGTAAGAGCTTGTTTCTATTACAACAAGGTTAGACACTTCATTGACTAGGAAGATATTAGAAAAGAAAAAGAAATGCTAGTTACTAGCATTTATGGTATGATAGAAATTTATCTGTCCTGCCTTGAGTTCTTAACTATTTGTTATTGTTATGAAACATGGAGGGAAAAAAGAAGCAAAAGTGGATCAATGAAAACAATGGTTGTTACATTACCATTCAAAGTTATGAATCTATTGTGATGGGAAGGTTGTTATTTAGAACAATAGTAAAGACTAGAAAGGTTATAGTTAATGTAATGCCGAATTTTGTAAGGGATGGTTTTTCTACCGATTTTTCTTATACAAAAAAGGTATTGTGTCATAGTGATCCTGTATGGTATGGAAAAAGTATAATGCTAAAAAAATTCACTAAATTTGATATAAATTTATTTCCCAAATTTGTATGTTAATATCTTAGATGATTTGCTTTCAAAATTTTGTGAGCTTTTTTTGTGTGTTAGTGCGTGAGATAATAGGCTAACTATCGAAAAAGCTTGTCCATTTTTATCTTTTTCACACCAAAGTCATCAAACAAAATCGTAACCTATTTGTCTAATTTGTAAAATTGAAAATGAAGCAGTAGAAGCAAATCACCTACATCAAAACAAAGAAGCATAATCGTAGCATCAACATAAACGAAGCGACAAAAATGAACATATGAAATTGAAAATCGAAGGTAGATGATAGTCAGAGAAGGTCCTTCATGGTTGGAACAACAGTGCCAAAGCAATATCGGAGGTCCTTGTGGTTGAAACAAAGATGTGAAGGTTGGAGAAAGCAGTGCAACAAAGGACTAGGATCACAGATGTTGGTGTAATGTGTGTTGAGATAAGTGTGTCATGTGTGCAAGAATTAGAAGTGAACATGTCACCTCTTCTAAAAGAAGAGGTTTTATCTTTTGTCTTTTGCTATCACATTCATAAATATTTAAATAAGAAATGAACGGTCTAAATACCCGTCACTAAAGTATTCATGAGTGCACAACATCTACGAGCAACATATGTGCTATCCATTTATATATTATTATAATATATATATACACAATATTACAAAATTATAAATAGTTAATAAGTAGAATATTTATAAATAATTATAATTTATCATCACATAAATTATTGTTTTCGAAGAAGGAGAAATTAACAGAAATCGTTTTCTTTTACTGTTTTTTAAGTCGGTAAGTGTGTATTCAGAAGAGGATAAATCTTCGAAAGACCTCCTAATCAGTGATTCATCAGCAGGTGAGTGATCTCTGATTCTACAAATTTCTACTCTAGGGTTTTTTCGCATTGATTTCGTCTTGAAAGTTCGTCGGTTTAGGGTTCTACAAATTTCTGGTCTAAGGTTTGTTCTCATTGATTCGTGTTATCAGGAATCATGCAAGCCCCTGTTGCACCAAAGAATCGATTAGAGTTTCTCAACACCAGGCCTCCTCCTAATTATGTAGCCGGTTTAGGTCGTGGTGCAACTGGTTTCACCACTCGATCTGATATCGGTCCTGCCCGTGCCGCCCCTGACCTTCCTGACCGCTCTGCAGCGGCTGTTGGTGCTGCAGGTCCTTCTGGTGTTGGACGCGGACGTGGAAAGGGTCCTGGCGAGGAAGAAGAAGAGGAAGAGGCGGAGGATAAGGGATATGACGAGAATCAGAAATTTGATGAATTTGAAGGTAACGATGTCGGGTTGTTTGCTTCTGCCGAATATGATGAGGAAGATAAAGAAGCTGATGCTGTGTGGGACGAGATCGATAAGAGGATGGATTCAAGGAGGAAAGATAGGAGGGAGGCTAGGTTGAAAGAGGAAATTGAAAAGTATAGAGCTTCAAACCCTAAGATTACTGAACAATTTGCTGATCTTAAGAGGAAATTAGTGACGCTTTCTGCTGCTGAATGGGATAGTATTCCTGAAATTGGGGATTATTCTTTGAGGAATAAAAAGAAGAGATTTGAGAGTTATGTACCAGTACCTGACACTTTGCTTGAGAAAGCTAGGCAAGAAAAAGAACATGTCACTGCTTTGGATCCGAAAAGTAGAGCTGTCGGTGGAACTGAGACGCCTTGGTCTCAAACACCAGATTTAACAGCGGTTGGCGAGGGTCGAGGAACAGTTTTGTCTCTAAAGTTGGATAGGCTTTCGGATTCTGTTTCCGGTTTAACTGTTGTTGATCCGAAAGGCTATTTGACTGATCTGAAGAGTATGAAGATCACCAGTGATGCCGAGATATCAGATATCAAGAAAGCTAGATTGTTGTTGAAGTCTGTGATTCAAACAAATCCCAAACATCCACCTGGTTGGATTGCAGCTGCAAGATTAGAGGAAGTGGCAGGCAAGATTCAGATTGCAAGGGAGTTGATCAAGAGAGGCTGTGATGAATGTCCAAAGAACGAGGATGTGTGGATTGAGGCATGTCGGCTAGCAAATCCAGATGAAGCCAAGGCTGTGATAGCTAGGGGTGTTAAAGCGATTCCCAATTCGGTAAAACTTTGGATGCAAGCTGCGAAATTGGAACACGATGATGCCAGTAAAAGTAGGGTATTGAGGAAGGGTCTTGAAAACATACCTGATTCCGTAAGGCTATGGAAAGCAGTTGTGGAACTTGCTAATGAAGACGATGCAAAGCTTTTGCTTCAGAGAGCCGTGGAGTGTTGCCCATTGCATGTAGAACTGTGGCTCGCATTAGCTAGGTTGGAAAAGTATGATGCGGCCAAGAAGGTGCTGAATAAGGCAAGAGAGAAGCTTCCTAAAGAACCAGCAATTTGGATCACTGCGGCCAAATTGGAAGAAGCTTATGGAAACACATCTATGGTTGGGAAGATAATAGAAAGGGGTATTCGGGCTCTACAGAGAGAAGGGGTGGAGATTGACCGTGAAGCTTGGATGAAGGAGGCTGAAGCTGCTGAACGGGCTGGTTCTGTGGCAACATGTAATGCAATTATTAGTAATACAATTGGGATTGGAGTGGAAGAAGAAGACCGTAAGGCAACTTGGGTTGCTGATGCAGAAGAATGCAAGAAAAGGGGTTCCATTGAAACTGCGAGAGCAATCTACAGCTGTGCAATTGCTGCTTTTAAATCGAAGAAGAGTGTATGGCTTAAAGCAGCCCAACTTGAGAAGGCTCATGGCACTCGGGAGTCCCTTGACGCTCTACTTCGTAAAGCTGTTACGTACACACCACAAGCTGAGGTATTATGGCTAATGGGTGCTAAAGAGAAGTGGCTTGCTGGGGATGTGACTGCAGCAAGGCACATTCTTCAGGAGGCATATGCTGCAATTCCCAAGTCTGAAGAGATCTGGCTTGCTGCATTCAAACTTGAATTCGAGAACAACGAGCCAGAACGGGCCCGAATGCTTCTTGCTAAAGCCCGGGAAAGGGGAGGAACTGAGAGAGTATGGATGAAGTCTGCAATTGTTGAGAGAGAACTCGGGAATAGTTCAGAAGAAAGGAGGCTTCTTGATGAAGGGTTAAAACTATTCCCTTCATTTTTCAAATTATGGTTGATGCTGGGTCAGCTTGAGGAAAGGCTTGGTCGTTTACAAGAAGCAAAAGAGGCATATGAGTTGGGTTTAAAGCAGTGTCCTAGTTCAACTCCTCTTTGGCTCTCACTTGCAAATCTTGAGGAGAGAATGACCGGGTTGAGTAAAGTTCGAGCTGTGCTAACAATGGCTAGAAAGCGGAACCCACAGAACCCTGAACTATGGCTGGCCGCAGTACGAGCCGAGTCAAGACATGGTTCTAAAAAAGAAGCGGAAATTTTAATGGCAAAGGCGTTACAAGAGTGCCCCAATAGTGGTATATTATGGGCTGCTTCCATTGAAATGGCTCCTAGACCACAGAGGAAAACCAAGAGCTCTGATGCTTACAAGAAGTGTGAACACGATCCCCATGTAATTGCTGCTATTGGGAAACTGTTTTGGCATGATAGGAAAGTGGACAAAGCGCGGACTTGGCTCAATCGTGCGGTCACTCTTGCACCAGATGTTGGGGACTTTTGGGCTTTGCTTTATAAATTTGAGCTGCAACATGGAACTGAGGACCAGCAGAAGGAAGTCCTGAGGAAATGTGTCGCTGCAGAACCTAAACATGGTGAAAAGTGGCAGCCCATATCCAAGGCAGTAGAGAATTCCCACCAGCCAGTGGAATCAATTTTGAAGAAAGTAGTCGTTGCCCTTGGGAAGGAAGAGAAAGCTGCAGAAGATAACAAAAATCAGTAATCTCCTTTTGGATTTTTTGTAGTTGGTTATGTCTCTGTTCTGTTGACTTACATGTTGGTAGCATATTTCTTTATAATTGGGAGTTCATTGTTCTTAATTTACCTTGCAGTATGTTGTTATTCTTAGCGTATGGTCCCATAATGTTTGATGTAGGGAATGGTTATACATTATTAGTTTCACGCAGTGTAGGTTGCATATGTCTATGCCTACCTGAAAACAAAATTTCATCCATATATACACTTTGATGTGAGTTGTTGGAGATGTAATGAAAATATGTTCACATGCTTCTGATTGGTTACAAGGCCGTGGCAGTTTCCCTGAGAATACGAGCTTTCATGCATTGTTGATAAGGTATGTTTTGTTGTTCATTGTTTCTGGTTCATGAGTTATTTCTTTAGAGCTTCTGTGCAATTATATTGCAAGGTACGCACTAGGCATGTTTGCATAAATTAATAATCTTAGCCAGATGCGACTGTTAAATCTTTGGGGTAGAACATAAGACATCATATTTCTAGTTGAATTTCTGAAGCGGATTTTAATTCAAGAAAATGATGAGACAAATGAAAATGCTAAACATAGTTTGAATATTGATGCTTAGCTATTTTATTTTCATATCAAATAACTCTGAATATGTGACATGATTTGTGAATTCCATATGCTGATATGCCTAGTTCATTTGATATATGCAATCCACGATCTTGTAGCATTACAAAGGTTAATTTCACACACACACATACACACATACACATACACACATGACATTCTCTCCCCCTCTAGTTCCCACAGACCAGAGTCTTACACCCATCCGGTCCTCACCTCAGCCCCCTTGCTGGCGCAAACTCGCTGTTGCCTCACGTAAATCCTCTATTCTGTGCTTGCTCTTTTGGTGATCAAGTTAATAAAAAAAATACATGTTTGATATTATCTTAAATTAGTTATTAGTTATCACCAAGTGTTGGCTGTTTCCTGTGACTACATCTTATATTTCTGTGATGATTTATGTGATTTTTACCTATTTGTATTATTTTGAGGACATATTATAGCACATTGCTTCATATGTTGGTTACTCTAAAGATGATCTAAAACCATCAAGGCAGTGAGGAAATTATCTTTTCTTGTTGGCTACCTGGGATTTGTGATCGTGGTGGTGAAGTATATGGAACCACAACGGATGTGGGTATTAGAAGACTCTGATTTCGGTCTAAAATTATAAACCCATCTGAGTGTTGTTTACTGAATCAAACAATATTGAATCCCAACTGTGCTTGGGTATCAAACAAATGAAACTGTAAATTAGCTATCTGGTAGTAAGCATTGGTTGACACTTCGTGTATTGATTCTTTTTGTTGGAAGCGGTCTTTCTACCTACGGTACCTCCTTCATATCCTGCTAGGGCGGTATTGGGTTTTTTTGTTGTAAGCATTTGTGATCTTGAACTATCAAAACCTTTATATCAGGCAGAAAGCAGTGAAACAGGATATGAATACCGATGTAATTAGTTCTGGACATATACGCTAATATGTAAGATTGGTTTACATTTTGCAGTAGGATTCTCGAAGTCGGATTATACCTAAGTCTATAGATGAGAAGTACAAAGAGATCATGATGTTGTATGAGATCTCTTTGTTACTAAAGTGTTACGTTTAATATTTAAGCAAGTTTATTATGAGCAAACCGTATAACAAAACATTTATAAATGCAATAGTCTAATATTTTGAAGAGTTAAAACCGATAACTACAGATGTATGTAGTTATTAATAGGGTGAATAATTATTTAACAATTAAAGTTTTAGTTCAGTTTCAGTTTAACTATCAAAATTTTTTTTAAATGTTTTTATAATAAAGTTTAAATTTGTTATGATTTGATCCTCAAAGATATACTTTTTTGGTTTAAACCTTAAAGTTACTTTTTAAATGATTTAACCATTAAAGTTTCGTTAAAAAATCGTTTAACTCTAGAATTTTGTTAAGTTTTTAATAGAGTAAAATAAAAAAAACTTAAGTGATTTATCCGTTTTTAACAAAACTTCAAGGTTTAGGGTATGTTTGGCGGAAGTAGCTGGTAGCTGATCGCTGGAAGCTGGTAGCTGGAGCTGGAAGCTGTATCTTTTATATGTATATGTGTTTGGCAAAATAGCTGATAGCTGGAGCTTAATTGTGTAAAATAACAAAAAAGGACAAGTAATAAAAATAGAAGGAATTGTAAAACAGTTTTAAAGAGGGTATTTAGATAATTTTATATATAAAAAGCTTCCAGCTAGTTTTAAAAGCTACTTCAAGAAGCTTTTTATTTTGGAGCTTTTTGTTTAAGAAAAAACTTCTAGCTTTTTAATCCGAACAGAACTTGTAGCTTTTTATTTCAAAACAAAAAGCTACCAGCTCCAAAAGGCTGCGTACCGAACATACCCTTAAAGCATGTGAAAAAACTTTGAGGTTAACAAATTCAAAACTCTATAATAAAACTGTTTTAAAAAACTCTCATTATTAAACCGAACTAAAACTTTTATGATTAAACCATTATCGATACTTACTAATAAAATAAACAGTTGTAAATTTTTGCTTTCAAATTTCTAAGGGTCAATAATGGTTTAATCATCAAAGTTTTCGCTCAATTTTGGTTTAACCATCAAAGTATTTTTCTAAACGATTTTACTATAAAGTTTTGAATTTGTTGTGATTTAAACCTCAAAGTTTTTCTCAAATGGTTTAAACCTTGAAGTTTTGTTAAAAAAATCGATTAATCACTTAAGTTTTGTATGATTTTTTATTTTACCCTCTCTACTTTAAAAAACTTAACAAAACATTGAGAGTTAAACCATTTTTGAATAAAAATGTAAGGGTTAAATCGTTTGGAAAACAAACTTTAAAACCAAAAAGAAGGTATAACATTGAGCATTAAATCATAACAAATTTAAATTTTATTGTAAAACCATTTGAAAAAAAACTTTGATAATTAAACCAAAACTGAACTAAAACTTTGATGGTTAAATCATTATTGACCCTATTTAAAACCAAAAAGAAGGTATAACATTGTGCATTAAATCATAACAAATTTAAATTTTATTGTAAAACCATTTGAAAAAAAACTTTGATAATTAAACCGAAACTGAACTAAAACTTTGATGGTTAAATCATTACTTGAGTGGTTAAAAATTACCATATGTTATTTAAAAAATATCATATATTCCCTTTTTAACTTGTAGAAATTTTATATACAACACAAGTTTTTGATGCATAAAATTTAGTAGTCTTAAAACACGCTTTAAGTATATAAGATGTTTTATAATTCAAAAGTAACAAAATTATAATTTTGTAGAATTATATGTGTTTTAAGAAATATATAAAACTAGTCAAAAACTCAACTGCACTACTTGCAGTCTTGCACTCCTATATGGGGATTTTAGCGTCGACCCGGCTCCGAAGATTTAAGCGGAAGGATGAACCGGGTATTTAAACGGAGCGTCGTCGTCTTCAAGTCAAATCATTCGTTCAACAATGGAGGCAGTGGGGAGAAGCGATCGATCGCTCGTTATGTGGAAATTGACTTATGCTGTATTCTTGTTATTCGTATGTTCAAAAGCACAGCAGCTGAGCTCTAAAGAGTGTGAGGATCTAGGGTTTACGGGTCTCGCCCTCTGTTCCGATTGTAATGCTCTTGCCGAATACGTCAAGGACCAAGGTTATATTTCTCTCTCTTCGATTATTTGTCGAGTGATTGAATCAGCATATTGAATTATTATGCGAACACATTAGAGATGTTTTTGTACATTGTTGAATCTTTATTGTATTGGATTTGGTTGAGTTGAGTTGAAAGTTCAAACTACAGATTGATTATAATTGAATTTCTATGTTTCTATAATTGAATTACATTCCTTCTTAATAGCCACACATTCTACAATTGGCACTCAGTTGGTGTTTGCTTCCTTATCATCCTTGTGAGTTTTTAATGAACGCCCGACTGTTATGGGTTGGGCGGGTTTGGTTACAGGGTCTCGTTAACCTGCAGGTTTGTTAATTTCTTTATTTAACACCTTCAAGTGGATTTTGAGAATCTACCGGTCAATTAAGAACTCTAGTCGTTGTGGAACATATTTTGAAGTGGCGCTTCATTCTTAGATATTAAAGCCACGGATAGCAAGATGTTTTTGTTTACAGTTAACCACGGGAGGAGTCTCTTTTGTTGTAGATTTCAGCATCAGGAACAGCCTTATTCTTTACTCTGTGGGTCTGTCACATATCCTTGATCCATCTTTAAGAGCTGTGCATTTCCTTCAAATATTCTGAGGTTCAAAATGATTCTCAAAACACACAAGGATGAAAGATTAGAGTGTAATTTGTACTGCAGCAATTGGTTAAGTTAACTTTGAGTGGGTGCTACCGAAGGCTTGAAATGCAGATGGTCTGATTTTGGAATTTCTTGATGAAAGAGTTGTGTGTAGATGACATACAGGCATGGAGACAACTAACAGATTTAGTTCAGTTTCATCTTGATGCAGATTGGGATACAACCAATGAGGGTTTTGTTGGAACTAACTACTAAGAATGAAATAATGACGGAAGATGATGAAATCGATGGAAGAGAATCAGGTTTTGGTGAAATAGGTGTTAAAGAGGTCTTACCTGGAATAGCTATTTTGCAAATCGAGTTGCGATAATACTTGCCCCTGTCGATAGAAGAGATAATCTGTTATTGGGTCATTGGGGTTGATGCGTTTTAGATATTGCTGTTCACTGACGTCTGGTAAATATTGAGGCTTGGATATATGGCAGTGTCTTTATTGGAAGAAATAAGTATTCGATTGGGTTTGAGTGATACATGTGAGCTTGTTGGTTGTTTTTACTGTATTTGGCTTAGAATGTGTGGCTATTGAGAAGGCCTTGTTTGTACCTCTATTGGGTTAGCATTTTGATGGATTTTGAGGATTGAGACACCTATTTTATTATTTAAAATTATCTTGCTGTTCAAAATTAAAAAAGATTACCAATTGTATCGGACTTTATAGGATACAGATAGAGTTTTGTAAACGTTACAATTTTGACTGAAATGAATTGAATTCCGCGTCCTGGTACTACTAGGTCTTGACATCCAGCAATAAGAATAAAAACCCAAGTCAATGTGTAAATCTTTAACACCAGCTTTGAATCCAACACTTGCCTTAAGAATTCTTGATTTCTTGGCTCCTTTTCTCGGCATCCTTTTTACATATTTAATATCATCCAGGAGGAGGAGGGTGTCTCTACATCATGAATTTGATTCCTATGATAGTTAAACTGAACTACTTTGTAATTACACTTGTTTGATTGATTGCAGAACTGCTGTCTGATTGCAGAAAATGCTGTGCTGAGGATTCTGATGACTCTACCAGCAAGGTCCCAATGCTATACTTTCTGTTATTCAATCCTGGCTGTGTTCTATATCTTTTGTACCACAAGTTCTAACTAATATCCGTCCTTTGACTTCATGTTTACATAAAGGGCCCAAAGCCTGCGGGTGTTGTGATTGTTCTTTTTAGGTCTAGTCCTTAATTTCATGAAGTATTTATCTAACCCTCATGGATTACAGATAATCTACTCCGGTGCTGTTCTGGAGGTATGTATGCGGAAGCTCGTGTTCTATCCAGAGATTGTTAGTTTCATAGAAGACGAGAAGGAAAAGTTTCCTTCCGTCAAAGTTCAGTATTCGTTTAATGCACCTCCAAAGTTGATTTTGTTGGATGATGCTGGACAACATAAAGAAACCATAAGGTGCGTTTGTTGGTCGGCTTCTTATGCTTATCATCATCCAAAATACCTTTCCGTGTATCTACACCTTGTTGACAATTTGGCTTATCAGGGAGTTAATGTCATTAGAAATGATTGTGCTTCTAGAAACATAGGCAATTCATGCTGTCCTTGGGGAGGGGGGATGACCTTTCATGACTTTTTGAATAAATATGAGGTGCTTCAGTAACCTCATTTGTGCTATATGTTCTTGATTACTGGAAAACCAATTTTGATCTTGTTAACATTTGCATCTAAAAGTAAGAAAAATTTTTAACATAGTGTCCATAGGCATGACAGATTAATGACAAAACAGTTAAGAATACTTGAAGTAAGCTATAGAGGTTGTACAACCACATTACCTTTTTCTTTGTTTCTTTAATAGCTGTTCTGTTTCCTTTTTATTAGTGGTGGCAGAAGAGGGGAGTTTGGTAATGGGTCAAAAGGTGTAATTTTGTATTGGTCAAGGTTGACCTGAAACACTTTAATAATTCAATTGTTCATGTGTTCTGTAAACAATTAGTGTCCTGTGTCCCATATGTGACTACAAACTATGTAAACTCTAGATTAAAAAAAAAAGATAATTTAGGATGGTTTTATGCACTAAAAATACCTTTGAGTAACTTTCGGTGTGTTTGACCCATTTGACTTGATACCTTTTCAGCTATTTCTTTTATTCGACCTGTTTGTCTTTGACCCATTAGAGGCAAAAATTAGCTCAGATGGACCCATTAATAAGTAAAGGGGTCAAAATTGAAGGATAAAGTAAAGCTGACTTGTGCTAATTGCTAGAAACTGTAAGCTCTTATGCTGATGTTATTTGATGCAGAGTCGACAACTGGAAGCGCGAACATATACTTGACTTCTTGAGGGAGAAGCTGAAACCAGCATCAGCAGTTTGATTGGTTGGTTGGTTGAGTTCGTCCTTGACATTATATGAACACTTCCATGCAATACCTAGTAATAAATTTTTCTTTGCAGCTTGTAGAACAAATCTTTCAACCTCTTATCTATCTAGCTGAGTTCTGTACTAGTTTATAGACATGAATGATACGATGCATGTGGTTAAATTATTCTTCTTTATCCAAACGTGGTTGCCATTATGAAGTAAATGGGTGTAAATCATGGGAACATGAAGTGTGCATTCGAATAGACATCAAGTGTATCCTTAAAGGATTTACCTATATGTGCTTCTTCATTACCTATTTTACTCGGTTCAGTTCAGATCCTCTCATGTTGTAGTTAAATATGATCCATCATGTTCTCTTACAAATACAAGAGTGAGACATATTTGACTTAAAATATAAGACACACTCTCATGTGTATAATAAGATAATATGTTTGACTACAAATATAAGAGGATCTTAACCCTATTTTACTTGCACTGTGAATTTCATCTCATTCTTATATCATAAAAAATACTGTAAATTATTGGTCTCAAAATCAAATAAAGTATAATATTTTAATTAAATAAAAAAAATCAGGTTTTAACTGGAAATAACCGTTTTAAGATTTAAAATACGTTTATTGGTTGCCTAGATATGTGAAAAAAGCAGCATCTTGGATATGGTAAATGTTTTATGTTGTGTGTATATAATACATAATTACATACAATTATCCATTACAGAAGACTCAGAAATCCGAAGCCATATAGTTTGAACTTGTTTATTATGCTCGAACTTGGAATCGAAATAAGTTTCATATAAAGAAGCCCGGATTGATTGATAAAACCTCAACTCATTTGAAGCCTAAATCTCGGAGTTATGACATAAGTTTAAGTAACTAAGTTACAAGTAAACAGTCAAGTACTCACCTCTATGAATGAATGACATGAAACCCTATGGTAAACATCGTTGTTAAGATCTTGATCTTAATCTTAATATCTTAAGACCATAGGATCTTAAGATCTCTACCTCGATCCATAGTAAGATCCCACCTTGACAACATTGACGGTATATGCATCAATTTACTGCGCTAGTTGATGGCGACAAGTAATATTTACGGTATTTTTGGTTCATTATTCCGTAAAAAAAACCGATAGTGACCAAAACAAAATTGTCCTTCATTTTGGAAATAGGGCAGAAGGTATGTCGATAATTTCTCAAGTGTAGAAACACCATAAAAGCCAGAGATAAGCACAAGAACCTTTGTTTAAAACTTTGTTTTGTCTTTGCCGTTCGAAGAAAGATCCCTTTTATCACTTATTTTTCTGTATAAATAACATCATTGTGCAGCTCCCATGGTGAAGTACAAAGAAACTACAAGAAATCATGAGCATCATGAGAAAAGTTATGATTATGTGCATTATGATACTTATGGTGTTGGGAACTACAACAATGGCATCAAAACCGTTTCCATTTGATGATCGTCCAGACGAGGTTTGCTGTTACCCTGGTTACCCGTGTTGTGATGTTCCCATTCCTCCTGGAGCCGATGATGAGGATGATGTTGCTGTGAGAGCACTTGCACCCTCACCGTCCATGGCTCATGATCGAAAGGCTCAGCCTTGATCTTGATGGAAGAAATGGTAGCGAAAAACAGCTTTCTTTGTGTAAGCAACCTAATAAAGATCGATGTTTACCCCGTGTATGCAACATAAATATTCTATGTAATATGAACTTATTAGTGTTTACACTATAAAAACAGCTTTCTTTGGTAGTGTTTTTGTTTGTAAACTATAGAAAATATGAAGTCCATCTTACTACTTGTGATTAAACCTCCTATTGGTCTAATTGACGAAAAAAATATCAGTATTTGTTAAAAAAAAGTATTGTGTGTTTTAACAGATTCAGAGGTGTCAAATGATGGAGTGTGAGATTGATGGGTTCTGATCTGAGTTTGATCTTGTGTGTATGTGGATGTGTGTGATCGACCCGTGTAGATCTTGTTCGAGATTTGGGTTTCAACTAAGAGCAATGTGTTATTTCTGGCTCAAATTAGGTTTGATTTCAACAGTAAGGCTTGTCAAGTGAGGATTAACACATGAATGGTGATGAATCTTCAAGAACATGGTGACAGAGCAGTGATCATGAAATTCAAGAACATAATGAACTTTAAGAACAAGAACATGAACATACATGAATTTCATAGGAGAATTGTTATGCGTAAACGAGAAAGAAAGCAATAAAAGGACACAGGTATATTACGTGGTTTGGTTAACAGTGTGTCAACCCACGTGCACGAGCAGGAACCGGAGAAATTTTACATTACTGATATCAGAGAGTTACAATGTTTAGGATGCAAAAGACTGAAACCTAGGCTCTATATTTATAACCATACAAAAAACTCCAGGTTGCACTAATCCTTAATTAAGAAAAATTATTAACTTCATTAGGAAGATTTTGCGCTGTACGTACATAAGCACCAAAATTGACACCGGCCAAACACCATGCTCCACGTCATGGAGCATGACTCCACGCCGAGCTCCCACGGAGGTCACACGCCGTGCACCTCTGTCACAGGCCGAGCTGCGATGAACGCTCCACGCCGTGCACCTATGCTGCACGCTAAGCACTCTAGTTTTTTCAGTTTCAATATTTCAAAGCCATTTTCATGTCACATTTGAACAAGTGAGATTGATTCAAATTCATGTGTCTTGTTTAACAAGATATCAATGCAAAGGGAAGCTAGATAGGTCTTGTATATAGGAAGGACTATTGTATTTTACACATATGCTTACTATCTTGGATGTGTACTTTTCATGTTAGACATCTTTGTGAAGGGTGCTCCTCACTATTTTTGGACTTTTGTCATAATAGCTTCAACATTCCTGATAAACCTCCAAATCAAACTAAAGGGAATGTTAATGTATAGATTGTATATGTATTGATTGTATTTTGCATATATCCTTGTGTGTGGCCCACAACCAACGTATGTTATTGTATTTCTTACGGGTATAGTGGTTCTTTTTTGTTTCAGCGCCTAACATGTGAATACTTATGGGTTACATGGAGTCCATGTGACTTTTGAACAACCAAGAGTGAACCTTGCTCTTATACAAGCAACTAGATGAGTAGAAATTATAACCATTAAAAAACTATACATTAACAAGAAAATCTATAGTTTGTATCGAATAATGGCATCAAAGCCATTTCCGTTTGATGTTCGTCCTGACGAGGTTTGCTGCTACCCGGGTTACCCATGTTGTACGGTCTCCATTCCTCCAAGTGTCGATGAGCTATGATGACACTACGAATACCGCCCTTACACTTGTACCTTATATGCATGGTCAAGCTAGAGACTCGGTATTGACCTTGATATATGGCGAATATGGTAATATATAATTATATATATAGCTTAATAAAAATTTTTACATATGTAACATAAATATTATCTTTTTGTAATAAAAAAATGATCTGTGACAGTTATGGAGTTTAATTTGTTAAAGTGGTTACAACATATATATCAATCGTTAACATATATTTGTGTCTTTGTTGTATTCTTCCATAGTTGAGGGGCCTTTTCTGCTCTTTTTCTTATGAGGTTTATTGTTTCCGTAAGTGTATTTGTGGTGATACGCATCGCTTTTACAGTTTCCTCTTGTTTCACACGAAGATCATCTTCGACCTGTACTTTGTTTACAATATAAGTATTGAACACATAAATAATTATATGGTATCAATGTTAAACACTATAAATGTATCATATTTTAGTCAGATAATATATGTTAAGGTGAACTTTAATATTATTTTAAATAATCATTTTATATACCTATCAAATAAAATTTTGAATGTAGTATACAAAGAGGTACTACTAAAAATATGAAAGCCGTCTTTTTTTAACAGCTAAACACACACACACGTTTAATTTTACATCATATGTCCACTACCGAGACTTGAACCCACAACCTTAAGGTTGGGAGCACCTTTTTCCAAACTCCAACACCTTTGGTACGAAAGCCGTCTTAATTCAATCTTTGAACATTCGAAAAAAATATTGTTTTATTAGTTATTTTTTCTATGGATATGATTCTGTTTGTTTAAATTATTTTATATATTTTATTGCATGTTAAATATTTTAGGTTTAAGAAAAATTTAACATACAATATTTCAATGTGCTATTTGGTTCATATATAAATGAATAAATCAATTTAGATTATAACAATTTCGTATTATTAATATTTGTAATAACGTTCTACGGAAAAAAGAACAGTATATTCTAACCTTTTCAATAAAAACAAACTTTACAAAATACGTATATCTATAACAACATATTTTTATTGAATGCAAAAAAGGATATTTCTTTAGTTGGTTTTGTATTTTTACTAATTTCTCGAATTTAATAAAATAAGTATCATTGTATATTTTTTCGATAAACAATAAGTATCATTATGTATTAGAAACGCGAAATCAAAACCTTGTAGTAATTATAAGTGTTAAGTGCATCGAAATATAATGAACTATATCCAATTTACTATTGTGTGTACCATCTTTAACTTTATAATATTGTGTGTATCATTACATTTTGGTGCACTTAACCTAATTAAATGTTTGATACACAAAATAGAAAATTTTAAAGTTCGATACACACAATAGCAAAACATGATAATTTTGATACATTTTGATGAACTAAATCTTTAATAAAATGTAAAATTTTAAAAATGTTCTTTCACTTTTTAAAAGTAAATTATATCACGAGTCTTTTAGAATAAATACCCTAAAAATAATCTAATAAATTAAAATTTAATACCTTAAATTTCTATTTTGAAACAAAAAAAAAGAATGAGAATATGAAGATGAATATTACATTATATAAAATATGTAATGTCTGTACCTTAAAAACCTTCATAATATTAAAACAATAAAAAAATGATTGTTAATGCATTTTCTTATTTAGTCACATATTAATAAGTAAATGTAATAAAAATAATGATGATCGTGGATTAATTTTGAGTGAAAATACATAATTATTCAGTGGTGAAACAAATTTCAGAAAAATCCTACAAAATATATGTATATCGTATAGATAAATGATTATAAAATAGTTAAAATTTATTACATTAAAAATATATAGATGTTATAATAGATAAGACAAAAAATCATAAAAACATATTACACAATGTAGATAAAACTTTTGTAAAATAGGTAAAATAATTAGGGCCTTTAAAAAAAGATAAAATAATTATATTTTAAAATTAAAATGGATAACATAATTATTGGTAAAATGTTGTAGTATAAAGTTACAAAAGTACATATGTGAAAGTTCATACGAAATTTTATTGAAGTACGAAAGATATTTTAAAAATCGTATATAGTATTAATGCTATTTAAATAGGAAAAATTAAAATCAAATATCTCTAATTGTTTATTTTATATGTACTGTTGTTATAAATAGAAAAGGAAAAACTTAAAAGAAAAATAAAGAGATGGTTAAAACTTAAAAGGCATGAAATCGTATATTGTTGTATTATTTTAACTAGATAAGATGTTTGTGTGATAATGGGTTATTTAAAAGAATAATAATGATTAAACATTAATAAAAAGGGTTTAGTTCATCAAAATGTATTTAACTTGTCATGTTTTGCTATTGTGTGTATCGAACTTTAAAAGTTTATATTGTGTGTATTGAACTTTTAATTTGTTGCTATTGTATATATTTTGGATACACAAAAAAGGAAAAAATTTATAAGTTCAGTACATACAATAGAAAGTTTAATACATACAATATCGACAAATTAAATATTCGATACTCACAATAGAAACTTCTAAAGTTCGATACATACAATAGAAACTTCTAAAGTTCGATACACACAATAGCAAAATGTGACAAGTTGGATACATTTTGGTGAACTAAACCCTAATAAAAAAGATATTAAATAGTTATAAAACTTGAAATAAATGAGAATCTAAAAAAAATAGTGACAAAAGACATCAAACCCAGACCAACCGTGGAAGCTTCGATGCGAGGTTAGAGGCAGACGTGACGGTGAAGACATGAGATCATGATATGAAAAGACAATGATTGTAATTCTTGTTCAAGTTATCGATCATTATCGTTACAGTTAGAACAATAAAGTCAAGTATTTATTTGTTATAGTTAAAAAAATTAAAATGATTACAAAATATTTAAAATGATAAAATTAAGAATTTAATTAAACATGTTATTTTAAAATATTATAAAAGATAAATATGATTTTTATAAAATATAGTGGGTAAATATAATATCTTAATGTTTAAAAAAACATATATGAAATTCCTATAATAAATGAATGGTGTAGATTAAATAAAAAAATTATTTTATTAAATAAAGTGTTAGAATCATTTAATAAATTTGACACATGTTAGTCTTTTATATATATTAGAAGATTTAATAAGAGAAAATAATATAAACAATAGAATTATTATGGATGTATTCGGTAAGCAACTTTTTGAAGGTTTCGTTTGTGAAAGAAAAAGTGACAAGTCATGTTCGGATAAAAAATGGGAATTGTTTTTTTAACAAAACACATATATAACTAAAATATACAGCTTTCTGCTATCAGCTCTTAGCTTTCGGTTAAAGCTACCAGCTATTTTCGCCAAACACATCATATATAAAAGAAAATATAAAAACCAAGTATTGGTAGTTGTTAAGAAAATTAAATTGTTATAAAGAGAAGGAAAAACTGAGAAATAAAATAGGAAAATGAAATGAGGGTCATTAATAAAAAAAGTTAGAATAAGGAAAAATTGAAATCTAATTTTGTTTTTCTTTAGTTTAATGAGTCAAAATGTAATGAATTTTGGCTTAATTGTCATTGTATGCAATAAACTTTGATTTATCTCAAATTATGAAATCAACTTGCAAATTCATGTTATTGTATATTATATAACCTGCAATAACAGGTTACAATAATCTAACCGGTTATCAGGAAAAGAAAACTAAATTCTGATGAAAGAATCCAATATTCAAGACAAATAACCTTAATTAAGGTAAAAATAAGTTTATTAGAATACCTGCTACACTAGAACATATTCATAATCATAAATTCATAATTCATAGCCATTAAACTAAAAAATCAAATAATCAGAACACTACTACACTAACCTGATAACCTCGTTTAGTCGATTCTCCAATCCTCAAAATCAATATAGAGTCCAAAAGGGACCAAATCTCAAACCGAAATTGAGCCTCTATAACGAAAATTAGGCATTAAACATTTAAACTAAAAATTAGAATCACCGAATCAAATACAGAAATGAGAAATCGACTGTTAGTTTGTTACCTAAAATCGACTGTTACCTCACTAATTTTAACACCGTGATTTTGAGAACCAAATTTTTCTTTTTAAAATACTAATTTAAGTTTCTTTTTAATTACGCAGCGGAAATAAAAACACGTGGCCAATATTATACATTCTAAAATTGCCACATACATAGTTTGGTGTTACTGATACTGAACCGTTCGACCATTGTCTGTTTACAAAACATACATAACATCAGAGTTTATCAAGAGTAGTGTTCCTCCTAAACAAATAAACTACCCGTAGGCTTCCAAGCTCACCGAGGATCACCTGCACATGCGAGAGAGGGAGTATCTGTTAGCTATAAAAGCTAGTGAGTACAAAATAGCATACAATCAACATAAACATATCACATATTATCAATCATGCTCAAACAGTGCTATCCTAGCATCTCGCGGTGAGTTGGCGTAGTCAGAAGACGACATATCTCGCAAGAGAGCTAACCCGACTCAATGCACCAAACTGGGGTACCAGACACATCAACCGCTCCGGTGGGTGAGTTGTAAAGCGGTCCACCATTGCGTTTTGGAATCTATCGATTCTGTAAAACCCGAAATTTTGTAAATTATAAATATATATATATATATGGGCAAGTTCACTTGAAATTAGTAAAAATGATGTGTTTAAGATGTTATTTACATTATATATATATATATATATATATATATATATATATATATATATATATATATATATATATATATATGGATGTGGGTAATAGGTGTAAAAAGGGAAAGAGTGCAAGGACAAAAGATGTAAATATACATATATATGTCTTGACTTCTTTCAATGGAGTCAAAGAAGAAGAAAGTTCCAGATGGAACTCTTGTGGTGTAAAGAGAGAGAGTCTAGAGAGAGAAACCAAGAAGAAGGAGGTGAATCAAGAGGAGGTTTGAAGATTCAAGAGTTGAAATTTAAGATTTGGGAGTTAGACTCCAACTTCTCCATCTTTGATCTTGGTTGAAGCAAGAAAGTTGAGGATTTAGTGGGTTTTGCAAATCAAGTAAGTTCTAAACTTAAATTGGTGTTTGATTTGAGTAATACATGTTTTATTTGGTGATTTCTAACTCAAAACTTGAGTTTATGATGTTTGATTTAGTAAATGGGTTAAGAACTTAAGATTTTGGGTGAATATAGTTTTGATGGTTAAAAATATGTTATATGTTGTTAATATGGTGTATTGAAATGTTCTTGGGTGTTTGGGATGTTGCAAATGAAGTTTGATTTGGGAAAGTTGAGATTTGGGTCGAATTGGTGCAAGAAAAGAAGCTGCAGATCACTGTTCACAGGCATCGCGGCGCGACACCCATGCGTCGCGGCGCGAGGTTCATTCTTGGCGATGGTAACTTTTCCAGAGTTTTTCTCCCGGCACGAGGCCCCTTGTCTCGCGGCGCGAGACCCCCCGGAAGGTCCAAAAACTTGTTTTTGTCCCCATTTAACCTTGTAATTGATTAAGGATTGTTTCTAATGGTTTTAGGGAGTCCAAAGGGAGTCCGAAAGACCCGAAATGAGTGTTTAAGTCATGTTTTGAGTTCACACTTGTGTGTAACTTCCATGTGTGGTTAACTTAACTAAGTTAACCTTGTGTTTTGGTGATCGTAGTTTTATGATTAAGTGTTAAGCTTTGGTTTGGTTGGGGTTGTGATCCTCATCACACCCTCAGGTGAGTACACCCTGCGGATACCCAACTGTTTGATAAGATTACAAATCATCATGTTGTGTTTTTTATTGTTTGGCAATGATTTGATGATTCTTGATGAATCGAAGGATGTTGATTATGCAATTGATGATAAATGCGGGTTATACGTTTTGAAAATGTATATGAGGCTTTTGGAAAACATGTATTATTTTATAAGATGATTTATATGAGTAAATGCTTTATGAAGCCTTTGGTTTTAAGAATGTGGAATTGTGAATTCAAGTTAAGAGGTGTTTTAAATGGTGGTTTTCAAAATAAGACCATTGCTCCATGTTGGAGATGGTCTAGGTTTAAATTGTGATTTAATGAACGGTTTTTGAAACATGACACTCCATGATGGAGTAAGCCTTGATTTTGAAACAAATGACATGAATTTGAGATTAATGAAATTCATGTTTTCTTACTTATGATATCTTGGGCATTGAAATGTCAACTGTAACATGGTTTTGAGAAATAAAGATATGTTCATACAAAAGTTGTTTTTGGCACTGAGATGCCAAATATGGTTTTGATTGTTGAGCATTTATGCTCAAGCGTTATAAATTGTGAAACTTGCTCGTTTTATTGATAAACTGTTATGCTTGGATTAATTGGCCTTTATGGCAAGATAATTGTGGCCTTCATGGTAACTGGTTTTTATGACCCTTCGGGGTAAATGATTTATGACCCTTTGGGGTAAGAGATTTTATGACCCTTCGGGGTATGTGCTTATGTGACCCTTCGGGGTATATGTGCCTCGGTCCGGACCACTGTGTGATATAACTCTGTACCATAGGGTTCCTAGTCATTGAGACGTACACAGCGGTTCCTGTGGCTTAGGCAATTGGGGGACCCCGAGGTACGGGTGGCTGAGGGATCGGTGCAGAGAGTGGAGGGGTATGTCAGTAGCCAGCATGACCGTGTGGGTTCACTGGGCTGACGAGCCACCGAACCCGTGGCAACACGAGTGGATTTGGTGAACAGGGCTTACACTCCAGATAACCGTTGTATGGTGGACTGCTTCGTGCATCCCCCACCTTGACGGGGTGATGTGGTTATCCCCCATGTGGGCACGTGTTGACCGTGGCTAGCTACCACGTGGATACATTGTGGCCCAATGGACAGACCCGCATCCTTATGTGCTATTACATGTATGCTTTCAAAAGTTTTATAGATTGCCAAACTTATGTTTTCAAAAGAGTAAAAGGATAACTTGGTTTTGACAAAACTAATGTTTTTGGTTGTACTCACTAGCTATGTTTATAGCTAACCGGTGTATAAAAATATTTTGTATCCGCAGGTTGTACAGAGGCATTGGTGAGGCGGGTAGATGCCTTGGGCGTAGTTTTCTTGCAATTTCCGGTAATCTTGGATTTCCTACTCTTTATGTTTATGGTCGTGAGATTGACTATAGTAACACCAAAAAGGTTTTGAGTTTTATCTAATGATGAAACTACTGTTAAATTGTAATGTATTTTGTTGAAATACTTAAGAAATGTTACGATGCTTCCGTAATAAGTTACTGAGATTTGTATAACGTGTATTTTAAATTGAGCTTTGGAAAAATTTAAATTTGGTCTGAAAATCAGGGTGTTACAGATTCCTCTGAGTACAGCTGGAGACTGTACCCATCCGTTCGGGGAGCATTGGGCTTGCAAGGCCCTAAATACCTATACTGGTACCGCTGATGCTATCAATGGTCCTCAGACCTCAAGTAATCACAGGCCATCACTAGAAGTCAATTTGTAAATTGACCCATTTGACCTAAATGGTCAAAACTCAAGAACTAGAGGATTTCATGGAAGAAAGCTTACAAGGAGAAGTGAAGATGATGAAGATGAAAAACAAGATCAGATTATAACTTGAATTCTGCAGCAAGATTGAAGCTTGGAAGATTTCTCTATGAATTTCTCCTTGAATAACCAAGAACACCAAGAAAGTTGAAGTGAGTTGTCTGTGTTGGTGTATGTGTGTTTGTATACGTAGTATACTGATAGATGCCTACTTGTGGGTTGATAATATCCACAAGTGGGTATCTTGTTTCCTTTTTCAACATACAACTCAACGCACGATTGCCCGTTTTCACTAACGGGGATATTTTTGGAATTCTCGTTCTAAACCATTTAATATCTTATTATTTTTATCTATTTTTATTAATATTTTTATATTATCAATTCTTTATTATTTTCTTCTAATTGCAATCTAATTAATTAAATACAATTCTTTTATTCAATATTAAATTCGAGATTTCGACGTACTAGATTTGAACACGACTAGGCCCAATCTGAGGATGTTACACTAATCGATCCTTCGATAGTTCGATTACTCGTGCGGTCGTGCCTTGCAGACCACCACTAGACCAAAATGCAAGAATCGATGGGTGTTGACTATTGAATACTTGAATGGCAGAATCGAGAGTCGAGAGAACAGAGACCAAAGATGGGTAATGTGAGTGTCAAATTTCTAAGCTTCTAATCCATGAAATCCAGAAGCAAAAGTAGTAGTACTCTTTGGTGTGGACATTCAATTCATATAGAATCGTAATAGGCTTCAACCGAATCAACCCTTTCATCTTCAGCGGAGTAATCGAGTATCAAGATGAATATCTTGAAAATTGTTTCTTAGTTTCTGGAAAAGTGGAACTGTCGTCTTCTTTCACTCTTTCTCTCAATCGTTGTTTGTCGAAGGTCGGAACTCGGAAGGTGCACAGTTGATGACATCAAAGCCGGGCTAACCTAAATTAGGGGTAATTTGGTTTGGGCAATTGGAAGGCTTGGGCCTTTTGAAGATAACGGGCTATATGTCCATATATATATATATATATATATATATATATATATATATATATATATATACACACACACATTTGGACATCATAAAATAATGAGGCCCTTAGTTTTGTTAGGCCCTGTGCAAGTGCACACCTTGCACATGCATGGGGCCGGGCCTGCGGCTCATGTGTTCTTCCTTAACAAGAACAAAAAACTTAACTTTCTTTAACCCTAATCGTAAACCATATTTGTAAACCAGACCTGCAAGCACTCACCACAAATCAATTTCAATTTAATAGAAAGAAAAATCAATTTTAATTTAAAACCAAGAACCACAAACTTGCAAGAACCCATCATAAACCTACAAGAACGCACCACGAGCGTGCAAGAACCCACGAACCCAATCGATTTAGAAGAATGAAGATGGATTCTTGTCGAAAACTAGTTGGTGGTGTGTGACCTGATATTGCATGTCACATTACATCCGATAACACGAATTCACAAGTTGATTACATTATTTGAGATAAATTAAAGTGACATTGCATCTAATGATATTTTAGCCAAAGTTTATAGCATTTTGACGTATTAAGCCCAAATGATAAATGAGTAAAATAGATAAGTTTTAAAAGACATATTTTAAAGACCAAATTGAGTACTAGGTTATAAAAAGGAACTCTCTATACTCGTGAAATCTTAGGAATCAAAATCTAAACGGCAAACCCGCATAAACATAATAATCTATAACCAACTATAAAAACAAAAGCATAGTACGTAGTTTTCAACATATCTATCAATTATATATTAATCAATAACTCAGACATGAAAACGTACATTTGAATATCTGATTCCATTCTGTCTAGCCGCTTATGCAGAAAAACGACATATTCGATAGTTATTCTAATATATGTTTTCTTTAGTATTATCATATGAGGTCTAGACATCTCTTTTAGTCATGGGTTACGTGATTTACTACCTCTATATTGACCGTGTGACCATAGTGGTAACCACCCGGATAAACAGGATGGGTTTTGTTGTTATTTTCTATATAAATATATATATATATATAGTGAAAGGTTCATTTGAGAACCGGTTTTATTTCGAGAACCGCGAGAACCAATCTTAGCCATCCAATTTTCCCTTTTTCAATTGGATTGTCCACCCATGAATTCCTTACATGCACACTGTCACACTCAATCCCCCACGTTCTTCATCCATGAATTCCATTATCCAAAATGAACGGCTAAGATTGATTCTCGCGGTTCTTGCAATAAAAACGTTTCTCAAATGAACTATCCCCTATATATATACATGTATATATATATATATGGAGAAGTTCATTTGAGAACCGTTTTTATTACGAGAACCGCGAGAACTATTGTGGACCAATCAATTATTTCTGTGTCTTAATCAATAAAATAAAATAAAAAAGAATAAAAATGTCATTATAAAAAATTATTACAGCGAGCTGCCTTTTTTGCTTGGTGATGTGCTTGGAGCTTTCTTTTTTTCATATAAATAGTATTTTTTTTTCTTTCTTTTTTGTTACAGATAGCAAGACTTTTTTTTTAATTTCTTCTTTACTTTTGTTATGCGATTTTTTTAGTCTTTTTTGTTATGCAATTTTGTTTTACTTTTTTCTTTTTTTTTTATAGATATTAAGAATTACTTTTTTGTATTTCTTCTTTTTATTTTTTTTCTTAACTTCTTTATTTATTATTCGCAATTATTTACATTTTTATTAGAATTATATATTAAGTACTTATACCTTACAAATCCTTTTTGTTAGAATTTTTTGCATTGATAATGAATTTGACTAAACCAACTTTGAGTTACATGTGCATTAGATAACTAGAGTTATAAACGAATACGAACGGGGGTTTGTTCGTGTTCATTCGTTTAACTTTAGCTGAACAAAAGAATGAACACGAAAGGATAAACACACGAATATTTGTGTTTATGTTCGTTTGTTTAACTTTAGCCAAACACAAACAAACAAACACATATACAAGTATAATACAAACCTAACATTATTAAATATAAACAGACACTAAGTACGTGTATATGTGTGTGTGTGTATATATAATATACACACATATATATACATACATATAAATGAACATAAACAAACGGATAACGAATGTCACGAACATAAATGAATGAACTTACGAGGGTTTTTGTTCGTGTTCGTTCATTTAACTAAACGAACATATATTTTTGTTCGTGTTCGTTTTGTTTATTAAATAAACAAACTTTCCGCCAAATAGTTCACAAATGGTTCACCGAACATTCAGTTCGTTTACAATCTTAACCTGCACACATGCATCTAGGTGTACATGTGTGGTGCATATATGCACCTATGCAGTATGAACAAGCAGTGCATATATGCACCTGTGCTTGGAAAAAATTGAATGTTATATGCACATGTGCATACATCTCATGCTGTACTAGAAAAAAAACCCGGCAAAAGAAAAAAAAATTCCTTTGAAAAATTATAGCAATATGAATGTCATATTAAAGAGCATATTTTTCTCGTTAATTTGGTATAATTTTTGTATTTTAATACTTTTGCGTTTGATAGATATTTTAGTTTTAAGAAAGTGGGTGTAAAAGATCCCCCCCCCCACTTTATTTAGACCATTTGCCTAAAATACCCCTCCAACATTCTTGGAAAGTGAAAACGACGGTTGTGTTTTTAATTAATTACATGTTTGCCACAACTAATATTAACCTTTGATTAATTATGATCAATGGCTACAAATGGTTCTCGCAATAAAAATGGTTCTCAAATGAACCCTCCCTATATATATATATAGGGGACGGTTCAAACGAGAACTATTTGTCGTACGAGAACTGCGAGAACCAATCTTAGTCATTCATTTTGGATAATGGAATTCATGGATGAAGAGCGTGAGAAGATTGAGTGTGGCAGGGTGCATGTATGGAATTCATGGGTGGGCAATCCAATTAAAGGAGGGGGAATTGGACAGCTAAGATTGGTTATCGCAGTTCTCGTACGAAAAACAGTTCTCGTTTGAACTTTTGCCTATGTGGTTCTTTTGAGAAGTTTTTTTATCACGAGTACCGTAAGAATCAATGTTGGGTCTTGATTAAAATAAATGAATGGCCAATAAAAATAACGGCTCATTAATGATGCTTTAATAGCTCATTAATGAGGAGTATTTCGGAAAAATCAAGACTCGATCTTTAACGACAACTTACCCGAACGTAATTCACGGTTGGAAAATTATATAAAAGACCGGTATTAAATACCCCTATTAATGAGCACTAATGACGGTTATAAATAGTACTCGCAATAAAAACGGTTCTCAAATTATCTTTTCAATATATATAGTTGGGTACTTTTACATTTATCTCAACTACTTGTCTTTTTACAATTGTCTTTATTTGTTTATACAATTCAAATTATCTTTACCCTCATAATTATGATAGTAACCATTTTATACCAAAAATCGTAAATTTCTTTTACGAATGATGTTTTATGTTCGGGTTATCTAGGGAGCGTCAAGTCTTTGACTTAAATGTAAGCGGCCACTCGTGGCTGCTTCAAAACACCTCCTTGCCATCCCTCATGAAAATTTATATGAGACTATAACTATTGAACTTCTTAGAGGAAACTGCTTTACCCATTATTTTGAATTCAATTTCAAAGGAGATCCTAAAGTTTTGTTTTATTTTTCCTTCTATTTTACCTCTCAAGAAAATTACAAGATATGATGGACAAATCAATGAACATAGTGTTTTACGATCTTGTAAACTAACATAGGCTACAAGCAAATGCTTTATATTTATCATATATGCTTACGCATGTATATATATATATATAGATGTTCATAGTGTTGTATGGCTATAGAAATAAGAAAGACTTAAGATTAAGGATAATGGGTGCCGGAAATAAGAAAATGGGGGTGGTTGTAATCGCCTTCTTGTTTTTATTTTTGGGGATGTCGACAACGGTGGTGGAAGGCGTTGCATGCTGCCAAGGTCGTTTTATATCTTGTTGCATTGCAGCGGGCTTGCCACTACCGTCTGTGGCCGCCGTCTCACCCGCCCCTGCTGCCACTGTCACCATTGCTGGTAAGAAGAAGGTGGTGTTTGGTCGAAAGGCTTCCATCATCCCATCAATCATCCGTCATTAGTTAGACCTTATTGATGACTCGTGTTGGATCAAGACTTGGTGTTATGTATCTTTATTTGAATAATTTGATCCATGACTTCTACTTAATTACTTTGGTTATCGAATGTTACTGTTTTTCGTAGAGTATTTTGTTATGTTTTTATGAAAGTGTGGTATAATAAGTTAAGAAAAAAGTAAAGTTACGACGATACTCGGATATAGGGTAAAATGCACAAAAATACAAAAAAATTTGCTAATATTGTCATTATGCAATTAACTTTATTTTGTACCTAAAAATAGATATAACTTACAAATTTGGTTCATTGTATATCAGGTTACCGATTGTATACAATAAACCAAATTTGAAAGTTTTTTGTATTTTTAGATACCAAAGTTCTTTTATTTTTTGTCAGGTTACTACTAAGTTACCTATAACAATAGGTAACTTGTATACAATAAACCAAATTTGTAATTTGTATGTATTTTTAGGTACAAAATAAAGTTTGTTGTATACAATCACAATATTGACATAATTTGTTAAGGGTTAGACCGGTTCAAAAACCGGACCGAAACCCGAAAACTATAAAAAACTAAGACCGAAGACCGGACCGACCAGTCCCGGTCCCGAACGGTCTCGGTCCAACCAATAAACCAGTAGGATGACGGTTCAATACGCGGTCCGGTTTTCAAAACATTGCTAAAAGGTTTATCTACCAAATAGCCGGTCAAAATAAACCGTTTTTTTTTCACCCTAAGCGTGATGGAAGTTGATCTTTTACTAAAAGTGGAAGTGATGACACGAAAAAAGAAAATCAATAAATTTCAGATACTTAAATTATTTATAAAGAGAAAAGAACAAAATACTTTCGGTTTTTTTGTTCAATTGTAACCCATTTGGAGCAGTTGGATACGATGTCACGCTCAGATAAACCCAAAAAGTATATATTTTTATAAAGAAAGCAATTTCTAACTGAACCAATTGTCAATTTAGGCCAAAAATGCCCCTTCCTAGATAAAAAAATAAACTTATATGAATAAACCACCTCATATATAACATGCTTCTTAATATATCATTATATATATATATATATATGATCTCCAATTTTATATCGTTACATATACGACCCCCTCATTTATAACTTTATATATTACCCTTCCAAGAATGAATACATTCTCTATATTTTTAATATTTTATTATTCTAAAAATGCTTTTACTTATTTCTACCACCAACTCTCCCCCTAATCCATAAATGTACATCATGTCCTAAGATTTTGGGGAACTGGTCTTGATTGGGGCCCAGATATCTGCTCCATTGCTGCTTGCAACTCCCATTGTATAAGAAATTGGAACCAGACTCAACCCTTTGCTTCTCAAGTTATATGACTCTAATTCCTACAAAACAATATATTAATAAATACCTGTTATAAAAATATCTAACAGCAGCTTTTCCTTATACTTTATAAAGGCAAATAATCATGTTCCTCTTTGAAGTATACATGTTAGTATAATTAATGCAGGTTACAACCAGCTCGATCCATTTAACTCGTTTAGTTTATAGCTAAATATTTCTACTTATCCGTTTGATATGTTATCAATACAACCCGAATTTACCCACCATAAGGCAAATGAGTTGGCGTTGCCACCTATAAAGAATTAGATAGAAAACCGAATACTATTTACATGGTTTAGAAATAAAGGTCCATCGGTTCTCACCTGAGACTGAGACTGAGCCGTCGGGTTGCTGTGAAGGTAAGGAGCACTCAGCACCTGAAACAAAAAAAGAATAGCAAATTCAAAGCGGTTGGCATATTTTTAATCTCACATTTATGTTAAGATCAGAGATGCAGCTCAGAGCAATGAGTTTGTCTATCTACTAATAACTATTTGGAAATATTAATAGCATTAAATGTTGGGTCGACATGATTTTTAAAAATTTAAATACAAAACCGATAGCCAAACGTTTGATTAAACTATTTGTCCCATTAAACGCAGCATTTCTAGAGATAATGTGGTTACTAGAAGCGATGGTGAGCTTATGTGAACAGTGACATACCTTGACTTGGTCATGAAGAAAGTTTATGTACTCCAATGCCTCAAGAAGTACTGAAGCAGTATCTGTCTGCAATTAAAAACCCCTACATTACCAACAGGCCTTTGGTTTAATTGTATCAAAGGTGGCCCCACCAACCAAAAGGTTGTGGGTTTAAGTCTCAACAGAAGCGAAGCAAGAGTCTATGATTATATACCATTAAAAACCTTATATTTATTATAAAATATCATGATACAACAATACTAGACTGTTTAATATGTAAAATGGTATCAAAGGTTCATTAAACCAGAAATAAGACTTTCAACTAACATAGAACATATCAAGAACAATAAATAGATGAATAATGTTTCTTCTCTACGCATGCAGCATCAATAATGGTTATGTTTTCACGCTTAGCCATTTGAGCTTCAAGATTTTGGTTGTACCTTGCCATATGGCGAGACAAGCTGCTGAAGGGCAGCTATCTTTTCACCAACCTTATCTTTTCTTTCCTATTAACAAAGACAAAAACAGGGAAGGTGGATACTTCAGCAATGTATGTATTTACATATTAGAGATGCATAACATAAATCACTCAGACCACAAAACAGAGCAAGGGGTCAATTATGTATCCGGGTCAAAAGAGTAATGTTTAAGTAGAAGTCGAAATTGGTCGCATCGACTCAAAGAACCTTTTGTCGATTATATTTAGTTTATACAAATAATTAGTACATATGATAAAAGTGCTTACAAAACCAAGTAAATACATAAAGCAATTTAGAAGGTTGCAACTCATAAGAACTAAAAATACAATTGGCCAACTTTCGACCCATTTCCTATTTATTTATTTATTTTTTACCTGTTTGATACATTAGATATAACAATCACAATTCGTACATAAGGTGCAGGAACAAGAAAATACCTTGGAGGAGATGGACAAACCAGCCTTATGCTTTTTTGGTGTCAAAGAAGTAAGACTGCCCTGCTCAACAGATACTGGACTTCGCTTATGTTCCATCATCATAACAACAGCCTCTATTCCTTTTGTCTTGATACAGGATTAACTGTCAAACATTAATAACCAAAATATAATTATATGCAAGCTACAATACCGTGTGTGTATCATTATTCAAACCAAAATAAATGTAACATACTCTCGTAAATGCATTAAATTTGAGCTATATGTACATTTTCTTTTGTAACTCTATATTACTAAAAACATCGTATACGTCTACATTTTAATGTTTTTTATTTGTATTTGGCTTCAGTGACTATTAAAAACCCAATATGATAAAGAAATACGGGGTTGGGACAGATATGGGGTCGGTAGGTGAAGACAATATATACTAGCAACCAAATAAAACAAGAAGCTTAAACTGGATTATGCATCTGCCAACTCCATTATTTTAATTGCCGCTTGTGTTTTCAAGCATTGCCCAGAAGAAGCAAAGTTTCAAAAGGAACACATATGCAACTCCCATGAAGCTTCTTACAACCAAAAATAACTCTATTTTATATAAGAATAAGGTAGTCACAAAGTTGTTGTCCAAGGTAAGGCAAGCAACATTAAATCAATATATATGTTGACAATTCAGCAACAAAAAAACAAACATGATCATTAAAAATACACATCAACCATATTGATACATTTGTTTAATGTCATCTCACAGCTAACAGGTATCAGAAAGAAAAATCCATAAGCCATATAAGACAAATCCGATATGATTAAACATCAATTATCTTTTTTCTAATAACTTATCATAATGCATGCTAGATGTAACATACCAACAAAAGGGAATGCAAAAAATGGTACAGTTTTAGTCAAAGAAGCCACCTTATGTTTGTATTCGCAGTATTGTATTTGAGCATGGGTCCCTAGATAGAACCATTGGAATTAAATATATACATATGATATCATATTTAAAAATATATCATTGTTTGAAAGCAGCACATTTATCTAATATTTAGGTTAGTGTAGGACCCATCACTATTATTCAAATGAGTAGGTAAGTATGTCCATATGGAATACATGTGGTATTCGATGCATCAGCAAATAAAGACCAGTAGATCACTGTGCATGTCAAACTATGTAACTAAGCAAGACTAGCAAGTACAGCAAATAATGAAGGTTAATTAGGTCCTAACCTATAAAAAATTAATATAAATTTTACTCTTATCTTTAGATTTCCCCTCCAACTCTCACAAAAACTGTGAAGGGTCTTTTTCATACAACACAAACATACTTTTTATTTGTCCCGTATTAGGCATTGTACTTTTATTTACGTGCAAGGCATGAAAATATAATTTTATGCAAAGTTTTGGTCATTTTGTAATCAGCATATTAAACATTTTTGTATAATATTAACATTATGTATAAATCTAACAATTTTATAACATTTATTTAATAAAAGTTATCGTTTTCTAATCCAGTATCTTGTATACAAAAAGACACAAATGGGCACAAAGTCAACTTTAATGTATGGTGTAATTTATACAAAACCAACAACAGAACATTATGCCCGGGTTTGAGTAAGAATATAAGAGGTAGAGAGTGGTGAATGGGTTTGGTTGGGTGACCACTAATGGGGTGGGTGTGGTACCACTCTCTTAAGGTGTGGTGGAATGTATGGTATTTACCACATGTGAATAGGTGTGGGGTGGACACTTTCTTTTTAACTTTTTTTTTATTAAATTTTGAATGGTTAGTTAGTTAATATTGGTCTCATAATTTAGTATGATGAGAAGTGACCACTACTATACTAAGTGATTCATTAAGTGGCAATAGAAAAAAACTGACGAGGCAGTGTGATAGGTGTGGTTCTATGTGACCACCCCTTAGTACTCTATCACACCGTCGCGTTGAAAGTTAACAAAAAGTATCTACCACATCTCGCACCGTATTCAGTCTGTGGAACACACCAGTTACAACCATTTTCTAAAGATTTTGCATAAATAAAATTTTCACAGCGCTGTATTTTTCACACCTAGGTCCAAGGGGAAGATGTGGTCATTACAGTGAACTAGAAGTGGTGTTCACAGCGTGATCACATGTATTACCGCATATGATACCTTTCCAGTTTCCACCCAGTACAGTACTCTTACACAAGACCAATCATCTTCAAATTTTCGTACTAACAATTGTTACAGGTGTTGTTAATCAAGTCCATTTGTCAAATCACCTCACAGTCAACTTTCTAGTTTATTTATATCTCTCATACGTACAATATTTAATCTTTCTAATTCTAAATCCATACATAACTATCCTAATTAACCCAAAGTAAAACTATCGCAGGTAAACTACAGATTTAGAACAAAAATGTTATAAACCTGAAGACTGCCTTCCACGAAACCCTAAACAAATCCTAATTTTTTTCTGAACTTTGCTTCTACTTTTCATGTAATCGTCTTTGTCCTGAATATAAAATATCATAACCATTCCACACAACCACAAATAATCTCCAAAATTTTCAATAACCACAAACACGACTTATATACAACCTGCAATTCAACATACTGTAACAATAGACGGATGAACAAAATCGCATGAACGAAAATATAAATTATACACATTAATCGTAAAAGAGAGAAGAGTTTTGAAGTAATATATGTAACCATATCTTACCAGTTGAATTCCAGCGAGCATTCACCGCTTCGTCGATGCGAATTTCATAACCGATCCTCTGTTCATATCATAGTCCTTCATATATGCATCAATATGTGTAGTATTGAGGCGAAACGCAAAGCTAAATCTGATTTTGTTTTAATCGTGCGAGAATTCTTCAAGAAAAAGCAGACAATCGTTCGCCGGAGGGAATGTTAGTTTGCCGACTGCTCAGGAAGGGCAAGTGTGTATGGAGAGAGAGCAGAGGGGGAAAGGGGATTTTAAAAGACTTTTATGAGTGGCTATATTTATAAAAGGGTAATATATTAATTTAATTGAATGAATAAATAAATGAATACAGCGTCAGATGACGTCATAATTAGAAGAATATGGCTTTTGACAGCTAATATCCAACCATAACCGGTAAATGGAGTAGTTTACCGTTCACCCAAACACACATAAGTTAACGGAAATGGAAGAATTTTCTTCTTTAAAAAATAAACAAATTTTTATTTTCAAATTTTAATTCTTCACCAAGGGAAAATGGGGTATTAAAATTTCATTGAAAACCAAATTTCACTCTCCGTTTAGTTGTCAACTCGCCTCCATCACCGCTACCGCTATCACTTGTCGCCATCCATCACTGTCATCATCGTCATTGTTATCGTCATCGGCGCCTGCCGCCCATAATAAACGTCCCCACCAGCCACCACCATCATCATCGCTAGTTCGCTACCAATCCACCACCATTGCCACCGCCACCCACCACAACCACCCTCACCACCTCTATCACCGCCACCAGCTGCCATAACCACCACCCTTATATTAAAAAAATTACAAATAAGTTACAATCTTATGATCGTGATAACGCTATAAATAAACATACCGTCTAAAACTAAACGTACTAACTGTGTTCTTAATATTCATGCATTTATACATTGGTAGAGTAATTAGATTATAATATTAAAACAAAGTTCTTAATTTCATACAAATGAAGATGAATACATGTAAATAATATATTGGGAACGTATTTTAATTAAAAAACAAACCACTTTCAAAACGAATTAAAGGCAAACTTAAGTTATTTGGAGATTTTCTTGCTAGCGACAACTATGTTCATGTCTAAGCTACATCAAGCTCTGAGTTTGTGGTACGATTAATCAAGCCAGTAGTGCAACTGATGGAGCTAGTAAATGCATGGTTAGAGATCACAAACGCAGACATACTTACTCCATCTTGGGCGGATTGGATAAGATCTAGATTAACGATTCTTAGTTCCATTTACATGTTGAAATCCATGTGCTACTAGACAGAATAATTAATACTAATTATCTAGATTAAATTCTCGTTCTCTACTATCATTTCTTTGCAATTTCATTCTCGGTACACATCCTCTGTTTACGAACCTAACTAGACTTACAATATGGTTTCAAATATGGCTATAAACAAACCGAATGTTCATGAAACCGTTCAACGGAAAGTTCGTTTGTTTAATAAATGAATTAACATGTACAAGATTTTTGTTCGGTTAATTAAAGAAACGAACATGAAGAGCACTCATCGTTTATTTATGTTCATGAACATTCGTTTATCTATTTATTTATGCTCATTCATTTATGTCCGTTTTATGTTCGTATGTATATATAGATATTAGTATTATATATTAGTTTTAATCATATAGATAATAGAAATTAATTGAAGTCATTGTTCTTAAATTTGTTACTTATTATAAATTACAATTAAAAGTTAAGTAATAATATAAATATATTTAAACTCGTATATAAATTTGTATTATTTAAAATAATAAAGTAAATTTACATGTACTTTGAAAACAAAAATAAAATAAAATAACTAAACTTGCATACTAGAACTATTGCGTCTCTTGGCGTATAAATTTTGAATAATCGAAGACAACAAATTAGAAACCTAGCCCTTTTTACAACTAGCCTTCATGACACATTAGTCCATGAACAAGCCAATTTTCTAAACGGGTGAACATAAAATTTCGTTCGTTTATCGTTTGTGTTTGTTTTTATTCGTCTAAATTTAGACGAACGAACACGAACAAGCGTCATTCATGTTCTTTAAGTTCGCCTACAGACCTAGATTCAAATAGAAAAAAGGTAGATTTTTTTCTATAAGTTAATGATTAGGGATGGGGTTAAGGTATCAAGGAGTCTCCCCCTATTTGCGTTCTTGGTTCTTGTCCAACTTTAATATCTCGTTACGGATAAAAACGACAAACACCTAATAAAGATGCACAAAAACAATAAGAACGTAAAATTTTATGTAGTTCACATGATCTCTTGCTATGTTCACAAACATATTACACATATTTTATTAGATTTCATATAATACACAAGTTTATGCTTCTTATATAAAAGTTACAAATATACAAAGAAATCTATTTATAAACAAACAATTGTTTTAAAACTTGATTGTGGCCTTGTGGGTCAAGGTCCACAAGCCCAAGGTGTCCCAACTCCTTGGATACTGTCAACATCAAACTATCTTCAACGGTACTGACCTTCCAACGTTAGTAGTGGTTAGCAATACAGTTGAAGAAAACAACTAGTAGCAGTAGTTTAGCACTGCGTTTCAACAACCTAATGTTCAGCACAGTAGATAGTTTAGCAACTCCCGAAATTTCTTCATGGAGCACCACCCCCAAGACCTTGCAGGAGGCACTATCCTCTTGAGCCACGACCTTTTATTCATAGAACATGGATCGCTTAGGTTTCAAGGATTTCTTTTCAATTTCAAAAGTTAACTTATATGCTTCATGAATTTTGATATAATAAAATGACTAATATAAAGCCATTTATAAAACCACAATTATGTAATATTGTCTTGTTGGTATAAAAGTAGACCCACTTATAAAGTTATATATGAATTATCAAAACCGCAAAGTAGAGATGAGCAAAATAACCGTATGGACCGGACCGAATTGAACTACATATAAGCGGAGCGGTTCTCAGTTTCGGTTTTTCTCATCTTCGGGTTCGGTTCTTTCGGTTCTGGTTCCAACGGGTTCGGTTTTTTACCCGGAACATTGTTGATTCATTACAAGTAGAAAATAACCTTTTGATGATAGTGATAAATTCTTTTTACTTTTTTATTCACGTATGATATTTTTTTTAATGTATACAAATAGAAAATAACCTTACAACAATCATCATAAGTTAATTAAAATTGGTTTATATTTTTTGGTATGTAATATATAGTATGCAAGCTTAGGTAGAGAAAATTTTAATAGAGGTTTCAAATATTTCGGGTTTTGCGGGTTTTGGAACCGAAAAACCGGAACCGTTACACCTATTCGGGACAGTTCTCAGTTCTAGATTTTGGCCATTTTCGGATTCGGTCCGGTTTTGGAACCGTGCTCATCTATACCGCCAAGCTATATGGTGAGAATGCCAACAACATATGTCCACCACCTACCCGATCAATCAATCAAATATCGCTATTAGTAAGTCTAAGATCCTTATTGTATTTTGTTATCCTGCCTCCTTTATACCTTATTAAGACGGAACTGGTATTGATATTGTTAATGATGATGAGTCATCTCCCGAAATCGCTAAACTATATGGTAACAAAACAAAATCAATAACCCGTTCTTATAGACTCGTTTAACCGGCTCCATTCTAATTGCGAATAAATCTAATAGGTTGTACAAATAAGAAGATCCAATCTGAGATAGTCAAACTTTGATTAAGTAAATCGTTTAAACACAATTGTAACTATAATTGACTTGAAAAATAAAGACTGTGTCGGTCTCCAAGCAAATCATCATAAAAAGTCACTTAAACCAGACCATTTAAATCCATCATCTTCATAAACATGTATTAAAGTAGTCTTACCCACATGAATCAAATGATCTCTACACCTATATCATAAAGTAATGTCAAGCATTTTCAAAACCCATCCGAATATACGACTTCGCATCCTCACAAGGTAATTCACTGTATTTACATGTGTTTAGTCATATATAGTTTCATGTTTTAACTATGTGTGTGACAGTGAAATATTGATCTTAGCCTCTTAAAATATGTCAATTAAACAGCTCGATTTTGGAGTCCACATCTTAGTGATGTGGTCGATGAAAGTGACTTATGGAACTTAATTAGTGCATTAAACCAATTCTATAATTAAAATTGACAACTATAGCTTTAGACTTTAGTGATAGCCATAATCAACTAAATGAACTATATTTCTCATCTCATAAATTGCAAATTTAAACATTATTACAAGCTTTTGACATTAGGTATTTAGATCATTCCTCTCAAACATAACTAATTAATGAATTACTTTTATTAAGAGTACAACAACGATGACTACATTAATCATTAACAGTCTACGGTGATGTTTACTATCAAACAGTCATGTCAGGATAAATTTCATTTTAACTTCCTTTTCTATATATAAATAACAATATTTATTCGTTGCAACCCAAAAAAAAAGATAATGAGGCTTGTTGTTTGTCATACCACCACGAGGCATTTGATCTCTAGGCCAGGCCCAAGACATGTGCAATCCGGGCTTCGATGACAGATTTAGAGGATTAGGGGCCAATTAGGGTGGGGGCTCGTCAATTGTCGATTGCAAGGATTAGGTTTCCTTCTCGTGAGTTGTGACCATTCAGGTAATGATTTATGAACCTTAGTTCTTATGATATATCATTCTTAGAATTGTGACTGTGTTTTGTTTATTGACATGTTGCACAATTGATCAATTGAAGTTGAAAAGTACAGTTGTCTCGAAAGTTCAACTATAGAAGCTTAAACATGTTTTATTCTTCTACGCTTGAGTTTTATTCTTCTACGCTTGAGTTTTATTTTGTTTTATGTCTTCTTTGCTTGATATGCTTAGTTGCACGATTGCCTGATAGCTTAATTGCTTGATATAACAATCAACATGTTTATACATTTATGTTACAAGTCTTGCAACGGTTTGAACTTTTTTAAGTAAAAAATATGTTACCTTTTGTTTTATACATTTATCTTACATATTCCGTTTGTGTGTAGTAAAGTGCACACGTGAGGGCGTTAGTAGCCACTTCGTCCAGAGCATGAAAACTCATTGGACCACCCTGTTGTCCACGAGCACGTGACGATCACGTGACAACAGTGGTAACAAGCTCTCGTGCTCGTGACGTGGGAAGCTTAGGCATGATAACAAGCTTACCGATAGCCTAATTGCTTTTCATAATTATAGAAATATTTTCAAACATAAAAGAAAAAGGTTGTCTTAATTCTCCTAAACATCCTTTGAAAATACTCTATCATCAAGATCACACAAGATCGTTATTTGACTACTGATGTTAGGCACGATGTGATGGAATGTTTCTTTTTCATAGAACAAAAGATGTTATTAACTTGTCAATATTTTCACCATATATTTAAAATTATTATTATTATTTAAAAAAAAGTAATAAAAAAAAAGATACGAGGGAGATCGCAATTTTGCTATTTGTGATAATTATTGTTTAAAATGACAAAAAGTTTGTTGATTTTTAGCGCCAGTCGTATCAATGTTATCGTAGAAAGCGGTTTCCGTTTTATTTAACCGGTCCCACCTATTGAATAATAAAAATTCAATTTAATGTATATCACCCGTAGAATAACGAAAACTTATTAATATTTTATAGTTTGATAAAGTTTATTTAAAAAACATAGTTTTAAAATTTTAATATTTAACCACGGGTGATTTAATATACAATTACATGTGATTTGTAAAGGTATTACATGTGAATCACGAAAAATTATGAAAATGTCACTTCGTCCAAATTTTTAAAATTTAATCTGGACCATTGATGTCATTTATCCAAATATTAAAATTAGTCTCTTAGGACTATGAATTAATTATAAACTATATTGAACATTCTTCTACAAAAGGAGATAAACCCTAATGTGAAACCCTAGCTCATGTATACAATTGGGCTGAGTCCTTTTACACTAAACCTTAGTCTACATTATCTCTATATCAGCGACACATTATCTTTCATTTTGATTATTCTTTTAATCCTCGAACTTCCGCATCCATATCTCACAACCCTACTCAATTTAAATAAAACTTTAAATAGGTAGAGAGAGGATCGAAATAGAAAGGAGAGAGAACACGGGTTAGTGAACCAGCAAACTCATCTCATCCCATGGGTTGAGCGAGGTGCAATGGATTTCTAGACGTAATGTAAAATTTATTAATTTTTTTCTTAAACTTAATATTTATTTTGATCTTACGAATAGAATAATAAATAAAAACGTCTAATAGAATGATACAGAATTTCTATTTAAATATATTCTTCCGTTATCTTTTTTAACGGTAAATACACACCCTTTGATCTAAACCTGATCGCCTGAACATATGTGCTCTCGATCAGGCATTCTAAACGTTGGATCTGGATCGTTGATGAGGCTTGGAGACAGGTGTCGCGATCACAGGAAAGTGATGCAGGGTAAAGTTGTGGTAGGGTATCAGTTTTATTATATGTAAAACACACGCAAAAGTCAATAGCTTCAGCGATTTAGTCAGAGAAAGGTCCCACACGCTTTTGCCCTTGTCCTAACGACAACTACTCCTGCAGAGATTGGGCCGAAGTACACGTATTTAATCCAACTTTTTTACCACGTTAATTACTCATTTTTACCATTCATTTATTTTAATCTACTATTAAGATTTATTTTTACGATAATCGTAGTAAACATAGTTTTTAAATAAACCTCATCGATATATATTATTTATTTTTATTTAATAATGTTGGATTTGTATTAGGAATGTCTTTAAAGGAGTACAGGAGGTGCGGCAGCACCCATAGGGCCCACTTATATATGTGTATATATATTACAATTTTTCAAAGTCCACAATTTAAAAAATAAAATTTTAGAAAGCTAATATATTAAAGAAATAAACATGTTGATTAATACTTAGAAAAGTTTAGAGAAACAGGGTTATCTAATGCTATGAATGAGGTTAGGAGCTTGCCATTAAAATGAATATTGATCCGGTATTGCCTCAAAGACCTCAGGTTCGTAGAAAAAAACAATTTGATAAGAACCAAAGTGATGAAGATGTCTTATTTTCAGCTCAAAAAAATTTAAAGTTAATTATTTTTTATATATTATTGATCAAGTTAATGCTTCTCTTAAAACAATATTCGAACCATACAAAGAGTATGAAAAATTATTTGGTTTTTTGTTTCCTAAATAGTTGAAGAAATTTGATGACCAAGATCTTAAATCATGTTGTAGTCATCTTGAATCCTCGCTTAAAGACGTTTGAACGATCAGATCTTGTTGCAAATGAATTTTATATAGATTTGAAGCTGTTTGACACATTTTTACCCGAGGAAACTATCCGACCTAACAATGTCTTAAAATACTTGAAACAAGTTGATTGTTTTCTCAATGCATTATTGCATATAGAGTCTTGTTGACTTCCAGTAACTTTTGAATCTGTAGAAAGAAGTTTCTCAAAACTTAAATTGTTGAAATTCTACTTACGATCCAAAATGTAATAAGAAAGACTTAATAGATTGACAATAATAGCTATGAGAACAATATATTGGAAAGTATTGATTACAAAGAGTTGATTCATAAATTTGTTTACACTAATGCTAGGAAACTTCACAATTCATGTAACTATATAGGGGAAATTATTTGACTACATTTCTTCTTTTTTTTAGTTTTTTATATAATAAATATCGTAATATTAATAAACTTTTGCTTATATGTGTGTGTATAAGGGGCTTATTTTTTCACGGGCCTTTAAAATCGTCAGGACACCCCTAATTTGCATTATAAGGTGTACTCTTTTATTTATCATTTAAATAAGCGAACAAATCGGTCCTTCTGTTTTGGATTTTGGAAAGCAAGCGTTATTCGATGGTGAAACTTTTCTTGTTGCAATGAAAACATTTAAAAAGTGGATGTTGTGATAAAAAGAAGAAAAACAAAGAAATTACATGCACAAACACCGATATTACATTCTCCTACTAAATTATTATACTTATCCTCATACGTGTTACATTAAAACAAATGTGAAAATTAATAGAGAAGATAAATAAAAAGAATTAGTGGATTTTATAGTTCACAATTTAATAAGTAGGATGATGAAATAGAAACATTTACTACAAGAAAATAGAGCTTTTTATTATGAAAATATGTTCATTAATTGTTGGACAATAAGTAAAAAGATTTTGTAAGATGACTCCACTAATTTTCTTTCTCATCTCATCCTTTAATTTAGACACTTATCTTAATCTTATAAGTAAAATGATAAGTAGAAAGATTTAGTAGAAAGAATTAAAAAAACTCTTTACTACCATATAATAGGTTTTACTATCTCTGTCGAAATCAATTTAAATATATAGTATAATTTTTAAGTCAATATAACATCTCAGCCATTTATTTATTTATTTTCGATCGTAACCCCTATATGGATATATAGCTAATATACACGAGAACTGTAATACTGTATACGCTCCCCTTTACTTACAATTTTTTCCCCTTACGAGTTCCCCTAATCTCGACGCTTCCTCCTACGCCTCGACGTCTCCCCAGATGATCACATCATTTAAGCTCTTTAAACTGATGCAACCTAATGTCATGATCTAGCTACTTAAAAGTTCGATTTTATCCAGCTTGGTTATTCTCACTTAAATGAACACTTATATAGAACTTTTGAATGAACCTAATGTCTTGAGCACTATGTATAAAGTACATGGGTGTAAAGGAAAACTCTAATAGTTAACCATAATAAGACTACGTCTAGCTATACAATTGGGTTGAGTCATCATATACTAAACATTAATCTCATTTTATTGGTAATATTCTCATGTAGTGAGAGGGGTATAATGCACGCTCACATTTGAGCGAAACTACATTAAAAGAGAAATAAAATACATAATAAAAAAAAGAAAAAGATTTATATAAAAGAACCTCGTGATGACGATGCCACCACGGATTGGTGGACAAAGTGGCTGCAAGAAGTACGACGGCAGCACTAGAAGCTACGACTGTAGCGGCGGCAAGAGACGTGCTGGCGACAAGAGGTGTGGCTACAAATACGGTGCCGGAAAGAAGCATTGTGGCGGTGAGCGACGATGGTAGGTGTTACACCTCATTTAAAAAAAGGTTTACATTGAAAACTACTTTGCAAACGCTAATTTAATATAGAAGCGGAAGTAACCAAAACATTTTAAGGTTTTAACACAACATCAGTTTGAAACATCTAAAAGTTTTATACGCTAGAAAAAAGTACATTATTTAATTAAAAAAGTTTTGCGTAACACAAATCTAGTCCATTGAGAGCTTCGTCCGGCACTAACACTAGATCGAAACATCTAAAAAATAAGACAAAATTACGGGTTGAGCTAACATGATCGGTGAGAAACTCACACTATAACTTGATAAATACAATAAGAGGGATTATGAGCAGATCGTCTGGACGTGATATGAGATGATGAGTATGATGTCGTTGATGATGTTAATGCCCATTAAGAATTTTACAAATTGATGAAATTAGTGATGTGTGAGTGACATTGTTTGTGTGTGAAGTTTCTGTGATTTGATATGGATGTAAATACATGAGTATGATGTAAATTATCTGGGAATTGATGTGTTGTTTAATATTTAAGGAAAGACGCTAAAGATAAATGTGATATTTGATGATGTGAAATAAGTGGCCTATGCTTTTATCGAGGTATTTAATGATGAAGTTGAGAACGGGCGTGCATAGTGTGTATGTATTCACACCTGGATAGTGTTTGAGATAGGCACACACGGTACACAAGTGTACTCGAAATTATCATAATAATACCTTGTGAATCAAGTGATGTGTAATACATGTGTTAATTATAAGTGTTTTTATGTGGGAACTAGTGTGAATGCTTTTAGGAGCTAAATTGAAAGTGTAAGTTCTAAATGTGAAAAGATGGGTTAAATATAGTACTTAAAAGTATCATATACCGCATGATGAAAATAATATAACAACGAAGTCGAATAAATCAAAAGTTAAACGAATTCTCTGATACCAAATTATCACGCCTTGAATTTTTTATATAAAAAGATATTTGATTTCTTAAAATCATATTTCATAAAATGTAGGTAATAAGCCCAAGGATATTTATATCATCAAAATATAGCAAGTCGAATGGATAGTGTAGCTCGCCTCAATCGCTTGAAATGCTCAATTACAATTTATTCGTCACAAGATGTACAATAGATAATACCTACAAATATGTATTAAGCAATAGAAGCTATAACTATTGTGGTGACAAGAAGCGTGGCAGCGACGATAATGGAAAGAAAACTAATCTCTTTTCATTTACAATGTGTTTGTGGGGCAAGACGAGAGAGTAAATAAAACAAAGAAATTCATCGCTCATGGGAGACAACGGGGAGAAGAAAACGTGGTGGCGAACAATTGTAGTTCGGTGGCGGAGAGGCAGACGAAGAGAGAGAAAGAGAAGATATGATCAGAACCCTAAGGCTCTAATACTATGTAGAATAATGAAAACCCCTAAGTATTATGTATTACACCTAGGGCTATTTATAAAGTGTGTGTATAAGGAAAACCATAATGAACACTTGCCTATAAGTGCATGTTAGTGTCAGCTTTATTGAATCCTTCTTTAGGTTAAGTTAACAATGCTACATTAACTTCATATCAAATTATGAGTGCCTCCTTTTCTAAAGAATACCACATGATCATCAAATATGTTGTATTACACTTGTCAACCAAACACATTATATGTTGGCTTCATAAACCACGTACTAAGTAAGATCTTTGCATGATTAAACCAAGTAGTTGTGATTATTTTCTTTGGAGAACGCCATGAAAATTGGCGTACCACATCAACAAAATTAAGTAAACTTATTTTGGATAGGTTAGTAAAATATAAACAATGTACTTCGAAGTATCGCTTTATACCCATTCCAAGGCATCTTCGTATGATACAAACTATACCTTGTCAACAAATTAAATGAAAATGATATATGAGAAACATGAATGCACTAATATATGACACTTAAATTAATATGATACTTTTAAATAATGAATCTTCATTGTCCTTTGAAGGTTAGAGGCATTGTTCAAGATCAAATGGCCTTACAATAATTAGAGTACGTGATTATTAATTTGTAACCCACGCCACAAATGTTGTCTTTTTGAGTTCTATACTTCTATTTTATGAACTTATTTCTTTACATATTCGATCACCTTATACTCAAATTGACAATCACATCATATTTAAGCCCATTATGGGTGTGTTCAGCAACGAGTTTACATGGGGTTATAGGGGCTTGGGATTCTAGTTTTAATAATCTCCAGTCCTCAAGCCTTGTTCGGCTGTTAAAATCTTGAGATGATTATTAAAAACACAATCCCTCATAATCCCCCAAAATAAAAGTCTTTCCAAGAAGCTTATAGCTTGGACTTAATGTTATCAATTAATCATCACAAGCCTCAACCCCAGTCCCAACTAGTTTTGCCAAACACATCCTATGTATGTATACATGGGCAAACAAAATCATTTTCATATATACTCCGTTTTTAAATATCTAGTGTATTGCATGAAGGAGTTAATAATGAGTTATACAATTGATCATATTGTTTTGGGTAACTTTTGATATATGCTTTAAACATCTTAAATCATGAAACATACTTCTTGTATTTTATATCGATCATTCGGGGAACCTTGCATGTACACGAGCTCAAATTATACATGTTACACTTGAATTGGTGTTTCCTATATTTCCCGATGTATGAGATATCAATATAAATAGTCACATCAACTATTTAAGCCTATTAAGTTTGACCATAAGGATGTCGAAGGGGGTTTAATTTATGCCCGTAAACTTAGATGGTATGATCGTGTAAAGGGCGTGAGAGGGGCTTACGCCCATTAAGTAGTTGTAAGGAGACCATAAAGGGTCTCCAATAGGCAGGATTGAGTAATATATTTTTTTCAATAGTTAAATGTTAGTATCTAAATAGAAATTTAATATATCAGATTGTAGAACTCGGATTCTTATTTGAAACAAAATATATAAATGACACCTAATCAACAAAACGAACTCAAATTATTGTTTGAACTCATAACCAAATTGACAAACAAACAAAATACTTGAAACATAATAACCAAAATCGATAAATGAACTCAGATCCAAATCTTACTTAATAATGGCGATAGTTGTGTAATGCCCCAATTTCGATAAAAGATGTAAAAGTAGAATATTTTAATAATAACACACATATGAAATTCATAAGCGGAAACGTTTTCATAACAAAACAGTGCTAGTATCAAAAGACTCGTCCATAAGTACAGACTTAGTGTACTGTCAAAGTTGAATATTTACACAAACAGGCGTTAAGTGTTTATTGTTTAAAACTAAAAAGCAGTCAAACAGGAGCTTTGTCTTTGCCTTTGCTGCGTCCTGCAAAACATTTTAAAAACAGTATCTGATAAGCTACGAAAGCTTAGTGAGTAATCTAAACAACACATCATATGAACACACGTATACAATCACATGAAGATAATTCACGCATGTCTGGCAATCAAAGCTAGCCTCTGGTTCTAGATCCAGGGCAGCAACATAGGTCACAGTACTGTACCGCATCTGAGCCTTACTGCACATAGCAGTACGCTTACATATGTGTATAACATAGCATGTTAGTAATCTGATATCAAAATACACATGCTGCTGATATGAAGTGAAGTCTAGAAGACTCACCTTCTGATATTTATAATCCGAATAGATCCACAAACGAATATGATTCAGTGAATAGGTCCACAACTTGTTTCTACAACATAATATCAATAGTGTATGTATCAACACCTGCTGACTAGTCAAAATAAACTGAATAGGGCTAGGGCACGGCCGTACCTGGCAAAAGCACGCCCGTGCCTACAACTAAGGCACGGCTAGGCTTGACTCAGGCATGGGCGTACCTATCCTGCAGTCATGCCCGTGACTAAGCTTAAAAGCACGGGGGTACCTGAAGAACTAGGGTTTGCCACGGGGCGAAAGGCACGCCCGTACCCTCCTTGGGTACGCCCGTGCCCTCCCCTAGTCTGCACAGTTCTGACCGACAGCAACTGTGAATCCGGCCAAAAACACATAAAACTCAATAACAAACAATCTAAAAACGTGTATAGGGTGTTTTCCTACACCCATAACATCTAAACAACATAACAAACTACAATTTAACATGAATTGATTCTTGTGATCAATTCTTGACCCATTAGAACATGAAGAACACAACAATATATCAAGCTACACATACCTCTACTATACTTGGCTGCTATGATGCTATCAAACTAAAGTAATTGTTGTATTCTAATGTTCAAAATCACCAGGGATGGAGGTGTTTGTTGTTGTGTTTGTTTGCAAGAGCATATGTTGTAGGTTGATTACTAAAAGATCAACTACATGTATATCTATAAGTTTAGGTTAATTACATAAATGGTCCTTGGACTTAATTTAACATATAATTTGACATTTTAAGTTCCTCTAGTTTTATAAACACATCTAATCTCATAAAGGCTACTTGTATAAACATATAACCCCTCCTATTAAATAGTAATTTTAGGAATTTCGAACCTTGGTTGTTACAACTCTTCCCCACTTGGAATGATTTCGTCCTCGAAATCAACTGTTGAAGAGTTCTGGATAATTATGCATCATTTCCTGTTCAGGCTCCCAAGTAAAGTCTGAGCCTTTCCTGTGCTTCCATTGGACCTTGACTAGTCCAATATGTTTATTACGTAGGGTCTTGATCTTTCTTTCCAATATAGCTATAGGTTGCTCCACATAGTTCAATTTATCATCAATAGTGACATCTTCCAACGGCACAATTGCAGACTCGTCTACTAAGCATTTTCTGAGATGCAATACATGGAAGGTGTTATGAATCTGAGACAACTCATCTGGTAACTCTAATCTGTAAGCAACCTTTCCCACACGTGCAATGATTCTGAATGGTCCAATAAACCTTGGACCGAGCTTTTCTCTCTTTCTGATTCTGATAACGCCTTTCCACGGCGATACTTTTAACAGCACATAGTCTCCCACCTGAAACTTAAGCAGTGATCTGCGTCTATCTGCATAATTTTTCTGTCTACTCTGGGCAGTTAGCAATCTGTCTCTGATAAGCTGAATCTGTTCAGTCGTGCGTTGAACTACTTCTGTGCTACCCAACTTTCTCTGACCCACTTCACCCTAGCATACCGGAGTTCTGCACTTCCTACCATAAAGCATTTCATACGGGGGCATCCCGATACTGGAATGATAGCTGTTATCATATGAAAACTCTGCTAATGGCAAATAAGAATCCCAGCTTTCCCCGAAATCAATAACACATGTCCGCAACATATCTTCAAGAGTTTGAATAGTTCTCTCACTTTGACCATCAGTCTGAGGATGGTATGCTGTGTTGAGATGTAATCTAGTTCCAAGATCCCCATGAAATTTATTCCAGAATCTAGAAATGAATCTAGTATCTCTGTCTGATACAATCAAAACTGGCACACCGTGACGAGTCACGGTCTCTTTTACATAAACATCTGCCAGTCTTTCTGAAGGATAAGTCTCCTTGATGGGAATAAAATGAGCACTTTTAGTTAACCTGTCTACGATTACTCATATAGCACTTTCTGAAGGATAAGTCTCCTTGATTCTCCATGAATACTTGATAAATGTTATGATTCATGAGTCGGTAATTGAGTTTATCTATTAACTAATGCAAAAGAAATGACTAAAAATGAGTTTAAAGTGAGTTAAATTTTCACAAAAACATAAAGAGGGTGTTGAATGGTTTGCTTAGGACACACCTGATTTTAATTAGTGATTTCTTAGTCTAAACTTAATTAATTTTTTTGAACATGGTATCTAGACCCAGGGCAGCATCGTAGGTCACAGTACTGTACCGCATCTGAGGCCTTCTGCACATAGCAGTATGCTTACATATTCACACGTATAACATAGCATGTTAACAATCTGATATGAAACTACACATGCTGCTAATATGAAGTGAAGTCTAGAAGACTCACCTTTGGATATATATATATATATATATAATCTGATATGATCCACTAACGATAAAGATCAGTGTATAGGTCCACAACTTGTTTCTACAACATAATATCAATAATATATGTATTAACATCTGTTGACTTAATCAAACTGCACTGAAAAATGCTAGGGCACGACCGTACCTGTCAAAGGTACGCCCGTGCTTGCAACTAAGGCACGGCTGGGCTTGGCCCAGGCATGGGCGTACCTATCCTGCAGTCACGCCCGTGCCTATCTAAGGTACGCCCGTGACTAAGCTTAAAAGCACGGGGGTACCTGATGAACTAGGATTTGCCACGGGGCGAAAGGCACGCCCGTACCCTCCTTGGGTACGCCCGTGCCCTCCCCTGGTCTGCACAGTTCTGACCGACAGCAACTCTGAATCCGGCCAAAAACACATAAAACTAAATACCAATCAATCTAAAAACGTGTATAGGGTGTTTTCCTACACCCATAACACCTAAACAACTAACTAACAACAATTTAACATGATGATCCTTGTGATCAATTCTTGACCCATAAGAACATGAAGAACACACCAACAATTCAAACTATACATACCTCTACTATGATGGGTTGCTATGATGATATTCAACTGATGTTATGGTTGTATTTTGATGTCCAAATCGCCAGAAATCTAAGGTTTTGCAGCTGTGTTCTAGTAAGTGTGTATGGTGTGTAAATGAAGACTACACATAAGTCTTACATGTATATCTATAAGTTTGACCATATTACACAAATGGTCCCTGGACTTAAATTAGCTTATAATCTGACATTTTAAGTCCCTCTAGTTTTAAAAACATATCTAATCTCATAAGGGTAACTTATATAAACATATAACACCTCCTATTAAAATACAGTAAAAGGATTTTCTAACCTTGGGTGTTACAACTCTTCCCCACTTGAAATGATTTCGTCCTCGAAATCAACTGTTAAAGAGTTCAGGATAATTCTGCATCATTTCCTGTTCAGGCTCCCAAATAAAGTCTGAGCCTTTCCTGTGCTTCCATTGGACCTTGACCAGTCCAATTTGTTTGTTACGTAGGGTTTTGATCTTTCTTTCCAAAATAGCTATAGGTTGCTCCACATAATTTAGTCTATCATCAACGGTAACATCCTCCAACTGTACGATTGCAGACTCGTCTGCTAAACATTTTCTGAGGTGCGATACATGGAAGGTGTTATGAATTTCAGACAGTTCATCTGGTAACTCTAATCTGTAAGCAACCTTTCCCACACGTGCAATGATCCTGAATGGTCCAATAAACCTTGGACCGAGCTTTCCTCTCTTTCTGAATCTGATAACGCCTTTCCACGGCGATACTTTCAACAATACATAGTCTCCCACCTGAAACTCAAGCGGTGATCTGCGTCTATCTGCATAACTTTTCTGTCTACTCTGGGCAGTTAGCAATCTGTCTCTGATAAGCTGAATCTGTTCAGTCGTTCGTTGAACCACTTCTGTGCTGCCCAATTCTCTCTGACCCACTTCACCCCAGCATACCGGAGTTCTGCACTTTCTACCATAAAGCATTTCATACGGGGGCATCCCGATACTGGAATGATAGTTGTTATTATATGAAAACTCTGCTAAGGGCAAATAAGAATCCCAGCTTCCCCCGAAATCAATAACACATGCCCGCAACATATCTTCAAGAGTTTGAATGGTTCTCTCACTTTGACCATCAGTTTGAGGGTGATATGTTGTGCTGAGATGTAATCTAGTTCCGAGATCTCCATGAAATTTATTCCAGAATCTAGAAGTGAATATGGTATCTCTGTCTGACACAATTGAAACTGGTACACCATGGCGAGTTACAATCTCCTTAACATAAACATCTGCCAACCTTTCTGATGGATAAGTCTCCTTGATGGGAATAAAATGAGCACTTTTGGTTAACCTGTCTACGATTACCCATATAGAATCATAGCCACGTGGGGTCCTAGGTAATTTGGTAATTAGGTCCATAGTAATGTTTTCCCATTTCCAGACTGGAATTTCTAACGGTTGCAACTTCCCATGAGGTTTCTGGTGTTCAGCTTTCACTTGCAAACAAGTAAGGCATCTTTCTACATATCTGGCTACATCACGTTTCATGCCTGACCACCAATAATCAACCTTCAAATCCTTATACATGTTAGTAGCCCCTGGATGAATGGAGAATCTGGACTTATGAGCTTCACTAAGAAGTGTCTGACGTGCATCACTATAAACTGGTACCCATATACGACCATAACGGGTCCATACTTCACGACTGTCTTTAATAAAATCTGCCACTTGCCCCTTGATTCGCTCCGATTTATGATTCTCACTTTTGATTGCTTCTAACTGAGCTTTTCGTATAACATCAATGATAGGCGTCGTAATTGCCATCTTTAGAAACTAGTTCTTCACAAGCACCATTCCTGACTTTCTGCTCAGAGCATCAGCTACCACATTTGCCTTCCCTGGATGATAGAGTATATCACAATCATAATCTTTCAACAATTCTAGCCAACGCCTCTGTCTCATGTTGAGATTCTTCTGATCTTTGAAATACTTCAACCTTTCGTGATCTGTGTAAATAGTGAATCTCACGCCATATAAATAATGTCTCCATATCTTGAGTGCAAAGACTACTGCTGCTAACTCTAAATCATGAGTTAGGTAATTACTTTCATGTGCTTCAACTGCCGTGAAGCATAAGCTATAACTCTGCCTTTCTGCATCAGTACACAACCCAATCCATTATATGAAGCGTCACAAAATACTACCATATCTTCAACCCCTTCTGGTAAAGCGAGAACTGGTGCTTCACATAACTTCTGTTTAATAGTTGAGAAAGCAGACTGTTGTTCACTACCCCAAATAAATTCGGCATTCTTCTTAGTTAATTGGGTTAAAGGAACGGCGGTTTTGGAAAAATTCTGAATAAATCTCCGGTAATAGCCTGCCAACCCAGGAAACTCCGGACTTCTGTAAGGTTCCTTGGCGGTTCCCATTTCATCACAGCATCAACCTTCACAGGATCCACTTTAATCCCATCTTGATTAATTAAATGACCCAGAAACTGCACTTCTTCAATCCAAAATTCACATTTAGAGAATTTGGCATATAATCGTTCTCTTCTCAGTGTTTCCAAAAATTCTTTGAGATGTCTTTCATGATCCTCCGGATTCTTCGCATAAATCAGTATATCGTCAATAAACACAATTACTGATTTATCTAACATCGGTCTGCAAACTCTGTTCATCAGATCCATAAAAGCTGCTGGTGCATTAGTAAGACCAAACGGCATCACCACGAACTCAAAGTGTCTGTATCGGGTTCTGAATGCGGTTTTAGGAATATCTTCCTTTCTGATTTTTAACTGGTGGTACTCTGACCTCAAGTCTATTTTAGAAAACCACGATGCTCCCTGTAACGGGTATTTATTCTTGATGGTCACCTTATTAAGCTCACGATAATCAATGCACATACGAAAGGTACCATCCTTCTTCTTAACGAATAATATTAGAGCACCCTAGGGAGAACTACTGGGTCTAATAAACCCCTTATCTAACAGTTCCTGTAGCTGTTTCATCAATTCTTGCATCTCTGGTGGAGCAAGTCTGTATGGAGCTCTGGCAACTGACGAAGCTCCCGGTACTAAATCAATTCTGAACTCGACTTGTCTGTCTGGTGGCACACCTAGTAAGTCTTCAGGGAAGACATCAGGGTATTCACATACTACCCTCACATCATCTAGGCTTTTCTGTCTCTTTTCTAGTTTCGTATCTATCACATAAGCTAAGAAAGTTGTATACCCATGCTGCAAATACTTTCGGGCTCTAGACACTGAACATACGTATGACTTTCCTTTCCTGATATCACCACATATAGATAGTTCTTCCCCACTTGGGGTATGAACTCGTATAACTTTCTGCCCACACATAATGGTAGCCTAGTTAAAGCCTAACCAATCCATTTGTAACACCCCAAAAACCAAATTTAAAAATATTAAGATCAAACACCTATAAGTGTTCGCATCTCAAAGTTTATCATAAAAGCGAAAGCAATTTGTTTGAAAACCTGACGTATCAATAGATACTCACATAAATACTGTCATAAGTTTGGTACCAAAAACTTTATATTTACAAACCAGGCGTTAATTTCAAAGAGTCTAACAGTTGGAAGTCAAACCGGAGCTTTGCCCTTGCCTTTGATAAAACCTGCAAAACGTTTTAAAAATAGTATCTGATAAGCTACGAGAGCTTAGTGAGTAATCTAAATATAACATCGTATGAGCACACGTATACATTCACATGAAGATAATACACACATGTCTGGCAATCAAAGCTAGCCTCTGGTTCTAGACCCAGGGCAGCATCGTAGGTCACAGTACTGTACCGCATCTAAGCCCTACTACACATAGAAGTAAGCTTACATATTCACATGTATAACATAGCATGTTAGCAATCTGATATGAAACTACACATGCTGCTAATATGAAGTAAAGTCTAGAAGACTCACCTTATAACCGTAATATGCAATACTTCACAGATCATTGATGCAGGTATTATGTCAATCACCTCCTATATAACAATACATGAATAATACATATGGCATTCTGATCTAAAATAGGGCCTACACGGGCCGTGTATCCTTACACGGGCCGTGTCCCATTAGTGCTACACGACCTAAGCTGGCAACATGGCCAGTGTGGTCTAGTCACCCTACACGGGCCGCGTACCTCTACACGAGCAGTGTACCACTCATGCTACACGACCATGTAACCCTACATGGCCCTATGACCGCCTTACACACTACACGGCCGTGTACCACTACACGGGCCGTGTACCTCTTATACTACACGACCATGTAACCTTACATGGCCCTGTGACCGCCTATACTACTACACGGCCGTGTACCGCTACACGGGTCGTGTACATCACAGACCAGCAGACTGTTGTTAGCAAGAACTGCCGGATTTCACCATGAAATCCTATAGTTTCACCATAAATCGACTAGAGGTATTTTCCTACACCTCCTAACAATGATATACATGATCTAAACCATACAAAACATTCCTAACTTGATTCCACCATTGAATCATGTATGTAAACTCATAAAACCATAGGAATAAAGGTTTAAAAACTTACCTCCACTTGAATACTTGCTAGTATCTTGAATAAGCTTCTTGTTCTACTGATTCTTCACTAAAAATAGAGAGTCTAACAGCTGGTATGTGTATATTTTCGTGAGTTGCAGGTAGCAAATGAGAAACTTTGACTATTAAGTCAAAGTTGGCACTATATATATATATATATATATATATAAAAGTTTAGGGTAATTGCATAACTGGTCCCTGAACTTAAATAACATAAAATCTGACGGTTTTAGCCCCTCTAGTTTAAAAACCACATCTTATCACGTATATCCATTTATAACTCGGGTAACACCTTGTACATTTCTTGCATAAACTTAATAATAAAATTCTGGGTGTTAAAACTCTTCCCCACTTGAAATGATTTCGTCCCCGAAATCAACTGCCGAAGAGTTCTGAATAAATATCATCATTTTCTGTTCAAGCCCTCTTACATACTCTGGCCTCTTTCTACACTTTTACCGGTCCTTGACCCATCTACTCTGTTTATTATAGATTTAACTGCTAAACATCTTCTGAGATATAATATACGAAAGGTGTTCTGAATTTATAACAACTCTTCTGTCTATTCTGGGTGTCAAACAATCTACTACATACCTTCTAAATTTGTTCGGTCTTTCGCTATATCATTCCTGTGCCACCCCACACTTTCTGACCCACGTCACCCAATACACTGAAGTTTGGCAGTAATATCATACAATTTCATACATTGGCATCCTGGTACTGAACCTGTATCTGTTGTAATACGAAATTCTGTCAAGCAAATATGCACCCCAGTTTTCTTCCGACTTAATAACATAATCATAAAACATGCTTTCCATCTTCTGGATATTTCTTTCATTCTGACTGTACTGAGATGAAGCTTAATCCTTAACTTTATATGAAATTTGTTCCGAATTCTAGAAGTGGATCTGATATCATTGTCTGAATCAATAAACACTGACATACTATGACATAACACAATCTGCTTCACATACACATCTGTTAACTGTTCTGATGAATGAGTTTCTCTAATGGAAACTACATATACACTTTTATTTAACCTGCCTACAATCACTCATAACACATTATAACTTTGTAGAGTTTTTGGATAATTTGGCATTCAGGTTCATACTAATATTTCCGGATATAAGTTCTGACGTTTGGCCTTTTTTCGTACACCTTTATAAGTATTTCTCCACTTATCTAACTATATCTTGTTTCATATCCGGTCACCAATAATCCACCCTCTGGTCTTTATAAAATTGGTAACTTCTGACTGAATGGATAATCTAAACTTGTGAGCTTCATTTAACTGTGTCTGACTTGCATCTCCATAACCTGATACTCACATACGGTTATATCTAATTAGTATATCACGACTGTCTTTAATCGGATTTATTTCCTGTCATTCTCATCCATTCTTTAATATACTTTTCACTTTTGATTTCTTCTGACTGACCTGTTCCCATTTCATCTGAATACAAGCGTTGCAATTATCATCTAGATAATTAATTCATACAAGTATTATTTCTGATTTCCTGTTCAAACTGTCGGCTATATCATTAGCTTACCCTGAATAATATAATATTCTACTCACAATCCTTCACTGATTCTGACCATTGTTTCTATCGCCTTTAAAGGTCCTTCTCATTCAACAATTATTTCTAACTTTTATAATCTCGTGTAAACAACTCTATACATAAAGCAATACCTAATCTCATCATATCATACTGAATGCTACCATAGCGCACTAGTGGTAGTCTTACACCACCTATGAATGCTATTGCGGCGCACCAACAATAGTCGTACATCCACATATACACCCACTATCGAGGTAATATCCTTACGTATCATATAACTAACATACCACATATACTACTATCAGGTGTGAGTCTGTATATTCATTCTCATACGATTAAATTGTCTAGAAGTGTAAATAATAACTCTGCCCCTCTGCATCCATCCAAACCACTGTACTGTCATCACACAATGCTATCGTCTCTTCAGTCGATTCAGGTAGTGCAAACTATTGCTTCACATAATTTATGCAATTAATCCCATCCAACTGTTGATTACTGTCGGGTTCTTTGGCGGCTCCCAACTTATCACCTTCTCTACTTCTCAGAATTCATCTCGATCCCATTCCCACAAATAAATTATCTAACGAATTTCATTCCTTACATCTTAAATTCATATTGAAAACTTAACATATAACTAATTTCTGCTCTGTGTCACTAAAACTTTTCAAACATGATTCTCATGATCTGATAAACTTCTGAAATAAATACGTATATCGTTGAAGAACACAATTACTGACTTACTTGACATTGACTTATACACCCTATTCTTTTAATACATAATCACTGCTGGTGCGTTAGCAAGGCTAACAGGTATCATAACTACTTCAAAACATCTACACGTTTCTGAATACAATTTAAGGAATACCATCCGTTCTGATCTCGGGCTGAAGAAAATTCGATCTGGAGTCAACTTTGACAACCACTTTACCCCGTTATAACTGATCAAGTATTTCACATATTCTGAACAACGGACATATATTCGTGATCCCTTTATTGAGCTCATAATAATTAATACACATAACATAAATACACATCATGAAATGCTACTGGGTCTTATAACCCCCCACATGTAATAATTCTTGTAATCATTTCAATAATTCCTGTATCTCTGAAGGAGCAAGTCTGTACGTAGTTCTTGTAATCAGTGAAGCTTTCAACACCACACAAATTCTAAACATACTTTGTCTGTCTGGCAGTAACCTTGGCTATTTCTTGAATTACCTAACAAGATACTCACATACTACTTTCATATCTTTCTAGCTCATCTGGTTCTCTAATGAGTTAATATTTATAACATAGGTTGAGAAAAATAATGTACCCATACTGAAGACACTTCCCAGCTTTTGAAACTGTACACCCGTATAACCTACCCGTTTTAATTTTAGCATATATAATTAGTTCTTCCCCACTTGGGATATGAACTCGTATCACTTCTGTTCACATAATATCATAACCTGGTTATAATTTAACCAGTCCATTCCAACTACTATTTGGAACTCACTCATATTCATAGGTACAAAATATTTCTCACTCGTACTTCAACCAATAACACAAAATCTTCTTTGATTCTGCCTCCTTCAACAATTTATTATCTAAGAAAAGTACATACCGGTTCTACATAATTTACATACATAATAAAAGAAACCTTACATCGTTTCCACTTATTTATTTAATATCTCTACTGGCAAATTCCAGCTACTTAGGACATTTTGAGGACTCATGCCCGTACTAAGCACAGTCATAACAAAACTTTCCCAAGGATAAACAATCCTTATAATTATGTCCTACTTCTCCACATGTATAACAACCTTTAGTTTTATACTTACACTGGCCCGTATGGTTCTTACCACAAGTCTCGCATCCTGTTCTTCTATGGGATCCCTCGGCTTTTATCTTCTTTTATCTCGTTAATCATTTCATCCTTCAATATATGAAATTCTTCTCGGACTACATGATGTGCGTGTAGCGTACCAGTTTTAAATTTATAAAATCCGAATTATTTAGCACGACTACAACACAAATAAGCAAGAGAACCTAATCGTATCGTAGTATAGTAAATAAGTACGGGTGTCGAACACAAGGGGAACGGGTATGATTTTTAATATAACTATACTAATCAAATATTAAACTAATTAAAACAACTAAAAAGGGGGGATTTAGAATCTTATCAATAAAGATTCAATCTTTATTATCCAACCCACTAAATAATAATAACAAGAACCAAGAACAAACCAGAAGAAGTGGAAAGCAACAAACTTTATGGATTTAAACTTATCAATTCAAAGGTTCCCCTCCCTAGACTCGATTTCACATCTTTTTTAGCTAATTAATTCAATTAATACGTGCAATGGACAATAAATTACCATATACCGATTCCTATATTCGTTAGCATCTTGATCGGATTAACTAACTTTATTAACTATGCAATTTAATCAACCTTAAGGTCATGAAGTCGATTAAAACACAAAGCTATCCGGTTTTAAGTTCGTGTCAAGAAAGACTTAATCTTTATGTTTGTTTAGGTTAACAAAACATATATCAACATATAAATGGTCATTATATGTTCACACACATTAAAGTTTCCTTTTTTAGAAGTTTAACCTAGGATTGGTCTATCACTAGTCTAGATTGTCTATTGGTCCTAAACAATCAAGATTCAAGTTACATAAGTGGATTGGTCCTCCAACTCATGCAAACTCAGTAAATAAACTTCAAATACAGAAACAAGAACACATGTGGATCATCAATTAAGCAATACAAGACAAATTATATAGCAAACATGTCCAAAATAACATAAATTAATCAACTTTATTGAGGTTCATCTCATCTAGGGAGGAAAACAAGAAAGAACTAGCCTAGAAACATCCCAATAAACTTCTAGAAATTAATAAACATTAAAAACAGAAGATGGATAAGAAAGAATGATAAAACCCGGATGATCAAAAGCCGAAATCTTCAAAATCTAAGCTCCAATCCTCCAAATCTGAGCTCCACAGCCCCTGGAACATCTTCTTGGCTCTTTTTCGCCGCAAGGGGTCGAATAAATTGAGTTGGAATCCCTAAAATCGACTGGAATGAGCCCTATTTATAGATTTCGAAAAACAGGGGATCGCGCCGCGACGGCCAAGTGTCGCGCCACGACGAGGAAATTTACCCCGATTCTAACTCTTTCAAATTTCAAAGCCGTCGTCATCTGAACAAGTCGCGCCGCGACAGGTATTTTTGTCGCGCCGCGACGGCACGTGGCGAAGAGTTGGGCGTTATCCGGACACTTTGTCACGCCGTGACAATCAAGGCGGTTGCGCCGCGACACCTCTTTGGCCGGCCGGATCCTTCTTTTCTTGGGCTGGGCCTGTTGGGCTTAGCTTCTTTCTTTTTTTTCTCTTTTCCCTCTTCTTTCTTTTGGGCCTTTAATTGTTTCTTCTTTAATTTGGGCCTCAATCATTTTCTTGATTTCTTTGAGTGTATTTCTTCAATAATTTTGTCATTTCGCCTTTTTAGCCTGCAAAACATAAAAGAAACGGTAAACATATCTTTTTACAATTAAATGCACAATTGCCGGCTAAAACCAACCCGATATCGCATAATATTTAGATATATTTAGCGCGATATCACTACACTTCGTATCTCATTCTTCATTTCAGTCATAATGGACGGCATAACTGTTTTAATACATTTTTCAAACTCATCCGAGACGACACCCCTAAGGTGTTTGGTAGGTATGGCTCCACGCCTTTCCCCATAAGGGAAATATAGTCTTCCACCTCTCCTATAGTAACCATGTCAGGGTTTCTTTCATTTCTTACTTCATTTTCTGTTCTAGAATTCGCATTAGGATCCATTACACTGTAACAAAACAATTCTTGGTTAGTCATAATATCAATCAGATCTCGCACCAATATACTTGCCTTTATTTCACAAACACACCACTCATTTACCGTCTTTGAATAATATCGTAGATCATACCAATACATACCTCTTTCCACTTTGTTTTAACTTACTTTCCTTAGTTCTCATAATAACTTTATGAACATGACATCTGTAAATTTGCTTTATTACCACTCCTTTTACAATTAATCTTGATACTGACTCTTATCTGATCATTTCTTTGTTCTTTTATCTGTTCCACAACTCATACAACAATATATGGCATAAACTCTGCTTCACCACTTTACTAAGTTTTCTGCACTGAATTCTTCAGATGTAGGTTCTGATATTTAACAATTATATCTGGGGCTCAAACACCCTATCATGCTATATTCTTATAAGAATACGTTCACTTATAATATTCATATTTATCCTTTCATGTCTGTGACTAAAATCACTCTTAGGATTATACACTACTCTTGAACCTCTTGTATATATCATTCTGGTAGTATAGATAAAGCACTAAAGCAAAAGGTGGCTTTATCACACTATCCTGTATAACAAACAGTTACTTGTATAACCATATATCAGTACACCTATTATCATATCCAAAGTATTTCTATACATACTAAGGCATTCTACATATATTCTCAGGTGTACTACCTTACAAGTACCCCTCACCCGATTCACAAGATTCCTCATGATTCCCTTAAGTTCTAACATGTATCATGTGTTTGTAATAATATGGGCCCTTATATTACTCTAAACACATTACACACATTTGATCTTAACTTTATCACAAAAATTCCCGATTCACAGGCTTAGGCCAAAGTTTATACATCATGTTCTCATATATTCATATAACACTAAATTCATCTTGAATGCACAATAAAAGCAACTCTTAACAGTTGTAAATATATATAACATATTTGTCTTAAGCATATCCTGTACTCGCATACAATACTCACATAATACATAATCAATATAACTGTTAGTATACTCATCAAGCTGCAAGCCTCCAGTTTGACAATTTTCAAAATCCGCAGAACCATGGTTTAAGTCCAGAAAGTGTCTTGTACACATCCAGATCCCTCAAACCGTCGCTCTGATACCAAGTTGTAACGCCCCAAAAACCAAATTTAAAAATATTAAGATCAAACACCTATAAATGTTCGCATCTCAAAGTTTATCATAAAAGCGGAAGCAATTTGTTTGAAAACCTGACGTATCAATAATTACTTACATAAATACTGTCATAAGTTTGGTACCAAAAAGTTGATATTTACAAACCAGACGTTAATTTCAAAGAGTTTAACAGTTGGAAGTCAAACCGGAGCTTTGCCCTTGCCTTTGATAAAACCTGCAAAACATTTTAAAAATAGTATCTGATAAGCTACGAGAGCTTAGTGAGTAATCTAAACATAACATCGTATGAGCACACGTATATATTCACATGAAGATAATACACGCATGTCTGGCAATCAAAGCTAGCCTCTGGTTCTTGACCCAGGGCAGCATCGTAGGTCACAATACTGTACCGCATCTGAGCCCTACTGCACATAGCAGTAAGCTTACATATTCACATGTATAACATAGCATGTTAGCAATCTGATATGAAACTACACATGTTGCTAATATGAAGTAAAGTCTAGAAGACTCACCTTATAACCGTAATATGCAATACTTCACAAATCATTGATGCAGGTATTATGTCAATCACCTCCTATATAACAATACATGAATAATACATAAGGCATTCTGATCTGAAATAGGGCCTACACGGGCCGTGTATCCCTACACGGGCCGTGTCCCATTAGTGCTACACGACCTAAGCTGGCAACATGGCCAGTATGGTCTAGTCACCCTACACGGGCCGTGTACCTCTACACGGGCAGTGTACCACTCATGCTACACGGCCATGTAACCCTACATGGTCTTATGACCGCCTTGCACACTACACGGCCGTGTACCGCTACACGGGCCGTGTACCTCTTATACTACACGACCATGTAACCTTACATGGCCCTGTGACCGCCTATACTACTACACGGCCGTGTACCGCTACACGGGCCGTGTACATCACAGACCAGCAGACTGTTCTTAGCAAGAACTGCCGGATTTCACCATGAAATCCTATAGTTTCACCATAAATCGACTAGAGGTGTTTTCCTACACCTCCTAACACTGATATACATTATCTAAACCATACAAAACATTCCTAACATGATTCCACCATTGAATCATGTATGTAAACTCATAAAACCATAGGAATAAAGGTTTATAAACTTACCTCCACTTGAATACTTGCTAGGATCTTGAATAAGCTTCTTGTTCTACTGATTGTTCACTAAAAATAGAGAGTCTAACAGCTGGTATTTGTATATTTTCATGAGTTGCAGGTAGCAAATGAGAAACTTTGACTATTAAGTCAAAGTTGGCACTATATATATATATATATGTATATATATATATATATAAGTTTAGGGTAATTGCATAACTGGGCCCTGAACTTAAATAACATAAAATCTGACGGTTTTAGCCCCTCTAGTTTAAAAACCACATCTTATCACGTATATCCATTTATAACTCGGGTAACACCTTGAACATTTCTTGCATAAACTTAATAATAAAATTCTGGGTGTTACACCATTCCAACCACTACTTGGAATTCTCTCATAGTCATGGGTATAAGTTCAATAGGGAATCTAACTGTGTCTATTTCTAATACATTACGCTTATACACATCGGATACAATAACAGTTTTATCATCAGCAATTTCAACTTCAAGAGGAGAATCTAGCTTTTCACACATTTGGTTGAAATTTTTGCAGAAAGAAACAGATACAAATGATTTACTTGCACCAGAATCAAATAGCACAAGAGCAGGCAAGTTGTTGACAAGATATGTACGTGTGACTACGTCCGGCTCAGTTTTAGCTTCCTCAGCTGTAAGCTGGAAAGCTCTTCCTTTAGATTTGGGAGATTCTTCCTTTTTCATTTCTTTTACCCCAGAGCTTCGTGGTGGGGGTAGAGCTGGAGCAGGTCTTGATCCGGTGGACTGTACATTTGATGCAAGTTTCGGGCATTCGAACTTCTGGTGTCCCGGCTGATAACAATTGAAACATACCCGCAACGGAGTTTTACAATCCCTCCCCACATGACCTGGCTTACCACACTTATAACACGCGGAAGAACCAAACCGACATTCTCCCAAATGATGCTTCTTACATTTCTGACATAACGGGAAAGTCTTCTGTACCACCTTCTTATCTGATGGCTCTACCCTCTGTTTCTTGTACACGGGTGCAGCTTTTTCTGTCACCTTCCTTTCAGTATCCTGTCTTTCCAACTCTAATTCTCTTGCTCTAGCGGCATCCATCATAGATTTCAACGTTTGATGCTTACTGGCATCAATAAACTCCCTCACGCTTGGTTTGAGTACCATCATGTATCTGTACATCTTCATCTTTTCGTTTGCCACATAGTCTGGGCAAAAAAGTGCTTATTCCATAAATTTAGCATTGATCTCTGGAATAGTCTCTGTTGTCTGCTTCAATCTGTGAAACTCATCAACTATCTTGTCAATCTCAGATTGGGGAACGAACTGCTTTATCACAAGTTCTTTAAACTGTTCCCATGTCATGGTCTTAATCTATGTGTAACCCCTCCGCTTCACCTCCATATCCCACCAATCTTTTGCAGCGCCACGCATCTGATTGGTAGCATACCTTACTTTAAACTCAGGTGCGCATGAACACGTATGGAAGGCACCCTCTATCTCTGAGATCCATCTGTGGCTGATAACTGGATTTGTAGACCCCTGGAATAGCGGAGGTTGACATGCTGAGAAATCTTTGAACGTGCAAACCTTCGGGGCATCACGGATAATCACTTGTGGCTGGGGATTAAATCCTTCACCACCTGCAGCAAATCTGGTTGCCAACTCTTGTCTGATCGTTTCTCTGTTCTGATCTTTTATCTGTTCCACCACCTGTGTAACGATGAAGGGAATGCTCTGTTCTAATGCTCTGCTAATTTCTCTTGCCACTGTCTCCTGTACTGTAGGCTTTACTATTCGTTCATTCAGATCCAGTGCTCCCTCATTCTCTATCGGTTGATTCCTAATCGGAATCTGGTCACCAGTAACACTGGTTTCTATACCCTCTAGTCTATGACTAGGACCACCTGCCTGTCTATTGGCTGCTCGTGAACCTCTAGTGTTAACCATCCTGATAGTATAGATAAAGCATTAAAATATAGGTAGCTTTATCACACCACCCTCTATAAAGACTAGATACTCATAAATCTAACAACTCAGTATACCTTACCTTTTTAAATCCAAAGTATTTCTATACATACTAAGGCATTCTATTTAAATACACTACACCAGGTATATTATCTTCTTACAAGTACCCCTCACCCGATTCACAAGATCCTTCATGATTCCACTAAGTTCCAACATGTATCATGTGTTTGTAATAATATGGGCCCTATATTATTCTAAACACACTACACACGTTCGATCTTAACTTTACCACAAAAAGTCCCGATTCACAGGCTTAGGCCAACTTTCATCAATGTAATATCATATAATCACGTATGTCATAAAGATTCTGCATATCACATAGCAATTTTCATATAAAGTACAATAAACATATACTGTTAGTTTACTCACTAAGCTGCAAGTACAAGCCTCCAGTTTGACAAAATTTTCAAAACCATGGTTCAAGTCCAGACTGTGCTTCACACAATCCAGATCTCTCAAACCGTGGCTCTGATACCAAGTTGTAACGCCCTAATTTCATTAAAAGATATAAAAGTAGGATAATTTCATAAAAGCATGCATATCATTTAAAATACATAAGCGGAAACGTTTTCATAACAAAACCGTGCTATTACCAAATGATAGACCCACAAGTACAGACTTAGTGTACTGTCAAGGTTAAATATTTACACAAATGGGCGTTAATTGTTTATCGTTCAAAAACTGAAAAGCAGTCAAACAGGAGCTTTGCCTTTGCCTTTGCTGCAACCTGCAAAATATTTTTAAAACAGTATCTGATAAGCTACGAGAGCTTAGTGAGTAATCTAAACATAACATCATATGAGCACACGTATACAATCACATGAAGATAATACACGCATGTCTGGCAATCAAAGCTAGCCTCTGGTTCTAGACCCAGGGCAGCATCGTAGGTCATAGTACTGCACCGCATCTGAGCCCTACTACACATAGCAGTATGCTTACATATTCACACGTATAACATAGCATGTTAACAATCTGATATGAAACTACACATGCTGCTGATATGAAGTGAAGTCTAGAAGACTCACCTTCTGATATATATATATATATATAATCTGATATGATCCACAAACGATAAAGATCAATGTATAGGTCCACATCTTGTTTCTACAACATAATATCAATAACATATGTATTAACATCTGTTGACTTAATCTAACTGCACTGAAAAATGCTAGGGCACGGCCGTACCTGTCAAAGATACGCCCGTGCCTGCAACTAAGGCACGGCTGGGCTTGGCCCAGGCATGGGCGTACCTATCCTGCAGTCACGCCCGTGCCTATCTAAGGTACGCCCGTGACTAAGCTTAAAAGCACGGGGGTACCTGATGAACTAGAGTTTGCCACGGGGCGAAAGGCACGCCCGTACCCTCCTTGGGTACGCCCGTGCCCTCCCCTGGTCTGCACAGTTCTGACCGACAGCAACTGTGAATCCGGCCAAAAACACATAAAACTCAATACCAATCAATCTAAAAACGTGTATAGGGTGTTTTCCTACACCCATAACACCTAAACAACTAACTAACAACAATAATACCGACCACCACAACCGTTCCCCTCCCCGCCACCACCACCGTTCACATCCCACCGCGACACCTCCAATCCAACCTCCATTCTCGACCACCGCAGCTACAGTCCAACCTCCGTCGCCGCCCTAGCACCACCACTACACCATCCCTTGATCTACCAACATCATCACCACCATCGCTGCCACATTCGCCGACCCCTGCCACCTGTGACGCTACCCCATCCCTTCCTTCTCGTCATCGCCGCTTGCAAATGATTTTTCGCCGTCAAATAATCACCACCACGACCGCCGCCACATCATCACCGCCAGCTTCTCTCTCATGCGATTAGGGTTCCTAGTCAATGATTGTGTTCTTCAAGTTTGTAGATCTCTGTTTATCATCGATTGGTGAGTTTGTTAGATGGACTAACATTGACTTCAAATGGTTTCAGATTTGCTTTTTTACTCTTGATTTACTTCAAATGGTTTCAGATCTGCTTATCATCCCCAAAGTTGTTTCATAGATTAGGATTTCTTGTTGGTACTTGATTTGGATTTGTTTCTCTATAAATAGAAATATATTCTAGTTTCTTTCTCAAACTCAAGATTTTTGAGTTCTTCAATCTCTGGATTTCTTGTTCTATGAATAAACGCACACACACATGTTTTTGATTATGTTTATTTCTTGTTCTTCGATTTTTTTATTGAGTTGAATCTCCTTTTTCTTGTACATGTTTTGAATCTTTCTTTCTTCTGTGTTTGTTTCAGTTTATAATCCATTAGGTTATTTTAGTGTTCATATTTGTGTTAATCAATGATTGAATTTCTTTATCATGTGTTAGGGTTTATGGTTTTTAAATAGGTTTGAAGGGGGAGATCGATCTCTTCTTCTTAGTCTAGATGAATATTAAGAACACTAAAAACACAGAAGAATATTTACAAGATAAAACTAAGATTAAAAATAACTTTTTAAAGATTATCAGTAAATAATACGTATGAAAATATTAATTAATTTTATTAATAATTAATTAGTTATTAGTTAATGTTAAAAATGATTAATTAATAACTAATTGACAAAGGGATAAAAAGAGGTTAGAGGATGTTTGGTACCAAGGATAAAAATGGAAAATGACCAGAATACCCTTTGACTAACGGTCAACTTTAACTGGAGTTAGTCTAAAGGACCATAAGTGAAACAAAATGAGAACTACAGTGACTATTTTTGTAATTTTTAAAGTTAAAGGACTAAAAATGAAAATCAGTGACAACCACAGGGACCATTTTTGTAATTAACTCTAAAATATTTAACGTTGACTCTATTATCTTTAACGCTCAAAGGACCGTTTTGTTACAAAACTTAAACCACAATGACCATCAGTGTAATTTTAAAAATTAAAGAACAAAACCTGAAACTTTATGCAAACCACAGGGACGAAATTTGTAATTTACTCTATATAAAAAAACAAAATTGGAAATATAAAAATATAAAAATATTTTTAATCATAAATATATACATTTGCCAAGGGCTTATCGTGTGCCAAAACACTGTTTATAGAGGGGTTATTCTAAAATGCGCCGAATCATAATATATAATAATTTTTCTGTCTATTCAACAACTTTTTTCCTAGCTTGATTGGTAAACATCTTTGCCTCTTATCCAAGATGTCTCAAGTTCTAACGGTCTGCATTTCTTTCCTTATTTTTTTGTTACTTTTTTAAACATTCTAATTTTACTTTTTTTTCCCTCTTAATGTTAAAGACAACTACCCCTTTTTTTAAATCTTTTTATATCATTACTAATATCCACTAAAATTTAGTTTTTTAAGATTTTTTATACAACATGAAGTTGAATTGTATTGTTTCTTTTTTACTTATTCTTAATTTCATTATTAGTTTTTATAATTTATAATACTTTTTAACTTTTCTGATTTTAAAAAACTATTTCTGATTTTTATGATAAATTGTATAAAATATAATGAACTTTGTCTTATTTATTATTATATATAACCAATTTTTTTAAAAAAATGATACAATTAACTTTCATAGTCATTTCATTGTACGTAAAAAACTTTTTTTGCATATGATTTTTAGTTACCATTGTATAAAATCAATTTTCATATATTTTTTGTTATATTCAACAACTTGCATATAATGGGAGGGTTATAAAATATTTTCTTTTAAAATGAAAAATTTATTATATACAATGGTAACTAAAACTTGAATATAGGTAATCCGTAGCGAAGCGCGACCTTATTAACCTAGTTAGCGACAATACTATATATAACAATTGTAGCCCTTATCTTACGCCTTGTACCGTTCATACCAGGGTTTTTTTTAAATGCGTATTTAAAGTTGGGTATCACTCTTGCTAATTTTCCATATGCCTCAAATTTCAACTCTCACCACCCCTTTTTTTGTATTATTTGTTTTTATAAACACGTTTGACACATTGATTTTATTTTTTTCTTTGATTATTTGATTTTCATTGTAAGCCTTTTTATAAATCATAACAACCAATTTTGGTTTTGTTTTTTTCTTTCTTAATAAAATTATAAATATATACAATTGTAAATATCATATTATACATCAATTACGGTTCAGAGCTATATTTTTATTAAATTACGCTCTTATCGTTTATAAGGTGGTGTTTGTTTTAGATTATTTTATTGCTTTTTAGCTTATTTTTGAACAAGAAAAATGAATATACATAATCCGCCTTAAATAATTTCGTTGTTTTACTAATTATATATATTTTGATAAACACAAAACTATATATATATATATACTACTATATAAACTATTTAACATTCTCTCTCCTTTTAAATTTTAAGACTTCTAAAAATTCAATCAATATAAAATCTTGACTCTTCATTTAATCTAAATTAATCTCATCCACTCAATCTTTAACTATTTTATTCTCTCTTAATTTACTTTATTCAAAATATATTCTCTCATAACACAATTATCCACCCAAATCAACATAATTTTTAAAATCTTATTCATTTTTCTCTTTATTTCATCAATATCAATCTTCTTTCTTATTTTATTGTCTTTTAGAATTTATTTTTAAAATTAATAAAATAGTTAGATGTAAATAAAAGAAAATTTGAAAAAAAACCGGACATATTGTTGTAGAAAGCTTTTTCGTGACATTGAATCGCGCGAATAACATATCATTACATTCTTGAAAGAGACATATTATAAACCGAAAACTATTTACCGCCGCAGCATTGCGCGGGTATGATGCTAGTATGTATGTATATATATATATATATATATATATATATATATATATATATATATATTAGTGTCCTCTTAAATTGTTAGGATTTATTGTTCATTCATGGCTTTTTTTACCATATGCATCTTTAAAGTATATTAAAATTAAACTAAATATAACTTAATAATGTTGTAGTAAACATTATCAGCTTGCACTATCCAAGATTGAAGTTCTAGCAGTCATACCTATTTCTTTTCTTTCTTCCTCATTATTTCTAAGTTTTCAAATCTTTCAATATTTTCTTTTCTTCTTTTTCCTGTTTAGGCCTTCTAATATTCTTCTTTGTAGCTTAAAAATATAAAATTGTATAAAAGAACACAAAAGTAAAATGTTAAATAAAAATTAAAATTAAATAAAAGGCATTTACGTAATTTGGTTTATCAAAAGCTCCAACAACTTTTAAAAACTACTTCAAATGACCTTTTGTTTTAAAGCTTGTTTGTAAGTTAGATAAAGCTTATTTTTTAAAAACGATTGCGGGCCCAAGAACAGTTGTTAATAATAAAACATAGAAAATTTGTGTTGAATAATTAATAATTTCCGGATGAGCGTACTAGTCACATCAAATCATCATCCATCGAAGCTTACCATAAATTAAATTCTTGATGAAAATGGATGACTCACGAATATTATTTAAGCGGTCAAGGAAACAACTTATAACGATTACTACAAGTAACGAATTGAATTATCGACAAACAAGTCAACATTTATTTCTTTTTATATATTTATTTATCAATGGTCATATCTACATATATTAATGTCGGTTGTGATCATTAAGAAGAAGAAATTCTGTATTTAATTTCCAAGAGAATATATATATATATATATATATATAGATGATCGATGATGACTTATGACCAAGAGGAACATAAATCACGGCTTGAAATACGGGTATTGAATTCTCTGTATATATAATATAATGAAGGATTAATTAGCGTGTACATAAATCATGGACATGAGAAAGACCTTAGTTTGAATGTTTGATGAACAATATATATATATATATATATATATAAGCTTTGTTTGGTGCCTTCTCGATCAAGGAATGGTTGGTAATTAAGTTGTACATATATATATTCAACTCATGTATGTATGTACTAATATTTTCAATCAACCATTCATTCACGCCTAATTTATTAATTCCAATTATTATTATTTTTTTGCATATATTTTGTATGTTTTATATAAGGTAAATTGCATGAAAATAAAATGAATTTTGTTTTAATTATCATTGTATACAATCAACTTTAATTTTAAAAAAATAATAAAATCAACTTTTATAATCCTCCCATTGTATGCAAGTTATTGTATACAATGAAAATTATAGAAAAGTTCATTGTATAGAATAGTTGCTAAATACTAGACACAAAAAAAAGTTTTTTTGCATACAATGAGTGAATTATAAAAGTTTGTTGTATTATTTTTAAAATTTAAGGTTAATTATATACAATGATAATTAAGACAAAGTTAATTGTATTTTCATGTATTTTGTCCTTTTATATATCCTCTATTGTACGTACTGCTATCGGGTATGTGAATTCTATTTAATTTGTAGGAGTATTCATGAAGAAGTAGACGTTTAACACTACTAGAAAAAGAGGCAAAGTTATCCATTTCCTATATGGATTTCTTACAAATTTCCTACGATTTTGAAATGAAAATATTTCATGAAAAAGTTGTTGCAAAGTTGTATTAATTTCCCACACATTTTCCACATAGTTGAGTCTAAAACCATAGGTAATGATTACATATTAATATGACATAATATTTAATAAAAAAATATATTAACTTATATTAGTATAACATTTTTTTAATGATCCTTTTTATTAACATTTAACAAAAAATTAAAGTAAATTAGAAAACGATAAATTATATAATTAATGTGAATTACTAAAAATAACATCTAAACTTAAAAAATAAAAACAAGACATAAAAACATATTAGCAAGTTATCCGCGCAATGTTGTGACGGCTAGTAGTTTCTATTTTACATTATGTTGCTTTTAAAAATGTAATAATAATTTTACATAGAAACTCTATACTGTCTACCGCAAATTTGTGGGAAAGATGTCAGTTGAAAATCCTTAAGAAAGATGGCCGTTGTAAATCCGTGGGAAGATGGCAATCGCAAACCCATGGGTAAAAATAACCGTTGCAAATCTATAGGTAAAGTAGTTGCCGATCAAGGTGGACTACTAACAGAAGTATGAGGCACTAATGATGTACTCATTAATTATTCCTAACGAAGCTAGCAAAGCGCGCATACACACACTAGGGTTTGAAAAAAAATTACGTTTGAAAACATGGACTTTTATATTTAAGTCATTTGAAAGTACACAAGTTTAGTTTACTTGTTTTGCGTAAATAAAAGTAATTTTTAACTATAATTTTTACACATTTAAATGATCTAAAAATGATTACTTGAATATTAAATGGAAACTAAATAACTAATAAAAAGCTATAAAAAAAGAAACAAAAACACATCAAAACAGAGAATCATAACCTTTCATTTGAAAACAATTAACCATTAAGCATTACAACTTATTAAAGTTACAAAGCTCTTAGTCAGTCCATGTTCTCATTATGTTCCAACTATCCGGAAAAGCTAAATTCCGACGAGATATCCATAATCCACTTGTCTGAACCAACCAGTAACAGTTCTCATGACGAACACCGGGAGTGTGACAAAATCGATCAATATCTTTATTGTACAAGTCCAAAGTTTGGAATTTTGAACCCGACCAGAAGGATCCAAAATACAGCGTACGATTATCAATTCTTTTGCAAAACTTCCAAGTGTAGTTATTATTAAACGGAATTGTATGATTTCCCAAATCATCATCTCCTGATTGAACATGAACAATAACATCACTAGTGATGTTATTTGTGATGTAAATCCTCCATTGCTTTGAAATAAAGCATGAATATGTTGGAGAAACAAGGCAAAATGCAACAAGGATGCAAATACAAGAAGTTCTCAACCTGAATTCCATGATGAAAGTAGGAGTTTCAGAATATTTTTAGGTCATAATATTTAAATTGCTTGTTAATGTTGGTTAACTTTTAGCATTTAATTCACATTTATTATTAAGATGTTTATGTAGGTAGTTATATATTTATTTATTTATTTTCCAAATTAATTAAAATTAAATTCCGTTTTTACTACTTAACGCTTACCAAACTAAGAAGTCAATTAATACATTGATTGTATGACTCAATAAACTAAAATATATGAGTGGAGTTGGTGGGGAGATAATTATTTCAACCTAATAAGCAAATTTTTTTATTGAAATATACTGGTATCGTACTCACGAAATGCTGCGGTGGCGAATAATTTTTGTTTTGTAACATGTCGCTTTCAAGAATATAATGATATATTATTCGCGTGATTCAATGTCATAAAACAGTTTTTTTCGACAACATATCCAATTTTTTAATTTTCTTTTATTTGCATTAACTATTTTATTAATTTTAAAACTAAATTCTAAAAGACATGTAAAATAAGAAAAACAATTTATATTTATGAAATAAATAGAGAGAATTGTAATAAGATTTTGGATAATTTAGGTAAATAATATTATTATATTGTTAGTGGGTGTACTTTTATAGAAAAAATATTATTACTTTATTCAATTTTAATTAAAGTAATATTACTTTTCGTCCACTTGTTTTATTATTATAATATTATTTTCTCTTTACCATCTTATCTCTTCACCTTCCACCCATTGCTGTCAATACTCTATATATACACATTCTTTATCAACATGCAAAATACATCATCTTACAGTTCTCGTACGAAAAACAATTCTCGTTTGAACCCTCCTATATATATATATATATATATATATATTATTTTGTGTGTAAATATGAGATGAATTGATTTTATACTAGATGCAATAGTTTTTAGACATGATGGACTAGTTTTAAGAGAACTCCATGTTTTTTAATTTTTAGATATGATGTAATGATTTTAAGTTGGATGTAGTGATTTTATATACTAGAAGCAATGTTTCTAGCATTCTCATTTTAAGGACTAGTTTTTCGTACGAGAACCGCGAGAACCAATCTTAGTCATTCCCCCTCCTTCAATTGGATTGCCCACCCATGAATTCCTTATATGCACCCTACCACACTCAATACCCCACGATCTTCATCCATGAATTCCATTATCCAAAATGAACGGCCTAGATTGGTTCTCGCAGTTCTCGTATGAAAAACAGTTCTCGTTTGAACCCTTCCATATATATATAGGGGAAGGTTCATTTGAGAACCGTTTTTATTGCGAGAACCGCGAGAACCAATCTTAACCGTTTATTTTGGATAATGGAATTCATGGATGAAGAGCGTGGGGGGATTGGGTGTGGCAGGGTGCATGTAAAGAATTCATGGGTGGGAAATCCAATTGAATGAGGGGGAATTGGATGACTAACATTGGTTCTCGCGGTTCTCGCAATAAAAACGGTTCTTAAATAAACTTTTCACTATATAGTGAAAAAGTTTATTTGATCACCGTTTTTATTACGAGAACCAATGTTAGTCATCCAATTTTCCCTCATTCAATTGGATTTCCCACCCATGAATTTCTTACATGCACCCTGCCACACCCAATCCCCCACGCTCTTCATCCATGAATTCCATTATCCAAAATGAACGGTTAAGATTGGTTCTCGCGGTTCTCGTAATAAAAACGGTTCTCAAATTAACCATCCCCTACCTACGTGTGTGTGTGTATATATATATATATATATATATATATATATATATATATATATATATATATATATAAGATCATATCTTAAAAGTAATAGTTATCTATAAGGGTAGTTGTGACCGCACTTTTTAAAAAATTTATTATTTATAAATGAAGTAAATGACTTTTTAAATAACCATGTATATACAAATGTAAAAATACGTAGACATGAAAGTAAAATGAACTTTTTATGTAAAGCAATATATAAACCACGAAAGCCAAATATACAAACTATAACAAATATCAAACATTAATAAATAAAATAGCTAGACTACAACAAAATATATGAAAATTAAAGAAATACAAACAGTTGGAAAAATATTACAATTATATTGCAAAGGTATTTTATAGAATACCGAGAATGGTTATTTTGTTTCGGTACCATAATGTGGGAGGTGGTGTTTAAATTGGTACCAATGTGCCAAATAAGCATACCGAATAAATACTTCATGTAGGGGTGAGCAGAAAAAACCGAAACCGAACCAAAAATCGAAAAAACCGGAAAAACCGAATTGTTAGAACCTAGAGGGGGGGTGAATAGGTTATATGCCAACTTTTTGAAGCTTTTAACAATATTTGCAAGTAATTAAAGAGTTTAAGGGAGAAAGATATCACCAATGTAAGTAGCTTATGACACAATGATTTATAGTGGTTCAAGCAAGGGTTAACAACATTGCTCTACATCCACTCCTTGGCCTCACCCATCAAGAATTGCTCCACTAACTTCTCTCTTTAAAGGTAGAGATAAACCTTTTACAACTTCTCTTTTTAGCTTACAAGAATTACACTTCACTCTTGTAAACAAGGTTAAGATAAACCTCACTTCACTCTAATCGGAAAGGCTAGAGTTGATCCTCACTTCTCTCTAATTCTAAGGCTAGAGATGATCCTCACACAATTACAAATATATAAGAAGGTAATGTAGTGTTTGAACTTTGAAGGTTTTCACTCTTGCTTCATTCTTGATCTTGAAAGATTGAATATTTATCAAATAATATGAGCTCACAAGATTTTGTATGTGTTCTGTGTTTTTCAGATTGCAAGAGTTTGGTAAAAAACAAGACTTGAGTTGCCTTAAATAAAGAAAAAGGTGCAAGCTCAAAAAGTGTCCAGACTGTCCACGGTCGATTGTGGCATCGACCGTCGGCCTGCTGAAACTTTTTGAGACTTGTGAATATAGACGTTGGCCTTTTACCAAAATCACACACAACCCATTTTTATCATAAAAATTCACTGAAAAGAAGCTTAAGAAAAGTTGGGTTAGTGTCATACTTCTTAAGTTTGAATTTAATCATAAAAATGGTAGTTTAGAAACCAAATGCACAAAGCATGTTGGAAGTTTACCTCTTTGAGAGATTCCTTTTGCTAAATATAGTTTTGGCTTATTTCAATAGAAGATTATGTTTAGTATTTGCCAAAATAGGAATTCATTTGCTTTGACTACCAAGCTTGTGATTTTATAAAAAAATTCTCAATTTTTATAAAAGTTTTTATAAAAATTATTTTATAAAAACTTAAACTCATTTGATAATTTATTTTGTAAGCTCATAAATTTCGAACGTTTGTTTGTAGGAATCTTCGACATCGGCTTCTACTTGAACTCGGATCTAGACGATTGGAGCTTGGCCATTTGATGAAGCTTGTTTTGTAGATTATAGATGAGAATATATTTGATTGAATATATATATGTATATGTGCACATATGTTAATGTTAATACATACAATTATATAAACAAGTTGTATATTTTTGTGTCAACAAAAGAGGATATATTTGTAAGCCTATTTTTCCCAACACGAACCAATATAGAAACCGACGGTTTTGGTTTTCAAATTTTCAAAAACCGACTTTTCAGTTTGGTTTTGGTTTTTATAATTTCAAAAACCGAAAAAACCGAACCGAACCATTCCAAGGGACAACAATGTAAATATACATGTCCAAAAAATCAAATACTCTATGATTTACTCATTTACATAGCCACCTCCCATTTACATTAGGGTTCCACCAAAGAGCTTTCACACTAATTCAGATATCCTTCGCAGTTGAAGCTTTATTTGGTCATTGGACTACTCGATTGAGTTCACCAGCATCACTTCATTTCGAGTCGACGAGTTCACTTCTTTTCGATTTTATCTATTTTCACTTAATATAGAAATCCAATTCTAGTTGTTTATCTCGATTTTCATATTCTAGTTTTCTGAGTTGTATGCAGTTCATTTGGGGTTGGTTGTTCATCTCGATTTTCAGTTTTGCTAATATGTTATTTATCGATTTGCTTTGAGTTTTGATTTATTTCAACTTTGGTTTTAAAGTTTAAACATATGACGGTCATTTTGCTTGTATCAATTGAAATATATATAGCTTGAATTAGGTGGCACATATCTTGATGTTTTTTATATAGCTTCAATTTCGTTTAATTTCATAGCTTTACAATGATGGTCGTATGACTTCAAATCTTGATTGTTAAAATGAAAAAACCAAACCAAAAACCGACTTCAAAACCGAAAACCGAACCACTTCAAAACCGAAAACCGAACCACTCCAAAACCGAACGGTTTTGGTTTTGGTTTTCCAAAAACCAAAATTTTCGGTTTTATGCCAAAACCGAACCAAACCGAACCATGCTCACCCCTAGATTCATGGTACACCCATTGCTCTAACGGGCAGATTGATTATATAGAAATTAAGGAATACTAATTAGTTACCACTCCTTCACCCACGAGCTTAGCACTCGTTCAGTTCTCTTGTAAATTCGATCTGCGAAATTGCGACTCTGCTTCTCTTTTCAATCAGACGGTGATTTTGCAAAACCCGGTTCCAATTTGGACATCGCTAATTAAAGGGCGTCCACCATTGATTTGGAGATCACCATTTGATTTTTGTGTGAGTTTCATCTTCTACTTCTCTTCTCGATCCAGGATCAATTTGGAGACCACCATTGGGATTTTGTATGGGTGATTATCCTACTTCTCTTCTAGATTCATATGTTTTGTGTGGCTGATTATATAGGCTTAATTTTTGACCCATTTTTTCTGAACCCATGTGTGTGTATATATATTCATTTTATTTCCCTATTCTAGTGCAATCGTTAAGAAGGGAGATGAAAAAGAAACAAAAAGATGCATTGCAAATAACAAAGCAATGTTCAAAATTCATATGTTCATTGACATTCATTGTTCACCCTTTTTCTTCATTGTAGCTATTGACCATGATGATCATTCTAAAAACGCAATCAAACTTAAGCTTCTTCTATAAATCAAGAAGTTTACGCTTAATTTTATCTTACTATAGCTAAACGCAAATACTATTATTAAACTGAAGGCTAAATGCAAAAAGTATTAACGTTAGTTTTATTATCGGATGATGCTACCTAGCAAAATATAACATGGGGTATTGTTGAAGAAATTGTAAATTTTTTAGAAAAGTTTATATTGTATATGCATTTGGCTTTTTTTAAAACAAATATATATTATAAATGCATCTCAAATGCAATAAGGATCAAAAGTCTGAAATCCAATTTATAGTTTACTTATTTGTTTTTATTATATTTTAATACTTTTAGAAAGAACCTTTTTTTTAATTTTTGCCCAGAAACTGGTATATGTTTGGACCGGACCTTTTGTTCAATAACTCTTTATTTTTCAATAACTTTTTATTGAACAATACACATAGATTGAGCAATGAATCATCACGTACATGATTTAATTAGTTCCAAGTTTATATATAATATAATGTGTGTATATGAGACCATTTAAGTTGTTGTAAAGTTTGCTTGTGATACTAACGTGTATAATTAATTTCACCATACATAAATTAATACTTTATCTGCTCGATTTGTTACAGACTTGTCGGATAGAAGATTGATGAGATATTATGAGTTATGACCAAACTGTACACTTTACTTGGTGGTGTTAAGTTACCGCACATTTGTCCCTTCCCTCTTGGGCCGGTTGTGGGCGTGGAGGGATTCGAACCCCCAAAACCATGGTTTGTAGCCACGTGCTCTAATCCTCTGAGCTATAGGCCCCGCTTCGTTTCCACTGGATCTTGACCCAGGAGTACCAAGAAACTTTTGCTCTCCCGGGCCAAACACTATTAAGGCCCTTTATTCTCTTTTAGTGACGAAATTCATATCTTTTTCGTAGAGAGAAAAAATAATAAACTAGAATCGAGTTTTAAAATTGTTTCAATCTTTTTAACAACAAAAAGTTAATTTCATAGTTGTTTGATGTATGTCACTCGAACTTCTTTAGTCAAGGTCTAACCACTCAATATATATATATTTAATTAACCGGATGTCTCAATAAAATTATGAAATTGTTACTATTGATTTATTGGTTTTTTTTCCTATAAAAAACAATGCCGTAATGCATATTAAACTTAAAAAGTTAAAATAGTTGCTTTCTAACAAATCTTTAGAATTTTTTTTAATAATCAAATTGTACAAGTTTGCAAGTACAAAGTACTATAAAAATTGAGCACAGTTAAACCTATTTACGGGTGAAATCGACACTACATTAACTATCACTTAGCGTCACTAACTTTTTCCTTGATCATGTTGATATCACTTAAGCATCGAATCCAAACGTAATTATATAGTCACACTAAGACCATCAACATCCGATCCAAGTTACCCTATCAAACACACCGCCACATCAGCATCCACGTCATCTTTTACTTTCAACCCTATCAAACCAACAAACCCTCACATCCAACCCTCTTCAAACCTATCTCTTTTCTATTTTTATTTTCTATTTTTTGTTTTAATTTAAATAATTTAATTATTTCAAAGACAATAAAATATAAAATAATTAATAATATTTCATAAATTCCATTAAATAATTTCAAATACATAATTTCTAAATCAAAATAATTTAGTAATGCAAGAAAAAATACGTCACTTGTTTGACGATACGTTGCGATACGAGATCCATCGGAAGATGAAGAAGACGAATCATCTAACTCCGACGTATCATACAATGAAGAAGACATTTTTTGTGTATGTAAAAAATAAATATATAAGTTTGAGAGAAGAAGAATAGAGGAAGAAGCATGGAGATGTGAAAAAATGAAGTAGGTAATGTATATTTTTTTTAAAGAATGAGAATTGGAAGAATTGAAGATATTGTATAAAATATAGTAGAGAGGAGGAGATGTTGTGTAAAATATGTGTAAATGTAAATGGTATTTATAGGAGAGAATATATATATAGAGGAATGTTCATTTTAGAACCGTTTTTATTACGAGAACCGTGAAAACCAATCTTAACCGTTCATTTTGGATAATAGAATTTATGGATGAAGAGTGTGGAGGGATTGAGTGTGGCAGGGTCCATGTAAGGAATTCATGGGTGGGCAATCCAATTGAAGTAGGAGAAAATTGGACGGTTAAGATTGATTCTCGTTGTTCTCGCAATAAAAACGGTTCTAAAATGAACTTTTCACTATATATATATATATATATATATATATATATGGGAAAGTTCAAACGAGAACTGTTTTTTGTACGAGAACTGTGAGAACCAATCTTGACCGTTAATCTTGGATAATGGAGTTTATGGATAAAGAGCGTGGGGGATTGAGTGTGGCAGAGTGCATGTAAGGAATTAATGGGTAAACAATCCAATTGAAGGAGGGGGAATTGGACGGCTAAGATTGGTTCTCGCGGTTCTCGTATGAAAAACAGTTCTCGTTTGAACTTTTGCCTATATATATATATATATATATATATATATATATATATATATATAGGGGATGGTTCAAACGAGAACTATTTTTCGTACGAGAACTGCGAGAACCAATCTTGGCCGCTCATTTTGGATAATGGAGTTCATGAATGAAGAGTCTGGGGGGGTTGAGTGTAGCATGATGCATGTAAGGAATTCATGGGTGGGCAATCCAATTGAAGGAGGGGGAATTGAACGGCTAAGATTGGTTCTCGCGGTTCTTATTCGAAAAACAGTTCTCGTTTGAACTTTTGCCTATATATATCGTTGGGAACTATAAAAAAGCACTCGCAACGGGTTCCGGAGCTCGTTGGGTTCGGGAACACACATCACCCGAGGGGGGGCGATGGTGTTCCCATCGGGAGTACACCCCATACCCGCCTCGGGTACCTTGCCGATGCGGTCGGTCTAAAACTTGAAGAGTTGGTGCTCCGTGTTTGTTTATCTATACTATATTATAAAACATTTAGGCTATTGAAATCTCTTAATTTTAAGTAATTTGAAATTACTAATTTACCCCTTATTTAACACTATAAGGAAACTATTATATAGAGTTAATTAGATTCTTAAATACTATTCTTATAACTAAACCTTCCATAATAAATAATATTTAAAAAAATCAAGTCAATACAAATTAATTTTCAACCTATATGTTAGAACCTAGAGGGGGGGTGAATAGGTTATATGCCCACTTTCTAAAGTTTTTATAAAATATTTGCAAATAATTAAAGAGTTTAGGGAAGGAAGATATCACCAATGAAGTAGTTTGGACACAATGATTTATAGTGGTTCAAGCAAGGGTTAACAACCTTGCTCTACATCCACTCCTTGGCCTCACCCACCAAGAGTTGCTCCACCATCTTCTCTCTTTGAAGGTAGAGATAAACCTTTTACAACTTCTCTCTTTAGCTTACAAGAATTACACTTCACTCTTGCAAACAAGGTTAAGATAAACCTCACTTCACTCTAATTGGAAAGGCTAGAGTTGATCCTCACTTCTCTCTAATTCTATTGGCTAGAGATTATCCTCACACTATTACAAATGTATATGAATGTAATGAAGTATATAAACTTGAAGACTTTCACTCTTGCTTGATTCTTGATCTTGAAAGATTGAATTATCAAGGAATATGAGCTCACAAGATTTTTATGTATTCTGTATTTTTTTCAGATTGCAAGAGATGTTTAAAACACAAGACTTGAGTTGCCTTAAATAAAGAAAAAGGTGCAAGCTCAAAAAGTGTCCAGACTGTCCACGGTCGATCCACGGTCGACCGTGGCATCGACCGTCGGCCTGCTGGAACTTTTTGAGACTTGTCAATATAGACGTTGGCCTTTTACCAAAACCACACACAACCCATTTTTACCATAAAAATGCACTGAAAAGAAGCTTTAGAAAAGTTGGGTTAGTGTCATACTTCTTAAGTTTGAATTTAATCATAAAAATGGTAGTTTAGAAACCAAATGCACAAAACATGTTGGAAGTTTACCTCTTTGAGAGATTCCTTTTGCTAAATATGGTTTTGGCTTATTTCAATAGAAGATTATGTTTAGTATTTGCCAAAATAGGAATTCATTTGCTTTGACTACCAAGCTTGTGATTTTATAAAAAGTTTCTCAATTTTTATAAAAGTTTTTATAAAAATTATTTTATAAAAACTTAAACTCATTTAATTATTTATTTTGTAAGCTCATAAACTTTGAACGTTTATTTGTAGGAGACTTCAACATCGGCTTCTACTTGAACTCGGATCTTGACGATTGAAGCTTGGCCATTTGATGAAGCTTATTTTGTAGATCATAGATGAGAATATATTTGATTGAATATATATATGTATATGTGCACATATGTTAATGTTAGTACATACAATTATATAAACAAGTTACATATTTTTGTGTCAACAAAAGAGGATATATTTGTAAGCCTATTTTTTCCAACACTATATGATACTAAATACAAATTAAAAATTAAATAAAAAGAATCTTCATAAAAACAATAGTTTTAATATTTTATCATATAACACATATTTTAATTTAAGTATCAAAAAATATGTATAGCTATAACTTATAAACCTAATAACATGTAACCTAAATTTATAAACATTTTCAAATTTTTTTAAATGACTTGTGTAATCAAAACAAAATGTTTAATTTATAATATATTTAATTTTCTTTTTGTTTCTCATTTTATTGTTTTTTAAAATTAATAAAAGAGTTATAAGAGAAATAAAAGAAATGGAAACGTGAGAAAGAAAATAGATACATTGCGAACGAAAATTGTTCGATGTCATTATAATGCGTAATATAATAGTCTTACGTTATTAAAAACGGACATTTTATCGAGTATAAATTATTTCTAGCCGTTGCATTGCATGGGTACTATACTAGTTATTTAATAAAAAGCCTTTTGCCTTTAAAAATATTTATTATGTATTAAAATTTAATAAAATATTTTATTTTCCATAAATTAGTAATCTTTGTAAATTATAATTTTTGCTGATAAATTTATTGTATTTTAAATTTCTCATATCAATCAACCTTCAAAAAATTCAATTCATGAAAACATTCTGTATGTATACCATCTCAGCTATCTGATCTTCTTCCTCATTTCTCTCCATAACAATAATCCATATATATTACAACAATTTCAGGTTCAATTCGCCCCTACTTTCTTCATCCATTGTTCATGATTCTCACCTCTTCATTTTCAACAAATTAGTATTTATACATTCAGCGCATTGATCTCCTGATTGATTTTTTTCGTTTCTGATTTTATGATGCGTTCGAGCATGATTGATTTTATATCTCACATGCATTCTTACGTTAGATATAGATCAATCTAATTAAATTGATCATTTATCTTCATTTTAATTCTTGTCTGGTCATGAACATGAGAAAAATGATTTAAGATTGTGTTTTAGGGCACGCTGGCATTGGAATTTAGAGCATTGTGTGACATTTTAGGGATTTTGTTCTTGAAATTTGTATTTTTCTTAGTATTGTGTGTTTATCAATTGAAGTGTTTGATCAGATATGGAAGAAACTGTGTTCTCACCTGCTATAGAAGGAATGAAGCATATGAAATCTGATCATGAAGAAATCTTGACTAAGCCATTCTTGGATGTCTGCAAAATGTTGCTACCTATTTTAGGTTTGTACCTATGTTATTGAGGGTTCTTGTTATTGAATTTTGTTACCGCGAAAACTACTGATCAATGAGGATAAAAAACAGATTAGTAGCATTGTCACTAGCTGTTCGGTTTCAAGGCATTTCTCTGAGCTTTATAGGATTCAGTAGGACGAAAAACGACCATGATTGATGACTAAAACATTTAGTCATGAGTTTGTTGTGGTTTACATGTTTGCTTTGTAAATTATAGATAAATTTGGAGCTGCCATGGCTGTGGTGAAATCAGACATAAGTGGAAATATCTCTGTAAGTTATGCATATGCCTTAAATTCATTGGGTTATGGTTTTTCATGTTAAAGTACAGAATGTCTCATTTTGTACTCAATTGTTGTATTTATCTATGTATATTGACTTCTTTTACTAATGGCAAGAATTATGTGGCTGTTCTTTTTACTTGTAGAGATTGGATTCTAAGTATACAGAAAATCCAACTAGATTCAACTACTTATATGCTCTCGTACAAGCTGAAGTTGAAACAAAAACAGCAAAAAACTCATCAAGTTGTAGCAATGGTCTTCTTTGGTTGACAAGGTATTCGGTTCTGAATTCGATACAAACATTACATCATCCACATGTAACATCAACATTTTGCATCCCTCACACGTGGCTAGGACGTAGTGTGGATAACTACAGACCCTTTACATATAGGCTTAACCCAATGACCTGTTCTCGCGCCTGTTTTATATGAATTGGTATAACTCGAAAATAAACAAGTTAATTCTAAACAAAAACAGCAAAGAGTTCATCAAGTTGTACATATGTCTTCTTTGGGCTTTGGGTGTCACATACTTGGTTCTAATTGCTTGATATTTGGATTAAAGTATTGGGGATTAATTTGTAGAGCTATGGATTTTTTGGTGGAGTTGTTTCGTAACTTATACCAACATCAAGATTGGTCAATGCAACAAGCTTGCAATGACTCTTACAGCAAGACTTTGAAGAAATGGCATGGCTGGATAGCAAGTTCAAGTTTTACAGTACGTTTTACTTACTTTTCCATCAATTATGCGCCCTGATTCAGAAGATAAGAAAGTCGGGTTTTTTCATGTTATATTGTTGGTACTATCTAATCTTCTATACAAATTAACTTTCACATGTAGGTTGCCATCAAGCTGGTTCCTGAGAGGAAGAAGTTCATGGAGATAATATCAAGCAAGGGAGATACATACGCGGATATGGACAAATTCTGTGCATCATTTTCACCAGTTTTGGCTCAGATTCACAAGTTCCTGGTAAGCCACATCTCAATTGAGTACCAAAACTAGAATTCATTTACCAGATTGCTAATATCACACATTTGTCACTTGATCCATCTCATCCAGCAATCCTGCGGCTTGGATTCCATGAAGGCAGCATGATGAAAGAAAACCTCCTTGGGAGTTTTCATGTCACCTTGTTGGTCGATTTTCTGCACGCTATACCTTTTGTTTACATCATTTTCTTGAAAATATTTTGTTCTCCGCATTCACTAGCTTCAATGTCATGTGTTTTGTTGTTCTTCAACATTTCTTCTAGTTAAGAACTCTTATTAATCTCTTTTGTTGCTAATATATTGAATTTTTTGTTTTCCTCATTTGATCATGCCTTCAAATAAGGTGACCTAATGATTCAAGAACGTCGCACCAGTGTCGATTTTGATGGTTTGAGCTTCTGCTATAAATTTGGACAAACTTATTTGTTGGCAATGTAATGTGCTCTCACTGAAGCCCTCTTCAGACCTTGAGAAATCAAACTAAGACAATGTATCACACCTTTGTTTTGAAAAATTACACACACTTTAAGTAAAGCTACCAAGTACTGAAGTACTAATACTAGTTGAAAAGGAGAAGCCCCAACAATGGATTACACTTTAAATAAAAGTTAACATATGTAAATACTAAATACCAGCAGTCCAACAGTGGTATTGTGTTAGATTATATGTGCATATTCTCTAACAAAAACCGAATATAAAATCATATGATACGTTCTCTATGCTGTATTTATTATTTAATAAAGAGTAATGCATGTTTATTTGGGAGTTAAATTTGGAGACGATGGAAGGTATTTATTTAAGAAATAAATATGTTACGACAAATTTAACTAAGCTTTTTTTAACGCACAAACAATCTACACATTTTTTGCAGGACTATAGCTCGTAACTATGAAAAACACTCTTTTCCGACAACTTAATTCTGCTATACGACAAGCTCTTTGGTTTTAACTAAACGTTATTTGGGCATAGAGGAGCTACTTCAATTCAAGAGGCTTTTAATATGCAAACCTAAATATATACCTTTACTTATAAAATTTAAAAAGTCGGCTCGATCACATGTAAAATCTCAAAATTAAAATATTAGATGAAGAAAAAGAATTAGTGAATTGCACGTGTCAATAATTCAAGATAAATGATTTATACACAACAGTATTTTGTTATACAGAATAATTATGATTTTTATGCTTTACAAACCCACCACCTATATTTTATCCATATGTGTAAGAGTTTTATAGTCCAGATAAACTATTTTTGTTATGTATATATAGCATTTTAAATGTTGTTTACAACTAATCTTTCATAATGTAATGGAAAAGAGGATTTAGTAGGTAAAAATAATCAAACACCTACAAGTCTTAGGTAATTGCCAAGAAGAGTACTAATCAATGAACATAACCCTTCTCAATGATTGTTATGTAAATGAGTAAGTTAAAGTATCAATAAGTAGGGCTTTGGTGGAGTGGCATGGAGCTTTTAAGGATAACCTTAGGTTTTGGTGTTTGAGACTTTAGGCTCTTATAATAAGGTTTTTCTTTTTCTCCCACTCACGAGTCCACGTAAATACTCTTTATCTCAATATAAGTTTTACAAGGTACATACAGTTAATGCACGTGATGTAATAATGCATAAAATTATTAGATACGTTATGAGATTAAAACAAATAATGACCATGTACAAGACTAAACGTGTTGGTTATTATTTGTTTTAATCTTATAATTTTTAACCTATACATTTTTATATAAAATCTATTTATATATTTATGACGGTTTCATTTTTATCTACATTTTGGCATAAATTTTATCGTATTTGAAAATTAATATAAAAAATGTAAATAATCGCAAAACTAAAATGAATATATTTTGTTGGGTAACAATCATATTACGTTAAAGTTTATATTAAAATTTAGATAAAAAATAAGTTAGTTAGAAATATATATTTAGATTTGCTTCAAACATTATTATTGATAAAAAGTTTTATGAATTTTTTAATTTTAAAGTTTAATCTTTATGTTTCTTAATGATAGAATCAGTTTGAGTTTTTTTGTTTATGTAAATACTTTTTTGTATAATTTAATTTAGATGTTTAGTTTTATGTTTTGGGACGAAACAAATTAGAATAGTTTTATACTTTTATTTGAGGTTTTTCTCTTTTTTTTCATAAAAATAGTTTGTGATAGTTAAGATTCATAATACTAAATGTTATGGTTGATATAATACAATCAAAGAAAACCCGAATCGATTTGAATGTAAACTAGATGACATAAACACACAATAATTCTCTTGAATATAATTTTAACACATTTCCAATCACAAATCTTTATTTTTTTACTTTATTTTAAACTTTATGTTTGAAAGTTAGTTTTTATATTAAGTTCGTTCTTATTTTTTTTCCCCTTCAAAACGCGTAGTTTTTTTACAACTAGTTAATGGGACAAGGGTTGAGATGAGACTCATTAATATTAAACACATGTATTTAATTTATTTAATATAATAATAATAATAAAGTTAATATAGGAAAAAATAAACACCAAATGGAATTAAATGAAAAAGAAATGACCGAGGTGACTTTAAATATGCCCTTAAATTCTGGTAGCTCCCTTAGAATCTGGGGCCATTAATGGTTCATATTCATAAAACATTTACTAGTTCCCAAATTTCTAAATTTTTATCTTTACCTTCTTAAAATCTATGTTTTTCTTCAAAAAAATTTACTTTTACCATCGAATTTTATTTCCGTTTTCTTGTCATCTTGTCGGGAATGATTGTCTTAACACATTGCTTCCCATGACCTCATAACTTCATGTTCGGATCGTATAGTTTTTTTTTGTAATCCGTATAGTGATTTAGAAATAACGATTGTTATAATCAAAGATGACACACTTTCAATGATCAATCAAACACGCATTGACGTGGTTTCCTGTGTTGTTAACCGCCAAAGGAGTTAAATATTATGAGCACGGCCATGAAAGGTTTATTGAAAGGCCTACGTTACATCTCCGAGATTTTTGGTATTTTTTTTCATGATTTGATTGTGATATGATTGTTCGATTTGTTTATTCTTTTTTCCGGCTTACGGGCTTATAAATTTATCGGATGGATTTACAGAGGCGGATAACGAAAAGGAAGAAGAAATACAAATTGGTGCACCTACGGATGTAAAACATGTTGCACATATTGGTTGTGATGGTCCTTCTAATAATGCTCCTAGCTGGGTATGTAATTGTAATGCCCAATTTTTTTTATGAACTTCTTGCTAGACAATTTGGTATTTCTTGTTTTTTTGTTTCTATTGTTGTTGTTAAATGAAATTTGTATTATGTGTTACACATACGACAGATGAACGAGTTTCAAGGTTCTGATGCTGGATCATCGGATTTAAATGGTGGAACAAAAGGTTTGTTTTTCTAAGACATGCTTTTTTAAGACATCTAGTCCGCACATTTCATTTCTATCTTACCCAAATAAGAACTATGTTGAATGAGAAAAAAAACACTATTAGATTATTTCACCTTAAAATATCTCATGAGTCATTAAGCATTGTGTATTTTATATAGAATTATTCACGCTGTCTAATCAAGTAATTATATCTTGCTTTGTAGACAATACAGAGATTGCGTATATCATAGTCAAAGGCTCATACCTTTGGGGGAGGAAAATCCCCCTTTTTTTAAATAAAAAAAATAGCTTGCTTTGTAGTCGGTCATTATGAAGGTTTAAATAATAATTGCTTTATCGTTTATATTATTCTTCATACTATTTATCAATTATTTGTTATATTCTAAACTAATTACAAATGATTATTTGATTTTGATTATTTAAAACGTATAATCTATTTCAAAAGACAATCACAAGCACCCCGTTTGTTGATTGATTGAAGATGTGCAAGAACATTATAATATATTTTAGTGATTCTCCTTCTAAAATTTGAGTTTAAGATCATTTGTTTTTTGTACAGAATCAACAGGAACTTCAAATCGTCATGGAAAAGCAAAGCAATCCAAGAAACAAGCTGGTAACACTTCGGTAGATGCTTCCGAGAGAGACCCCAAGCCAAGAAAAAACAAGACCTCAAATAACGATAATGAAACTGGTCGTGCTAGGCGGACTAAAAACTCGACCGTGGGATCAGAGTCACCATCACAAGAATCAGGAGCGAAAAAGAACCGCAAGAAAAAGAGAGCACCAAATCGAGAGTCGTCTACCATAAATAATGACGAGGAGTCCAAAAGCAATGAGATGTACCTAAAACAAGGTCAATGAGAAAGCAGATTTATGAAAAATGATCACGGGGGAATATACCATGTATCTAATATCATTAAATGATTCATAACACATTCATATTGTTTTATGTATAAACCAATAGAAGATGCTTAGAACGATTTGTAATTTTTTTTCATATTTTCCACAATGAGAACTATAATCTTTTCGATTTTAGAGCTCAAACGATGTTTATTCTGAAAACATACATTTGTCTATCATGGCTGAGTGCGAGCCACATCAGCATGACTAGCCTATAACTTTGGTCATCTATAATTTGACATGTTACAAACGTTATGACCAATTAATCTAGGATCAACATAACTCGGATTTCCTAACAACTTAAGCCACATATATAACTTAGCTAACAAAACCTTTGACGGCAAATAATACACCAGGAGTTTCAACATAATTATCTTCTCAATAGTTGAACTCCTCGATAAGAGTACGTCCTCTAACAAAACCCTAATCATAACATTTATCTACCACCATACTCTTGAAGGAGTGCACATACTCAACATGTTAGTTAACGCACGTTTAATTACACAACAATATAGATCAAATCTACTATTGCAACAAGTAGTAAATCAACCAACCAAAACATACGAGAAACGGCGACAACTTAATATCAACAACTATAAGCAAGTAATAATGTGAAGAAGGTCCAAATTGATTGTTTTGTTGCAAGATAACTAGTCAAGCTCTCCAATCCACTATGGGGGAGTATCCAAGTCACCGATAAAGTAAGTAGGTATAAAACGGTCCACCATACATCATTAAGTAGTTTAACAACATGCCTCGCTCGAAGAACTATGTCTATGTGAAACACATGGTTAGCACCTAACCACTCTGTTAGACCGCGATAGACCCAAGCCATGTAAAAGGTTGACTTCAAGCATGTGAATGACAACAACACACAAAGGCACTCAGTTGGTCAAACTATAACAATAACACCACACATATTGTTCATGAAAAGATACCACGAAACACAATCAGCTCAGATTTATATGCACACACATACCACATTAAGTTCTTTATCCCCAAACACATAATAACGAAATAATAATAACAACTAAGTGCATTGTTCACAAACAACTCAACTATGATCACTCAACTAATGTAACAAACAGAAAATCCTTCATATATCCTCCAATTAGTAGTTTTAACTCTTTTAATCGTTCCTAGTATTTTAAATGCATGTACAGATATATTTTGGGGGCTAAGATGATATATTTGTGAGTCTAACGGTAATATAAGCATTAGGATAAGTTTTGTAATAATTGGAGTGTGTAATATGTCGTTAAACCAAATCAAGACTACCTTAGGGTTTTAATCCGGATTTCCCTTCATTTGCAATTGTTATCAACCCTAAACAACCTCCTAAACATTTGAGATAGTTCTTGAGCAAAAAGGAGTAATCTTGAGGTATTCTCGGTGGTTTTTGAAAGATTTAAGTGGTGCGAGGATCGGCTAATCACTTTCTACTTCTTGAGTTGTTGGTTTTGATTTTCAAAGGTTAGTTAACTGTTCTCCCAACCTTGGTTTTGCTCCTAGTGTTCTTTAGGGTTTAATCATGGTTCTTAGTGTGGTGATTAGGATTTTGATGTGCAAATGGTTTCCTTAGGACTTTTCACGAATGCAACCCATCAAATCTTGATCATCATGTTTAAATTGACCTTACAAGGGTGTTGGTTGGGGTTTATGTCCAACGCCTGATAGGGACGTCAGATGTCTAAGAGGGGGAGTTTGTAACAACTCGTTCCACATGGAAAGATAAATGAAAGTTAAAGCACCTTATAAGTTCAAAGTTGTGAGCTACTAATATCTTCCATTATGGTTTTAAGTTGATTTTGAAGTTATTGGGCTAAGGCTAAGTGGCTAACCCATGACTTCGGATTATGGGGGTTTACAGAATTGTGGTGTTTTCAATGGATTTAGTTGTTTAGATCATCAAAATGTATCTAATTTATCATATTTTGCTATTGTGTGTATTTAAATATCTTGACTTCGAAATATGAGATTTGCTAGATTTTGATTCAAAAGTTTTTTTAGGGTTTTGATTCAAAAGGGAAATCCTAAATTGCAAATATGTGATTTTGATTTGAAGGTTAGTGTCATATATATGTGTATAGTCAGCAACACATTGATGTCACATCTAATGTCACGAGACATCTTGATCTTGTGAGTGTATGTAAATCAAGCAGTAATGCAACTCCACTTGAAGAGTAAGATTTTTTATATTCATTATAAATCCGTAGTATGTTTGGTTTTAACTTACACACACAAGGGACATTATATTATCAACTAAGGATTTAATTAATAAGGGATATATATGTATTAATCAATAAATAAATATATATAATATTATTTAAAGATACTCGAGAAATTGTTTAAATGATATTGTTTTAAATTGTTAAAATTTTCGATTGATTATTTAGTAATACCAAAAATTATATATATAAATATATATCACCGATATATATCGCAATGCAGCCATGACGAATATCTTTTCTTGACAACTTGTCCGTTATTAAAACAAGGGTGTTGTGTAGTGTCATTTAATTTTCACATAGATGGTAAAATCCAACAATTGTTTGGACATTATAACTCTATACTATTTTAATTACATTACTCATTTAAAAAATCCAAATTTTTTTATAAATGTAAGTTATATGTTACTTATATTTAATACTTCTAAATATACATAATTTTTAATAGTTAAGTTTAATATGAAAGGTTTAATTATTATTTTTTGTAATTATTAAGCAAATTTGCATTAATTTGATTTTTTAAATATTCTTTATTTTGGAATGCTTAGTTACTAAAATGGTATAAAAGATTGTCATTAACTCCACCAAATAATTACTTTATTTAGTAGTTTCCATTTAGTTTAGAGTTAATTACATGGTGAAGGGTTTTAAACCATAAACCTCCTCGTGTCATCCTGAATCAAACACAACTGGTTTGAACCAACACAAAGAATAAACTTGTTAACACTCACAAAGACGAAAACTTGAGTGATAAACATAACCCCTAAAACCCGAAAGGGGTTAGGATCTTTTTAATCTCGAAATATAATATATATATATAACATGTATGTACGTAGTTAACATGAATCAAGAACATCATATATAAGACAAAAGTTAGAATGTACCTATCTACCTTAGGTTGCTCAGGACGTAGTCCACTCGTGATGAAGCCAAACGAAACACATTAGAAATGATTGCAAACCACTACACGAACCGTGTGTCTTCGAGATCAACCAAAAATCGATCTTGGTTTTTGGTGGGTGTTGACGGCCGAACACAAGAGAGGGAGATGAGGAGAAGTTTTTCTAAAACTTTTGAATAGTGTTGTGTTTTAGATGTTTTACCTATTAATCCAATACTAATCCCTTCTTTATACTAATAGGAAAAAGATTAGTTTTAGTAAACATTTAAACATTCCTAAAATTGGATTAGACAAAACTTAACCACCAAGTTATTATATATAATATTAATAGAGTTGTGTTCAATAAAGTCCATTTAAAAAACATAGTCCTAAAATTTTAATATTCAATCACAGGTAGTTTAGTATACAATCACATGTGATTTGTAAAAGCATCACATGTGAATTACGAAAATTTATAAAATATAATGTGGACCATTGATGTTATTGATCCAAAGACTAAAATTAGTCCCTTAGGACTGTGAATTAATTATGGACTATATTGAACATTATTCATTATTAATAATAATTAGAAAAAGGAAAAATAATATTCATATGGTTTAGATATTGGTTAGTGATTTGAGGGTTTTGGAGATCGCAAATAAAGTGGTTCATCTGTTGTCTTTTCATCCCAATTCCAGTTTCTGTTATGTTCGTCCCTAAATAAAGGGGTTTGATTATGATGTCATTTGTTCATATGGTTTAGATATTGGTTTTAGTTTATGTGCTTCATATGGTTTCGGATTTTGGTTCCATCTTTTCATATGGTTTCAGATTATGGTGATTTTGGTTTCATATGGTTTTAGATTCTATGGTTCATTCAGATCTATGTGTTCTTTAATTATTTGAATGTCCCGTATGTGTTATGAGTTTTGTAACCACCATATATTTGTTGATGTTTTTCAACCACCATAGACAGGTGTCGTTTGCCATAGATCTTGAAGTTTTTTTGATGAAATTGCAAACCCAGATATCTTGAAGTTTTGTTTTTTTATGAACAAAACCCACCGCCCTTTGTTTGTTGACGTCTCTGTCATCTTGTTGAAATCAATTCCTGGTTTGTTTTAGGGTTTGTTTATCTGACTTTATGTGTTGTTCTTCGGTTCATTTGCACTCATGCCAAACGATAATGGCGATGGTGGTTGTATGATGGGCTGACGGTGGTGTTTGTTGAGATGAGGATCGAAGGGTTGATGGTGGTGTTTGCTAGAGGAAGGGTGGGTTTGGGTATTCTTTTTCTTTTTTGATTTTCAAATAATGTTTAATTAATTAATAATGAATAAAATTTTAAAAATAGATTTAAAAGAACCAAAAGTGAAACAAAATGACAATCACAGTGATTTTTTTTGTAATTTTTAAAGTTAAAGAACTATAAGTGAAAATCAGTGACAACCACAGTAACCATTTTTGTAATTAACTCATATATATATATATGGGCATATATTAGCTGCAACTAATTGCAGCAAAATCGCTGCAGATTTTGTATTGTATTGGGCCATGTTCATTTACAAATTGGTGAGCACTATATTTGTAAATAGTATCTTTCCACAATTAAATTAATTTCATTTAATCTGTTTTACATATTTCCTTTGTCATGTATTTTGCCGCCTTTTATATCCCGCCAAATTTAATAAAACTTAATCTCTTTTTACCTATTAACTATTGCAACAACTCTTTTTTAATCTCAATTACATTCGGTTTCTGCAAATCGCTCATAAAGTTTTCAATGGGTGAATCAATCAATGAAGAACAAGTGGCATCAGGTTTGATTTAAAAGTTTATTTACCCTTTAAAGTAGTTTATTAGAGTTCTTTTTAGATGAATATTTGTATTAAAGAAGGATCAATTACCCTAACTTTGTTTGACGTAAGATTATTATTTTTTTAGTTCGTGATGCATTGATCAATGTTTAGGAAAGAGATTATGGGTTTTACAAGGTTGAATGTTTGTGTAATCAATTACATTTGTTTGCTTGTCTAAAAATAATTTAAAGCTTGGCATTACATTTAATAAATTAAGTTTAAATAATAGATTCACTTTTGGTTTGATCGCTTTCTTATTTTTATATTATATTAATTTCATGAATTCTTATATTCTCACTAGATGAAAAAGATGGTGAAAGTGAACAAACGTTGATAGATGATATTGACGATAAGGGATATCTTGTGCATGATGGAGAAGAAATAGAGTCGCCAACAAATACTGTTGATGGATCTGCAAGGTACATTATTCTTGGAAAAACTTTCATTAGCACAGATGTTGTGTATAATTTCTACAATGAATATGGCTTGTTTAAAGGTTTTGGTATTCGTAAGCATCTAGTTAGTAGGCGAAAGGGCACAAACGAAGTTTACAAGAGAATATTTGTGTGTAACAAACAAGGTTATAAAGATATGAATGATTAAAGCAAGATGAATGGGTCGTGGATAAGTTCCATGACGAACATAATCATGATCTCGATCTTCCATCACATGTACTCAAGCAACGTTCTCACAATATTTTTCATCGTTCCAATGAATGTAGGGATGTTGTATCTTTATTGTCCAACGTAGGTATGACACCATCTCAAATCACAAAAATAGTAAATGCATTTAGAGGCAATGAAGAGGACAGGCTTACTCGAGTTCAATGTTCGAATATTGTTAATAACGAAAAGAAAACAAATTTAGGAAGAGAGTGTATGTAATACCCGAACTTCGAAAATAAATAAAAAATATATTTTATTGAGAAAATAATATTGTGTGGGATATGGACTTAATGGTGGACTAGTTTGATGTACTTGGGCTTGAATATATATATATATATATATATATATATATATATATATATATGGATGAATAAATGGACTAAGGTAAATAAGCCAATTGGGCTTAAGTAATTGAGAAGTTGTGTTGGGCTTATATGAGTAGTTTAATTAATAAATTGGTAATGGGCTTGGACTTGAGAATGAGGCATGGGCTTAGGCCTTATGAAGTTTATGCATATGGGTATAAATAGGTGGTTAGGGTTCAGCCCCCAAGATACCACCATTTTCATTGTTCCATTAACAGAGAGAGAGAGTGTGTGTGTGTGTGAAGGAGCATTCTCGTGGAAGTAGAGGAAGAGAGGACAAAGAGTTGCTGTGAGACCAAGAATCTGTCTAAGAAAATCATCAGGTAATGATTCTCAATTCTTTAGGATCATGTAGACACAAATCCTTGCTATGTTGAAGAGATGATTGAATGCTTTAGAATCTGGGTTTTGGGTTTTGAAGGTTTAAGGAAAACCCAGGAGAAATATCTGGCCAAGAACACTTTACAAGTTGATAAAATATTGTCTTAAGCTAGAAGGAAAGTTTTAAGTAAGTGGAGAAATGTTTTGCAACAAGAATGAGTTGAATGGGTTGAGTTTTAAGAAAGCTTGATCTTGGCTATGGAGTCTGGGTTTTTCAGAATATGAACTTACAGAGAAGGAGATGCACCATGCGACAGTCACATGGACACATGAGTGAGTCCATGTGACAGTCACATGAGCGTTGGGTATGTTCCATGTGACTTTCAGTAGTATGAAATGTGTCATGCGACTTTCAGATGATATTCATGTAGTTCCATGCGACTTTCAGACCATGTTTATGTTCCATGCGACTTTCAGTAGTGTATATGTATACACCATGCGAGTTTCAGTAGTATGATATGTGCCATGCGACTTTCAGATGATATTCGTGTAGTTCCATGCGACTTTCGGACCATGTTTATGTTCCATGCGACTTTCAGTAGTATGATATGTGCCATGCGACTTTCAGATGATATTCATGTAGTTCCATACGACTTTCAGACCATGTTTATGTGCCATGCGACTTTCAATAGTATATGAGTATACATCATGCGACTTTCGGTGTGTAGATGTTACATCCATGCGACAGTCACCTAGGTCCATGCGGCTTTCAGATGGCCCAGGGTGGCCATGCGACTTTCACATGGGGTACAACACCCATGCGACCTTTGTTTCTATGTATGTATGGTTACACACCCATCCAACTTATGGGAGTTGTGCAAGTGGGTAAAAGACCGGGAGTTGACCTTTTGGACTTGGATCAGGTGACGGACAATCGAAGGATAATCACGAGTAAAGTTGTGAAGTAAGAACAGCGTAACGAGAACTGCTGACAGGTGAGTATTCTTACTTACATTCTAAATAGACACCAAATACGTTCGATAGGGCCTAAGAAAGCAAACAATAATTGTGGAATACGTGAATGCTATGTGTAGACCAACACTTCGGTGTCGGGTATGTTTTAAATAGACTTTGCATACGACCAATGATGTGTAAGTAGATGATAAGTTATGAGACATGTGAATACACTCAATTACATGATAGTAGTACGTGTGACGTGTTAAGTATGTGGCATGTGATAATTAAACCATCAGTATGCTAGAGACCGTTACTTCAGCACAAAAGAGTTAGTGAAACTCACCTGAATTTCAGCACAAAAGCACAACAAAGTAAAACAGTAAATCTGCGAGTCACGACAATTCACCGATAACAACCTACAATTAACATACATCGTTTTAAGTATAAGATACAGTAGGTAAGATTACTCCGTACCTAATTAATCCCACATGGTACCCTAAATGTGCTAGTGATGCACATTGGGTCCAACACATACACCAGGCCCAAGTTCACCCGACGATCCACCAACCTAATTTACTCCTACCAAAACTTTACCACGTACTTATCTCACTAAAAACATACTAGAATGCAAGTATCCTCCCAAGAAATCTGCCCAAAAGGTGAAACCAAGCATAAAGCTCTTTAATGACCAAACGGGTCAAAAATACACAACTTTAACTCTAACAAATCGAGCCCAAAATGACGTTTTTGACTAAAACTTTCTAAAGACAGCTTGTTCCCTTATTATGAGGGATTTATCTGCAAAATTGTGATTCGTAAAGTTAGACTTGTAATCTATGTGCCACTACAATTTATGATTCAATGACAATGATCTAATTTGTGATTCGTAAAAACTCAAGATAAGTTGAAGTTTATAAAAACCCAGTTGCAAACTTTGAGACCCATCTCCACTAAAACCTTACTATTTTGATCCATTTTGATTCTATAGATTCCCATCTCCCACAAAAACAATCCTTATAGGTTAATCTCCTTTCCGGTGAGTACAACCCCATCAATCTTTAAAATGGTTCTCGACCATGGGAGCTCATACGAACAATTTGGATCAGACTTCATACCTATCTGTGTGTCAAATATGATCATATATATATATATATATATAGGGGAAGGTTCATTTGAGAACCGTTTTTATTGCGAGAACCACGAGAACCAATCTTGACCGTTCATTTTGGATAATGGAATTCATGGATGAAGAGCGTGGGGGGATTGAGTGTGGCATGGTGCATGTAAGAAATTTATAGGTGGGCAATCCAATTGAAGGAGGAAGAATTGGATGGCTAAGATTGGTTCTCGTGGTTCTTGCAATAAAAACGGTTCTCAAATGAACTTTTCACTATATATATACCATCAGACCTAACACACACACACACACACATATATATATATGTGTGTGTGTGTGTGTGTGTATACTCATAGGCAAAAGTTCAAACGAGAACTATTTTTCGTACGAGAACCGCGAGAACCAATCTTAGCCGTCCAATTCCCTCTTCTTCAATTGGATTGTCCACCCATGAATTCCTTACATGCATCCTGCCACACTCAATCACACACGCTCTTCATCCATGAATTCCATTATCCAAAATGAACGGTCAAGATTGGTTCTCGTAGTTCTCGTACGAAAAACAGATCTCGTTTGAACCCTCCCTTATACTCATATATGTCAAATGTGATCATATATATATATATATATATATATATACTACTATATAAAGCATACAACATTCTCTCTCCTCTTAGTCTTAAAACTTCTTAAAATTCAATCAACAATACATCCCCACCATTCATTTTATCTAAATTAATCTCAATCATTCAATTTTTAACCATTTCAATTTCCTAATTTACTTAACTTTTTATTTATTTAAAATATACTTTCCCACTAACACACTCTCTCACACAAACATAATTATCCACCCATACCAACATAATTTCCAAAATCTTATTAACTTCTCTCACCTTATTTCATAAATATAAATCTTTTTTATTATTTTAATGTTTTTTGAAATTAATATAATAGTTGATACAAATATAAAAAAATTTGAAAAAAAATCGGACATGTTGCTGAAAACTTTTCTTGATATTGAATCACAGGAATAACATATAATTACATTCTTGAAAACGACATGTTGCAAAACAGAAACTATTTGCCGTCGTAACATTGCGCGAATACGATACTAGTATATATATATATATCGTAGGTGAAAGCGGGTCATTCAAAAATGGGGGGGGGCGCCCTCTTTTCTTTTCCGCACCAATCCTTATTTACTACTACATATTTTATATATATATATATATATATATATAGGGATGAGATCAAATAAAAAGAAAATTAAAGTAAAAAGTGTAAAAGGGATGATTATTTTATCATTTTTCGGTGTATATATTAACTGATAATCGTTAGTTCATCATCTTTATTGATTAAAACTAGTTCTTCATCAATTTCCTTTTGATTTCAAATACAGATTTTGAAATATATATATATATATAGGGTAGAGATCAAGTAAAAAAGAAAATTAAAGTAAAAAGGGTAAAATGGATGATTATTTGATCATTTTTCGGTATATATATCAACTGATAATCATTAGTTCATCATCTTTATTAATTAAAACTAGTTCTTTATCAATTTCTTTTTGATGAATCCAACATATTCATCACTTTTTAGATATAAGCATTTTGTTCATCAACAAATTATTCCAAAATTTTGTTTTCAAAATCTGTATTTGAAATCAAAAAGAAATTGATGAAGAACTAATTTTAATCAATAAAGATGATGAACTAACGATTATCAGTTGATATATATATCAAAAAATGATCAAATAAGCATCCCTTTTACACTTTTTACTTTAATTTTCTTTTTATTTGATCTCATCCCTATATATATATATACACACACACACTGTAACAACGTGATTTTGAGAACCAAATTTTTCTTTTTAAAATACTATTTAAGTTTTCAAACCGTGTGGGTTTGACTGTACATAGAATATTTAAACCTGTCTTATAATTTAAAAAAATGCAGCGGAATTAAAAACATGTGGCAAACTGTATAAACAGTCAAAACGTTGCCACATACAACATTTGGTGTTACGGACACATAACCGGCCGACCATTATCTTTAAACAAACTTAAACATATTATAACAGAGTTAAACAAAATCCAGTGTTCCTCCTAAAAACATGCAACTACCCGCAGGCACCCGAGCTCACAGCCTATAGAACACCTGCACATGTGAAGAGTAGTATCTGTTAGCTATAATAGCTAGTGAGTACACGATAGCATGCAATCAATATAAACATATCACATATCATCAATCATGCCCAAATAGTTCTATCATAGCATCTCGCGATGAGCTGGCGTAGTCAGGAGGTAGCATATCTCGCAGGGTAGCGAACCCGGCTCAATGCACCAAACTGGGGTACCAGACACATCAACCGCTCCGGTGGGGGAACTGTTAAGCGTCCACCGTTGCATTTTGGAATCAACCGATTCCTCTGTTGTACAGCCGCAGCTATACCCGAAAAGGACAGCTATGTCCGGGGCAAACCTTGCCCAACAGGTAGGACAGCTTTGTCCGGGCAAACCTTGCCCAATCACAAACACATAATCTGATTCAACCGAATCATCAATCAATCAATAATCATGTCCATATAACATACACCTAAACAGATGCATATTATTTATACCAATCAAATATCTAGCATCATCATGCCATTCATTCTTTACCTCATTGCGCGCATGCAATAATGTATATATATTTATCATCATAACATACACCTAATCAAGTGCATACTATTATGTATATCAATAAGTTAAGCCTAACATCATCATGCTATACAATCTACACTTAAACAAGTGCGTATCATATTGTGTCAACATGTTAAGTCTAGCATCGTCATGCTTTACAAACTACACTTAATCAAGTGCGTATAATATCCTGATAATCATTTATCATACATACTACAAGGTATATAACCTTTCAACAACATATTCAAACGCTTAATCAATTGTTTACAATTCCGGGTATTCAATTCAATTCATTGTTAATATATGTTATAGATATATTAATCGTTATGTTATCAGGCACTCACCTGTTAGGCTAGAATAAGCAAAGACCTTGCTTTGGCGCTCACGGATTGTCAATTCAACCTATAATACCAAGACTTACGCATCAATCATTTGAACACGCGAGGAACGTCTAGGATACTTGAAACAATACCCTAATGGTGTTTTTAAACCATTTATTAACTAACTATAGCAGTCCAAGCAACAACACGCGAACACGTAGCACAAAACAGCAAAGAAAGCTGTGTGCAGGGGTGTCGCGCCGCGACCAGTGTGCAGAGGCTGCAGCAGCTGTTGTTTTGTGCACAGCAAGCCCATTTTGGCTCATTTCAACTCCAAATCAATTTTAGTAAAATTCTAGTGTTTCATAGGACCATTTGACACTTGTGGAAGCTTTCTAATATCAAAAACTCCTATCCAATTAATTCATACGAAAATCCCATTTAAATGGACAAAGACGTGCGCATAATGGCTAAAACTTGATGTAGACCAATTCCAACACTTGAAACACACCATATACACCTAATATGATGTATTGAAGGTGTTGCAACTGACCAAAACCTTTAAACTCATTGTTTGGTATCATTTTCCAATTTCTTGCCTATTTAAGGCCTATTTTTCACTATTTTAGCCAATTCAAGTAAACAACCATTCCAATTCAAAACCAATGTTCTAATCAATTCATACAAGTCAAATAAACCTATTAGAACCTTAAAAGTCAGTTCTTGATGTGTAAAAACAGATTTAGGCCATTTTGACCATTTTGACCCATTTAGGCTAAATATTGGATTTGTGCATAAACACCACTTCTAATGCACCAATTGATTTCTAATCAATCCTAACAAGTTATAGGATAATTTAGAACACTAAATTTCAGTTCTTGAAGGTCAACATCAGTTTGACCCGTATTTGACCAATTTTGACCCATTTGAGCCAAAATTCAAAACTCATCAAGAACACTACTTTAATTCATGGAATTGATTCCTATACACTTATAAATGATATTAGAACCTATTTTAATCATAAATTTCAGTTCTTGATTGCTAAATCAAAGAACCCACTTGAAACCTAAAATTTCAAGTCTTGAAAGATCAAAATCAAGAACAAGGATGAATTGGAACTTACAATGATCAAAGGATGATTAGGAACTACTTGTAAGACCAATTAGAAGCTTAATTCTCTGTTGGAACAAAGGTTTGTGAGTTTTCATTCAAAAACCCAAATTCAAGAATATGAAGAAAAAGCCATGAATGAAGCTTACAAGGTTATAGATGAAGAAGATGATGTTCTTGGACATATTAGGACTTGAATTTGTGGCTGGAACTTGAACTTGAATGATTAATCTTGATTTCTCCTTTGAGTTCTTCTTCTTGAATTTGCAAAGGCAGAGAAATGGTGATGAGTGTGTGTATACATACGTATGTGTGTGTCTGTGTTTTGATAAAGCCCAAAACCGACTTGTGGGTATTATTATCCACAAGTGTGTATTTTGTTTCCCTCTTCAACTTACAACTCATCTCCCGTTTAACCGTTTCAACTAACGAGGATATTTCTGGAATCCTCGTTTGAAACCGTTCGATATTTTATAACCTTTATCTATTTTTATTAATATTTTTAATAACCCATTTATCTATTATTTTCATATTTTATATCATTTTCTAAAATATATATATTTTATTTTATTCAATTAAATACTCGACGTATCACGATCACACACGTTTAGGCCCGTTTTGAGGATGTTACACACACATACGATCAGACCTAACATATATGTACACATATATGTCAAATGTTAAGCCCCCAGCAAAGCAAACAAATTAACGGGTGTTACGAGGAAACATTCGTGATGTCAGCTAACTCAAGAACAATAGCGTATAAGAAATTGTTTTCACAATCCAAACTTGGCCAAATCAAACCATTTTGATTAACTCATGATCCTATGGATTCCTATCATCATTTAGGTAAATTCATGACATTTAATTGTATTTTAATCAAGTGTCCTTGGCCCTTGACGAAGTTTAGTTCTCGGTTTTCAGACCTCAAATCGACAGCCCCAAAGACTCAAATCCCATGATGCTTATTCAACATTAACACATAAAATCGGTTACAAGAACAAGGACTAGTAACCTGGTGTCGTTTCTCGGGTTCTCGCAGACAAAGAGGTCGATTTCCCTTCCTCTGTTCCTCTCGGCAGGTGCAACTCACAAACACAGCAAGAAGTCGACTAAGGGGGCTGATGAATTAGTCTAGGCTATTTAGATAAATGGGCCTGCTTGACATATTTAGCTTAATGGCCCAAGATCTTGATTCTTTCTTAATGATATATCGATATATGGATGTTTATGATAGATTGAAAATTGTTTATAATGCATGTTACTTACGTATTGATGACATGCGGTTGATTTACACGATGTTTGCGATGCAAGCATATATATGTATAGAAATATAAAACGATGATCATGATGGATTGGTATGATGATTTGGGAGGGGTAGATATACTCATAGATGAAAAGATGATACCTAGTAGGAAAAGTGTGCCTTCTAGGATATGCTAGCAAATAGATGGTTAGTTGTCGGGTTTCTAGATAACCTTCACAACACATGGTGTACTCGTACACTAGAGTGATGTATTTACCAAGAGATATGGTCAGGCTTAAAATGTCATGTGGGTAAAAGGATGGCCTAGAGATTGGGGCACTGTTTGTACTTTCATCTAAATGACTTATGTCGGATTAGTTATAGCGGATGGATTACAGGAGTGCGTGTACAAGTGGGAGTCGTGCCCTACATTGTACCATACTTGCTAGACATGCTTAGTGAAATTGTGCAGTTGTGCCAATGTGGACGGACCTTGGAACTCAGGAGTTGACAAGCACGCATATGGTGCCATTGCGGATGTACCTTGGAACCCTATCAGTTGTCGGGCACGCATGTGGTATTTGGGGTGGCAATGATAGTGATGTAAAATGATGGACCCCAATAAGAAGGATGTATAAATGATGTTTAATGATGAATAAATTATGCATACGATGTTAATGAAGTTAAAATATGAATATGATGCTTTACGATGTTTTATTGATGTTCACAATGATACTTGACCATGCGGGGATTTATGATGCTATGTGGGTGGGTCAAGTTGCGGGTTGGGTTTTATGACCTAAACTTAAACATATTTTACGAATGTTTTAACTATGGTGATTTTTTGGTGTTAACTAAGTTGAATCACGAAGCGTAAGTTGACACTTATTTCTTGAAATGTATTCATGTGCTTGTGCAGGTTACTTAGGTGCGTGGCCATGTGAGATGGGTGCCATTGGTAGTTTATTTTGTTATGATCTTTTATGAAATCAACTTGTGGTTGTGTAACGAACAACGTTTCAAACAATGATGCGATCGTGACGTAACGGTGTGTTAGAACCTAGAGGGGGGGTGAATAGATTATATGCCCACTTTTTGAAGTTTTTAACAATATTTGCAAGTAAATAAAGAATTCAAGGAAGAAAGATATCACCAATGAAGTAGTTAGGAACACAATGATTTATAGTGGTTCAAGCAAGGGTTAACAACCTTGCTCTACATCCACTCATTGGCCTCACCCACCAAGAGTTGCTCCACTAACTTCTCCCTTTGAAGGTAGAGATAAACCTTTTACAACTTCTCTATTTAGCTTCCAAGAATTACACTTCACTCTTGCAAACAAGGCTAAGATAAACCTCACTTCCCTCTAATTTGAAAGGCTAGAGTTGATCCTCACTATTACAAATATGTATGAAAATAATGAAGTAATTGAACTTGAATGCTTTCACTCTTGCTTGATTCTTGATCTTGGTTTTTCAAGGAATATGAGCTCACAAGATTTTTATGTATTCTCTGTGTTTTTCAGATGGCAAGAGGTGAGTAAAAGACAAGACTTGAGTTGCTTTAAATAAGGAAAAGGTTGGTGCTCAAAAGTTGTCCAGACTCTCCACGGTCGAACCACGGTCGACCGTGGCTTCGACCGTCGGTCTGCTGGAACTTTTTGAGCCTTGTGTATATAGACGTTGGACTTTTACCAAAACCACACACAACTCAGTTTTGCCATAAAAATGCATTGAAAAGTAGCTTAAGAAAAGTTGGGTTAGTATCATACTTCTTAAGTTTGAATTTAATCATAAAAATGGTAGTTTGGAAACCAAATGCACAAAGCATGTTGGAAGTTTACCTATTTGAGAGATTCCTTTTGCTAAATATGGTTTTAGCTTATTTCAATAGAAGATTATGTTTAGTATTTGCCAAAATAGGAATTCATTTGCTTTGACTACCAAGCTTGTGATTTTATAAAAAAATTCTCAATTTTTATAAAAGTTTCTATAAAAATTATTTTATAAAAACTTAAACTCATTTGATAATTTATTTTGTAAGCTCATAAACTTCGAACGTTTGTTTGTAGGAATCTTCGACAACGGCTTCTACTAGAACTCGGATCTTGACAATTGAAGCTTGGCCATTTGATGAAGCTTGTTTTGTAGATTATAGATGAGAATATATTTGATTGAATATATTTATGTATATGTGCACATATGTTAATGTTAATACATACATATATATAAACAAGTTGTATATTTTTGTGTCAACAAAAGAGGATATATTTATAAGCCTATTTTTCCCAACACGGTGGTTTTTAATTTAATGAATGGTTGAAACAGTTTATTTGTTTTAATAAATATGATGTTTTATAGTCTTTCATTGTGATGAATGTAATTGAATATGATTTTTTTGTAAATCTCAAATTTTGAAAATAACGACTGTTACAGTTATGTGTAACCTACTCTTGTTGAACTAAAACCTTTTCAATTGTTTGATTGGGTTTCAAAAAATTCAAGACCGACCTTGACATCACAAATCATTTTCCCATTGTTTATATTGTTTTATCGTTACATTGAAATATAGATTTGAAAGTTGGACATACAATATGAAATCGTGTTAACTTGGATACATTTTGTTGAACTAAATTTTTTTCAATTGTTTTGATTTGGGCTTCAAAACACTCAAGATTGATCCTGACATCACAAATCATTTCCTATTGTAACGCCCCAATTTCAATAAACGATATAAAAGTAGGATAATTTCATAAAAGCACTCAAGTCATTTGAGTTACAAAAGCGGAAATGTTTACACAAAAGGGCGTTAAGTGTTTATCGTTCCAAAACTGAAAAGCAGTCAAATAGGAGCTTTGCCTTTGCCTTTGCTGCATCCTGCAAAATATTTTAAAAACAGTATCTGATAAGCTACGAGAGCTTAGTGAGTAATCTAAACATAACATCATATGGGCACACGTATACAATCACATAAAGATAATGCACGCATGTCTGGCAATCAAGGCTAGCCTCTGGTTCTAGTTCCAGGGCAACATCGTAGGTCACAGTACTGCACCGCACTGAGCCCTACTGCACATAGCAGTATGCTTACATATACACACGTATAACATAGCATGTTAACAATCTGATATGAAACTACACATGCTGCTGATATGAAGTGAAGTCTAGAAGACTCACCTTCTGATATATAATCTGATATGATCCACAAACGATAAAGATCAATGTTTAGGCCCACAACTTGTTTCTACAACATAATATCAATAATATATGTATTAACATCTACTGAATAATCAAACTGAACTGAACAGGACTAGGGCACGACCGTACCTGTCAAAGGTACGCCCGTGCCTTCAACTAAGGCACAAATGGGCTTGACCCAGGCATGGGTGTACCTATCCTGCAGTCACGCCCGTGCCTAACTAAGGTACGCCTGTGACTAAGCTTAAAAGCATGGGGGTACCTGATGAACTAGGGTTTGCCACGGGGTGAAAGGCACGCCCGTACCCTCCTTGGGTACGCCCGTGCCCTCCTCTGGTCTGCACAGTTCTGACCGACAGCAACTGTGAATCCGGCCAAAACTCTCAAAACTCAATTCTAATCATTCTAAAAACATGTATAGGGTGTTTCCTACACCCATAACATCTAAACAACATATCAAACAACTAAATAACATGGATTGATCCTTGTGATCAATCCTTGACCCATAAGAACATGAAGAATACTAAAACCAATTAAGCTACACATACCTTTATCAAGCAAGGCTGATTTGATGCTAATTAACTGATAAATTTGTTGTGTTTCCAAGTCTAAAATCGCCAGAAGTTTAAGATTTGCAGCTGTGTTTGTTCTTGATCAAATGAAAGGCTCATGTACAAGTCAACTATGTATATCTATAACTATAAGCTATTTACATAAATGGTCCCTGGACTTAAGTTAGCTTATAATCTGACATTTTAAGTCCCTCTAGTTTTAAAAACACATCTAATCTCATAAGGGTAACTTATATAAACATATAACACCTCCTATTAAAATATAATAAAAGGATTTTCTAACCTTGGGTGTTACACCTACTATTTATATCGTTTAAGTATTACATTTAGTGTATCCACGAATAGACAAGGAGTGGGAGGGGGTGAAGCCCACTACAATGTGGTCACCTCATTGACCACTATAGGGCGATGTGGAGGGTGGTATGTGGTGGGTAGGACGAGGGGGTAAAGTGTTGTGTGGTGTGGAGAAGGGTAGGCCAAACAATCTTTATCTTTCCATTTATTTCTTTTTTAACTTTTTAATTGACTAATTGAGGTATTAAGTAGATCCTAAATTTTGATGTGGTAAGGGTGACCACTACAAGACCACACACACCAGTCCGACGGGTGGATGATGAGTGGTCGATGAGAGCCAAGGAAAACAATCATCCCAATTAGTAGGTGAGAGTCCTTGCTGGCTTCTAACCCATGCTTTCTTTCCTCTTTATCTATCTTCCTTCTCATTATCTCTCTCCTTTATGTACTTTCTATTTAAGTTTTTTAATAAAGAATGGTCGGGAGGGATGAGTGTGGGGTTAGGCCATGCATATGGCTCGTCCTGAACCCTTCGGGTTCCATCTTGTGTTCATCTTGTAAGCCAAATACACCAATACGCCCCTTCTAACCCGATCGAGTATCTCTTTTTGGGTTCCACAACCCAACGCTCCCCACCTCTCTCTTCTCTCCCTTAATATATTTATTATTAAAATTAAAATAAAAAAGGGGTAAGATTGAGTAGGGTATACTAACTTTAGGATTGAAAAGGGGGAAGGAAGGAAAAAGGTAATGCAACGTTGATATGGAAGTTGGGTTGGAGAACCCGAAGGGTGCCGTAGCGGTTGGCCCGAAGGGGTCGAGTAGCCATACGGCTTCATCGGGTAGGCGTGGAACACCGGTACGCTACCCCCTTTGGGTAGCCTAATCGGCTCCCCACACCCAACGACACCCAAAACTTTTTTTCGAACGGCTAGTTTAGTAACGACTATTAAAAAATAGGGAGAATTTCATATATATCCTTCAAAAACTCATAAATTACTTATATATCCTTACAAACTTCTAAATTACATTAATATCCTTTTAAAACTCTAAAACTCTCGTATATGTCCAAATAACTTTTTTAAAATTAGTTAGAATTTTTAAATATCAAATACACTATTTCTAAATTCATTTATTTATAAATTTACTATCCTATCCTCCCCTAAACATAAAAAACTTTTAGTCTTCAAATCTAGTTAGTTTATCTCCCTTTTATGTACTCATCCCATCCTCGTCAACACTTTCTTCCCATCTTCTAAACAACAATCTCATTTTCTTCTTTGATCCTGTATTTTTACCCCCATCTACCGAGTGTAGTTTTGTTTTTCATTGAATTATAGCTCGTTTCGTTTTCCCCACTGAGATAGGGAATCTCCATCTTCGATCAATCTCAAGCGAAAATGGAACCCTAATTCTTCAATCGAAGCTCTACAACAAATCGACATGTCGAGATCAAAATTCGAAGAAAAAAGAAGGTCCGTAGAAAGAGAGGAGACCTCTGATCAACACGAACATATAGTGTAGGAATAAAATTCTCGGTCGACGGAAGTATGGAAATGAAGTCATCGGCCTATTGATTCTGCCGACTGTGAAATGTTAAAGGTATTATGGTAGGTATAAGTTTGTAGAATACTATTATTGTAAATGGAAGTGGTTGTAATGTATGTCGAATATGAACATGATTCGACTGTTTTAGAACCTAAAAACAATTATTGATGTGTTCCATTGTCATTTGTCGAGTTTTGGTATCATTTGAATTAAACCAAAAGGAATTACATAAACATGGTTGTTCTAGATCAATGTCTATTACAAACAAATATACATGGTAGAAATGAGAATTCAGATTTTGAGGGGAACATAGCGAAAACTGAACTCTCACCACAACAAAATAATTAGATACACACTTATTAAGGCTTATTTATGTACAGTAAAATCAAGCAAAATTATTGGCAAATTGTATTTACTATTTAAGGAGCTAAAGCTAGAGCTAAGCATTATTTATTCACTATTTAGGGAGATGATTTGCAAAATTTATGTGGAGACGGAGAACAGAATACATAACAATGGAGATAAGATTTTAGAGGCTACATAAATTTCAAACTTTTGGGGAACTCTTGTGCATAGTTTAATTGTAAAGTATGGTTTGTTAGAGGTACTATTTATTAGTAGCTGGAACCATGTTGTAAGATAATATTTGATGATTTAATAAAACTACTTTCATAGTAAAAAAAAGGTTTTGAGTTTGTAGTGTTGGTAAGGGCAATACAGTAAATTTATAAATAAATGAATCTAGAGATAGTATATTTGATATTTAAATGATTTAAGAAACTTTAAAATAGGTATTAGGATATACATGAGAGTTTTAAAGTTTTGGAAGGATATTGAAGTAATTTAGAAGTTTGTAAGGATATATATGTAATTTAATAGTTTTGTAAGGATATATATGAAATTTTCCCTAAAAAATAAAAAATAACAGCTTGTGTGTGTGTGTGTATATATATATATATATATATATATATATATATTCCTCTCTCCCCCTATAAATACATTATTTCACATTTTAAAATATTTCATCCCAAAAATTATCTATATCTTATTCTTCCATCAACTCTTTCATCCAAAAAATTATTTACTTACTATTATGGATTTAAATTTCACCTCACTTTCATCTCATCGCAACCAAGTGAGAAATTAGGGTTCAACCCCGCAACAAGACATCCTCTGTCTTCCAACTCAACTTTCAATACTTTATTTAACAAGGTTATATTTCGCAATAAGACACGTCCCTTGACTTCCAACCCGGCCCATTACCGTTATCGAGAGGATAACAAAGGGTTTACTTTCAACTATGAACAAGCTTAGAACGTCCTAAAAAATTGTCCAAAATGACACCTAATACAACCGATGGCCTCTCCTTCTTCTCGACCTATAAAACGTAATAAAACATCGGAGTTTCGAAACTTAACAACCGGGGCTTTTGATGCACGTTGTAACTTAAACAACGATGATAACAATAAAGATGGAGATCATGAGGTTGATATAGAGGAGCCTTAACGGCCTGTGGAGAGGAACAAGGGAAAGAGGCCATTAGCGAGTTCTAACATGACAGGATCGATTCTGGAAGAAACCTTCAGTAATTTATTAGGTCAAATAAAAACGTTTAACAGTTTAACTAATAGGCTAAGAGTAACATGACATATAAAATGAAAAATTTGAAGTTGAGAAAAATACGTTGGCACTCAAAGCCAATGAACTGAAACTATAAGAGCATGGGTTGTACCCTCCTTTGGGCACCTCATGCTTTGCGTCACATCAACATAACCCATCTTATGCTTCAAGCATGTTTAAACCCCGTACTACCCATGCCTAGTTCTCCTCAAAGATTTTTTATTTATTAAAATACCCTCTCGATCTCCTCTTTCCTCTCTCATCTCATCTCATCTCATCTCTTTCTCTATCCTCTCTCTTCGGTAACCAAAATACCGATTCTTTTGAATATTTTTGGTACCAATACTTGAGGGGTGTTGTTTCAAGCGGTGCTTCACCTCCAACTCAACATACCGAGGGGTATACCCTTCGCTCTAAGAAACAACATTGCCTGCATGATTGATTACCTTGCGGGACCTATTTTGAAGGTAACTCTGATAAGAAAAAAGAAAATTAAAGAATTGTAGGGATGTGATGAATGAAATGCATTATTATTAATGAAAAATTTCTTTTTATTATTTGTTATATTTTTATTTTTATGCAATTTATAAATATTTTATTTTGTTTAATAGTTAAATATATAATACAATAAATTAAAAAGATAAGGAAAAGATTGAGTTAGTTTGAGCTAGACATACTAAGTATTTGGATGAGATATAGAAAAAGAAGAAAAAAGTGATATAACGCATAATGTGATATTTAGATAAGGAAAAGAAGTTAGGAAGCCATGTGCATGGCCTTAAATGGTTGGAAGAGGTATGAAAGAGGAGGATGACATGACATAAGGGATGAGACTCATGAGAGAGACGACTGCTGGTAACGGGTAACCTAAGCTTGAGTGACGAGTTAAATGACGAAAATAAAAGATTAGATGATAGCGTGGTTAGTGAGATAAAGATATAAGAGTTCTAATTTGAAAATAATAATTTTTTATTCTTCGCCTACATCTTAAAATACACATTTTATGTTCTCAATACAAACAGTACTGATGTAGTATTATTTTATCGTCCATGTAAAAAAAAAAGTAAAAAAAAAAAAAACAAATGAAAACTGAAAGCCACGTGGGCGCACGTTGGTGGGATATATGAATTGGCACCCGGCTACGAAATATTCAAAACTCTAAAACCAAAATTCGTTTCCCGCCTCCCCTTCAAAGTTCAAACCCTTAAAGATCTGCTCAAATCATTTTCAGCTTAGATCATTCAATAAAAATTCAATCAACAATGTCATCATCTGCAGTACGCCGGGTGAAAGAAGCCGGCGGTGGCGCAGATAAGATCACCTCTGCCCCATCATCGAAAACATCCAGAAGCACAACCCCGATATCTGAAAGAATCATATGTCGAGGTGGAGTTTCCGTCAATATGTCTACCGGTAAAGAAAACGCTAATAGTTGCAGAGCGACTTCAAGGATTCGGGCCGCCGCCAAGCCGCAGAAGCCGCTCGTCCCTCCGATGGTTCGTGCCGATAAGGATAGCGTTGAACAGCGTGCCACGTGGTCCACAAATTTGTCTGCGCGACCCAGAGGTAGGAGCTCAAGTCCATCTGAGTTTAATAGGATTACTTCTGATGTTCGTAAAACTAGGGTTTCTAGGGTTTCAGTGGATCGAAACGAGAGAAGTGTTAGCGTTGATAGGTCTTCTAGGGTTTCGGATAGGGTTGGTAAGGGGTCTTTGAAACCTTATAATTCTAAATCTAGTTCTGATAATGGAGTTCCGAATCCGAAAACTTGTGTTGTGAGTGTGGAGAAAAGCAGTGAAATTGGTAAAGAATTGAAGCCAAAACCTGTAAAAACTCAAAATGTTAGGGTTTCCGTAACTTCGCCGAAAAATGGTAAAGAAAGAGAGACCGTGTCACATGCTGATAGTTCGAACATCCAATCTTATTCGGATTCTGGTCCGAAAGTTTCAGAAAGTGTTAAATTGTTTGAAAAGTTCAGGTCAAAATCTTGTGTGGGTTTAAGGTCTAGCAATGGAATTGAAAATGAGGAGAATGGTGTTCGTTCAAGTTTCAGTAACTCTAGTGGGAAGTTGTCAAGTAGAGGGACCAGTTCTGATGGTTTAAAGGAGAAAGGCATTACTGAAGATAGTTTAAGTGCACGATCAACTGCCAAGTACCCAAGTAAACTACATGGGAAGCTTGCTTTTTTGGAAGAAAAGGTCAAGAGGATAGCATCGGATATAAAGAGGACAAAGGAGATGCTGGATTTGAACAATCCTGATGCCTCAAAAGTGATGCTTTCTGACATTCAGGAAACTGTTGCAGGGATCGAGAAGGCAATGGGTGATGTCGTTAGCGGTGAAAATTGTGAGAGAGTGAAGGGTTCAAGCAAGGTAACTGAAAGTGATAATCTGCAGAGTACAGTGAATACCACAGATAAAAAGAATAGTTCAATCAAGGAGTCAGGCGATACAAAAACTTCAGCTATGGGTTTGAATACTGATGAACTAGAAGCAAGATTCTTTCCTCACCATAAGTTACTCAGAGACCGGACAACACTAAAAGCATCTTCTGGAAGCCAAGAAACCCTAAAAACCCAGGTGGCTTTAGCGATTACTGAAACAAAACATGAGGATAAAGCGTTAAGTATCACTACTATTGGTGAGAAATGCATGGCACCGTTATCAGATTCTTCGAGTAAAGGGCAGTCTAAAGTTACAATCAGGGGCGATTTGGAGATATGTGAAGCTCAAGAAATGGACAGCACTGTAAATTCAAAAGGACGGGATCCTTCAAATGCTTACATTGGAAAAAGTAATGTAGAGGCAATGCTCACAGCTAATGAAACACTCGAAGATTGTGACGAAGAAGAAAACAAAGCAGTGATGATCTTTGTAGAGGAGATAGATGATGGGTTCAATAATCAGTTGAATGAGATAGGGCACAAGACTTCTACAGGTGGATGGTTTGTCTCAGAAGGGGAGTCTGTTCTTCTTTCTCATGATGATGGTTCATGCACCTTCTATGATGTTGCCAACTCCGAGGTACTAAATGTTGCTTCATCCCATTTAACGGTTTATGATTCTTTTAACGTCTTTGTTTGATTTATTTGCTATGTTACTATATTGCATTGTTTGTAGACATATTAATGCACATCCAAACGTTCAGTCCATAATCAGTAATGATATGTGATATACCATAAGCCGGGATGCCATTCATTAACTCCAAACGAATAGATACATTACATATCCATATTGGCCTTTTAGTTCGTAACCAAGTAATTTGACAATGCATGCTTGCGCTTTACCTGTTAGTGAATATGTTTTATACACATCAAATATGCAAAATAGTTGAGCCCCAGGAAGCAATTTAGGAATTTCACAATGTTTTTCTAAACATGTTACAGTTGGTAATGCTTTTGTTGCATATAAAATATGCTTCTTCAAGTTATATTAAATGCCAGTTATTGTACTGTTTATTAGATTAATGTGCTGCAGAACTTGATCCATATGTGTCACATATTAATGGCGGTAACTGTAATTTTAATCATGATTTGGTCAATTTGGATGATTGTCATAATATAGTTGTTGTGATCGTATTTAACGAGTTATATATTGAAAACGGACAAAAAGGTGCTTGGAGGACTCGTCTCAACATGTTCTAAAAGAACCTGTTTTGACTTGAACCTGTTACCCAACTCATCTAACATGCCCATTTTGCTATCTTTCTGTGTCAGTGTGATATAATAAACTCTTTTATGTTAGATTATGTAATGATGGTGGTTATTTCAGGAGAAATCTATATACAAAGCTCCAGCTGAAGTTTCACCTAATCTGTGGAGAGATTGTTGGATTGTACGTGCATCCGGTTCAGATGGCTGCTCTGGAAGGTATGTTGTGGCTGCATCGGCTGGAAATAGCATGGATTCGGGTTTTTGCTCTTGGGACTTTTACACCAAAGAGATACATGCATTTCACATTGAAGATGGGGTTTCTAATACAAGAACAGCACTTGCTCCATTACCCAACAATGTTTTGAACAGAAGACATGATTTAACAAATTTGACCCCAGAAAACCGACAGTGGTGGTATAAACCTTGTGGTCCACTTATTGTCTCGACAGCCAGTAATCAGAAAGGTGTTAGAATATTTGATATTCGTGATGGAGAGCACATCATGAAGTGGGAGCTGCCGAATTTTGTTTCAGCAATGGAAAACTCGAGCCCTTTGCAATGGAAAAACAGGGGAAAGGTGGTTTTGGCAGAGACAGAGAATGTGTGTTTGTGGGATGTTGGGTCTCTCACCCCCGAACCACTACTTTCAGTTTCTTCTAGTGGTAAAAAAATTTCAGCACTTCATGTAAACAACACTGATGCTGAGCTTGGTGGAGGGGTTCGCCAAAGGTAAGTCTTCTATCAGTTCTTTTAGAGGTGGCAATTTTGGCCCTTTTTATTTATGAATTTGTTGATTTAGTTTCTTTATGGAGTCAAACTTGGTTTAAAAAAGCGCGTATCAGGCATGCCTGATGCGGTGGCTGAAACGCATCAGGCGGTCTGATGCTCTGGGGGGTACGGGTTGCGCTCTGATGCGATCGACAGATGCGAGTAATGCGTGATGCGTTCCGTTATGGGTGTTTTGAATGGATTTTTACAGTAGCTCACATTCTGTTTTTTACAACAGTCGATGTTGATACTGATATGTCGTTATATTTACAAATATCATGTGTTTAGGGAAATTGGTTTGGTTAGATAGATTTTTGTATGGAATTTTGATATAAATTTCTTCACAACAGTGAACAGTCGACTGTTTCTTAATTCTTCTCTATGCTGATTGTCATTTATGAACTACTATTAAACTACTTTTAGTATTGATTGAAGAATTTTTTATATATAAGTACTTACAAGGTATAAAATGAGTTTAAAAGTAATTTTTGTGAAAATTAGGCGCATCACGCACCGGCTCCCTAGACTCTAAATGCATCAGAGCGCATCCTGCTTTTTTAAACCAAGGTGTTAAACGGGTTAAGTAAAAAAGAATTAGCTAAAAGGGAAACATGTATGATGGGTTTAACAAGTCAAAAGTTGCCAATAATCTAATTCTGGTGCATATATGATATTATGATGTATCCTTCTCAATAATTCTATTAAAAAAATTTAGAGGTGCTTGGAATGTTATTTAAAAGTGATTATGTTTCATCTAGTATGAAACTGAGTATTTGACCCATTAATTATCATATATCTGCAAAAAGTCTGTTTATTTGACATTTTGACCATTAAAAAGCTGATATTGCGATAATAAGTTTTCACAATAATCAGATAGTTTTAGAACGGAATTCCGAACAACCACTATAGTCATAATAACACAATAATTATTTAATAAAAAATTAAAAACCTGGTAAAAAGGTGTGCAAGGGTCACCACAACATGACCAGCCAATTTCATCCTGTGCAAAAAAATGGATCACTTCAACCTTAACTGCTTGACCTGATACCCTTCTAGGGATGTACTCGGTTCCAAAACCGACTGGAACCTGACCCAAAAAACAGATTCCAAAAATGCCCAATGTAAGAACCGAGAACCAAATTGTTTGTTCCTAATCGGTTCCGGGTAAAAAACCGAACCTGGTGGAACCGGAAACTGAAATAAGGGGAATGTAGGAACTGGGGACCGACCCAAAATTGTGTAAATTGGTTCGGTTCTGGTTTGGGATTGGGTCCGTTGCTCATTCCTATATAGCTATACCCTCCTATAGATTCTTTCATATGGTTTGCTCTTGTTGCACTACAATCTTTGTGTTTTTCATCTACGGTTTTATACATATATATTGAATTGTTTGCTATTCAGAGTAAATTCATCAGAAGCTGCAGAAGGGAATGATGGTGTATTCTGTACATCAGATTCGATAAATGTACTAGATTTTCGTCATCCATCTGGGATTGGTCTCAAGATTCCAAAATATGGTACCACTGTGCACTCTGTTTTCTCTCGTGGAGACTCCATCTATCTAGGTTCGAGTGGCTCACCATCAGCTGCTAGAAAACCAACATCCACCTCTCAAATCCAACAATTTTCTTTGCGTAAACAAAAGCTTTTTAGCACCTACATCTTGCCTGAATCCAATGCACACCCACATTACAAAGCCATCACTCAAGTTTGGGGTAACTCATATCTAGCCATGGGTGTATGTGGTTTGGGATTGTTTGTATTTGATGCATTAAAGGATGATGGCTCGAGACCATTAACAAGTGATTATGGAAGTGGCCAAAAGGTTAAAGAATGTATCGGGCCAGATAACTTATATTGTCCCTCATTTGACTACCTGGGATCCCGTGCTCTTCTTATATCAAGAGATCGCCCGGCCTATTGGAAGTACCTGTCTTAGGTAGTACTATTTTTACTCATGCTTTGTGAGTCTGTAATATAATGGTCATTAAGTGTGTCTTTTCATGTATTGCTTCTACATTTTCTTGTGAAAACCTTTGAAGTTATTTATTTCCATAGTTTTGAGCCTTTGAGTTCTTTTATTTGCCTTAAGAGGTACATCCTGTAAACTGCAGAAAAGAGATACGACGCCTCACCTCAGGATTTGTACTCTAGATACGAGTCTGTTTTGTTTTTTGTTTTTAAATATAGATAATTATCGATTTCTTTCATGCGTGTTAGTATTTTATCAAATTATTAGTCCAGATGTTGCAATACAAACTATGACAGCCCATTGAGTGCTTTGTTTTGTATGTATTTCAATTTGTGGAAAGGAACAAACAGAGCATATGCCTGCCTTTGTACGGTTCATTTGCAGGCCTGCCGGCTCATGGAACAATTCATAATGTATGAATATATACATCTATCCACCATCCTTTTAAATCCAAATATTTCTTGAATCTTTGGTCAATATTCTATCAGCAATGAACATCAACCACCGCCAACCGCAAGCTAAATGGACCACTGGACTCTGTGGCGGCAGTCCGGGGACATGTAACCACCACCACTTTTATATATCTTTTTTCTATAAAGCAAAGCTACCAAACTGAAGGAATTTGTATATGTATCTTTAATTCTAAAAAATAATGATGATATGAGTGAAATGTTTTGCAGGTCTCATAACATGTTGTCTTCCATGCGTCACCTTCGGTCAGATTGCAGAGGTGCTGGATGAGGGTCGAAGTTGTAAGTAACTAACCATTGTTTGTTCTAGATGTGAAGAATTCAATCCCTTATTGGGTTTAAAATGAAAGTTAAAACATAAAATCTACTTAGGGTATATTCTCAAACTTTTAACTTGTATATATTTTTTTATCTAAGCTCGAATTTTAAACGTCTGTTATCTATTTTTTAATATAAATAAAAGACTAACTGATATATAATTTATTATACAATCATAACTTTTTATTTAACAAATCAATTAATCTTGACCATCTATTTACTTTAAATTGAGAAATTAATTTTAATTTTTAAAGTTTAAAGTAATGCATATAAATTAATGATTTCAAATAAATGATTAATGATGTTGTTAAGGATGAACTTACAAATAGTTTTGCTTACGGTTTTATTTTGAATTTATCATATCAGGGGTTTTGCTTTTTATTTTGGTTTATTATAGGATTTGTTGAACTCTCATCTCTTCTATTATATTCCAATCTGATCTAATATCAATAAAAAGCTAACGTGAATACATTTATTGTATGATTTTAACCGTTTATTTAAAAAATAAATTTAATTACTCAATCTTGACCGTTCACTTAATCAAAATTAGAATTTTAATTTTGACTTTACTTCGTTTGACTTTGAAATAGCTAAAGCTTCCAATTTAAAAAGTCATTAAGTTTATCTTTATATCTTAATTATTACATTAATATTATAAACAAAGTTAACATTCATTAACATTAATTACGTGATATTATAAATATTAATAACGTCGATAAAATCGATAAACTAAAGACAAAGCTATGGTTAATATTATAAAAAAACAAATTAACCTTAATCTTTTATTTTTTTATCTTTTCTTTTATTATTAATAAAAGATGAACATTATCAATTTATTTAGGCACCCTCAACTCTCTATTTAGCCAAATTATTCTTTAATTAAACAATCATAGCCATTTAGTTGATCAAAACGAAAACTCAAATTCCACTATAAATTAAGAGATTATTCAAATTCATCTATAATATAAGATATAACTGGAGGTAAAATAAATATTACTTTTCACTACCGTAAAAAATTACATTAAATTTGATAACCATTTAGACTAAGAAAGTATTATAACCATTTGATTCATTAGTTTTATCTAGCGTCCCTTAATCATTTGTTTGGTTAATTTTATATATGGTATAATATATAAACATTTCATTATTTTGGAACATTTATTTTTCAAATTCTTATTATTTGTTGATATTTTATATTTTTATTTTTTTTGCATCTTATAATTTTTTTAGGCATCTTACCTTTAAAATATAACCATAAACTAACTGAACTTTCAGTTTACCATTCTTGGAGAGAGATTTTAACGTGAAGTTAGTTTATTTAATAAATGAACGAACGTGAGTATAAATATTTGTTTGTTTAGTTAAACGAACAAACACAAAAAATGGTATCTTTTGTTATTATGTTAATGAAACTTTGTTTATGTTCATGTGTGTTTTAAGAGTCTTTGGTTTTTCTACTAACACTGGGGTTTGCGAGTTCATATTCACGGGTTAACCTTAACCATTTAATTTCGTGTCAGGTTTTTATGTCTTGTGAGGAATTGTACTTGAAATCCTAAAAGAATCAATTTTGTATATACTTTTTAAAAATGTTTGATATAAAAAGCGTCGAGCGATCAAAACCCATCATTTTTACATGTTATCCAAGTTATCTATCTATATCTATCACCCGCATTTGTAAACCTGATTAGAACCACTGTAAATCGATATATGTTCTACATGCAGCATGTGTTCTTCAAGGTTGCATCTACGGTGCTTTGTTGTCGATTTCATGCCATTGGCTCTATGCATGCATGTATAGAGAGAAGTTACGAGCCAAGTATGGCTTACCATCTGACCCTTGTAATGATTGTTGTGTTCACTTTTGTTGCGATCCTTGTGCTCTTTGTCAAGAACATGCCGAGCTAAAGAACCGAGGACTCGACCCATCCAAAGGTGATTAGACTCTATAAATTATCAAACTGTAAAACCAATTTAGCAAGAAACTATCCATAATGATGCTAGCTAGCTATTATATGGCTTAACATAGTGGTGCTGGTTGTGTAATAGGTTGGATTGGGCCACCAAATGCTCCTCCACAAATGCCACCAGCAATGGAAAGATGAGTTTGAAGTTATTGTGATTTGATGAAGGGGTTAACTTGCAATTTGAATAAGGTTGAAATGTAAAACGCTATTGTATGTATTGGACTTAAAATATTTCTATTGTGTGTATCGAATTTTTAATTGTCGCTATTGTATGTATTAAACTTTCTATTGTATGTACTAAACTTGTAACTTTTTACCTTTTTATTTAACCAAAATACATACAATAGCAACAAATTAAAAGTTTGATACACACAATAGAAATTTGTAAAGCTCGATACACACAATAGCAAAACGTGACAACTTGAATACATTTTAGTAAACTAAACCCTTAATTCTATTCATTTCTCATTTTACAAAGATTTAATTTTTCATTCATGAAAAAGAAAAAACTCGATCTTTAATCTTTATTATATGTTAAAAGAAAAAAGTTATATTGTTATCATTTTATTTTTAGAGTATTTTCCATCAATTATCTCCTTTTATTTTTTTAAATAACTTACCAATAAGTTGTTTCCTTAAATACCATTTTTTAAATGATTTAGTTTGTTAAAACTTAAATATCTTCACAAAAATATTTATTTAATTAATTTAATACTACATATTTTCGTGAATGTAAACACATATGCTTTTAATACTTCTGGCTATTGGGAGTCTCTTTGTAGGATACTTGGCTATTGGATTAAATTAAAAAAAAATAAAATTTAATTATAAAGAAGTTTTACAGAAAAATCAAATTTGATTATAAAGAAGTTCTACACGTATGCCTTCAATACGTTGATATATTCACTAAGGGGCTATCGTCGTCTATGTTCATTGATTTCCGCAACAGTTTAAACGTCCGTGATAAACCTCCCGATCAAACTTAGGGGGGATGTTAATGTATTTATTATTGTTGTATTCCTTTCGTATGGCCCAAGGCCCTTTTGTTGTGCATAGCCCATGTACTTGTATTATTTATAAATGTTGATTATTGAGATTTGATTTCATGGGAAAATAATCATTAACAGTAGCGTTTTGACCATCAAAAATTTCTTTTCATCTAGTGTAAGCGTCTTGATCCTAACATAATATAATATCATCATGAAAATAATAAAATAAAAACACCAAATGAGGAAGAAGGTTTATACAGAAACTGAATGTCGCAGCCCACCAAATAGCATTCGATCGATTAAGCTGATAAAATCAAGTTAAAAATAATAAGAATTTATAAGTTAAAAGCTACTGTAATATTAATGATAATAATAATAATTATTATTATTATAATAAGCTAATTTAACATTCAAAGTTGCATACATTTTACTATATAATGATACAAAGTTGGATATATTTCACCATTTCGGTGAAATCAATCCTTTCATCACTTGTATTGAACCTTAATTAAAGCTTATCATGTGTCCAAATTGACTACTTAAAAATAGTTCATTAATGGTTCATTTTATCCCTGAAATGAGTCTGTTTTGATATATCTTTATTATATATTTTAATTTAATTTTAATTTACTTCTTTCATGCCTATTAGTAGTTTAATAAAATAGTAAATCAAATGTTGCAATCTGTATTTGCAATACAAACTATGACAGCCATTAGTTGCTTTGTTTTGTATGTACTTCAATTTGTGGAAAGGAACAACCAAGGCATATGCTTGCCCTTGTATGCATGGTTCATTTGCTGGCCTATGGAACAATTCATATATAGTGTATGACTATATACATTAATCCAACATCCTAAGAAATCTAAATACTTCTTCAATCTTTCATCAATATTCTATCAACAATGAACATCAACCACCACTCCCCGCAAGCTAAATGGACCACCGGACTCTTTGACTGTGGCGGCAGTCCGGTGACATGTAAAACACCACCCCCATTACATATGTAATTATGTATCTTCTTTCTTTATCAAGCAAAGTCACCCAACCGAAGGAATCTATATATGTTTCTTTAGTTCTGAAAAATAGCAATGATACGAGTGACATGTTTTGCAGGTTTCATAACATGTTGTCTTCCATGCGTCACCTTTGGTCAAATTGCAGAGGTGTTGGATGAGGGTCGAAGTTGTAAGTAACTAACCATTAACCATTGTTTGTCGTAGAGGTTAACAATTCAATTCCTTGTGAAAATGAGGGTGAAAACATAAAATCTACTTACACACACACACACACATATATATATATATATATATATATATATATATATATTCTATATAAAAAATACAAGTAAATTAAAGTATTCTCAAATGTTTTACAATTTATCCAATATATATGTACGTTTTTGTCACGTGCAACAAGTCATGTACCATATATTTGAACCACTGTCAACCAGTACCTGGCTTTACATGCAGCGTGTGTTGCTCATGGATGCATCTACGGTATTTTGTTATCGGTTTCATGCCATTGGATCTATGCGTGCATGTTTAGAGAAAAGTTACGAGCCAAGTATGGTTTGCCATCTGACCCGTGTAATGATTGTTGTGTTCACTTTTGTTGCGAACCTTTTGCCCTTTGTCAAGAACATGGCGAGCTCAAGAACCGAGGGCTCGACCCATCCAAAGGTTGGCTCTATAGATTATTAAAATTTGAAACCAATTTAGCAAGAAAATGACCATATATATGCATGATGCTAGTATGCGGCTTAACATAGTACGTTGTGCTGGTTGTGTAATAATAGGTTGGATTGGGCCACCAAATGCTCCCCCACGCATGCCACCTGCAATGGAAAGATGAGTTTCAACTTATTGTGTTTTGGTGATGGGGTTAAACTTGCCAACCTTTGAAATGTTGAATTGCTTAAAATTACTTAACTCTATTCAATTCTCATTTTACAAGATTTACTTTTTCTTTCAAGAAATAATAACATGTTTATCTTACTCCTATATAATGCATGTATCACCTAAAAAACTCTTAATTTTAAGAAGAGTAAATTTACTAAAATACCCCTCTTTTATACCTCTCATTTACCCCTTCTTTAAGTCTACAATTAATGAATTTAAACAAATAAATATTGAAAACATAACCGACAATTAATGAATTTAAACCAATACTTATAACTGAATTATTTCTAACTATATATTTTTAATATTAACTTTTGATTTATGAGATCACCATACTTATAACTGAATTAAGTCTAATTATATATTTTTAATATTAACTTTTGATTCATGAGATCACCTAAAATTCTGTTTTCAATAAATCAAGTTCAAGAGATTTCACAAACACCAAACAAATGAAAGAGTCAAAGAGTTGAAATTTATAAACATTGCATTCTAACTCAATTACATAATAATTGAAACTATGAAACATTACACACACATATACATACATATATATAATCAACAACTTCATGATTCAGCCATGAGACAAAACTCTTCCAACAAACTGAAATACAAATAACTCAGAGTTAGCAATTTAATTCTTAATTTCAAAGTGGCTCTAGCAAAGAATCTTCACAAACTCATATGATCTTCATCTCGCAAAGAATATTCATAAAACTCATATTAGTTTTTTGTGATTATTTTGCACAAAACTCATCACAACCTCCTCTATATTCGTCGTCGCCGCATTACGCGGGTACCACACTTCTTAAGTAATCAATACACTTATAACATGCTTAAAATTTTGAGGATTATATTCAACTGGCTTCATTTTAACATGTTAGATATTTAGGTTATCTGAAAAGCAATTAGCCAATTACAGTTGGTGAAGCGTTGATTTTATCACTTAATCGAGTATTTCTATACGTAATATGAAGTAATATGTTTGTTAGCGTATCTTTTGCTTAACAGTTGTTGGATTGTAATTAAGGTAGTTTTATTATGGATTCAAGTTCAGGTCTTATAAAAAAATGCATAGAATAAATGAATGTTTGAGATTGTTATTGAATGAGTTCAATAAACTTTTTAAAAAGATCAATATTTTAAAGAGTTGTTTTTTGTAAAAAAGATTCATACGCCAGTTTAACAAATTTACCTCACTTTGTGAACAGGGTGATGCATGCATGCGTTATGGTTTTTGAACATCTTGAACAATATTCAATAACCAACGAATGAAAAAAGCGTTCATCCTAAATTGTCTTCCTAAAAAATGTCTATCAATCTTTTCTTTGCATTTTAATCTTGTATTTTATATGATACACATGTGCATTTGTTTGCATGTGTTCATATGCACATGCACACATGTGCATTTCTTTAATTGAGTTGAAAAAAACGCAGATATGCATATTTTTTATCAGACTTCAAAATATACCCATGTTCATATTTTTGCACCAAAGCTGACAAAACCTAGCAAAAAGTGAATATTTTTCTTCTACAAAATATAGCAATATTGTGTCAAATTAAAAGGCATAATATTCTTGTTTTTTGGTAGAATTTTGGTATTGTCAAACTTTTGTAAATGCAAAAAGAACCAAATTACTCTTTTCCTATTTACAAATAACACCTTATCATTTGACGCCGTTGATCTTCAAATTCAATGATAGAGATTGGTTCTCGTGATTCTCGCACTAAAATTGATTTTTGATTGACACTCCTAAGTACGAGGGGGTTAATATAAAAAAAGGCGAGACAAAATATGACATTGTTTGTTAAAGGGTATTTTTGATATTTTATTATCATAATTTTCTCTCATCAAATTATCGCCTATTCTCTCTCTCCCTAGTCAACCCATTTTAGATGGGTTTTATAGAGAAATGGCTCATTTATCTTAACAATTATCTTGATATCAATGATGTAGGCGACTATGCACATTTATCTTAACACTCACTCATCTCAATTCACCATTCGACCTAAACCTCCTTCTCTAGTAGAATATCCGACATAGAGAAAGTTACCACATGCTACCTATTCAATTTGCGTAACCCTTAAATTGCACTTCCAGCCTCCATATTGCCACTGCTACAGTTCAATTGTTTCACACGCCTCACGTCATCAAGCAAAACACCCACTAATTAAGGTTACCGGTTTGGTCTGGTTTGGTTGATTTTTTATATAAAGAGAACAAACCGAACCGGTTTCTTGCTTAATCTTTTATGAGCTTTAATTAATTATAATAATATTATTATTATTATTATTATTATTATTATTATTATTTTACTAGCTAAGCGACCCGTGTGTTAACAGGAGGATGATATAAGTCAAATTTGAACTTATATAGCTTTAATGAGTACTAACACGTATAGTAAAAATAATAGAAATAAATTAAAGCAATTCCGATTAACAGACAATTATGGTTGACACATTCAAGAAACAATGTTGATCATGGCAGTAAGTTCAAGTTCATTAGTCTATTGTAATTCATATATTTAATTTTACTTAAAAATTTCATCAACTTTAATATATACCTTTTAAAAATCATCCGAAGATTAAAATGATTAGTAACTATAAAATGACGATGGAATTATTTACTCAATCATATGTATATATATACACACAAGTATATATATATATATATATATATATATATATATATATACTCTCATCATAAAGCATATAAAATGAATATAAGACTTTATGTAAATTTTGAACTAATTTCTAATTTGAAATTAAACGCACCGTTAGATATATCATTTAAAGTAATCCGTTGTAACACCACTTTTCCAGTTTTAATTTAAAAACATTATCTTACGAGTTAGCACAAAAAAGATATCAGAGTTTCTCAAAAATACTGTTTCTAAACATACACATGCTAACATTTACGAAAGTAGTGTCAAAATTTGCTTCTAGAAAACTAGGAGTTATCCGACTGAACATCGCGCTGGGGCCTTACCCTTGCTGGAACCTGCAAAACCTGCAACGTGCAACACTGAAATATAAGCTAACGCTTAGTGAGCATACTAACCGAACATAAACAATGTAAGGATGTCTCTCATCCAAGCTGTGTCATCTGGAGTAACGTCTCCTCAGGATGTTTTGCATCCCACCTATATTATCTGCAACCTGCAAATCTGTTACTATACTAGGGTTTATCTACACCATAGTGTTGAATGTCCCCAGTGCTTTCTTTGGGTATAAAGAGCTCGATATACCCCTTTCTATTATCTTGGATACAAAGCTACGTTTGCACGTACTAAGTATCCTCTGTGCCGGGCTTATCTACACCTCACAGGTGTAGCCTATCCCAACTGCTATTGGTACACAACTCACTGTATACCCTGTCTCTGTTCTTGTGCATAGTTATGCTCACGGCATGTCTATACACGTGTACTTGTATTACATATCATATCTGGGCATAACATAACATATCATATCTGGTCATAACATAACATATCATATCTGGTCACGAATGCATATCATATCTGGTCATGACATAACATATCATATTATATTTCTAGTGCACATATACATATACTGGCTCATAAATACTTATACTGCTTTGGTGTACAATTACACCATCTGAGTGGCTGTGTATCACAATACTGTTCTTTACACACGGTTACACCTCACACATATTCTGTACCAAGCTTACTTTCATTATATACATATAACATTCATATCATAGTATAGTTATCATGTTGTTTATCTAGATCATAGCCATATGCTAAACATGCTAAAGAACTAGTACACTCACCTGGTAATTGTGTAGAATGCTAAACAGATTAATTTTGCTGTCAAGTCTGCAGATACCTTCCTGTACCAGAGATTAAGCTAAACATCATAAATTGTACAAACTGAACTGAGAAAGGGCCTACACGGGCCGTGTACCCTGCATATTACACGACTACTCTTGGCCACATGCCCTGTGTTGACACATCACCCTACACGGGCCGTGTAACCCTACACGGGCCGTGTACCCTCTATGCTACACGACCATGTATCCCTACATGGTCTGTCACCGCCTTTGACCTCTACACGGGCCGTGTAACCCTACACGGGCCGTGTACCTTACATACTACACGACCATGTTACCTACATGGCCTGTCACCGTCTTAAAAACTTGTACACGGGCCGTGTACACGACCGACCTGCAGTTTCTGTGATTAACATGTTCTTGGTTCTAAACTTCATTTATAATTGATCTACATACTGTAGGGGTGTTTTACTACACCCCAAATAACTACTAACATCAAACTAACAACCACAAACACTTTCAATCTATGATTTAATCATTTGACCCATTAGAACTTCAAAAGTGTCACACCCCGCCTTGGCGGAAACACGAGGTACGACGGAGAGGATCGTCATAACACATTGATATATGAATAGAAAATTTTACTAAATGAGTTCACACCAACGTGTCACGATGTTTCCCTAAACTTCCAGATTTGACAACAAAAATGTTTTTAACTAATTAAAATAGAAAACCAACTAAAAAAATTCTGAAATTTTTACAGAACTTCTAAATCTCATGAAATATGCTCTAGATTTATTTTGAAGAATTCTCGTGTTATTTAGAATAGGTTTTTGAAATATCAAAGTTAGTAGGTTAAAACTGTCAGAAATCACAGATTTGCGCACCTAAACGATTTTGATTATTTGAGTGACCAAATCAACTTAGTTTTGTATGAAACCAGTTGGAGATGAAAGGAGACTCAAAGAACTTATTTTTAGTGTCAAGAATCGATTTTTTTCATTCTGTTTTGGCCGAGATATGGCCTATTAAAGTTAGTACATATTCTGCCCAGATTATAGGTTCTTGTTCTTTAAGTTTTAAATTAAATAGACCAATCCTTGGGGTTTGATATTCAACAAAACACATCAAAATCATAACTTTATGTGTGATTAGGATGTGTTTAATCCATCAACCACGTTTTACATGCAAAGAAACAAGGAGAAGAAATTAAAGATTATAGAGGAACATGTACATACCTAAACTTCTCAAATGAAGATCAAAGGCACAAGCTTTCCTTGAGGATTGAAGAACAACAATTATGAAGATGTGTATGCTTGAAAGAAATCAAGAGGAGAGAGAGAATGGGCTGCATATTTCGATGGGGTGAATGTTGGGGTGTTTAGGATGTTTAGATGAGTTTAGATAAGTATATATGAATTCAAATTTGAGTTTTAGTTGCTATCCTCCCCCAAAACTCTCTCTCTTGGCCGATTCTTTTTTTTTTTTGGCTGATATATTTATATGTATATACATTATTATTACTTAAATTAGTTTAGGAGTAGAGATTTAATTTGAATTGATGATTGGTTTTATCTTTTTTTTTATTTATTTAAGCCTTAGCCGATATATATATATATGTATATAAATTATATTATTATTATTTATTTATTATAAGTTCTTAGTGTTGTATGTATTTATTTCTTGTAGGTGTGGTTAACCATTCATGTGTTATATTGACTTATTAAGGTTACAACTTTCATGTGATTTTTAAACTTGCTATCTAGTTATTAGTATAAACTATTATATACTATTAATATTGGTATTATTTATTTTGTGTACTAGGAATCGGTTAAATGCTCTATCGTCATAAAGACTTAGGTTTCTCCCACTTGCTAGCTCTACTATCTTATTTGAAGAATTTAGACATATATAACACCTAATTCTAGCATCTACTAGACCTTAGGTATCACACAAGCACATAGATTTAAGTTGTATAGCTGGCAACGATGTACAAGTTAGACTCAACTAACCTGTTTTAGGTGACGGATGTCACAAAAAGCTACAACCAATCTTACCTTGAGCTACTATGAGTATATGTGCTGATTATTTGATGCCATAACTGCTGTCAAGCTTGATCAGAATTGCAAGAAAAGACATGGCTAGCTACACTCACGTATGTATGGAGGCTGAGAAATGAGTTGTGTTGTAACCTTGACTTAGAAAGTCAAATATATAATACAAGTATGGAATATTGACAGAATAGCCCCTGGACTTATTTCACTTTCAAAATAGCAACTTTAGCCCCTCTAGTTTTATAAACACATATAATTTTTAATAATACTAGTCATAGAAATTTTTTAACTTTGGGGCGTTACATCCGTGAACTTGTTTTATCATTTTCAATCGTTATTGAAATGTTATGAATAGAGTTGTCATGTATAGAATGAATCACCTTGATTTCTTCCTTTCTTTTGAATGCACTTCCAATGAAGACCGCTTTGGAGCAGATGAAGGAGGTTGTTTATTATCCATTAATAACTATAATTAAAAGACATTAGCATTTGTGAATCATTTTCATGAAATGTAAACAAAATTTATTTACCCAAAGAACAATAAAGAAATGGTGCAATCTTTTCAAGGAGTTGCAAATAATTTTGCGTTTGGAAAATTGAGTATCTTATCTTATAACTTTATTCAAAGAAGGATATTTGAAACAGATTACTATTAGTGGGTGTTTGGTTCGCAGATTTTTTTCATGGGATTTGCATGCTGTCAAAGGATTTGCATTTGACGGGATTGTAAAATGGATTTGCATTTGGCAAAATGGTAAAATGGAAAATCCTTCATACAAAGCATTTTGAAATACCATTGGGGGTGGATGCATTTGTAAAATCCCTTGAGTAAGGGAATTTGAGGGATTTTAAAGAATTCCCAGCATTTAAAATCCCTTCCTTTTTTTCCAACCAAACACAATATTTTCCTGTATTTGAAATCCCATTCCCATGAAATCCCACGAAATACAGTGAACCAAACAGGGCCTTAGGGTTTCTGGAAACAAAAGGCGACTCCTTCTGCGTTACCTTCTTTGACGTCCGACTTCCTTCCGATGCTTACCTCTTCGACAACACAGCCCTTAACAACAGTTTCCTAATTGTAACTAATCTAAAATTCAAAAATTGGTTTAATTAATTAATTAATTAATTATTATTATTATTATTATTATTATTATTTTGTTCTAAACAATAACCGGTTATTGCAATATAGAAAAAAGTGTAGGGACACTCTAGTAATTTTATTGGACACATCATTTATCTTTTTCTTTAACTAAAACAAAAAAAGTTTTCTTCATTCATCTTTCCTGACACGGTGACACCCCCTCCCCCCAAAACCCCCAACCTGGTTCCAAGTCCAAACCCTTGTTATCTCTTTCAACCACGGGCATCTCCGGCGACACACCAACGGCCGATCCAATCGGAGCTCTATTTACGTCGGAAATAGCTCTTAACTGTCAGTCTTTGGATAGTGGCTTGAATCTCAGAAATTTGATGGAAACAATAGACGGACCTGCCCCGGAGGTTCGAAGCGAAGGTGAACCCGCGCTTGTGGAGGAATTAGGGCAGAATGTTGATGTGATCTTCGTTAAAGTTGATGAGGTACGATTTTTGTAGCTCAAATTTAAAGTCCAAGTGCTTCCGGTTGTTAAATTTTCCCAGTTTATATGCCAGTCATTTTCTTATGTTAGATGATGACGCACGGTTAATTGATGACGATCTTTGCAATTCCAGTTGTTGAGGAAACTTTATTTTTAGTAGATATTAAATAAGGAACGGCTTTGTCTTTTTGCTCCTGTTATTTTGTGTTTTTATAATGAAATGGCAAACAAACTATAGCATTGATGCGAATTTGTGGATTATCGGGTGTTATCTGTCTTTCTATGAAACGATACCTTACCGCAAGTCTTGCATAGTGAAATTCAGCAAAAAAATGTTAAGCTATCATGTTGGAATTTTTATTATAAAGAATTGTCTCTAGGAGACCCTAAATATAGGTCATGAACGAGTGAATTTATTGTTTCTTTACTAGGCCATGCCTCTGTTCCTAAATCTGAGCTATTTATTCTAGTTCATTCTACTATTCTTTAATCTGAGCTATTATGATCTTAGTCTAACTGTCTAAGAAAGAGAATTTCCTGGATAGAAGCTTTTAAAGCTTTAGGAGCTTATATGCTAGAGGATTGAGCTAGATAACATCCAGGTGTGCTTTCATAGATATCAATTTTGATCCTAATGTTCAAATGGAAATAGGTAAGTAATGTAACTTTCGTATATTCATCAGGGGCTCTTATGGAGTTTTGGTAGATCCTGTTTGACTGGCCTGCCTTTTTTTTATTGAACAGCTGCCCACCTTTTGTTGACCTTGAACATAAACCTTGACGTTTTCCACAACTATTTTAGTTCAAATCTTGATTCTAAATGATACACCCTTGGTTGGATGTCTATCAAATTGTTCATTTTGATCATTAGTATTCTTCCATATTTTATGATTAATGTTGAAGTCATGTTTCTAGCAAAGGTATTGCTTGCTACGCTTGTAAGGAACTAATGATTATTTTACTTGTGAATCACCTTTTGATATTCCACTAGCCAGATGTCAACAAAATTGACCATTTTATAGAGTTTTGCTAACAATAGCGCTTGGGGAATGGTTAGTGAATAGCAAAATGTTACAAAGAAAGAGCACCTGGTTTACTGTTTTTCAGATGACAGAAAAAAAATCACTGATGGGTATGTTGGAGGGAGAGAAAAGTGGTTATGTTTAATCATGGTTGAAGTTTCTGTAATTTTAAAGGCTAGCATTTGCCTATTATATATTATGGGTTTTAGGTTTAGGATACTACAGACTGATGAGATATTCTATTAGTGTAAGTAATAGATTTCATTGCATAATATGAATTAGTTGCCTTTCTGCGTGTGTTTTTTAATTGTATGCTAATCGTATTGCATCACATTTTTCAATAATCAATACGTATGCATATGTATTTCATTTTAGTTTGACATGATATAACAGCTTGAAAAACGGTTGAACGAAGTTGAGCAGTTCTACTCAAGGACTAATAAGAAGCAGTCAAACACTTCTAAAGCTAGTTCAGTAATGAAAGACAAAGATAAAGATAAACAAATGACCAGCTTCAAAAGGCGACAGCAGGATGCGTCACGCAGAGAAGCAGCTGCTGCAAAGAGAATGCAAGATCTTATGCGACAGTTTGCTGGATTATTACGTCAGCACATCATATATCCTTTGCATCTTCTTGTTGAAATTATCCATTTAAACTGAATAATTATTTGCCAAACTTTTCATAAAATGCGAATCAATTGGATTTTCTGTTTTTGTGGTTTTTGTGGGCTGTAAATTGGGGGTAATGGCTCAATTAGGAAGCATTCTAAGACAAAGATAAAAAATATTCTATAGTGATTAGGGATTGCTTGTCTACATCAGCTTTGCTTCATCATACTATATTTGAATAGGTATTTTATCATGGAAAAAATTTCATTTTAATGAGTCCCATCACCCATGTATATGTTGCAAGGAGAAATAAAGATACAAAAGTAGGCCCAATATACTTGTGAATAGATTTAAGATTGGGCTTACAATCTGGAGAGTGGAGGGAAAATTTGTAAAGAAATGGGAACTAAAATTGCAATAAATCTTCATATACTTAAAATTTAAATTATGATAAAGCCTGCTCTTGTTTCTTATTATCCAAACATGTTTGTGTGTTTGAACTTCCTTTACTATCTTCGGTTCACGGGGCACAAATGGGCTGGACCATTCATGCAACCTGTGGACGTCGTGGGACTTGGTTTGCATGATTACTATGAGGTAATTATTTACTTTTTTAGAGTTGTGTCATAAACATTTCATGATGATACATGCCTTCTATTTCTCCATTTTGATGGAGTAAGCAGACAAAGGCTTTTGAATTTTTCTAGTCAATAAAAATAAGGTATGCTATAAAGATGCATGCACATATTCTAGTTTTCTACAACCTTTTCTATTGATCTCCTGTTACCTTCATGCATATCAAAAAATCTGTATTTCCTTTATGGTGTGTGGCATTGCTCACTTTATGTTGGTGTACAATTTTCAATCTAGATAATTGAAAAGCCAATGGACTTCAGTACAATAAAGAACAAAATGGAGGCAAAAGATGGCACTGGGTATAAAAATGTCCGAGAAATATGTGCCGATGTGAGATTAATTTTTAAGAACGCCATGAAGTATAATGATGAGAGAAATGATGTTCATGTGATGGCCAAGACTTTATTGGCAAAATTTGAGGAGAAATGGTTGCAGCTTTTGCCAAAAGTTGATGAAGAGGTAAAATATAATCGAAGGAGTTGATAGCTTTCTTTTTAAAAAAATAAAATTATATGGCAAACAGGGGAAATATTGTAATTGTTCGATGGTCATTTGGTAACTTTTTAATACTCTGAATTTTTAGGATGAAAGACGAAAAAAGGAGGAAGCAGAAGCACAATTAGATATACAGCTTGCTCAGGAGGTTTCTCATGCAAAAATGGCGAAAGAATTAAAAACCGAAGTAGGTTAAAAGTTTAAAACTTCTATTTCCTGTTTGTTTGTTCTTTTAATAATTTTTTAAAATCAAATTTACTGCTCTATCTTTTTAATTTGCTTTTAGTAATGTTCTTGATTATAATGATTCTTCCTTTTCAGCTTGGCATGGTTGAAACACGTCTCGAGAGACTGAGAGAAGTGGTGCTCCGAAACTGCAGGTTTGTCCTAGCATCATTCTTATTATCAGAGTGCTGCCCTTCTCTACTTTCTGTACAACTTCAAAGCATTAATGAGTCAAAAATTCCTAAAGAGTACTTTTAGTTCTCGAAAACCTAATATATAGAGACATAGAGTTGAAATTGTAACACCGTGGTTTCCAAAAATTTGCCATTTATAAAAACTTTTCAATATCTAGTCAATAATTTGTAACGGAAGACTTTTCATCACAATACGTGAATATAAACACTATAACATTCACGTCTACCCATATAGAACCACATCATTACTTTCGAAATCTAAAACCTTAACCTTAACATCCAGTGTACCAAGCTAGTAAAACACATTAAGCTATAACCGAGAACTATCCAGAAGTAACCCCATCTTACAAGGCCAACCGCAAGCTATCTGCACGAGTACAAGACCCATTTAAAAAAGATACAAGTGTCAGCTAACACCTCATTAGTCAATAGCAGAAAATATAAAGTCAAGCCCTCCAAATATTCGCAAGATAGTTAGCGGTGAACGAATACTCACTAAGCATTCCCGTCCCCCCCCCCCCCCCCCCCCCCCCCCCCGCATACTTGACCCATCAATACCCGGAAACACATAACATATAAACGGTCAAGAATCAAACGTGTAAATCGAACCATTAAACTAATTGGTCATTAATGACACCGAATGCCGTATAACCATATAACCATTATGCTAGATATGTATCGTTTTATTCACCAAATCATTAACCATACTATCAATTATGTCCGTAACCGTATACCCAAAATCAAGTAACATATAACGGGTCAAATGTTTATCACACTGAATAAATTCATCATATAGTCATATCACCATCATAAATCTTAATCATAACCGTATATCATAATGGTATACCGTTAAGGTGTTCTTACTATAGAGTCTAAACCTACAAGGAAACCCAAAGTTCACTACTCATGTGCTCGGCAACCCATGCACCAAGTAGGTCGCGACTCCCACCCGAAACATAGATTTTTAGAGTATCTCCGCTTTCGCTACTCCGACTGTGTGAGGTAGAAGTACTTTGCGTTGTTGTTTAGTGTGTAAGTACAAACGGAGGTCAACCGTCCATCTCCTCACACCCTTGTGATGTTCTGCATATGACCTCAACCGCACGGTCACACATCACTCTAGTACACAAGTACCGAGGTACCCACATAGCATGTGCCACACGGATTATCTAGAAATCCCGGTGACTCATATTGGCTAGCACTTTATCCTAGAAGGTCACAATATCCAACTAGGCCCGCTGTTTATACTGCAGTAGATATCCTAGAAGGTCACAACTAACCTACTAGGCCCAAAGTCCGTATGTGAGTAGGATAGGTCTCTACCCCGCCCGCTAAGTCCGATAGTGCATACAAATCATAATTCATTCGTTAACATGCAACTAAGCAATTACATTATATAATATTAATTCCAAGTCATCACACATGCAACAATTCGCTTCACACATTTCCAATATAGCATGCATATCAAGTATTAACATATCGCATCACATACTTTACCAAACCGCCATACATGTAATATATCTATATGTAAGATCCACATAAGGGATATGTAACTAAGTAGCTAACGTACCGTAAATCATAAATGATCGAGCATATGATATATTAATTCTACGATAACAAATAACCAAATCATAGGTATTGTATTTCTATAACCTATGTGCCAATTAGGTTAGATTCCACTTTTATCCCATGTTAAGTAGTGTCATACTAACAATAACCCTAGTCATGCGTTACCAAGATTAGCTACTCAATTCATGTACAAGTAATCATCACCGTTAAGCGATTATCAAGAAAACCTTCATCAAATACCCGTTTTGTCTATGTACTCGGTTTTTGTAAATTCTATTGAACTCACCTCGACGATTTCAACAGTAACCGCACTCCTCCAAGCCTCTAATGAACACTCGAAACCAGCCTACAATGATACAAGCAACATCGAGTCGGAATATGGTTTACGACACGAATTGTTCAATCTCATTATCCACTTCTTATTTATATCATAATTATCTGCATTTGCGTATGGAAAAGTTACGACCAACTACACGAAAACAATTACATTTATTAGATACTTCTCACCAAGTTTAATTCTCCATTTGTCGCTAACACTAAACACACTCGAAAACCTCTTGTCACTAAACACTCATGCATACACATCAATTACTAGTGACACCCATACATGCAAATCTTATATCATTATTAGTGACATGCATAGACCTATACATAAGCTATTAATGACCAAACCACCTTTTGTGACATCATGATCACGCACTCACACATCTTTATCAGCGACTATCACAAGTACACCATCATTTTTCCGCTCACGACACTTCGGTGTTTCGGTACTCATCGCAACAATCACACACTCACTAGTCCTTTTGTTCTCGTAAACCATTCTACATGCACCTCTTTTGTTATCCATCGAATTGTAATTAACAAGAAACAACCTTCTACCTAATGCCATTCGCAAATTGAAACACACACCCACACATTTGAGAATTAATTGACACCCTTACACTCATCCAAGTTGCCTTTGAATTCAACATACAGAACACACAATACTTTCTCATGCAATTCATACACACACATATTAACCACACATGTACCATGAATTGAATTGAAACAAATATCTTATGTTTCATTCGTAACTTTCAAGCCATAGTTATCTGATTATCATATGGAGGTTTAATTTCGTTGAATCTAAATACTAGGAATATAAGACTAAATAATGAAGCCTATCAAGCTAGAAGAAAACCGTATGTCATCTCTCGGCTATGAACCCTTAGCCGATTAATTCCCCATCAAAACCCCTACACAAAAACAACTAGGCTAGAATACTTGTGGAGAAGAGAATGCTTGCTAAACCTTGATCCTTGAGCCTTGATCCTCTCACGATTGCAAAATCCTTGGCTGCAGATCTCTCTCTTGAAACTCACGGCCAACAATTAGGAGGTAGGGAGGAATGGCCAATAGTTGGACTTAAGGAGAATTAGGGTTTACTTAAGTTGATTATTAAGTTTGGGAATGGCACTCTAGTCCCCTAACATTCTTTTATCACCTTTAGTCCTTATATTATCCATCATCTTAATATTTATATAAACCATTACTAATTCTTAAGGGAACAATTAATCAAAAGACTTTATTATTATTAATAAATCGTGATTACTTTGCAATAATTATTTATAATTTACGAGAAAGCAGAATGATTCTTTATTACATTGATTATCAAAAGTTTGGTCGTTACAGAAATGATATGATATTTGTAGCATAATTAACACCCTACTTATTGATAGCCACATCTACAACTTTTAAACACAAAGTGTTTTGGGCCAACCTGACATGACAGGTACTTATTTGAACTCAAAAGTTACTTGTTTTGAGCCGTTGACCATCCCGCCCATTTTCTCGCCTCTATTTATTTTTAATGAGCTAGTCATTTGACAAACTATCACATGTTTCGTTTGTTCAGAAGTTCGGTTTTTATATAGTTATAACTTATATGTCTTTCACCAAGGACCCTTGCTGAAAAGATATTCACACAAGTCTGCTCATAGGCTTATGGATTTCACTTGAATCTTCATATGCGAGGGTTTTTCATGAATTTTATGTTATGGCATTAGTATTCCATAAGCTCTAGTCTCGTTCATTGCTTTATAACTCAAAATTCATATCAGTGGGCATAAACTAGGGTCTTATTCACCTTATAATCATACTTATACTTGACTACTTGTTATATTTGAACATGATTGTTGTGTTTATAATATATCACTTTTAAGACTTTATTAATGTCTATTGCTATGCTCAATATAGAATGGCAATTTCAGGAAAATGTCTACCGAAGAGAAGAAAGCACTGATGACAGTTCTGACCCAGTTATCTCCTGAAGATCTGAACAAAGCACTATTAATTGTTGCCCAGAATAACCCCAACTTTCAAGCAACCGGTCAAGAGGTCGACCTTGACATCGATGCCCAGGTTATAATCAATATCCTAACCACAGCAACTAGTCAAGTCAACATGTCCAGCTTCATATACACTTAGGGATGGCAACAAATTGGGTTGATTTGGGTTATATTTGCTCTAGCACAGGTCAAAAAGGGTCAAATATAAAAGTTAACTGATTGATTTTGGAGAATAGGTCAAAGTGGGCTGGAAATCAGTCAAAGTGTATTTTTAATCTACATTCTCGAGTTTATCATAAAGGGAAGGATTTCAAAGGAAAAAACCTAACTCAATATTTTTTTCCTCTAAAACTTTACTCCCACCTATTGGTAGATAAGCAGAGGAATTTTATTAATCAGGAAACCTCTTATTTAAACTATCTTCTCTTTTGTTGGTGCTTATAACCCATTTAATTGGTTTATTAAAATATTTAAATTATTATTGTAATCATATATTTCACATGACCAAATTAGCCCGTTAATTATCTCTAAACAGTTTTTTAAATTCATAAAAATGGTTAGAAAGGTGTTTTTGGTCAAGCCAACCAGACCTCTGCTAAAAAATACCTGTTTTTGACTTGGTTACCGACCCTTCCATCTTTTATCTCCCATAATTTTACCGGAATCTATAGTAGCAAAACTTTATTATTTTAATTGTAACATGCAGAGTGAGTCGACGTTATGGAAGTTGAAGTTCTTTGTGAAAGACCTACTTCAAGGACAACGAAAGAGTCCAACAAGCATGGGTGGCAACACCACCACCATCAACAACAACAGTAGTCAAACTAAACGGAAACGAGAGGTGAATGATGTACAAGCAAAGCCTCCCCAGAAAAAGAATAAAAAGCCTTCATAACGCTTTTCTTTCTTGGTTAAATCTTGTGATTATGTGAATAATAATGCACACTCCTCATTAACCTCATGATCAAGGTTAGCCTAGCGGATTTCGTTCCCTTTTTTGTTTAAATAACACCATCGTGTTCCATGGAACTCATTGATAATATCGACTATGTTTATATTGTGTTTTCTAAAAAAAAAGTGACCCACTTTTGCGGTGGTCCATCGAGCACCCCACTGCCATTATGGAGGAGATAAATCACATAACTCAGAGTTGAAATACACGTGTCATGGTTTGATCTCAAGACCTTTACGCCAGATTTCATGTCCCAAACCGCTACTTTATCATCGCGAAAACTAGATTACGTTTGCTAGTTTTCATCCAAATACATTAGAACATGGTTTTAAGGTTCGTTATCTACTGTAGGAATCTTCTTTTTGTTACTTTTGGCATTGCATTAGAATATGTGTGTGTAGGAATATTAATTAGTTTACCCATGCCTTGTACGTTTGATTCCCATATGTTCACTTTTGAAATGCTGGTCTCGCCGCCATGAGGACGAATATTATTATTCTAGACAAACCCTACGTGACATATTTAATAAACTTTTTATTTCCATAATATTTTTAATAATAAACTTTAAAATAATCATCATCGAGCATGGGTTTCCAAGTACTTACAAAACTAGAAGAGAAAGAAAAACTATTATATGATAGAAATATCTCTCGTTGGTCACTAATTAGTTGACTGTTGACCGGTCTTTTTATATGTGGAGAAGGAAAAATAACATATACGCAGAAAAAAACATGCATGAATTTAGGGTTTTTATTTGTCCATTCTTAACTTCGTCACTAATAAATTAAACTTAATTAACTTACACTTAAAAAAGTAATAGTTGTGATGAAGGTGCATGATTTGACTAATTATCTATTCTCTTTTTTTTATTATGTTATTTAGTGACATTTATGAACTAAAAACCATAGTACACAAGTTCTACCTCATAATTCCAAGAAAAGGGGACACAAATTACCTACCACCTGTTACACATACATTTAATCTACTAGAATCCAAACCAAGGCTACCCTGCATGAGCATGCTCAGACCCCCCATCCAACAGAACCAAGATATAGACACTTTTTTTTATATATATACAAGACAAATGAAATGATTCGTAAACTCAACAACACCTATGTTACATGTTGTTATACTTATAACATCATTTAATCATTAATCGCTTAAATTATCAGTATACTCTTTATATCAGTATACTCTATATATACGCTGAAGAGGCCCCGGGCCTGTTCTTCTCGGAACCGACCACACTGACAAGGCTCGGGTTTTTTTCTCGGAAGCGACCACGCTGAAGAGGCCCCGGGCGCGTGGTCGCTTCCGAGAAAAACAGACCCGGGGCCTTTCCAGCGTGGTCACTTCCGAGAAAAACAGGCTCGGTTTTTAATATTCTAGCATATAATAATAAAAAATATATATATTTCAAGACGGTTTCTCGTTCAAGACGACAATAATAGAAATAAAAAAACATGTTTTAGAATATCATAAAATAAAAAATAATTTTTTATTACATTCGTCTCTTTTGACATTACAACATCGCCGCTTTTCTATAAGCTAATAACAAATCTATTTTTGTTTCTTTTACACATTTTCATATTTAAACATATCTTTAGACGATATCTGGACACGTATGATTAAACCTACGAAATACATGAGTTATCTGCCCCCAACAAATAATAAAAAATCTCTATATACATATGATCCTGTTAAAATAAGGGATATCTTAGTCATTTCATCACAAATTTATTTAAACGTTTGTAAAATATAAAACATTAGCTATGTGCTGGTATATTATTTTTCTCTTATTTTAATATATATATAAATGAGTAGAAGGAAGTGATTCCTGATTATGGAATCTTGAAATTGCAGATTAACAAGAGAATACGGTAACGGTAGCATGAGCTATGGACGACCACAATCTCCCAAATCACAAAATTTTTCAACAAAATCATCTCCTACACAACAGATACACTAAATCATCATCATCATCACATCGGATCGGTGACAAAATTACAAGAACAACACCAATCAAAATGGAATCACAATCTCGATCGATCGGTTTCAGTTACATCTGAATCCAACGAGCAAGCTGTGCAGGATTCACAATACCTGGTATCAGAGCTCCACCTTCGTTTTTCATCATCAGCTGACTTGTTAACTCTTTGTAGCTTTCGTTCGCCGTTGTTGATTCCATCATCGCCGGGAGTTTTCCTCCGACAGCCGTCTCACCTCGAGCGGTATCGAATTTATGCCCTAACAGTGTCCCTTTCGTCAGGAATTCATACGCCATGTAACCGGCTAAGAGCTTGTTCGACGATGTAAAAATCTCAGTTCCTTTGCTTCCAGTTGAAGCTTTCATCGTCGTGGATGCAGTAACTTCCGCCCGCGGCGGAGGTGGTGGTGGTGGAGGGGGACGTTTTGCAGGGTAAACTGATTCCCTCTCCTTGCGCTTTAATCGCGACGTTCCTGGCGGCAACATTCCGAACTGTCGTTGGTCATTCATCCTCTCAAATTCGTCGTTGAAAATGCTTACAGATTGCAAATGCAGAAAGCGATTCCTTGTGGACTGGTAACACCGCCGTCGTCGTCGGGAAAACCGACAGCACGAGAAAACATAGAAAAACAGAGAGGGGCTAGAATCGTAATTACGTGTAAAATCAGGGGGTAAGGTTGTCAATACTGAAAGTAGAAGAGAGTGGGTGTGAATCAAATCAAAAGAAATGAAATGAAAATTAGGGTTTCACAGGAATCTGATAGATCCGGTACACAGACGGCGGTTTCAATGGAAGCGGAGAAGGACGGAGACACCGGTGGACGGCGGAAGGATGAGATGAGAGAGGTTGAAGGAGACGGTGGGAGGACGGAGAAGGGTAGGGAAGAAAAGAAACTGCCTGCTTAAGATTGGGGTTTTTATACGGGGAGAGAGAGAGAGATGAGAGAGAGATGAAATTTGATGTTTGAATTTATATATATATGGTGATGAATTAAAGAAAGGGCCTTAAAGTTGTAGAAAATAACGAATTGTTGCCATTTTAGAGGAGCGGTTTTAGAACTAGAATGAAACCAGAAAGGCATTGTTGTAATTATTGAAGAAAAGTTGGGTAAGAATGAAAGATGTAGTTGAAGAGTGGTAGGAGTTCGGCTAGTAGCTTTTATAGCTACTTAATTCATATATTTGAAATCGGATTGTTTAGAGCATGGGATGTATTTATGTTTGGGTATTTCATATTTTGTGTTATATTAACGTTACATTATTGTAACCCACTTTTTACTTTATTCATGTTTAAACCCGCGTACTATTTATGCTTCGCGCGCTTTAATTTTTTTTATTAAAAAAATATCAGCTCTCGTCTCTACTCTTTCCTCTCTCCTCTTTTCTCTCTCATTTCTCTCTCCTCTCTCTCTTCGGCAATGAAATGCGGATGCTTTTATGTTTTCTTCGGTACCGTCCCATGGGGGTTGGTGTTCCCGTCGGCACCGCTCAAACACATCAGCATGCCGAAGGCATGGCATGCTTTGTGTACACCCGTTGCTCTTATAGCTTCGTGGTTTATTGATTGGACATCATCGTCATCAATTTCTTTTTTTTTCTTATTATATGAGCGTTATATTATTTTTTCTTTCTTTGTTTATATCACTCATATCACTCTAATAGCATCTTCAATGAGAGTTGTATAGGAGTCTAATGGAGTTGTATGGAGTGGAGGATTGGTTGAATGAATAGAGAGGTATGAATGTATGATTATTAAATGGTTGTATGGGATTTGGATGAATCCAGCCCCTTTTTTTTAACTCAATAAAAAAGTTTTATAAGTAATTTTAATACAAATCCAATTTTTATATACTTATTTAATAGTTTATAAATTTAGTTAAATAAATTTTTTTAACTTAATAAAAATTTGATGTATGTATATTTTAAATATTTTTTATTAATTATTAGGAGTTTAAGTATTTTATTTTTTAGGTTTCTTACTTTTTAATTAGTGTGTTTAGTCTCATAATTTTTATTTATTACTTTCATATTTTTATTTAATGTAGTATTTCTTCTTTTTTTTGAAGTTTTAAAACATTTTTGTAAAATTATATATATGATGCTGATATGAAAATCTATTGAACTTTGTAGAGTTTAATGGATTGTAAAGGTTAAAGAGTAAAGTTGTATAGGTGGAATGTTGATATGATAATCCATTAAACTCTTTTAGAGTTGTATGGATTGGAGATGCTATAACCCTCATATCCATCACCCTTAACCATCCCATCTTTCACTTACACACAATCAAATTTAAAATAAAAAAACTCACCATAAGTGGGAACCAACGGAAACAAATGTGAGGGGTAAGGGTGATGGTGTTTAAACCTCTCACGCTTTAACCAGCCACACACCCGCTGGTTGGATACGGGTAGTCTAATATTATCCAACTTAAATGATGTTACACTCATAGACAACTTTAATGAATGATAATTTAGTCATTTCTATATTTACTCATTAAACTGTTTGTAAGTGTAACATCGTCTAACTTACATGATGTTAAGTTTTATCGTAACAACAAATTTATTAATGCTGATAAACTAAATAAGAAAAACTAGACAAGTATAAATTGTTTGAAGTACGCACATAATAAAAAATGCCGTTAACTCAAAATGACTAAATGCAATCTTTCACAATTAGGTTCCAACCTAGCAGCATCATACATGACCATCGACAATTATGCAATGTAACCATGAGAAGCAACATAAAGTTGATCATTAGCTTTGTGCAACTTGAATCTCATTACGAATATTGCACGTATGTGCTACATTTTAGTATTAGAAAAACTTAATTAGTAGTTAAATGAAAATAGGTGCGATTATATGAAAAATAATTAAAAATAAACAAACAAAATAACATTGTGGGTCAAAGCTACCTTTTTCTTATTTTTTATTAATTTTCTTTTACTTTTAATTCATAATAATAAATGTTTAATAATGTTTTATCAAGATTAATTTAATGGATTAAGTAGTGGTTCTTTCATCATCAACCTTTTGAACCCATAATATCGACTCCGGCCACCGCCATGAATACCGCCATAAATCACCATGTACCAACAATATTTTGATGTAACGCCGGTCTTTAAATTTTAGAGTATGATTTTTTTTTATTTAAAACACGTGCGGAAGCTAAATCATTAATTCACATTATACAACTTATATAAATATAAGTTGTAATATAAAAGTATTGTTTAACAAACATTCCAAACGTTACCAACTCGTTCGACCATTACTCTAGTTATTACATAACATTGTCTTTTCATAATGTTCCCCAAACCTAACATGACATCCCTGCAGGTACCCGTCCTCACCTTCAATCTATTTACCTGCATATGAAATGTACATGAGAGGGTTAGCTATAAATAGCTAGTGAATAACAATTAAAGCAGAAGCAGTATATCAAGAGTATCATAAACACATTTCATGAATCACGTCATTTCATTCAAGTCTATCCTAACACATGGTGAAGCACCGGTTGTCAGCAGGCATCACGTATTGCAGGGTTATAAGTCCGGCTCAATGATCCTCACTGGGGAAACCGTTACTTCCTCCGCGCCGGTGGAGAAGTGGGTAGCGGTCCATCATTGCGTTATCGGGAACATATCCCATTTGGGATCAGTGGGAACTGAGAGCCCCGAGTTAGTATCGAGGGGCGGTGGTTTAGCAAGAACCAAGATTCGTGATCATCGAATCTCCGCACCCCAATCTCTACAAGGTAGTACCGACACTCAAACAATGGCCTACTCCGGCCTTATCACAAACACAAATGGCCTACTCCGGCCCTTGACATATCAATAGTGACCTACTCTGGTCTTTACACATGCATACATATCATTTGTATCACGCAATTGGTTCATTAAACCTTTAAACAGGCATATCTACAATTTCATGGTTTATAACATACAAAAGATCTTACAATACTATCAATATCATGCTTAAGTTAACTGTTACTCACCTGTTGAGCTTATAATAGGTAACTACACAACTCCGGCTTGCTTTAGTTGTCGTTAACACCTATATCAAATCATTTACATTTAGACATTTAAACATGCAAGGAAATCATCAAGACGTCTAGAATAATGTCCTAACAATGTTCCTAACTTGTTTGCTAACTTATATCCATGACCAAAACACTTCTACGCGAAAGAACAACACAAAACAGCAATGTGTGCAGAAACTGCTTGGACGCGTCGCGTCCAAGCATTCGACGCGTCGCGTCGCGTCGCGTGTAGCAGTGCACAAATGTTGTTTCTGCACAGCAGTACCATTTTGGTCTATTTCAATACCAATTCAACTCTAATCAATTTTCAGTGTTCCATAACATCATTTGGCACTTGTAGGTGCTTTCTAACATTCCTAACATTTATCCAATCAATCCATACAAAATTCAAGCATTAAATAGCATGAATGTGTTCAATATGGCCAAAACTTGAAACACATCAATTCCAACACTTCCAATGCATCATTCACACTCCAAATGACTTATTGAAGCTATTGGAACTGACCATTTCCTTTAAAACCTCTGTTTGATAGCATTTTCCAATTTTTGGCTATTTAAAACCTATTTTAGCACTATTTTTACCAATTCAAGCAAAACCACCAATTTAATTAAAAACCATTGTTCTAATCAATTCATACAAGTCATATGAACTTATTAGAACCTTAAAAATCAGTCCTTGATGTGTAAAAACAGATTTAACTCATTTTGGCCATTTTGACCAATTTAGGCCAATTTTGAACATGTGCATAAACACTACCTCTAATCAAACATATGAGTTCTAATCAATCCTAACAAGTCATAAGAACAATTAGAACACTAAATTTAACTTCTTGAGGGTCAATTTCAGTTTGACCCGTTTTTGACTATTTTGACCATTTTGGTCAAATCTTGATTTTGATCAAATCAACCAGTTCTAATCGATGTTATGTGTTCTTTAGCATCTATATGAGTTGTAGGAAGCATTAAAAGCTTCAAAATCAGATCACAATGGTCAAATTCGGGTTTAACCTAAAAACCCATCAAAGCCTAAGAACAATGAAGAACAAGGAGAATCGGGACTTACAAGAACAAGTAGGTTGAAGAAGATGACTAAAGCTGATTGTAGCTTGGATTTAATCTTGAATTGCAACATATTTGAGTCTTGATTGATTCTTCTTCTTTTTTTCTCCTTCAAGTTTTTGTCAAGAACACACACACACAAAGGAAGAAATGAGTTGTCTGCTTGTGTGTACATGAGTAATAGAAAGGGATCGACTTGTAGGTTTTATTTATCCACAAGTTGGTATTTTGTTCCCCCTTTTAACTTACAACTTAACGTACAAGTACCCATTTTAACTAACGGAGATATTTTTGGAAACCTCGCTCTAAATCATTTAATATTCTTTTATTCTTTTATATTTTTATCAATAGTTTATTTACTCATTTAAATAACTATTTTAGTTATTTTTCTTTGATATCTACAAATATATAAACTTTATTCAATTTATTAATTTATTACACGTACCACGTCAGTATGCGTCTAGGCCCTTTCTGAGGATGTTACATTTGACATCATAATACACATAAAATAACCTTCAAACCAGAAACCAAAAACACAAAAATCTAAATCGAATGACATACAAGAACACACACACACACAGTACAGTCACTAAAACACGTATTATCGGACACTTGAACCCACACAAACACAAAGTCGATATGAGGAACACGTAAACCTAAATCTAAAACCTAAACATGGAACAAAGGGAGAAAGAGACAAGATAAGAGAAGCGATTTAAAGAACACACAAACATTTTGATATTCCACTAGCCAGATGTGAACTAAGGAATATGAACTTATGAAATTTCGAATATGAAATTTGCAAAGAGTTCTTCTATTTTTACTGTGTTTGATTTCGCTCACTAATACAATTGATGTAAACGATAAAATGTACAAGAATGCCTCTTTTTGTACATTCTTTTGATAAAAAGTTACATATTTAAATTAACTATAGGTTGCACATGTACATCTTTAATGCACACGTCCATCTTTTAATGGGTCGAATGACTTTTTAACATTTCAAACAACTTTAAACAAAGAAAAAACATGAAGCTACTACTTACCCGATTAATAAAGTATTGAAGCATAGTAGACTACTACTTTTATCAACGGATTAATGAAGCCTACTAGGCTACTACTTAATGGTTGCTGAGGTAAAAATTAGAATAATAATGACCATCTTGACATCACATCATGCCCAAGTTGTACATTATATTATGCTATATATCAAACAACCAACTAAGTTGCCAATTTATCACGATATTTAAAAGGATAAATTAGAAAAAAGCTATTTTTCATGAGATATTATTTTCTCACTTGATTTTCATTTTATCATGATATATTGATTGCCCTCCTTTTGTGTTAGAAGTAAGACTGTCAATTTGGGTCAGGTTTGTGTTCTCGGGTTTGAGCCAGTTTCATGTCAACCTAATTTCGACCCATTTACTTTTATGCCAGGTTAGGGTTGTGTCAATTTTTTTCGTGCTAGGTTTGTGTCGACCCATTTAGGCCTAATGTGATTGACGGGTATTTTTTCGGTTTTCGAATATGGTTTTCGAATATGGTTTTCGAGTGCGATTTTCGAATACGGTTTTTCATTTCAAGTACGATTTTATTAATCAATCTTTCAAATTTAATGCTTGTTTTCCAACTTTCAGTGAGAATTTCGAAAATGATTTTTGTTTATATTCTAACTTCAATATTCATTGTTCGTTTTGATTGTATTCACACTTTAAATTCGGTATTGTTTTGGGTTAATTCAAATTTTGATTTTATTTTTTATTCAACTTGTATAAATTAATATAATAAAAACTATTATGTTCTATTATTCTATCAAGTACCAATGAATAATGTCACTGAACAACAGAATAATTTAAAATTATTGATCATTAAACAGAATTATGAATTGATTCAAAATACTACCATCTATTCAAATAATCAAATGTAAAAGTACCAAAATCATATAATCAAAATAACAAATACCAAAACAATGTATAATTGTTTTAACTGTAAATATTTTATTGTTTATTTTAAGTTTTTAACGTTTAAGAGTTTTGTACTTTTATTTGACGGGTTTATTACCTTAAGATGTCACTTTCTTATTTGAATTTATAATCATCTTTTCCATTAAAATTTTAAATGTTATAGAAAATTTTATAATTTTATAATGTTATAGTTTCACTCTTAAATGGACCACTTTCGGGTTGTCAGGTTGACCCTAACCGACCCATTTATTTTCTTATCGATTTTGTGTCAACCCGCTTTTAACCCGTTTGGAGTTCATGTCACTTTTTTCGTATCGAGTTCGAGTCGTGTTACGTGTCAGGTCAGAAATTGTAAGACTTAGTTAGAAGCACGTGTTGATCATCAATTGCATCGCTTTATGATTATATTATAAGAATTTTAGTTTTTTTAATGCTAAAATCTTCATGATTTTGCTCCTTGATTATAACTACTAGCATGATGCATAATGCGGCGGTAACGAATAATTTTTACTCTTTAAGATGTCCGTTTTCAAGATGTATGGAGTATAGTATTCATGTAATACAGTGATAATGAATAATTTTCATTTGGTGACATGTCTATTTTCTTTATTTTTTCCATTTCTTTTACTTTTCTGTTCTCCATAATTGAAAAAAAAAATTATGAAAATATTTTTTAATAATTAAGTTATTTGTATTGGCTTTGACTTTTAAAAAAATTGTATTGACTTTGATTTTCTTAAATATGTAAAGTTTAGTTATTAAAATGGAACATAAGAATCTTATTAACTATATCTAATAGTTACTTAATTTAGTTTATATGAGGGGTAATTTAGTAATTTTAAAACACTTAAATTTAAGAATTTAAGCAAAAGGCCTAAATGCTTTATAATATAGTATAGATATATGACATATTTGAAAAAAATTATTTACAATTAAATACTTTGATAAATAGTATAATTACATATGGCACATTTTGAAAAAAATAATTTACCACAAAATTCTTCATTCTTCTATAATATAAGATGATGATTTTTTTATCAAGTCATTTTTAGGTTTTGTATTTCTTTAATCTTTGTTTTTAGAGTTAATTACATGGATGATCCTTTAAAATATGTCTAAATCACACCCTCTAACTCTCGGTTCTTTATTTGAAAATCTTATAAAATCGGTTCTTAATTTTCAAAAGTTGAAATCAGATGGTCCTTTATTTGTTAACAAATATTAAGCTTTTTAAAATGATCATCTTACTCTTTACACAATCGGTCATTTTTTATTTCTTTTAACTTTAAATTACTTAAGAAACTATTTTATTATTAAAAGGCAACTTAAAAGAGTTAACTAAACACAATTTAACTTAACTAATGACTTTTGACTTGTTTCTATCAACTTATAAATGTCACTCTTCTGGTCAAATTTTTTTTTATATAAATGTCACACTCTAAGCATTAAACAAAGCTTTAAAACCTCACTACCCATATTTTATTTATATATATATATATATATATCCCAAATATGAATATTAATTAACCGTACAAATAAGGGTTTAGAAATATATGGGACGAATAAACAATTTTCTAGTTTTCTGAAAAATAATTATTGTATATAGCATCACTACAAAAATAAACTATTAAAAGAAAACCCTATCCATACTAAAATTATTGCTTATAAACAAAAACACTGTTTAAAGGTTAAATTACACAAAAATACAATCATCTTATTATATATAATCAACTTTCTATTTTTAAAATAATAAAATCAATTTTCATAATCCTCCTATTATATGTAAGTTGTATACAATGAAAATTATGACAAAAATCTATTGTATACATAGTAATTAAAAACCAGATACAGAAAAAAGTTGCTAATGAAAGAATTATAAAAGTTGGGTGTATTGTTTTAAAAAAAGAGTTGTTGTATACAATGCTAACTAAGACAAAAAAGTATTACATTTTCATGCAATTTGTCCTGGTTGTTTAAAGGAATAGTTAATAATAATATCATTTTTAGCCTTATATTTGAGGACAAATTACATGAAAATACAATACAATTTGTCTTAGTCATCATTGTATATAAGCAACTTTTTTTTTTCTTAAAAACAAAACAACCAACTTTAATAATTCTTTCATTATATTCGAACAACACAACTTTTTTGTGTCTGATTTTTAATTACCATTGTATACAATCAACTTTATCATAATTTTCATTGTATACAACTTGCATACAACGAGATGATTATAAAAGTTGATTGTATGATCATTGTATTGTTTTTTAAAAATAGATTTATCGTATACAATAATAACTAAACAAAATTCATTATATTTTCATACAATTTACTTTACATTTAATGCATCTTTGACTTGTAAAATACGTAATAATTGTAACTAATAAGGGTAACATAGAAAAAATAGCAATTAATGACAAATAGATAATTATTTTAAGAAAGACTAAAATAGTATAGTAAGAATATTATCAGAAGAGAGTAATAACTTAAGGGATTATAAACAATGAGATAGTGGCATATTGCTTCAAACAACTTTAAAAAATCTATTTTACCCTTTGAGAGAAAAACATAATCCCTCTGAACCATGGTTAGACAGATATGCAACAAGATGAGACATGTAAATCCAATGCAACAACACAAAACATCCTTTGTTTTCCCTAAAAGCTCATTATGCGAAAAGGTTACATGTCGAAGTAGTCTTCATTTAATGAATGAGGTCATTTGCGAAATCTCTTGTAGTAAACATCATGCTCGACATATTCCACCCTCACGGTTCTACCGTCAAAAACCCTTCCATTTAAACAATGGGCAGCTATGGAAGAAGCTTCGATTCTTTTGTACTCCACCAATACGCAACCCAACTCAAAATTATCATTCAGATCCGACAAATCATTCTTCATGGCATCATGTGATTCAATGTTTTCAGTCTCAACAGTGTCGGTAGGTTTGCAGTTCGACTCCAATTGGTTAATTGAAGAACTTGTCTGGTTAGAGGTTTTCAAGTTCTGGTTTTCTACAACACTATCAACCATGGTTGTATAGCATGTTTCACCTTTTGTCATCTTGTTTTCATGTTTATTACCAACAATGCCATTGGCTCCTGCAACCCCGTTTACCTTTTCAGGTTCATTATGACGATCGTTTCCATATGCAGTTTCTTCAACTTCTTTATGTTGCTCTGCATCACTGCATGAAGGCTTGGTTACTTCATCCACCATGGTATTAGCTTCTTCAGTGATTTTGACGGTTTCTGAGCTTGTGGGCATTTGGATTTGCTTAATGATATTAATCGACTTCACCATGCCAAACCTACAAAAAAATTTAGAGATAATATTACAAAAAGATAGACCCATGGTTGTTTCTATCTCAAACAAGTAAAATAAAAAATTAAGCTAAAAGGGATAACCAATCAAAGAAGACGAACAAGTTGAAAGCCTCCAAAACAATTTCTAATGCACACAATCTCCTAATACATTTTATACAGACTTTAAATATTATGGTGATAATAGGTTTTTTTTTCTGTAATAACAAATGCATTCATTTTTATAATATTTTTAAAAAATGACCAAGAGGGATGAGCGAATCAATCCAATCCAACCCACACCGTTCTAACCTGTACTTAAAAATGACCCACTTCAACCTAAACCCACCACCCAACCTACATATCTTAACAAATCTACGTGTAGGCATTTTGAAACTCAAAGGAATTGCGTAAGATACCTGGCACACTCCAGGCGTATATCTTCTAGTATTTCTTCCAATTCTGATTCAGAAAGTGCCTGTACACTGTGTGGGTCCAGCTATGCCAGGTAATGAGAGCAGATCAGAAATATTTTAAACTAAATAACAGAAAAAGTAAATGAAAATTTCTATGTCAAACTTTAACAAAAAAACATACCATGTTATTGAGTTTCAGCACTCGTGTAGGTTTCTCGAGAAGTGGTTGTACGTGTAGTGGAGTCCCATAAAAAGGTTGGTCGCCATGATTTTCCTAATGATGATTATGGTTAATCAAAGTTGTAACTCCAAGGAACATACAATGGTGAGTCAAACTCCTTGAGTAAAGGGTCAAAATAGGTTTGTTTTTTTTCTTTAATTGAATGCATTCATAATACGTGTTGACTGACTTTGAGTCATCCATTTCAACCCATTTCCTTTTGAAATAACTTTTTAAAAAATTTAGTCCGTTTGACCATCTAAAACATAAATATAACCCAAATTGACTCGTTCATAAATAAATTGGTCAAATTTCCACAAGTAATAGAGCATAAAGTCCAAAACAAAACCTGATTCTTTTATCAAGGAAGAGAAGTGATTATGTACCAGTAATGAAACATCCAGAGTTGCTTGAGTTACAGTGAGGACTTGGCCGCCCAACTTCAAACCATTAAGGCCCACACAAGCTTTCACAGTCAATGATTGATCTGCATACTGCATAGCAGATGTAAATTAATGATCATAAAAGGGGATAGTAAATATCAACATTGATGCAATCCTATTAAGGCCTATAAATGAAAATAATGGTTTTATACCTCAACAAAGGCACATGGACTGTCAAGATTTGCATTATCCTCAAAATGGTAAGCCTTTAGAGGTCCAAAAGCAGTAGCAATCTCCATGAGCTGTGAAGCATTATTAGAAGATTAAAAAGAGAGTGGAGAGAATCAAAGGCAAACACCTAGAGGCAATTTTGCATACCATTTCCGATGTAATAACCTTTGAAATCCCACCTATAAAAATCTGCAAGACAAAACCATAAGCCATTTTTTCGAGAAGCAGAGACAATAAGTGAAAAAGCAAGTATAAGCATAACACTCAATTGAAGTCCCGAACTGATTTATGACGTAAAAGCATCCCATGCTGATAGACAAGGTTTAAAAGAAATCTAGTTCCAACTTGCAAGACTTAAGGGGTTATGATCATTATCAACAAATTTGGAGAATCCAAACCACATGCAAAACCTACTAGAAACATAGGTTCTAGGAATACTTTCTAATCTGTTAGTAAATATTCGTGCCCGTAAATTGCATACTTAGATAGCATACTTATTTGGGAATAATAATGGCAACCTTAAGTGAATTCCTAATGCTGATATGACGTATAAGCATAACACTCAATTGAAGTCCCGAACTGATTTATGACGTAAAAGCATCCCATGCTGATAGACAAGGTTTAAAAGAAATCTAGTTCCAACTTGCAAGACTTAAGGGGTTATGACCATTATCAACAAATTTGGAGAATCCAAACCACAAGCAAAACCTACTAGAAACATAGGTTCTAGGAATACTTTCTAATCTGTTAGTAAATATTCATGCCCGTAAATTGCATACTTAGATAGCATACTTATTTGGGAATAATAATGGCAACCTTAAGTGAATTATTACAAATAAAAATCCATGATTAAAGCAATTTTAGGAGGTTGTATACAACTATACATTACTTAGGATGACTCTCAAGGCATATATAACCCATTCAACTCGTGCCTTTTTTTACTTAGAAATTTTTATTTGTCCCATTTCACCCGCTTGAAATAAAACAGTACCAAAATCAACCCAGACATAAGCAAATGGGTCAAAATTGCTGCCTCTACAGACAACTTCAGTTAAGCTTATCAGTTTTTCACAAAGTAAAACATCCATAAAATAGTCATTCAATAAAAGGTACTCTCTGCAGAAAACAGAATTAAACAAAACTTAGTCAGCTATAAAATTTCACCACCATGACTCTAATGTGTCAAGTGTCAACCTAACAAAGAAGTAAATAATTGGACAAACCAAATATTACACTAGATAAAAATCAATCATCCAAGATAAAACAATTAAATGCTATAGAACAAAAAGAAAGTTTAATGGGTTGATAAGCAAACCTTGTTAGGCGAGTCTTCAACAATGTTTCGAACTGAAACAGCTTCAGCCGCAGGTTTCTCCGACACACCAGTCTGCATGAAAATAGCAACTGTCTGAAAACCTGCTACATAAATAGTAACCACAGTATACCTCAGCAACCACAAACTAAATTACCAACAACTATGTTTGAAAATTAGTTGTCACAACCACGTGGCATGACAACATAAGCAAAGAACTACATAATACCAATATCAAAACGACTAAAGGAAAATGTCTATTTACTAGAAGATTTACGACTGTAAGCACATGCATACTACTTCTATATCCATCTGCAAGTTCCATTACATTGTAGAAAACACTCAGGACCAATGTTTGTAGAAACAAAAGCAACACCGCACAACATGACCTCTTCTATTCATTAGTGAAGATAGATCTCGGGAGATGTAAGTTTCAACACCACAATAGTTCAAACCTAGCGTGCATTTAGCAACTTATTATCAATTATTATTTTTTCAATATTGCTAATGAAATAAACAAACCTAAGTAGTGGTGAAAACCACTAAATGTATAATCAAGATATAAACTGTTATTTGTACCAAGTCTTTTAAGGCAGGGCACCTGCATTCTCAAGAAATATTGCCACTATAGTGTAAGTTCTTCATACTCAGGGAAAAAAAATATTAAACTACACCTGAAAATCTTCTTATGTTAGCAGTCAGCTTCATCACCATCCTGAACGTGAATTATGATATACCCAACATAAACAGCCTATTTAAGAATCCAACATGATTGTCAGAAAGAATATCTTCTAAAGAAAAGATGATCACAAAATATATTATGCAAAGAGATGATGAAAAGGAAGTTGGTACTAGGTGGATCTCATTTATGCTAATATGATTCATTCGGTATGAAACAGGTTAAAGAGATCCCGTGAAAGAAATTAGTGCAAGTTAATAGATTTTTCAACAGCTTTGCTGTCCACATTCTACAACTGAAAAGAAAAGATAGCTACTCTTGTATGCTATCTAAAACTTTTAAATGAAAATAATTGTTCTTCCCTATTTCCCTCCACATAACTACCTTCCATTTTATATCTCCAAAAAAAATTAAGGTGTTAAAGCTGGATTCTGTTGCATCATACTTAGGTACACCTTAATACCCCTATTATGATATAGATACCATCTAAAACCATTTATGCAAAAATCTCAAATAGAACATGTACATTTCCTCGTATAGGCAAAAAGGTACATAATTATAAATGCAAATTTATATTACACTAAGGAAACATTCACATAGATTCTATCATTTCTTAATACATCTGGTCACCCGCCCCTTTCTTATTTTAGAAGTAATAAAAAGACAATATTCAGGGGAAATAAACTGTGTATTTGCATATGTGTGCTGATGTTATTTTGTCAAACGGTAACCACGCCTACTGACATAGAAGGGACACCTAAGATCAAGAACACGATTATGATAGACAACCATGGTCATCATGAAGTCAAGTTCTTTGTAGAAACATAAGAACAAAGAAAAAACGATCTAGAACACCTATAAAGGTTTGGTTTCACATTGTAAAAACAAGTCCAAGTTCATAGCTACAAATCCCAGTTTGTGAAACAATTTGTTAGACTGATTCGTATTTGTCCATTGCTTGATTTTTCATGTAAAAGATCTCTTCTATCTATGAGAATCACACTTGCTTATGTCTGGCAGTTTCAGGCTGCTATTAGAACCTAATGATAGTCATAAAAGCGAACACTTATAAGTTGGTAAATACAAACAATATTCATCATTTACTTCTGTAAAAGCATATCTCACTACAAGCAGATCTATTTCAAATCCATGGTAATGTGTCTGTTAATCAAAATTTTGCACTGGTACCACAAGGCAGTTTCCCAAACGTGGCTTTATATAATTCAACTTCAAGTATTTAATTAACAAAAAGTGGGTGATTTAGCTTCTAAACTCTCAAAGAAATCTAACGTGCCAAATTCCTAACTTTGCAACCCTTCACCAAGATGTGGTAATTAACAAAAAATAGGTACTTAAAACATGCATTCATAAGATTTTATGCTTCATGCTCAGGTAACCTTCCAGTTTAGTGGAAAATACCAACTAAAATGGCACACACACTGCCATCATCAACCTTACGGCACTTTCTTTTATATCCAAGATCTTGGATCAGCATTTAGCAATTAGGGGTTATCATGTATTGTATCCATCTAAATATCTAAAACAAGAACTAATGTTGTCCTTCTAGACTGTTCCTGCAGACAACCTAACTAGCTTGCATATTGACACATTCTGAGTACAGCCAGAGATACACACAGTGTTGGTCTTGCAAACACTATATTTATATGTGAAAGCTAACATTGATCTCCCATTAAACTCCTTATAGGAGTCATAAGATCTTTAGTAATAGAAACCAACTCCTCTAGCATTCATAGATCTACAGATCTTGTCATAGGATCTTAACATACAGATAGTTCATAGTTGAATTACGTTTAGGTTCTTCAAGCAACAAATACACATGTATAAACCATAAGTGGGCATGGTTATCAGTCTTACAATTGTTTCAACATAGTCTTTGGGGCGTCTGATTTTAACGATGTTGCCAGAGAAAGACTTCCCATCAAAACTGAGAGTAGTAGTAGCATCCTCAGGTGTGAGAAACTCCACAAGAGCCTGGCCCTTCTCCTTGTTCACCTGCAATGAAACCATGATTAAAGATACATTTTTTTTTTGGCAAAAAATGCGTAATATAGATTGAGAAGATGCATATCTTGGAAAGCATTTTAGACACTTACAATACAGCTAATACAAGGGCTTGTGCCCTTAATATGATTAACACCAGAAGGTCGAAGGTAACCACTAAGCCATTGTATTACTGCTGCCTCAGAGGCTGAAGATGGCAAATTCTCTACATAAATTCTCCTTTTAGGCCTCGTCGCTTCAGTTAGCTGGACCGAGTCCACAGAGACATTCATCATTAAGGGAATACTGGAAAGAACACCAAAGGTTGGCTTGGGCATGCTTGGAATGAGAGGAACCACACTGGACACTTCATATCTATTTAAAATTTCAGTTTTGTTTAATGGAGATTTTTCTTCCATTTTCGCAGGTGGTGAATCCCATGTTTTCTTCTTCTCTGGAGAACGACTAGTTGGGGAAGGAGTCTTAACAGCAGCTTCACTTCTTCTCTTTCTTGGTGAATAGCCACCAAGCCGACTTGCATACGTATCATCTCTCTTATTAGACTTTTTACTTGAACCATTATTTAAGACCTTTTTCTTATCTTTTGAGGAATGTGAGGTTAACTCTTCATGGTCTCGCATGTCATACAGTCTTTGTTTATGTCCCCTTGGTGAAAGTGATCTGGACCGTCTACTTTTGTCTCGATCGTGATCTCTACTTCTGGATCGTTTCCTTCTCGATTTTAAGTCCTCATTGCGGGATTCAGAGGTTCCTTTGTATTGCTGCCTCTCCAAAGTATTAATATCATGCCACTTCCGTGATTCAAGTTTCTTCCCACTATCTTGATGGTCTCTACCTCGCTCATCATATCCATTTTGAGTCCTCTTACTCACATTTTCAGATTTCTCTCTATTTCTATCAACATTTCTGTCCCTGTCTTCTGCTGCAGATTCCTTACCGTGTCTCTTTCTGAATTCCTTGTCAGAGTCATCACTATGAACACCTCTCACTTTCTTTCTATCGTCTGCATTGTCGCTGCTAATCTTTGATCTGATATTAGCCTTATTACTTTCTTTGTATTCATATTCCACTATTTTGTCTTCCCTCCTCACAGACTTATGTTCTTTTGCTCCAGAAGTTGCCCTTGATGAATCCTTATACCTGTATTTTTCACTGCCAACAACAACGTCCCTGTGTCCATGTCTATGCTTGTGTCTATCAGATTCTATACGACCCTCGTGTCCTTTACCTGAGACTACCTCTGAGACAACTCTTGGATTTTCAACACTAGCAGATTGTTTTTTATTTTTCCTTCTAATCATGATCTCATCAAAACTAAAAGGCCTTGTCCGGGCAGAAGTGCCATCATTGGTGTTACTCTGTGAGATCTCAGATTTGATAGAGTACTTGTCCTTGTGCCCAAGAGGCTTTCTCATTATGCTAGAAACAAAGTCCTTACAGAAGAATGTTCTGAACTAGCAAAATCGCAAGCACATCCAGGATGCTTACTGTTAGAAAGTCATCAATTTTTAAGCTTCAGGAAACCCTAACCTGCAACCAATTGGAGCATGACGGTCAAAATGAATATCAGTGACTATAATATAACTATCATCCATTATAAAATATTCGATACACTAAACCAAAAACCCAAAACCCCCAAAAAACCAAAAACCTATCTATACAAATTGTTATCAAGATTTCCGATCATACAACATGTTCAGAAGGAGAAAAACTATATAAACGAAGAATCAATGTCGTGCTTCAAGAACAAACGTGTTCTCAGAATGAAACGAAAAACCCCACTAATTCCGTCAATCAACAAGCCAGGTGTTCGACGCTTTCGTGCACATTTTAGAAATCAATACCACAAAAAGTAACGGTAATATTGACATAATAAAGAGAAACAAATAACAGAAGATACAAAAGGAAAGGATTGAAAGCAATCAACAGGTTACCTAATAACGTGTTCAGGTAAGATACGGAGGAGCGCTTCCTTGCCCGTCTCTCGTTGTCGCCGTCGTCAGCGACCGTTTGAATGTTAGGTTACTGCTGCGTCGCCTCCTTATCGCTGCTGCCTGTCTGGCCGCAATCGTCTAATTCTTTTTTAGTTTTTTTTTACCTTTTTTTTTTCTCTGAGTGATTCTAAAGGAAAAAATAGGTTTTTTTTCCTAAGCACGAAATTGTCGAAACCGGCCATCCTGACTAAGTGTCGGTTTGACGGATTTGACAAAGGCTATGTCAACCGGTGGTTTTCAAAATATAAAATCGACTTCAATTGTTCGATTAACGGTTTTCACTTAAATGAATCGGTTTAAATTATAGCAAACCTTGTGTATGTCTATAAATATATAAGATTAATTGGTGTGGGACAATAGGTGACGACATATTAGTATGCCGGGTGGTTTAGCAGTTTACCATCTTTAATGAAAACGATTTTTGATTTTCATAAATATATATACTTGGACTCCAATACTTTCGAATTTTAATCATCTATGTTACTTAAATCTAAATTCTCGAATCGCATACGTCATTTTCCATTTTCTATTTTCCACTACCATAACTTCTTAAGTTGGGTAAATCTAGAATGTCTTCTCCATTTTGTGAATTTGCTTTTGTAATCTTGAATACATTGGTATCTCATCATCAAGATATTGGTAATTTATTATTTTATGTATTATAACAATAGTATACTACTATTTGGTTTTTAAAATACAAATATAAATTAAAAATCATAATACTATCCAAACCAAACCACTTTCGGTCATCTAGGCGATCTGATTAGACTAGTTTAATGGTTCGGTTTAGTTTAATAGTTCTTAAAACTGAGGTTGCCGGTTTGGTCATTAATTTTTGACATAAACCTACCAATCCAAATCATGACCATCCCTAGATTACATGCAAGTTAGCAACAAAGAAAGAGAAGAATGATTACCTCAATGCTTATAGCTATTGGATTCAGAGTTCTTCGGCTTCTATACTTCCTTTAACACAACAAGAACCTTGTGCAACCCAAGGTGCTAGTTCAAAGACCTCCAATAACACTTTGATTCTTCTTTTCTCTCTCTAAATGTGTTTAGGTGTTTTATAAATCTCAAAAGACTAAAACCAGTCCCAAAATCGGCTCAAATTAAAGCAAATCTCTAAATGTGTGTAGGCTCAAATTGAAGCAAATTTATAATATTCCAAAACACAAAACACGGCCCATGTTATATGTATGTATGTGTGTGTGTGTGAGTCACAACCCATCTTCTCTAACCTCACGTTCAACTGCTCAAGTACTCACGCAACTCATGTTTTGAAAAAGTGAAGAATATGTCATGACTATAAGAACTTGTAGCAAGATATAAAAAATATGAATAATTGTTATGTTTTTATGAATTTGTTTTTGTAATCTTGAATATTTCGGTATGTAATTATTAAAATGTTAATTTAGTTTTATCTGATAGTAAATTACCATTCGATTTTTAAAATTAAAAATACAAGCTAAAAAGCACAGAGCTAATCCAACACGAACTGGTTTTTGCCTTTTTGGTCATATGTTTGCTTTAGCTAATTTAATAGTCAGGTTGGTTTAATATTTTATTAAAATCGAGATTGCCTGTTTGGTTCACAATTATTGACACAAACCAACCAACTAAAACCACAAACACCCCTACACTAACCTTAAATAAGTACTAGGTTTGAATTTAACCTTAAATAAGTACTAGGTTTGAATTTAGTCTTCATGGCGCTAGTTTTACATCGTGTTTCCGAGTTTTATTTTGAAGATAAATAAAAGATTTGGATGGAAATAAAAACAGTTTTATGTTATAGAGTTATTTTAAGGGAAGAAGGAAAAGGATTGGGAAGTAAAGTTTAGTTAACTTTGACTCCTAAAAGTGGAAGGATTTAGAAGGAAGGAAAGGAAAATTTGTATAATTTTTCGCAAATGACTAAATTACTTTTAAGTCTTAATCATAATAAATAATATTAAAAAGTAAGGATATTACAGTAAAATGACATTTTTTTTCTTTCCTTTATCTCCAACTCAGGAACACAAATTTATTTCCTTTATCTCAAATTTCATTTCATTTTTTTCTAGCTTGTGAGCACGAAAAATCAAAATAATTATTCTCTTTTTTCTCCCGTCAACTTTCTTTTCTTTTCTTTCCTTAATATATCTTGGGAACACACCATAAGTTCATACGTTAGTTTTTTATTCACCCGGTAAACCTAGAATCAATATTTTATGTTATTAGTTACATACTAATTTGTGAATTTGATTTGTTTTTGGTGGAGATGGTTCTATTTCATGAAAAGATCAAGAACATATTCCAAATCTTTTATGAAAAGATCAAGAAAATATTTTAAAATCATCTAAATAATATATTATGGCATGAATGTAACGCCCCAAAAACCAAAATTTTAAAATAAATAGATCAAACACCTATAAGTGTTCGCATCTGAAAGTGTGACATAAAACGGAAGCATATCTTATTTTAAAACCTGAAGTATCAAAAGATACACGCATAAATACTGTCCCAAGTTTTGTACCAAAAACTTGATGTTTACAAACCGGGCGTTAATTTCAAAGAGTTTATCAAAAGGTAGTCAAACCGAAGCTTTGCCCTTGCCTTTGGTAAAACCTGCAAAACATTTTAAAAATAGTATCTGATAAGCTACGAGAGCTTAGTGAGTAAACCGGACTAAACATCATATAAACCCATGTATAAAATCATATGAAGATAATACACATATGTCAGGCAATCAAAGCTAGCCTTTGGTTCTAGAGCCAGGGCAACATCATAGGTCACAGTACTATACCGCATCTGAGCCTTACTGCACATAGCAGTACGCTTACATATTCACATGTATAATATAGCATGTTAGCAATCTGATATGAAACTACACATGTTGCTGATATGAAGTGAAGTGTAGAAGACTCACCTTCTGACTGTAATATGCAATACTCCACAGATCAATGATACAGGTAATATGTCAATCACCTCCTATATAAACAATACACAAACAATACATAAGGCATTCTGATCTGAAATAGGGCCTACACGGGCCGTGTATCCTTACACGGGCCGTGTCCCTTATATGCTACACGACCTAAGCTGGCAACATGGCCAGTGTGGTCTAGTCATCCTACACGGGCCGTGTACCTCTCGTGCTACACGACCATGTATCCTTACATGGCCCTATGACCGCCTTTATCACTACACGGCCGTGTACCGCTACACGGGTCGTGTACCTCTTATACTACACGACCATGTAACCTTACATGGCCCTGTGACCGCCTATACAACTACACGGCCGTGTACCGCTACACGGGCCGTATACACTACAGACCAGCAGACTGTTCTTGCTTACAGCCATGGGTTTTGGCCACAAATCAGTATACACTCTATATAAACAATCTACAAACGTGTATAGGGTGTTTTCCTACACCCATAACATCTGAATAACATATCTAACTACAAATTAACATGGATTGATCCTTGTGATCAATCCTTGACCCATAAAAACATGAAGAATACAATAACTAAACAAGCTATACATACCTTTACTATACTTGGTTGTTATGATGCTAGAAACTGATGTAATTGCTGTGTTTATGTCACTAAAATCGCCAAGAACAAAGGGAGTAGCAGCTGTGTTTGTTTGCAAGAAGAGTGTTATGTTGTTTACTAGAAAAACAACTACATATATATATATATATATATATATATATAAGTTTAGGGTAATTGCATAACTGGTCCCTGAACTTAAATATCATATAATCTGACGGTTTTAGCCCCTCTAGTTTGAAATCACCTCTTATCACATATATCCACATATAACCCGTATACCACTTCATACGTTTCCTCGTTTTATCTTGTAAACAAAATTCTGGATGTTACAATGAAATATCAAGATACCGCATAATAAATGTCGGATCGAAACAATCCTAGCCTCTCATAGCCTTGTCAGTATAAATATGTGGTGATCTTATTTATTTCAAAACACCTATATCACCCAGAGAGCACTTTTAAATATTTGATTTTTAGAAATCAAATAGTATGAAATATTATTAATTTCTAAGTAATTAAACACAAGACATAAACTTTGTTACGTTAGTATTTTAAGTCAAATGTTGTTTCTTTAGAATTGTTGATGTGTTTCATATGAATCTTGAATATTCATATCAACAGGATTTTATAATACTTGATCGATTGTGCTCTATTTATGGTTAGTAATTTATGGGATTTTATTATATGTTTACAACACTCTTAACCCACAACAAACCCTTTAAATTAATTATTAATTATTAATTATATGATTGCTTATAGGACTGTGTTATGTGTTTGCAATACCCAAATTTTCACATGAACTTTAATAAATTCTTAATTGTGCTATATATGTGTTTATTCATAATGTGTTTGAAACATTATGAAGTCATATAAAAATTGTGTTTGAACTTTAATAATTAATAATTAATTATTAGTTATTAATATGCATGTGTAGATTACACTCTTGTCCAATGGCGACAAAGACAGCCAAATTATATAAATGGGTTTTAACTAAGTTACTAAGTCGAGAGAAAGAGGACTTTGTTATGGTCGAGTTCGATTTTTTTCATTGCTACGTTGCTGAAACATCTTAATCGACTGCTCTTTTTAAACATTTAATACCTACTTTTACTGTTAAAAAACATCTACTTTTGGTACAATTACTAAATGATGCATAAAAATGGATAAACTGTGAGTTAGCTTTTGTACAAGAACAACTTAGCGATACATAAATGCTATTGAGATATACAATAACATAGTCAAAAGTTCATTTGAGAATTATTTTTATTGTGAGAACTGCGAAAACCAATTTTAGCCGTTCAATTCCCCCTCCTTTAATTGGATTGTCCACCCATGAATTCCTTACATACACCCTGCCACACTGAATCTCCCCTACGCCCTTCATCTATGAATTTCATTATCCAAAATGAACGGCTAAAATTGGTTCTCGCAATAAAATTGATTCTCAAATAAACTTTCCCCAATAACATAAGGTAATCATTGACTACAAAATATACTGTCAACATTTTTGAAGTTTTTATTTACAACGAACGGATTAATTGGATTATGTTTTATCATAAACGTGTCGAATATATTAAAGTAGCCAAAAGGGAACAGGTCGAATGGAAAGAGAGTTACTCAAGGTCTATTTCTAATGCATAAATTTTCTATTTGCTTCACTAGAAAGTTTAATAAAGTAATTTGGTCATTTCAAGTAGACGAGGGATCAATACCACAAGAAAATCGAGTGAGGATTGGATTAAACCTGTAAAAATTAAATAACACGTACCAAAAGTGTAATTATACTCTAATAATTAATTAAGACAATCAACCCAAACAACAAAGTCCAGTTGACCATTAAACATGCAAATACATCAAAAGTTCAAAACGGCTACAAAGCATACTTTAAGACATGTAGAGAAAATCAACAGGCATCAATAGTATGAAGCTCGTTTTTAATCTTTCTGCAGCTTCAATCTCGAAACCATATGCTCCACCTTCTGCATAATTAAATAGAAATTTAACGCTTTCAGGAAAAAGAAAAAGAAACCGAAACATCAAAATGACCTGATTGACAAGTTGGAACATTATCATGAGGGTTGGGCTGTTCGCCCATTAAAGCGATACGTGAGCTGTGTTCAGAACTTTCTATTCTGGTTTGTTCATCATCATGCATTCACGGATACATGGATTGATGGATGGTCTGTGATTGCAATTTGCAAGTACCATATGATGCAATATGATAACAGGTCAACAGGGTTGTACTTTAACGGGTCAAATTGTAAAATAGGGAGGGAAAATATAGCTATAGTGGAAAAGAGTGACCGAGTAAACGGGTTGAAAATCATCTAAAATGTTTTACAACTTTCTAAATAGTATTATTTGAGAAAAATCGAATACTATTATAGCAATATAGATTTTGTAATCATACTAACACGTAAAGTTAGAAGAGTAAAAAATAGATAAAAAAAAGTGATGTCGGGTCAACCTAACCCTACCCTGTTTTGACTTCTGATAGTATTTGGAAATTATCCATTTTGGTCAAAACCCATTTTGACGAATCACCCAACCCATAGTTACGAATTCCTATTTAATTTAAATAGCGTGATAATCCAGATGTAGTTTCACATGAGCGTTTGACTATTTGCAAGCATCTAAAAGTCAGTCATGGAAAATAAATAAATTTTTGTAAGCCAAGATCCCTGCTGCCAATATTCTGTAATGGTTACCGATAAGAAAAAAAGGGAGTTCTGAGGTTGAAGCTCAGCACAAAGTAATATATTGAAAGCAAATTCTGCATTTATTTAAAAAAAGGAAGTACAAACAACAATTAAATACTAGGAGTCGGTTTTGATCTATTTACTTATAATTTATAAATGGGTCAATTTAGGTTATGTTTTTATTTTCTAAGGGCTCAAACTGGTTAAAATAATGACTCAAAAGAATAGTTACAAATCGGTCAAAAGTCGCCCAAAGTGTATGTTAGTCAGTTAATGCATAAAACCTCCTATATCATTCCATCGAATAAACTAGCTCATTATTAAACTAATGTAAATATTTTATTATCATAATTGACCCAGTATTAATTCATAAAAAAATTTGGACAAAAATGTTTCTGGTCAACCCGCCTCGGTCCATATGAAAATACCCATTACCCCAGAGATGGCCTACTTTGAGGACAGCTTCACTTTGTGTTATACGTACTTTTAAGCAGTGTTGAAGGCCCCTGATACAATCTATCACATTACAATAGAACAGTTTACTACAAAACTTTGAAACTGTTGAAATCGTCTTGGTGCACCAACTTTCAACATTTGTTACAGTTACAGCCGCAATGTTTTGACCCTATTATGTCTATGGTACAATATGACTGCTAACTAAAATAAGTATTTTTTATCCCAATATGAGGAATAAGGTGGTGGTGCAGTAAAGCGACTTACATGTTCAGTGTGTGGCAAATACTTCCCATCGAAGGTCAGCACCACACGATCCTTTCCATCCACACCTTTCACTTTGTCCACAGAGCAGAAGAAGTCTATAGCTGACATTCTAAAGAAAATAAAAAAATGTTAACCAATTCTCATTTCTAAGCCAACAGATTGCTATATGGAGAAACAAAAGTTAAGAGCTTTAATCTAGTCCATATACCTAAAAAGACAATGTGACTTTGACCTTTGAAATTGATTAAAATTTATCAAATAATGATAGAATAAATAGGTGTTTCTAGTAATTAAGCTGTGTTCTAAAAGCTGAAGAGATCCTTTTTGCGTGTTTTTTATTAGAAAATAATTACTTTTCTCTCTACCTGTTTGTGTGAGTACTGCACATTTAAAGGCCAGGTCTTGGAAGGGAAAAACAAAAGAGCACCCACACACACACTAAATTTCCCTCCCGTTCCCTTCTTCTCTCCAAGGAAACTCAAGAATACAATCTCTTGGCTTATCTCAGTTCTCCATTTAAATTTCTCCTTGACGGGAACTAATCATTGTACTTACGAAAGTTCAAAAAGGACAGTAAAATATTTTTTTAGTTTTCTGGTTTGCATACTAATATACTATAAAATAAGTTGGTTACTTTCCAACAAAAATACAAGTAAGATGGTTAGAAAACTTGTCCACTTCAAATAATCCCCTGGATCATTGGTACAAAATGAGCTTTACAGAGATCATGTTTGTGAGTTTGAGTCTCTTTTAAGACATGAGAGTGAATTAACCTGTCATTTATAAAAGGAGAAAGAAAACTCATCCACCCTATTATACTCCTCAAACATATCAAGATAGTAAAAGATTTTGAGACTGAAAATTATTAGATTCTATGTTTATTTTAGGCAAAGCCCATATGTTGTTCTTTGTAGTGTTAACATTCTGAAAAATTAACATCTATGTCGACTTGATGGCAACATGGATTACCATGGTGTCCATTGCTGTCGTGGCAATGCTTTTTTGATTTCTAGATAGTTCCTCAAAAGCCAAAACCCACATTTTGGTCCCTATAATCTTACCTTTATTGGTTCATATATAGAAAGACTTGAACCCACTACCTTGTTGTACAGATCTCACACATGTTATTAATCCAAATGCTTGTATCAATACAAGGTGGGTGTTTGGGATTACTTACTAAAACTGCTTATTGCTTTTTGAAATATGCAAAATAATAAACAACTTCAGACTGCTTATTCAAAACAACTAATTGCACTCACAAATGATAAAATGAACAATTTGGATAAGCAATCCAAGACACCCAGAAAACACCTTACTACTGCACTGGAACTCATTAAGGGATAAATAGTTGTAATCACTGGTGGATACACCTGTAAATTTGTAATAAGCGATCTGAAACAAGCTTACAGTTATAAACTACTACACTGATATATCTAGAAAGACTTGAACCCACAACCTAAAGACTACTAGTGAACACCCAAAATACTAATCCAACCATCTAATTTCCTTTTGTTTGCAATCCATCTAAGCATATTTACTAATCAATAGTCATATTTGATTTGAAAACCAGAGTGAAATGGAGTACTAGAAGAGTAACTTACATGCCATCACCAAATTCTTCATTGATGATTTCCTTGATGCTTTCACCAAAGTGCATAACCGCTTCATTCAACCTTCAACATTTCAAACACAGTCAATTGATAACTCAAAAAGGAAATCACAAATATGATAAGGTCAATTTATGATTGATTACCCTAATCATCACAAACTATCATCAATTTAGTGCTAAAATCGAAAATTGACTTTAGAATAAGGATTTACATGATTGGACTTGGATAAAACGAAATAGGGTTGAACTGTATAACCTGTAGATGGTAGGATCCTGTAGGATGGACGGATCATATGATCTAAGTGGGGGTTCCATCATTTGGTGTATATGTGTATCCGTCAAGCCGGGGAGTGCTGCCCGGAGTTTAGGGGCAGTATCCGGCTTCAATTGCGCTTGACGTCTCAAGAGCTGAGCAACGTAGACGTTAGTCAAGCCGGTCTCCGCCGCTATTTGACCGAAAGTCTTGCCGGAATTTCGCTTCACCGCCATCAACGAACTCACCATACTTGCTTTCGTCGGCGTTTCCAATTCCATCTTTACTTATTTGAGCAATTTGCCCGACTGATTCCCTACTTTATAGTGAAAATTCTACGCAACAATCAGATAGAGTTTGATTCTTATATCAGCGATTGTGGGCCACTCGATAGCAAGCGTCGGCGGCTTCTCGCGGTGGTGCAATAATGGTGGCAAAACACAAATCAATATTGTCTTTGCCTGGATTCTAGTGGTGAAACGACAACGTATTTGGTTCAAGACGGTACCGAACCGAAAAATCTAACTCATTACCAGTACTGGTCTGGTTCGGTATTTTTGATACTCACGCTCACCATTAGATATTAGTACCAGGTGGAGATAAATTACATACTTCTAGCGACTAGCGTCATCTAGTGCTTTCACTTTAAATAACCGGTACGTTAGTTATTTTATTATTTACGTACTATTTTACTCATTTAAAGGTGTGTTCGGCGAAAATAGTTGAGGTTGGAGCTGGAGCTAGAGGTGGGACTGGGGCTCGAGCTGATTAATTGATAATCCCAAGTTCCATCTATAAGTTGCTTGGAAAGACTTTTGTTTTAGAGGATTATGAGCGATTATGTTTTTAATAATCCACTCAAGATTTAAACACATGAACGAGGCTAGAGGGTTGGAAAAGCTAAAATCTCAAGCCCCTATAATCCCTCGTAAACTCGTTGCCAAACACACCTTAAGTGTTTTTTTTAAAAGCGTCTATCATAGGCGCTTCCAATTATACACATTTTCCTATATTAGTAATACATTTTTAAGCAGTGGTTCACTCAGAAATATAGATATAATTGTTGTGATTTTATGTACTTAATCTTTATTGACTCACTTTTTTATTGCCGCTAATCTGTCTTTCTCAACTTAAAATGACTAAACTAAACTTATTATTAATTCAATTATTTATTTTAAAATATTATATATTATCTATAAAAGTGCATTTTAACTATTCATTGGCCCACAATCTCACACAGTTACCCCAACACACTTGACTAAACTCAATCTTTATCTAACATCATCCAACCATCATTACTGATGCCATTGTTTTTACACTAAAGAATACACGTCAGCTGTAACTTAAAGTTTGTTATATTTATGCCATTATTTGAATGAACAGAGTAAAAAGACGAAAGAAAATAGAAGAAATCAGATGAGCTTAGCGGAATTAAGCTCTGATACCATATTAAAATCAGAGAATATGATCGAGAAATTCAGAGAGAAATGATGATCTTTCTCATTTAATAGAAATGATACAAACTGAAACTATATATACAAGAAGTCAAGACTAACAACTAAGCTAACAGCCTAATAGAAATATAACAAACTTCAAGTTAGAAATATAACAAACTTTAAGTTACAGCTGACGTGTATTCTTTAGTGTAAAAATTGTTGACACTAACTACCACCGTCGAATTTACCCAACCCCTCTATCTCTCTCTCCTCCTATATATTTTTGGGATTTTCATTTGGGTTTTGGAGTATTAATTTGAGCAAGTTTCTTCAAAATATATTTAACTTTACACGTCTTGATATTGTATTCATTAGATTTCAGAAGTTATATTGTGTAACAACTTTTAATTTATTTTTATTATACGTTTTTTATTACATAAAAAAGGAAAAAAAATTAAGATTAGTACATACAATATGAAAGTTTAATACATACAATAGCGACAAATTAAAATTTTAATACACACAATAAAATTTTCTAATATTCGATGCACATAATAATAAAAAGTGTAAAGTCAGATACATTTCAAAGAACTTTACCCTTTTGATTTTGTAGGATGGATTTGATTTCGACATGGTTCATGTTTTGATGTTCTTGGTTAAGGTTCAAGATTTAAGCATGTTTTGGGTGAAGCTTACAAATCAGGGTGTATACTGTTCGGTTCAGTTATTAGCTAAAACGGAACCATGAAACAAATAACTAGTGTGTTAGTTACAGAAATTCTATAACCAGTTATAGTCGGTTATACATGGAGGTTTGGTTACGAGTTCGGTTATATTGGTTAAGTAGTTAACTGCTCTTAAGTGAGCTCCCTTATCACACCAAAAAAAAAGACAAATTATGTAATATAAGGAATGAAAGCATTTGACAATATGGATTATCAAAACATATCATGAATGAAAATGATATTACGTAGTAGGGGAAGGTTCATTTAAGAACCGTTTTTATTGCGAGAACCACGAGAACCAATCTTAACCGTTCATTTTGGATAATGGAATTCATGGATGAAGAGTGTGGGGGAATTGAGTGTGGCAAGGTGCATGTAAGAAATTCATGGGTGGACAATCCAATTGAAGAAGGGTAAATTGGACGACTAAGAATGGTTCTCGACTTCTCGTAATAAATACAGTTCTCAAATGAACTTTTCACTTACGTAATATAAGAAATGAAAGTATTTGCCAATCTAGAATGAAAAGAATAATATGCTAATCTGAAAGCAATATCATGTAGCATTATAAAAAAAACATGCCATACATACAACTGATGAGTGCACTAATAGTCTAATGCTTCCATCACATGTCATACATACAAATCAAATAACTTCGAGAAGCAAAGGCAATATAATTACGTATGACTAGAAAATGAGATCATTTCTAATATATAATCAAATTAATATTATATTAAACATTAATAATTAAAACTTCCGGTTCGGTTCGATTAGTTTGGCTGACCGAACAACATTAACCATAACGGAACCGAAAATATCAGTTATGAAAACAAACGAGAACCGCTTCTTCGGTTTTACAAATGATTCGGTTACTTCAGTTCGGTTTTGTCTGTTAATTTAGTTACGATTTAGTTATTCAGTTTTTCTGCTCACCCCTTGTTACAAAGACTCGGGTGTTGTTAACTTGAATGGGTGCTCTCGATTAGGTGTGAACACAGATTTGTGATTTGGGTTTCTTGAATTTTAGTTTTAGATCTAGATAGGTTTCTTGGTTACAAAATTTTATTAATTTGTTATTAAAATAGTGTCCATATTACAAAATATGACCTAAATTACAGACATAGTATCCTCATATTACAAACATATAGCCTGTAAAAAGAGGCAAATTTCACAAGAATGAAATGTGTTTAAGACTTAATTACTCCTTTTAAGAGACCTTAAAATACAAGTGACTTTTATAGATAAAGATGGAACTAGATTAGGTAATATTCATTTGTTTTTTTATATAAGTAGGGATGGCAAAAATACCTAAACCCGATGGGAAAACCCGACTCTGGAACTTTTAGACTGGGTAAATGGTTATGCGATCGGGTATTAGTTTTTTTAATAAAAAAATTCGCAGGTTTGGGACAATTATGGTTTTAGTCAATACCTATCCATTTACCCGACCCCGAACCATTTATATATAATAAAGGGCAAACTGCATCAAAATGCAACGAACTTTGGCTAAGCTACCATTGTATACAACGAACTTTAAAATTTAAAAAAAAATACAACCAACCTACTTTTTTCTCCCATTTTATGCAAATAGTAACCTGAAGTGAAGGTAACAAGTAAAGTTGGAGGAGGGTTTTTTACCTCATGGCTCGTGGCTTGGGGTTAGCGTACTGCATGTTTAGAAGTCATTGCAGATCCAGCCTACTAACATAACTTCGCTGTTAAAAAAAACAGGTAATTTTTATTTTTTTATATTTTTTAATTTTAAATTCAAATGTTCTTCAAGATATTATTTGTATTTTTCAATCTCCATGTGTAAACCAAGAAAAAAACCCATGAATTTATCAAATCTGATCAAATCTAAAACCAAATTTGTTTAATTAACCCTAATCATAGATCTGAAATCAAAGAAACCCATGAAAAATTAACTCTAATCATCAATTGCAGATCTGAACAAGGGAACACAAAAGAGATGAAAATATAAATCTGAAATCAACCATGAATTTTATTCCAGATCTTAACAAAGAATAAACAAAGCATCAAAATATGAAAATGAACCCATCTTAAGCAGAAATCACACACTTCAAATCGTATAGATGAAAGATTAATCAAATAATATACAAGATTCTGAAATCAAAGAACCCCAATAATAAAAACCCTAAACGTAAAAACCAAATCGCAAGCACTTAACACGGTTAAACAAAGACAAAATCTGGAAATGAAGCATTTGAATCGGCAGCGATAGTGGTAATCTAGAAGGTGATAGTGGTAGGCAACTCAAAAACCCAAAAAGTTTTATACATGATCTCGACGACGATGGTAGGCGACGCAAGAAACCCTAATCTCAAGAAACCCTTTTGAATCGGCGGCGTGTTGTGGCTTTGACACGACGACAGTGGTGGATTTTGAAGGCGACGACTATGGTGGTGGTTCGAAGGCAGCGACAGTGGTGGTTTGAAGTGGAGACAACACTGGTTGTGGGTTGAAGGCGACGGAGGTAGTGGTGGTTCGAAGGAGACCGGTGGTGGTTGTTTGAAGGCAACAAATCGTGAGAGGGCGGTGGATCTTGAAGGATCTTGAGAAGGTTTGTTTGAAGGAGTTTTGTACAAATCTTCAAAGATCTTCAAACATTTAAATAAAAAAATCAAAAAATAAAAAGAACCGGTTGTTTACCGGTTTTCATAGGTAATTTGCATACAATGAGAGTTATAAGAGAGTTGGTTGTATTTTTAAAAAAAATTTTAAAGTTCGTTGTATACAATGACAACTTAGCCAAAGTTCGTTGTATTTTGATTCAGTTTGCCCTATAATAAATTTATAATTTTTTTATTATTGTATTATTAATATATATAATATACATTACAATTTTATTATATATAAAATAACAAAAATGACGGATTTGTTTTTATTAGTATATAAAATATTGGGTTTAGTTCACTAAATGTATCCAAGTTGTCATATTTTGCTATTGTGTGCATCAGACTTTAAAAGTTTTTATTGTGTATATCAAACTTTTAATTTGTTGCTATTGTATGTATTTTGGTTACATAAAATAGGAAAAAACGTATAAGTTTAGTACATACAATAGAAAGTTTAACACACATAATAGCAACAAATTAAAAGTTCGATACACACAATAAAAATTTTTTAAGTCCGGTACATATAAGAGCAAAACATGACAACTTGAATACATTTTGATGAACTGAAACCTAAAATATATATCTAATTTTTTCAAGAAGATAAATAGTCACACTTAAACATCCCAATTGACACATCGGTGAAAGTGCACAAACGTTGTTTCCCTTTCCTATTTTCTATTTTGATTTTCATTTCCCTCTCCAAGTCATTACATATGTAGAAATGGCTAAATGATAGAATGAAAGAATGAAGATTAGTAGTATTGTTTTGGAATCTATATAATAATTTAAATTGGATTATCATGAAATTCAGATAATTTAAACTTTGTAAGGTGATTTATATTTATCTTACGTTTATTAAACATCGAACTTGTTGAATGTTCATGTCGCTAGAAAATGAAAGTTTAAGAAAAATCCAACTCATTGTTTGACGTGATTCGCATAAAATTCTAGGAAATAAAATTTTTATTTAGTAAAATTTAATCAAGTAAGAATATAAATGGGAAACCCGAACCCATGGGTATACCTACGACCCCGATGGTTATTTGGTAACGGGATACCCGACAGGACAGTATGACACATGATTTTACAATAGGGTATGTGACTGGGATTACCAATACCTGTCCCATTGCCATCCGCGTATATAAGAAATCGTTAAACACAAACCATTAAATTATACTTATTTTTTCTTGGTATTAGTCAATATAATCGTTAAACACTTGAACACCTGTAGGCAATTATGTTGATATGGACTCGACCAGAAGAAGCATAAGGAAATTGAAAAGTAAACTGTAACCAAAAAATGATCACATAATCGTAAACATAATAACATCCCCATAACATGTATATATATATAGTAACAACAACGTTTCACAACATGATCAATGACTCTTTAATTTGACAATATATCAAGAAGATTAGCCTAAAACGGTATTCCAGCCAAGATAGCCGGGTGGTGCGTGTAAGATCTACATTATGTTACATATGCAAGAATCTTCGTCTTCGTCTTCAGAATCACTACGATCACTGCAGCCCCAAAAGCGAATAATATAATCAAAAAACACAAGATTATCAAAGTTGATTTCTTTTTAATCCAAAGACTTGGTAAAAACATAACATCAATCTCAACAAAGCAAGAAACCACATTAGAATTATGTTTAAAGATCTATTAATCCCTAATAGTATTAAAGTTTTGATCTTGCAAACCATGACCAGAAGTGAATAAGACAAGACAGTCAGGTTGACACCTTTGCATTTTATTATTTAACCTCTGTCGAGACACTCACATGAGCCTATAATGGCTTGATGCAAAGAGTTTTGACCCCGAGTAGATCTTGCACTGTACCATACAAGCCACTAATTACATTAACAATCTGTTTGGATATGTGTTATCAACATATTAATAACCGATCAATTCATGTTTCAAAAGACTTGATCAAGGTGATACTGATTGTGGTTGTTCAATCCATCTTTCTTATTCCAAAAACTCGAGACCTTTGGACTTTAAAGATCTTCATCCAACTACTTATAGATTGGATGTGTGTATAAACTTTTACCAAAAGTCCCCAAAATTATCAGTTGCTTAAAACTAGGGATGCTTAGAATGTTGAGAAATGAAGTCTATAATGACTTGCTATAATGAGTTTGACCTTAAGTGGATCTACATCTACAAGCCATTAATTACATTGAAGGGGAGTTTGGATGTGCATTTATTGCAAATAAAAAATTAACCTAATGATGATAATTTCATACTAATTTCAGTAATCAACCGACAACTATGAACTATCTGTTGTAACTCCTAAGTTATTTCTTTGAATTTTAATTATTTTAACCCTAAATAATCATAAAAATAATATGCATATGTGAATAACAATTGATTTAGAGTGAAGACAATATAATGCATCTAATCCCACAAAAGTTGAACATATAATGTATCTAATCCCACAAAAATAGAACACATAATCAAGAAAAATCATGGTGTAAGAAGATCTAAATCAGAATTCTAACAAACTAAATTCAAAACAATCTGTATTTACCTTGGTTGATACTCCAAAACTTCAGCAAGTTTACATCCATTTCTATCATTCCACTGCACTTTCTGATGCTTCTTTCCTAATTTCTTCGATAACCCGCCTTTTTTAGGCAATAACAGTTTCTTTGATTCATCTTCATCTTCTAATTCTACTCTGTCTCTATCCCCATTTATTAAACTTTTTTCTTGATTTCCGTTGGCCACGAGCTTCGATTCCACCCCAGGTTTATCCATTTACACATAAACTGTATTAAATCAAAGAATTTATGCCCAATTGCATACAAATAAAACTTCACTAAATCAACTCCAAAAGGTCAAAATCATCAGAAAATTCTTCAAACCAAGTTTCCCAGATCGGGATTTCATCAGTGAAACTTGAGTATGTCGTACGATCGATGATCAATTAAATCCGTCTTGATTACTTAAAAAGTCAACGCCAATTCATCAAGAAACCCTGAACCGTAGGAATCAATTGTTACAGAAATCGTCAATATCAAGAAAGTCCAACAACTGTCAACAGAAAGACAAGATTTTGACGGTTTCAATCGAACCCCAGAAACAATTTAACAAGAAATTGGAAGAGAATTGAGGGTCAATACACAAAATCAACGAAAAAAGAAGTTAAATAAAGAATGGGATTTCCGTAAATTAGGGTTAGAGAGAAGTTACAGAAACCCTAGAGATCAGAAGGAAGGATTTGGGGGAGAGTGTGTATGGAGAAGAAGTAAGTACGTTTACTTTGAGTTTGATCGGGAGCAAATTAAAAAATGGAATAATTTATTAATTAAAATTTTAAAAAATAAACAAAAGGGGAATTTAGAGGTGGGTCCCGTTGATCAGCAATCAATGGATGACATTAGATTTACTGAAAATAAGGAAATGGTCGGGTCGTTAATCTCGTTATCATCGATGTCCCACCATTAAGCTTGGCTGGGCCTACGGGACCTTCTACATACAACAAGGTTTTATAATTTATAATAAAATATATGTGTTTAGACAGTAATATCTATAAATATGTGAATAAGAAAATGATATCATGTGTTTGTAAGGGTGAAAATGATATTATTGTTGTTCATGACTAATTCTTGTTATGTGTAAAATCTTCCTTTCTAGTACCATTCATTACTAACAAAAACACCCAATTCCGAAAGAGGAGTATTAGAAGGTAAAACGTATACCATCATACCTTTATTCGTAGGTAATGAGACTGTTTATCTCCCACTTAATTAGTGAAAAATGATTCGTAACACTAGGAGCATCTAACGTTAGTTATTTCAATATTTATTTATTTACAGTATTTGTAAGTATAGTAGTATAAGAGCACTGTTGGAATTAAATATCATTTGTCATTTGTTAATTTAATAAACGTATTATTATGTATTAGCATAAGTACAATTATGTTATTTGTCACATTAAGTGGGCCGGATGGTAACCACCACCACTGTAAACCACCCAAAACCAGCTGTAACCACCAGAAACGACTACCACCTGTAACCACCCATGACCCATGTAACCGCCGGTAACCACCGGCTAAGACACCTATATATGTATGTATTTGTAGTGAATAAAATCAATCATCTTATGTGAATTGTATGTGTGCATATTGACTCTTGTACATACATATTTATACACACTGCACTTGAATTTGATGGCTACCAAAATGGTTTCTTCGAAGAAGACACACAAAACCAGTAACTTCGATCACGATCCTATAGGAATAGAACAACAGTTTGATCGCAAATCAGGAGGAGCAGACAACAAGCACCTTCGAGATATAGGTGTTACTAGTAGTATAGATCATTCTCCAATAAATTCAAGTTTTTGTATCTCTAATTTACAACGATTAAATAAATTAAACAATTGTATCCAACTAGAAAACAAAAGTAGGTCCATGAACCAACAGTTTTTAATCATTCAAAATATATTCAAACACATAAAAAAAATACTAAATATTTCTATTGTAGCAAATTATATATAAAATTTCATAAAAAGTATATAAAAGTGTTGTACTTGAACCCTTGGCATAATGAAAAATTCAAAAATAGAAATGTTGCAGTTTTTAGCATATCAGTAGTGAAGGTTGTATTAGGTGATGGGTCAGTTGTTGAATATGTACCCACCACCCACCACCCACCACCTCTCTGGATAGACCACTAAAGATGGCACTAATAGAAAGCCACATATTGCTTAAAACTTCACTAACAATGATTGCAACAAAGGACTTCTTTTTCACTCAAACTCCCTGTTTACTCAACTGTAAAATAAAACATGCTGCTGAACCCAGTTTTCATGCTTGCATTTGTCTCTATAACTGCTATTTACACACAAAATTATCATGAAGATAAGAGGAATGGCCTGTTTCGAGAGGGCGTCACCTGCACTGAAACATATTCTTCTCCAACTTTATCGGTAATGTTATCTCTCCCAATAAAAATGTTTTCTTGAACCATTATGATCAATTATCGAGACAATTAGGTAACAAAATTGCGTTTAAAACAACCTCACCTTTAACTCACACATGGCTCGAATAGGATTAGATTCCTTTGGTTATTTGGCAGACAAGTTTAAGTGTCTTCCATGTAGACTTTCCAGCCATAATCGTGAATCGTATTCACGTAGCTTTTCATACTGTCACCAAAAGTGCCTACAAAGCTAGAACTTTGTCAACAATCTTGTTCCGTCAAAGTTACATTAACTGAACGAAATACCCAAAAAGACGTTTGAGAAATTTAGGTCTTACCATAATGATTATAGTTGTTTCTTCTGTTCCAGCGCTGATAAGCCTTTGGCAGTTGAACACCACTTGCATGAATTTGGATCTTTGCAATACCACGTTCAGGTAAACTAGAGGCGGCAATATTTCAACCGATTTACTGATGAATGGGTTGATTTTGGGTAATGGTTTATCTTTAACCAGTCAAGGGTGTAAAAACCAAAACAGAAACGGGTCGAAAGTTACCCAAATTGTATTTTTATGCTTACAAACCTTGTAAACCTTTATATCAAAATTAAGAAGGGGACCAAAGAAGTTTGTGTGTCAACCCCATCTGGTCCTTCCAACCTTGTACAAAATGAATTGTTTTTACCCGCTGTCAAATCCGGTCTATTTTTCACCCACAAAGGTAAACCATAAGGATAAAAATTTCTATAATTTAACTACTTGGATTCATCTAACATACTATATATCAGTCCTATGCTTCAGAAGCACATCATGCCTACCTTTCTATCTCAACCCCTCTTCTTTCCACGGGATCCTCAGTCTCGCATGGAATTCCTCATCACACTGTGGAATCAGTGAAGGGAATTTGTTCCCAAGTAGTAGACATTGTTGAACCAGCTAGAGCAGGATACCAGCTGACACTTAAACTTGATTTCTCTAAAATCCCGCGCAAGAAAGGTAAATATGCTTCGAAATACTTATCAAACAGAAACACCCTCTAAAACTGCTTATTTTGTCATGTAGATGCAGTGAAGACAATTACAGAGATTTCATCGGTACAAGCTGTGATACTGAGCTCTCAGCTAAGAGAAATATTGAAAAATGTTAATGACCAAGAAATATCTCAGGGAACATACAAACCAATCAAACTTGTCTATCATCCTAATGAGCCTTTCTATGTCATTAAACAGGTAGTTTTTAACAATAGTTTCATAAACCCATTGTGAAGAATCTACAAAAATGCATATTCTAATTGTATTATTATGATTTATTTGCTTAACAGCCAGCAAAGTTGACTGCAGTTTTTCCAATACGTTTTAAAGAGGACTCGGATGTGGTTATAGCAAAGGCCTTCTTTCAGGTTTCAGTTCGACTCTTGGTTACTATTACTATTAGAGGTGGCAAGATGGCCGGGGGGGTTGGTACGTAAATGGACAATAATGGGTGAGGGTTGAAATAAGTCATACTTAGTATGGGCTGGGTCAGGTTAGGCTGACCCACCTTCCAAACACTTTTTCATCTTTGTATAAAAAAGTTAATGTGTTTTCATGATTATAAAGAACAATAATACTACAATGGTAATCTAGATCTTTATATAAACCAATTTAGGAGACTGTATGCATTAAAAAACACTTTGGATGACTTTCAACCTGTTTGACCCGTTCGCCTTTTAGCTAATTTCACCTGTTTGAGATCAAATATATACCAAATTGACCCATTTGCAAGTAAATAGGCCAAAATTTCCGCGTGTAACTAGCTACTATATATCTCTTTGTTTCGGGTTTGAGTTCCTTAACCAACTCAGGAACTAGTGGATGTTGGAAGTTCCAGGGTTTGTGCTAGAGCACCTCCATGCTACTGGTCGCCAATTCCACCTCCGGAGTTAAGAGGTGAATCTATGAAAGATTTGAGCACCAATGGAGGGTTCGTATCATTTGGTACTTAACCAAACTTTATATTCAAAGTTTCAATAATATAACATCTTTCTAAATGGATATATACCACAAGAATAGTTGGGTATTCACAAAGTCGCTTAAATATACACAGAAATATCCGCACGACATGTTGAAGGCAAGAAACTAGACAAGACTGTGTGGAACCTGCTCAACTTCAATGCATTAGTAAAATATCATGTGAAGGTAAGATTAGAGCTATCATTAATAAACTAAGTATACCCAATGTGTAAAATGTAATGGTGAAAATGATTCCCAAACAGTGCACTAAAGGCTTTGTGCAACGAAGGATGAGAAGCCGTTTGGATAGCTTGGTTGAGGTAAAACAGGCTCGAAAGTTGTTATTAGTAAAAGATTATGTGTTACCCCCATTACCCGTATTTTCTCGTTAATTATGTTGCAAATTGCAGGCCCTGCAGCACACAAGCGTGGAAGAAGATTACCGTGTTGGGAAAGTTAAAGGTACTTTAGCAAGTATATATGTTCATAAACCGTTTAACAAGAGGTTGCTAAATGGATGGATCAAAAGGATAGAGTAACGGGTTTAAGCGGGGTTCAGCTAAAAGCAAGTAATTTTCTAGTATGGGTTGGATGACCTGAAAATCTTTTCATCCAATTTTTTTATTAACAACTAATGTGCCAAATCTAATTTGTCAATAAAAGATTTAGGAGATCTAATGCCTAAGCTATTGTTTAATTATTTTACCTATTGGCTAGCTAGGGATAAAACATAGTCCGAATCAGCCATTCATAAATAAATTGGTCAAAATAGCCACCTCTACGTTCAACCAATCTCTTCTACACACTTTTTATCCTGATGCAGGACGTAGAGGCATGAAGAAACTGATCAAGTTTACAAGATGCACGGTCCTTTTGAAAAGATGGAACCTCACGAAAAAGATCAAAAGAATTCATTCCAGAATAAGAATTCGCGGATTCAAAAAGTTCCAAAGACGCTGGTTGAAATTTCCGAGTTTCTCTTCAGTAATGAGCTACCAGAAGTTAGAAAAGTCCTAGGAAATACATGTTTGATTGTAAGGAGAGAGATACTTTAATGTTTTTTCTACCTAAATGCCAGCTAAGAGCGTAAATTAATCCGCAATCGTAGAGTTAATAGTATAAAAGCAACCAAGAGAACTTATCAGATAACATTTTCTATAGACATACATGCAACAAACAACAAGCTTAGTGTCTCAGCTACATGGACCATCTGAAAACAAGAAAAATGAGGCAAGGGTGCATCGAAAATCATGTTATAGTATTTGTTTGATTGTCATTGCAAGTGTCCGTGGCTCGGAAATTGTAGTCTGAGAGAGAAAAGGGGTACAAAGAGACACCATTAACAAACCACCCTTCTAGTTATATCATAAAAGACGCACCAGTACTCGCGAAATATATTATCCATGAGATCATCGCAAGTAAACATGACTTTTATAAATTAAAAAAAATCAATTAATCAAAGCTTCACACAGTTTGACACAAACAATGTAAACTGTTAAATGAGGATATGGCATTCATCAATAGTTGAACTAGGAATTGAAAAGATCATTGTTCAAAGAGGGTACCAAAAATGCATCACTTGAAGTCTTGAACATCCATCCACAAGGACAATAAACATAAAAGACCAACATCCAGGATATCAAATGTCAACCAAAACCACAAAGATAACCTACAAAAGTTGTTGAGGCATAATCCAAAACGCAAACACTGTGCGGCTGCAAGCAGGTAGTAGACCAACCAATCACAGCCTCCTTCCCCTTCTACCACCCTTTCGACGAGTGCTATCTGTTGGAATTGGTGTCACGTCCTCTGCCATCATCATCGAAAGATACAAAACTTTTTATTAAATAATCCCCGTAGTACACAAAAACCACTAAATATTTTGCATGAGAAGGGAAACAAAACAAACATCTGTAAATAAAGAGAAGTATTTTTATATATGTAACGGCATACCAATGCGACCAATTTTCATGCCAGAACGGGCAAGGGCTCTAAGAGCAGACTGGGCACCTGGACCTGGTGTTTTTGTCTTATTTCCTCCTGTTGCACGCAGCTTTATGTGAAGAGCATTGATGCCAAGCTCCTGTCATTGTATCAATAACATGTCAAATAAAACACTCAAACAATAATCTCATGCAAATTCGAATTTTCCCAAAAGAATTTCAATGGATTCGTAACTTTTCTTTCTCTCAATATGCTAAGAAAACTGTAAAAGAAACACACCGTTACAAGGCAACTACAATCGTGTTTGCAAATCCAAAATAGAGTTACATATAAGGAAAACAAATATAAAACCTTGCATCTTTGTGAAACATCTTGTGCAGCAAGCATAGCTGCGTATGGAGATGATTCATCTCTATCAGCTTTCACCTTCATCCCACCTAGCCGAAGAAGATAATAAACATAATAGCAAATAAATATTAAATACCAAACTCAATTATGTAAAAGATGATCAAAATACTCTGTTTTATCAAAAATTAATGCAACTATAACTTGGCAAACGGTTTAAATATAGTGCTTGACTAATGATCAAAATCCAGTAAATAGACCTTAACATAACAAAATTGGTAAACTTGTGGATCACAATCAACCTCAATTAATATGTTCAAAAAAATTAAAAAACAGATAAATGACCTCTAAAACAAATTGTGTAGACACAAATCGAAATAAAATATTCTTTTTTAGGACTGAACGTACAAAAAAATCATTAAAATATTGAGTAAACATTCCACAAGCAATGCGGGATTACCAAGCCATTAATACTGCATGAGAAGTTACAACTTTCATAAAACATCTGATAATAATATATTGCCTTTCCCTATACTACTCCTACGTAAATTAAAAACTGCTCTGAATAAAGATAATATTAGTTATGCTCCACAAGAATTGTAGGCGTCATTCTAAAAAACATTTAGATATTTGAATACTAGAAGACTAGGAGTCTTTAAATTGAACTACGTATGAAGTCAACATTGTCTTTATTAGTTTGTATTGATTCAGAGAGCAGCAAATAAAGTAAATATGCTTCCTAGAACAAGTATCATACCAGTAATCCGGACCATGGTTTCTCTTCCAGAAATATCAGTCACATGCTGCATTAGGCAAGTACATATAAAACAGTAACACATAAACTCAACATGAAAACAACAAAGTATTTGGAAAAAAAGATATAGGTTTCAACTTACGATGAAAGTATCATTGAATGATGCAAAGATATGTGCCACACCAAACACAAGCTCTCCCTCCCGGGTAGCAGGTCCGAGAGTGACATTTTCTTCCTTTGGCTCTCTAACCTTTCTCTTTGACTAATAGACAGAACCAGAACAAGTATAATGATCAGTGACATAAAAAAAGGTTTTGCTTCCATAAAAGATCACAGAAGCAAGAAAATTAGCAATTTGCTGGAAAACTGTTACGCAAAAGGCCATACACCGTGAAAGGTTGTTACATAGCAAGATAACAGCTGAACAAATTACCTAGATATGCCTACAAAAGAAAATTGAACAAATACCACACAAGATATTCCACAAATTTCTAATAACAATCGTATAAAATTGTCAACTGAAACCAGCACTTGAATGGGCTTATGGCAATTTGAACTCATAGATTAAAAAATAAAATTCGCACACCTCTAAACAGCAGATCTTCTAAGTATTTACATTTACATTATTAATAAACTTCATTAGAACGCTGGAAAGACAATAAAAATCAAATCACCTAAAATTTATAAAAAAGTGCACGAATTCTAGAATCATACCAGAAACAAACTAAAAAAAAGAACCCGACATACAGATTCAGCTATACTAGATAGGAGAATTGAAAGCAATAGAATGGTCAAAACTTAATCAAACTAGCAAGCACAATTTTTGATACAGAAATCCGCAAATAACTTGAGCTAGCTAGAGACACAGCAGAAGAAAACAATGCAAATCAGAGATTACATAGTATCAATTTCAGACAGCTTCAGATATGAACATAAAATCAACATAGAACATCAATTGCTGGACACTCAGTAAAACCAAAGGAAATTAGATCGGGTTTACCTATTTATCATATTATGCTAGTAAACAAGACTGTTGGTAGAAAGAAGCAACTATAACAGAAGAAGATTACATTACCATGGTGCGGGTGTGGCTTCTCTTTTCGTGTTTTTCCTCCGGCGTTGAGAGAAACCTATTGCAGGTTAGGGTTTATGAAATCGAAGGAACAAGAACTCCATTGCTTTGGGCCTACTTGAAAGCCCTTTTGGCCCAGATGTGGATACTCCTTTCGGGCTTTCGGCCTTTGTACTTCCAAAGTTCCAAGTAAAAATGTTACCACTGAGGCACTGATCCCGCATCATCATCATCATTTAATAAATTGTATGTTTATACTTTATTTTTGTAAATAAATTATAAACATAAAGTAAAATAAAGTATAAACATAGAGTAAAGATAGACTTTATTGGCTTGCATCATGCTCAATAAAGAAAGATTTTATTGTGGTATTATGGTAGTTTAGGTTTAGTGTTGCTCATGACCTAAGATTATGGGTTCGATTCTCGCCGTAGACAAATTTAAGGTAGATTTAAGAGTCATTCAAAAATAGATAGTATATACTAGATTAGATGGTTGTGTTATACACGAGTTAATTTATACATGATAAATATCATACATTAATAAAAGGATATTAAATAATTGCAAAACATGAAAAATAAGAATTAAAAAATGACAAGTTAAAACAAACCAAAAGTGTCACATTATACTACCAATGTATATCTATCAAGTAGAGACATTGTCTTTTATACAAAATGTATAAATTGTATAAAAATGGATGGATGCAAATCCTTGGTCTTGTTTCCTTAATTTCTCCTAAACCCTTTTTATATTATATTATGCATAAAATATAAATAGATGCAAACAATAATTAAAGAAATGTTAAAGAGAGTGACGTATCTTCTATCTTCTATCTTCTAATCTTCTAATATAAATAAAAGACTAATTTGATAAAATTTATTAGACAATCTGGACTATTCATTTAAAAAAATATTTAATCTTGACCATCCATTCACTTAAAATCAAAAAATCAATTTTGACTTTTTAAAGTCAAAATTATTAGAGATAAATTCATATATGCCTTTATTAAATCATATAATATCGTATTTGCTCACCTTAATTTACAAATATCATATTTACACTTTATAATATTTCAAAATATCATATTTAACCAAATTCTTAGTTTTATTATTCTAAAATATTTTATAATTATTTTAAATCTCTTTTTAATTATAATCAATAACGTTTAACTTTATTAAATAAAAGACTAATTTGATAAAATTTATTAGACGGTCTGAACCAATCATTTAAAAAAAGTTTAATCTTGACCTTTCATTCACTTAAAATCAAAAAATCGATTTTGACTTTTAGAGTCAAAATTATTAAAGATAATTTCATATATGCCCATATTAAATCATATAAAATCGTAGTTGCTCACTTTAATTTACAAATATCATATTTACACTTTATAATATTTCAAAATATTATAATTAACCAAATTCTTAGATTTATCATTCTATAATATTTTATAATCATATTAAAAATCTTTTCTAATTATAATCAATAACGTTTAACGTTATTATCATTAATTATAACAATAATGATTAATGACTTATAGATTTTCGATTGTCATTTTTGAATTATTTTTGCTTTTTTTTCTACCATTTATTGTATTTAAAATAAATACTATTTACGGTATTACCACCTCATCCAGAAAGTGGACCCAGGTAAAAGCTACAGCCAATGAGACACCTCAAATAGATTTCTACCCACAGCCACAGGGGAGATGTATCATGTATGTATAGTATACAAGTCTTCAAGATACAGCCAGATTTCCAAGCCACAAACTATATGTGGCTCTTATGCTTCTTCAACCAAAGGTTCTCAAATTAACACCAAACCCACACTAAAACCTTCTCTTCACAATCACACAAACAAACCCCAATTCCCATCACAAATCCACACAAACCAGAAAGAAAGAAAGAGAAAAACCTCTCAGTTCCTGCTTCAGATTCATTTCATGGCAGCCTCATCACTTACTGCAACTGGGTTTTCTTCTTCTTTCCATGGAAGTTGGGGGACTTCCTCCATAGTTGGTGAAGATTATTCAGCCATGGTTGCTAAGACCGCACCTGTTCGGGTTCGGGTAGGGAAGCCGTTAAGATCTGGACCCATGATGGGAAATGTTAACGAAGGAAAAGGGCTGTTTGCTCCTTTAGTTGTCATCACGCGTAATATTGTTGGAAAGAAGCGGTTTAATCAGCTTAGAGGAAAGGCAATTGCTTTACACTCACAGGTACCATCAATCATACTGTTTGTTTTAGATTCTTAAACTCTTCAAATTGCATAATTCTGGATTATCAGTTTGAGAATAGCTTATCCAGATTACTTCAATCCTTATATGATTTCTTTAAATTGTTACTTATTGTCCTGGTCAATCTTTCTAACTGGGTGTTTGGATTGAAAGTGATTATGTAGTATTAAATCAACAAATCGAGTTTCGGTTGTTATAAGATGTGTTGCAAACTTGCAATAGATTGTGTTTGAATGTTGTTGTTGTTTGAGTATTAGATTAGAAGTATAGTTAAATTAGTAATTTTGTTTCACCGTTTGATCGTAATCATAATCATAATCAAAAGCAAAATTTCTTGTATCTAACCGTTAGAATTGATTATTGTAATGTCAAATGGCGATAATCAGATAATCTGTTCTAGTCAGGTCCAATTTCTGAACCCGTTTAAGATTTCTTCGTCGTGTGCTTTTTCAGGTAATCACAGAGTTCTGCAAATCGATAGGGGCAGATTCAAAACAACGACAAGGGCTAATTCGTTTGGCGAAGAAGAACGGTGAAAGACTTGGATTCCTAGCTTAGTAGCGCAGATCAAAATATTATGAGAAAGTTGAGGTTTACATCCACAGTATGTATCAAAGATCTTCCAGATGTAAATACTTTTCTTCATCTGGTACCCATCAAAAATATAAACCAAATTCATATATCTCCATCATATTCACTTCATATGTTGTCACTTTAACATATTTTCTGGTCACTATTCTCACAATCTTTAAGCATATTCACAGTACAAGCTTGAAATGCCTTTAGTTATCGCTTTATGTGAACTATAACTCGCTCGAGGCGCTTTAGGGTAAAATGCCCGGCGATTATAAGAAGATAAGTTACTTCAATAGTCACATTAAAATCTACCAAATACTAATGTTCAAGCACTGAATGTCATCATATGCGTACAAACCATAATCCCAGCAAACTAGCTATGTCATGTTGTCAATAGTTTGAGCATGTTCAAGCATTCTCTGCAAGAAGCAACTGATTTGGGGAAGAAATCCAAGTTTGTCATATATCTCTACTAGATTTCTAGCCCGTGTAAACATGGGCATGTATATATGATATGGGGAGGGTTTGTTTGAGAACCATTATTAGTGTGAGAACCACGAGAACCAATCTTAGCCGTTCAATTGGTAATTGGAATTCATTGATGAAGAGCGTGGGGGGATTGGGTGTGGCAAGGTGCATGTAAAGAATTCATGGGTGGGCAATCCAATTGAAGGAGGGGAAATTGAACGGCTAAGATTGGTTCTCGCGATTCTCGCAATAAAAACGGTTCTCAAATGAACTTTTCACTATACGATATTGTTTAAATGGATTTAGATTTTTGTTATTTTTAATAGTAAGTAGAAAAGAAAGTTGAATGTTACAGAAGGTAATCAAAATGTATATCATAATGCACATTTCTACCACTGAAAACTTTACTACGATATTGTGATTGAAAGTTTGGGATTAGCTAACACACTATGTCATCATAGAAAGTTACACACCTAATTATCAACACATAACAAAAAAGTTAAACACATATATTTTGTAAGCATATACAAAAAATTAACATATTCGTTCTTTGACATTCAAAACGGCAAGATCCTCGGAGTTGAAAATAACTTTATCCAAAATAGCAATTTGAGACACCATGTTTCCCTATAACATTATAACAAATAGTGGAATAGGTTTGACAAATAAATTGAACACAAGTAACAACAAATATAGCAAACATTTTAACTAAATATCTAGCCAAGCATGAGATTTCAGCAATTGTAGAACAACTATTACGTGCACGTCTACATTACAAGCTAAAACACCCTCTATAAAATGGTCAGTATGCTCAGCCCAAATGGTGCAGCGTAGGCATTGCCCCCTTTTTTTTCATTTTTTGGTATGTCCACAAGTTCAACACAATAAAAATTTAGGAAACATTAGACAAACATCCATTTAATAAATTTAAAAACTAAAAGGTTGGTCGGAATTAAAACCAAAAGAAATTATACATACTTCTCACTTAATAGTTGGAAACAAACCCTCCGTGTAAAACGTCCATCATTTCATGTATCAATGAGATCCGTGTTCCACCTAGCACACGAACAACATCTACATACCAATCTACCAAACAATATGAAAAATTATGCAACAACTACATACCAAAGAGCATAAATGTAAATAAGAATATGCACAAAACAAAATTACCTATTCCTTGCTCTTCCCTAACTTTATTTTCAAGAATGTTGTTAAATGTCGTGAATGAAAACATGTTGACTTCAAGTGAAAAACCATTGCTTACTTCTTTCACACGAGTGTATGGCGGGAAATTAACTCGGTAGAAATGTGTACTCATTTTAACACAACTATTGTTATCCGCCAAACCAAAATTATTAATAGCATAAACACGACCCTCAACAATCAAGTCTTGAAATTCCATTATCAACCTTTTCCTCACGGACACCGAAATCCTAGTTCCCTTTAAACAAATAAACTAACCCAAAAAACGTACATAAGATTGTTTTATCTATTCTAGAAGATTAAAAATGACATACACACCTCCTCATCCATCAAAACCATTTCAATGCTATAAGCTTCGGACAGTTTCATATACACATGTTGTTGCCACAACCGGACCACACAAACCTTGATTCTCCAACCATCGGAATAAAGGTTAACTTCGCTGAATAGATGATATTGGGATGCCATTTCCTTAGCAAGAATGAAAGTAAGCGTCAAAAGGTATGTATAAACAAAAGCAAATTAAGAAGGATGCTAATCAATTTATAAAGCTTATATAGAAATAGAAAATTGAAAGAGCTCTCATTACCTTCAACTCACAATTAATTAAAAGCAACCGAAAATGCAAATTAAATTGACATCTAAATGAGATATAAAAATCATATAAACGTCAATAAAAAAACGCCTAATTACTTGAAGGATTGACGGTAATCAGATATAAACAATTCAAGCCCTTCTAACAGATCATTAAATACCGAATTTAAACAATTCGGTGAATACATTTTTGCAATTGCAACGGATCATTAAATGTCGTATTAAACCAGTTCGATGAAGATATAAACAATTCAAGCACTTATAATGGATCATTAAATACTGAATTTAAACAATTCCAGTGAATACATTTTTGCAATTGTAACATATCATTAAATACTGTATTAAACCAATTCGATGAATACATTAATGTGCTCTAGTGAAGTAAGCTAGAAGGAAAAAATAATAATAAAAGCCCACTTAAATTTATATAGAAGCCCAAACTACTAAGAGCTTACCACATTATCAATCCATACCTTCTAGTTGACTTTAGATAAGAAATCAAGATCGTATAATAGATGCCACTTAGAAGAAGAATGATCTTAAGTTATAAGGGATATAGATGAGACTATGAGTTTTTCTTGATGAGATTCATTGGCAAAAACTTCAGCACAATGTATAGAATTGCTATAAGACCTAGAATTCAGTATGAATAAATTGGGCTCAATCTCATGGTGATTGATGACATTCCTATGAATATTTTAACACCTTAAATTTAGAATATCATTTAAACCCTTCGTAACCTTTCAAAAGTTAAAATGTACCTAAATTAATATCTTTTTAGCTTTTTAAATGCCTTATCATTTATAATTGAAAAAATGGCGAATCGACAATTTCACTTCTAAGTTTAAACCCCATCGATACTTCCCCTGATCGATCGTATTTAGTGCTTCATAACTCTACCATTAGGGTGTTCATGGATGGTTAACCAAAATATCGGTTTGTGACTTCTCTTGAACCTAAATCGAAAACATCAGTTAACCTAACATCAATTAGTTTTTTCGGTTAACCAAATAACCGTTTTATAATTACTATAAATATATTTTTAAATTAAGAACATTTGGAATCTAATATTCATATATCACTTTTAGCAAAATTTGAATGGAAAGTTATAAAAATTTAAATTATTTATGAACTAATATAATAGGATAAAAACATTATGAATAAATAAATCACTAGAGTAAACTAAGTGTTAGTTATATACTAAGATTTATGAATGTAATTGACTCGTAAAGTGATATGTAAATATGTGTTTTTTGTAATAAATTTTAATGAATTGATAATAACTGTATAGTAATAAATTGACAACTAGTTAATATTGATAAATTAAAAAATAAAAATAGTTTTTTTTTGTTAACCATTCATTTATAACTCATGAACTGTAACCGAACCGAAAAACCAAAATTTCTTTCGTTCGGTTAACCAAACGGAAAATATTGAATATTTTGAACACCTCTACTTGCACTCTTGCAGTCCCCTTATGTCTTTGACATCTGCACTGTTGATACGTCCAATCACCACCATCCGTTGTTGACGCTGCCGACCGTCACCTTGTACACCTTCTGACCTCATGTCTTTAGTAGCTATTGATAATCATATGTTTGTCGGTGTTTCATTGCTTCGACTACAATCATTTTGTTTTGCTTTATGTGTAGTTGATAATCATGTTACCTTATTCAATAGTTATTTGACTACTTGTATAATTACAAAATTATAAAAATGATTGAAAATAATTTAAGTAAACATAATACTTTGAAATATTATAAAAACTATAAATGATATTTTAAAAATTAGGCTGAACAAATATGATATTATGAAATTTATAAAAGACCGGTAGACAATTCTCCTTTCATCGAAATATGTCTGCCTATCAAGTTAATGGGGTCCGATTTGATCCTACATGGTTCTTATAACTAGACTTAGTCAAATTATCACCACCTCATTTGTCGAAACAAAGCAATTGGTTCACGAAACAAAGCAATTATAACTAGACTTAGTCAAATCATCAATATAGGTGCAAATGGGCAAAGCCATAACAAAGCAATTGGTTAACGAAAACACTTACCACCACCTCATTTGCCGCCACAACCATGCCATTACCACCACCACCAACCACTGCCCCTGCCACGACTTCCCCCTTTGCTCTTGTCATCGTCACCACCACCACTCATTGCCACTAGTCCACTACCACCACTGAAAACCACCTCCGCCACCATCACCAACACTACCACTATCGACGCCAACAGTCGTTGCCCACTGCTACCGTCACTGCTCGCCCTTACCACCACTGACGAGTGGCTACTATTGCCACCATCACTAACGCCACCACCATCGTCATCGCCAGTGTCGCCACCCAAACCTAGCTCGCTATAACCATCCTGTTTATTTTAGCTTATTTTATGGGCTTTTAGCTTATTAGCTTATTTTTCGAGCTTATAGGAAATTTGGTGTTTGGCTTAGCTTATTAGCTTATATTTGTTTAAAAAAAGCTATTTTTGATAAGCCAAGTAAAAACAACTTTTTTTCCCCATAAGAGCTTATCTTTGTATATTTACATATATACCCTTATATTTCTTTATTTTTCCTAACACCTTTTCTTTTTCAAATATAAGCATGTTTTTATTAGTCATTTTAGAATAATAAGCTATGTTAGACACTTTTTAAAATAAGCTTATTAGCTTATAACTCATAAGTTAATCTAAACAATTTTTTTTTTGAATAAGATCAAAAGCTAAAAAACTTGTAGGCTAAAATGCTAATAAGTTTAAGCTAATGAAAATAATTATATACAAACACCCTTTAACGTGATTGTCCCGACCCCCGTTTTTAACTTTGGTTCGAGGAACGGGTCCATTAGTTTCCGTTGTTGGGCCTTAAGAGGCCGAATTTAGTAGGTAGATGAAAAAGAAATGTGTCAGGGCACGCGGAGGAAACAGAAGGACACGTGGAAGAACGGCGAGGAGAGTAAGCATCGTCTCCACCACCACCTCAAAGCGGTGAAGCTGTTAAAGACATACATTCTCACTCGCTTTTATGAAAGAAACTAAAAACACCACCACCACCACCGAAGTTATGGCCGGAAAGATGATGGTAACGACTGACCGCAATGCCTTGTCGCCGGAGGCCGATTGTCAACCCTTGACTTACGAGAGGAAAGTCCGAACAGACTTGGAAACTCATCTTCCTAAACCTTGTAAGTTGTTACTTACTTCATCTTCATATCATATCCAGATTTCGTATTCTTTGTATGAAATATGTCGTGATTTAATTAATGATGATTTTGCAAATGCATTGTTACTTCATCCTGAATTCGTATCCAGGTTTTATTTGATTTTTTGTCAATAATTAGATTACGATGATTTTGTGAATGTATTGTGAATTCATTCCGAAAGGATATCATAATTTTTATAAAACATTTGATTATAGTAATGATTTTATCCGTGAATGATGATTTTCAGACTTGGCGAGGGGATTGGTAGCTCCGGATACAGAGCATCCGAACGGGACGCTAGGGCACAGGCACAACGATATGACTGTTCTCCAGCAGCATGTTGCTTTCTTCGATCAAAATGATGACGGAATTGTTTACCCCTGGGAGACATATGCCGGTGAGCTAGTTTGAGTTCCAATTTCTTCATCTTACAAGTTAAATTGAGATCCAAATTACAATCGATGATGCATTTTTGGATTCAATTTAGGATTAATTACCTGCTTGTGTTAATTGCTCAAATTAAGGTTCATCATTGAGTCGATATACTGTTTAGGTATGCGTCAATTAGGGTTCAACGTGGTGATATCCGTGCTTGCTGCCCTAGTTATCAATATGGGGATGAGCTATCCCACCCTGCCTGTATGTTCTTCAACTTCCTCTCATTCATAACATCTCTACCTTCAATGGATCTCCTGTTTAGTTGATCGATGTCTTATTATAAATGAATTTGTTCCTAGGGATGGATTCCTTCATTCTTCTTCCCCGTATACATCTACAACATACACAGGGCGAAGCATGGAAGCGACTCAGGGACGTACGATACCGAAGGAAGGTCTGTTCGCCTTCGAACGACTTTTTTTAAAAAAAAATTTGGTTCTGCGAAGTTATGCCTGCGTTGTTTAATTTGCAGATATATGCCAGTGAACTTTGAGAACATATTTAGCAAGTATGCTAAAACAGTGCCAGACAAGCTCACACTTGGTGAAATTTGGAACATGACCGAAGGAAATCGAATAGCGTTTGATCCTTTTGGATGGTAAGTTCGTTTTTAGATCAATTTTTAAGGTGCACCATATAGAATCACGGCAAAAGAACCCAGACCCGATTGGGGGAAACCGATTGTGTTTGGGTCTGGTCGAGGATGTGTTTTCCGGGTAGTAACTCTTGGTGGTGGCAATGCAGGAGTGCAGCTAAGATGGAATGGGCGATTTTGTACGCACTTGCTAGGGACGAGGAAGGTATGCTGTCAAAGGAGGCTGTTAGGCGTTGTTTCGATGGCAGCTTGTTCGAGTATTGCGCCAAGATGCACAGGGCTGCACATGAGAAGGCATACTAAACATGGTAATGTATTAATACCATATGTGTATGTTAATAATATGTGAAGTGTGTAAAGTATGATGTGTGAATTGAAGTAGTACAAGTTTTATGATTGTTGTGTAGAGTAAAATAAGACTGTTTGTAGAGTTCCTGGGATTATGGATGCTGGTTCTCTTTGTTTTAACATTTTCTTGTTTGGGTTTTTCTCCTAATCCTCTCCTACTTCATGTGATCACGTAACTATTAGTCAAAACGTTTGGTGAATTTGTGCGGTTGAAACTTAAAACCAATCCACTACAAGTGAAGTAGCAAACCCTTATAAAGCATATTACAAAGTCACTTTTAATCCTTCGTAACTTAAGTTCAAAAGCTTGTTTATCTTAGCGTTAAAATATATGTTGGTGGAGCTCATTTGAGTTGGTAGGTCATAGGCATGGCGCACGTTTTTTTTTTCTCTCGAAACAAGTAGTCGTGGATTTGTACATGTTCCAGCTCAATCATGGATAACTATTTCAACACTTGACATTGGTGAATCCGGGGAGGGCGTTTTAATCAGTTTTGGGGTCCCAGTCCGGATAGAACTAAAAATTATACCCCTTAAAATACTAAAATATATAAAAACGTCAAATAAAAATTAGGCATCTTAAAATACTAAAATATATAAAAAAATAAAATATATAAAAACGTTAAATAAGAAACTTACAATTAGGTTTTTAAATTCTTTTGTTTTATTTGTTTACTATAGGATAAATGTATTTTAGAAACTTGATTTATTAATTAATTATAAAATTCTTTACGTTTTTAAATTCTTTTCACCACTGCTCTAGGTGATGACCTCAGTTATTATTTAAGTTCTCATTGATTTCATATTTTATAAGTATTTAATATCTTTTTATTAATGTTTAACATTTATCTTTTTTAAAACCAACTTGTGTTTCACACGGACATTTAATCTAGTTATCAATAATATTATGCTACTCTTTAAGTGTTTCAAAATTTTAAATAAGTGATACAAACAAACTTGATAGTTGATATCAATGATTAAAGTTGCTATCAAGTAATTGAAATTCAAAAAAGTGATTTAAAGTAATAAATTAACATGTAATCGATGAAGTAAGTGACTTTAAGTAACTAAAACAAATCAATTAACTAATAATCAGTAATCAATAACCCAACCCAGAAATCGAAGATAAAGAAAAACTTTACACCTGTTTTTGTTAGAGTTTGCCAATTAAACAAGTCTTGATTATGGAAATAGTGAAAGACTCTCGTATGTGTATTTTGCCACTTTACAAGAAATTAATTATTCAAATACAGATTAAATAACAAAACAAGCAACAATAAACTAAAACTAAGAAATAAAGATCAAATACAAATTACTTTTCAGAACTTTTGAGTTTCACTCAAATGATAAAATCTGATCTTGTATAAGATACACTGATTTTAAGTAACATAATTCCATATACTAAAATTCTGTTTTTTCTACTCTACTCTAAGGGTTAAGGAAATATTCTCACTAAAAAACGAAAATAGTATGCAATTGCAAGTTGCTAACTAAAATATAAAATCTGAAAATAGCCTACTAAAATCACCAACTCTCAAATTATAGGATGTGAATTGCCAATGATCGGATCATTTCATAAGAAATCACCATATGTGTTTACGAAAGACCAAAGAATTCTAGATTGAATGATTTACAATTGTGGTTTATTTTTGCATTTCATTGTTTGCAAAGAATGAAAGGATGAAAGGAGAACCAATCAGCAATGACTTTTGATCAATAGCCAAATAGTTTGCCATGACATGATTTCGCTTTACTTTCCACTATGAGGTTGCTATGCATCCGCGATTTCCAAGCCGATTGTTATTTTATTTTATAAATTTGTGTTTCAAATGTTGAACCTAATAAATTGGACCTTTTTCCTATATGTCTGTACATTTGGGCTCAATAAACTCTATTTTATATATATACATATAGTGAAAAGTTTATTTGAGAACTGTTTTTATTGCGGGAACCGTGAGAACCAATCTTAACCGTTCAATTCCCCCTCCTTCAATTGGATTGCCTACCCATGAATTCCTTACATACACCATGTCACACTCAATCCTCTCACGCTCTTCATCCATGAATTCTATTATCCAAAATGAATGGTTAAGAGTGGTTCTCGCAATAAAAACGGTTCTTAAATGAACCTTCCCCTATATATATAGGGGAGGGTTCAAACGAGAACTGCGAGAATCAATCTTGGACATTCAAGTGGTAAGTGGAATTCATGGATGAAAAGTGTGGGGGGGATTGAGTGTGACAAGGTGCATGTAAGGAATTCATTGGTGGGCAATCCAATTGAAAGAAGGGGAATTGGACGGCTAAGATTGGTTCTCGCAGTTCTCGTACGAAAAACAGTTCTCGTACAAAAAACAATTCTCGTTTGAACTTTTCTCTCTATATATAGACGGAGGTTCAAATGATAATGAAAAATTAAATTAGAATGGGAGACTCAACAAAGTTGTTCTAGCATTAGTAACCTGTTCTAGCGGCATTAAGTTGTTCTAACGGTAGTAACTTGTTCTGACATCATTAACAAAGTTGTTCTGGGAGCATTAAGTTTAGACTAGCTGCATTAATTGACTTGACAACATTAATGTTCAACAATCTCCCCTAACTTAAATTCTGACCAAGTGTTTAAATTTTTTCAATCTTTAGTGCTGGCCCTTTATTTGATATTTCTGTCATGAAATACTACTGTTTCATGACTGAAATATCAAAGAAAAAAAGACACCGAAGAAGTCTAATGTTAAAGTATGGATCCAAATCCTTAGAAAACCAGAAAATCCATGTTTCAATGAGGTTGTTGTAATAATTCGAAATGAGGAAAACCGAAGAAGTCTAATGTTAAATACTACCAATGATGGTTCAACTATGGCAACAAGGGGTAATAAAAATTCCTTCAAAGTCTTCAACAAGAACCATAATTTAGATAATGGGAAGTCACGAGAAGGACTTGGAGGATCTTAGGACCGTGATAGTTTATAGCGTGGCTATTGCAAAAAACCATGACACACCAAAGACAAATACCGGAAACCTCATAGCAAACCACCAAGTCGTGAATGGACACCAAGAGGGGATCAAACAAGAGGAAGGGGCAGGCTAATGTCGTTGCAGGTTCACAAGATTCCAAGGACTTCGGTGAAGAAGAAATTGGAAAACTAAAGAGCCTACTTGGTTTCTTGAAAACCTTTAGGTACTTGCTCTTTAGTGTATACAAGGCAAAAGGTGATTGTTCCTAACTCCGACATGACCAAGAATCCAATCTGGAACCTAATATCCATGTAATATCTTTCTAATCCCTCCTTTAAATGATCTTTGCAAGATGAAAAAAAACATGTGATGTTGACCACAATCCTCCAATTGCCATTAGGAAAGGATTTTGGGAATGCACCAAACACCCGTTATATCCTCTTGCAAATTTTGTTTCATTTAAAAACATCTCCTCCACTCATAAAGTCTTTCTTACCAGCCAAACTCCGTTAATATCCCTACAAATTTATGTGAGGCATTATCTAGTGAAAAGTGGAGACAATCTATGAATGAAGAGATGGTGGCACTTGAAAAGAATAAGATGTCTCACTTGGTTATAACAAGAATCTTTCGACACACACAGTGTGTAGGTTAAAGAAGGCCTTGTATGGTCTTAAACAATCCCCACATGCATGGTTTGGGAGATTCTCTAAGGTCATGATTACAATAAGTTAAAAGGAGCTTATAACTCATTGTCTGGCTAAGGAGTTTGAGATCAAAGCCCTTGGAAGATTAAAATACTTTCTTAGAATTGAAGTTACTCATTCCAGAAAAGATATTTTTATTTCCCGGCATAAATATGTGTTAGATTTGCTCAAGTAGATCAATAAAACAACATGTAAACCAACTAGAACTCCGATTGATCAAAGTCTTAAGCTTAGTCCCGCTAAAGAAGATGTTGCAGTAGACAAAGAGAAGTATCAACACCTGGTTGGAAGACTCGTTTATTTATCTCACACAAGGCCAGAGATAACATACATTGCAAGCGTAGTTAGCAAAATTTATGCATAACCCAAAGAGAGTTCATCTTCATGCCACATACAAGATTTTACATTATCTTAAGGGGTAACTGGGAAAGAGGATCTTATTCAAACAAAAGGGGACTTGCCGTTGAGGCATACACAAATTCAAATTAAGGGAGACCTCACGTTAATAGTAGGTTAACTTTAGGATACTGTAACGTTTATCAGAGGAAATCTTGTGACTTGGAAAGTAAAAGGCAGAATGTCGTACCAAGATCAAGTATAGAACATGAATATGCGAACTACTTTGGTTAAAGATTATTCCGGAAGATTTGAAAATTAACTAGGACACACCTATGAGATTATACCGTGACAAAAAGTCAGTGATCGGCATTGCACATAATCCAATACAACATGACCAAACCAAGCATATTAAGATTGATAGACATTTTATCAAAGAGAAGTTGGAAAGTGGTTTGATATGCACACCATATGTACTACACATGGACAACTTGTAGTGTACTTATAAAGGGATTAAATGGCAATGCATTTGAGAGTTTAATATCCAAGCTAGGAATTGTAACCATATATTCGCTAGCCTGAGGGAGAGTGTTGGAGAATATCACTTCTACAAATATATATACACTTGTAATTGGTCGTATCTAGAGTTGTATATACAACTATAATATGCCACATTTACAGCAATCAAAAACATAAATAAATTACACTTCAATTAGTGGAAATAGTACCTCTTTTGTGTCAACCCTATAGTTGTTGCAATCTAATGAAATTTACAAAAGCTTTGTAAATTCAAATTTATAGGAAAGAAGTGATTTTCTCTAAAATTGCATATTGAAAAAAATAAAGAGCTTTTGTAGTGTAAAAAGACAATTAGGCAAACAATATTCAATAAGTTTAATCATAATCAACAAAGAAAGTTAAAAAAATATACTCAATAGTGGAAATAGTACATCTTTGGTGTCAACCCTATAGTTGTTGCATTCTAATGGAATTTACAGAAAACTTTGTAAAACAAAATTCAGTTTCTCGTTGGGATATTTAAAAAAAAGCTACTAAACTTAAAACCCTAAAATCCTAAAATACTAAACTTAAAATCTTGATAATTTATCTGCAAAAATCGAAATATCAATCTATACAGAATACACTTCAACTCGATTTTTAATATAATACACTTTAGATCGGAAATCCAAGCCATTAGGTTTAGAAATATAATGTCTAAAATTAACCAATATAGACAAAATTTTAACCAAAAGGGATAAAAAAATTATAAAACACAAAAACCCTAAAACATCCAAAATAAAGGAATTCGTCGTTGAAGCAGATGAAGAAAATAAGCAAGGAGAATAAGAATCTTAGACTGCGTTCACTTTTAGAAAAATCTTTTATTTTTTCAGAAATTTTTTCTATGAAAACTAAAAATTAGAAAACATGTTCACTTACACATTTTTCCAAGAAAACAGAAAAATCAAATCACTTTTTCACATTTTTTCAAACTTCTCAATTTTTTTAAACTCTCATACTTTTTCAAACAAATTTTCCAAGAAAACAGTTCAACCAAACATGTTTTCCTAAAAAAAACTCCACCCTTCATCTAATACGTTTTCTATTTTTTTTAGAATATAAAAACTCCACCATTTTCACAAAAAACAAAAAACAAAAAAATTTTCTCATGCTAAACGCGGCCTTAGGTTTCATAGTAGAAGAAAACATAGCTTTTATTTCAACTCTAACAAAGATGCGTACGAAGAGAGTAAAACCGAAAACTGAAACACAAAAACCCTAAAAACTTAATACCAAAACATCCTGTACCTTGAAATCTAAGAAAATACAAAGCAATGTGAAAACAGACCTTTGTTTACAAATCGGTGAAAGAATCGTATGAGGAAGGGTAAGACACCGATCTTGGATGAAGATTCTTGAAATTTAGGATTGAAAACAAGAAAAGAGGGAATATCAATATATCACGAATGTATAGACTATAGTACTAGTTATAAGCTTCGGGTTGAATAAAGGGAGCGCTTCGCGTTTTTCTTTTAAAAAAATATGATGAAATTTACTAAAATTGTTTTGCAAAATTGAAGAATTATAAAGTTAGAAATTTTGATTGATCGACAGTCGTTTGATTTAATAGGTATAAAAAAAATAAACTTTTATATATAGTTATAGATATATAGCTATTCTATCCGGTGCTAATACTAGTTCTTCTTATGTCACACTTAAACCCAAACCTTCCCTGCTGCGTCTCTGCCTAGCACACCAGTCCACTAACGCCCGTCTCCTCGTCGACACCGTCTCTACTGGTTTCCAGTTTACACGCTTGCAAACCCTAACACTAGCAATCTTGGTTTGTATTTCGCGAAGTCTACGGAGTTGGATACGAAAGGTATGTCTAATTCTGTTACCTTGATTTGCTCCGCATGAAATTTAGGAAATATGAGGATTTGTGGTAACTGTGGTTGCTTGTATGTCTATGTTTTTTAGAAAGTCCTTTTTCTACAAGAGTCTTGAATGGATTCGATTACGATTCTGGTGACCTGTTTTTTTCCATAAAAAATGAAAAAAGAAACATTTTTATTCACAAAGATGATTATTTGAGGGAAGGGGAAGATAAGATTAATTACTTAATGAAGGATGAGCTGAATTAAATCAATGTTTGTGGACTGTGCTGCAGTTTGGGATCTTGATTGTGCAGTCCTCAATTCTGGTTTGAACAAATTAATATGAGCTAAGTGAACCATATGATACTGGCAAGTAGTAAGTGAGTACTCTCCATACACATGTGAAATCATTTTATAATGTACTTTTCTTTTGCAGGTATTAAAACAAACCCATGGGGTTGATGAGGCTGTAATGTGAGGTTAGTAAAGGGTGAATGTGCATACAATTCACATCACATACAGAAATGAGCCCCTTTACCGTTACTGCTACCACCATTACAAAACAATTATCTGTGCCACCACATGACCACAATGATCACTACTTTCCTAATACCCATCACAATCTTTCCATTCCTACAAAACCTCATCCGACATTCACCCATAAATCTCCTAGTGACTCCAGTTTCAGTGCTCTTACAGTGTCATCATGGACCTCATCCATTGCTAGTAACTGTCAATCCGGTCGTTTAGACCGTGCTGCTGCAGATTTCACTCGCATGAGAGTTTCGGGAGTAGAACCTAATCATGTTACCTTTGTGACTCTTCTGTCTGGATGTGCTCATTTCCCCTTTCATGCTCTTTCTTTTGGTGCTTCAATACATGCTCTTGTATGTAAACTCGGTTTTGATAAGGATAATGTCAAGGTAGGAACGGCTATTATTGATTTGTACTGTAAATGTAATCGGGTGGATCTTGCCTGCTTGTGGTTTAAGAAGATGGGTTTTAAAAATAAGGTAACTTGGAATACTATGGTCTCTGGGTTGATGAGGAATGGTGAAACTGATAGAGCAGTCCAAGTGTTTGATGAAATGCCGGAGAGAGATATTATTTCCTATACTGCTTTAATTGATGGGTTTGTAAAGAAAGGTCATTATGAACATGCACTGGAGTGGTTTCAAGAAATGCAGGCCTCTGGGGTTGAACCTGATCATGTTACTATTGTCTCAGTCCTCTCTGCATGTGCGAATTTGGGTGCACTTGGGTTAGGCTTATGGCTTCATCGAGTTGTTTTGGAGGGGAATATGAGGGACAACATCCGGGTAAATAATTCATTGATAGACATGTACTGCAGATGTGGTTGCACTAAATTAGCGCTTCAAGTGTTTCACGGCATGTCTAAACACAATCAAGTCTCGTGGAACTCGATTATTGTGGGTTTTGCTATGAATGGCAATCCAGAAGAAACTCTCGAGTATTTCTCTCGGATGCTGAAAAACGGATTTAAGCCTGATGAAGTGACTTTCACAGGGGCTCTTACCGCTTGCAGTCATGCTGGTTTGGTTGATGAAGGTTTGGAACTATTTAAAACGATGATAACAGTTCATGGAATATCTCCTAGAATTGAACATTATGGATGTTTGGTAGATCTTTATAGTCGCGCACACATGTTAGAAGAGGCACTGAATGTTATAGAGAGTATGCCCGTGATGCCAAACAAAGTTGTATTGGGGTCAGTTCTTGCAGCATGCAGAGCAGCTGGTGATATAAGATTAGCCGAAAAGTTGATGAAGGTTATTAGTGAAATAGACCATGGTGGTGATTCGAATTATGTTCTTCTTTCAAATATGTATGCCAAAGCAGGAGATTGGCGAAAGGCAAGCAATGTAAGGAGGAGAATGAAAAATAAAGGTATAGAGAAGAATCCAGGTATTAGTTCAATTGAAATCAATGGTATAGTTGATCAGTTTGTCGCTGGGGATAAATCTCACGTCAAGTCAGATCATATGTACATGATGCTCAGAATACTATCTCATGAACTAATGATCTCTGGGTATCTTCCGGAAGTCGATGTGAGGGAACAACCTGAGTGAACAAGCTAAAATTGATCTGCAAATGCTTCTGTCATATGAAACTGTGGACTACGATAACTTCAATTTTAATTTTAGCAAGTTCAAGTGACAATTGAGGTACATATTCTTACATGCTGTACTACAATAAACTTTACTGAAACTAGTAATTATTGATATGAACATGTGCCATATGGATCAAGTTATTCTGAAGTCCAGCCATCTGCTTATCTCTTCGACTCTTTTGCATATATAATATAAATAACACGAGAGCATATTTTACTTGTTACTGTCTGTAGAATGTAGAAGTTTGCTATTGACTATTTTCCGATTATAACGAGTTTTTGTTTTGCCCGTGTGTTGTGTTGGGATAAAAGCAAATTCATATATTAGTTCATTATGTGCATCTAACGTGTTTTTACAAAAAGTCACATAATAGTAATGAACTTTTAGTGTTGTTGCACAAAAACATTAAAATCCTTTTTTTTGAAGACGAAAACAACTTAAGTTTTAATATTTTGGATTAAAAATTGTTTGATCATCAACTTACTTTTCGATTTATCCATCGAAGTTTTTTTTAACGGAATAACCATAAAGTTGTGATTACTTACTAATATTGTATGTAGAATGTAGAAGTTTGCTATCGACTATTTTCTGATCGATTTTAAATGCAAGATTAGATCTTAAACGAATTGAGTATAACGAGTTTTTGTTTTGCCAGCGCGTTGTGTCGAGATAAAAGCAAATTCATATATTAGTTCATCATGTGCATCTAATGTGTGTTTAAAAAAATCACATAATACTAATGAACTTTTAGTGTTGTTGCACAAAAATCATTAAAATCCTTTTTTCGAAGACGAAAACAATTTAAATTTTAATATTTTGGATTAAAAATTGTTTTATCATCAACTTACTTTTCGGTTTAACAATCAAAGTTTTACCTATAAAGTTGTGAAAACCATAAAGTTGTGATTATTTGCTATTTTAACCATTTTCCCCTGCTTTTTACCTATAGTGGCCCGATACTTCAAGTTAGGGTACGAAGGCTTAAGAAATACAGTTTGCATATTAAGCTTTGCAATGGGAACAAGAAACTCGTTTTCATCTTCATCATGTTCTAATTGATCCGAAGCTCCAATGATGGAGAATTCAAGGTTTGTGACTGTAAACAACCATCACCAAAAGTAATATCATGTTCATGGACTGAAGAAAACCCTGGTAGGAGATTTTGGGGGTGCCATAATTATAAGGTAATTTCTGCTTCTTAATGACTTATATTCTTTAATAACGGTGTGACTGATTTAGAAAAACTTCATCTTTATTTTATTGATGGATTGATCCTAAACGCAAGTGTGATTGGTACAAGGAACTTGTGTATAGGACGCACAATGAGTTCTAGGAAGCAAAATGTGAAAGTTTAGTAACTACAAGATCAAAGTTGAAATTCTTGAAGAAAAAGTGGGGAAAGGCAAGAAAAGAGTGAAGGTTAGTAGAGTTGGTCATGTTCAGTGTTATATTGTTGTTGATAATTCTTGTAATGAATTGAATCATTTTGTTCTTTTTGTGTTGTGTGTGTTAATAAAAAAATAGCTCCATTATGTTCAATGTTATCTTGTAATGAAATGAAGAAACTAATTGTGGACAAGATAAACCATTCAAAAGTAAATAGTACCAATTTACTAGTTTTCATTCACAATCTAAAAAGTGATCCAACTAGTACATGAGATACTTAAAGTTTGTATTTACTTGAGGGAGATGATCTGTACACAACAGATTTTTGTCATATACAAAAATTAGTTGTTGTTTATACCATTATACCCTTAAATATGTGGATAAAAATAAAAGATAATGAGATTCTAGGGGTATAAAAGTCACAATTATTGTGTATGGTAAAACTTGTTGTGTACAAATCAATTCCCTTTACTTAAAGTTTGATTTAAGGAAGCAAACCATCTACTCCTATGGTAGGTCTACATCCTAACTTCCAACCATCTTTGAATGCTTTGAAACAAACAGAAAAACCTTTGAAGTAATTACTATTATCAGACTCCTCAACAATGACTTTAACTGTGCTCCTGGTATTGCTTCTAATTATTTCCCCTATAATCGCATACCCTACCATAGTGATATGCTAGTGAACCTTCAATTTAATGCATTGCGAGAGCCTTTCCTCAATGACACTATCCCTAATATGAATGTGTATCATATTACAAAACGGTTCTGTTTTTTTGTTAAGATGATTTATACAAGAATATTAAATACTTCCCATTATTTTCCCGAGTATTTCGAACGAAAAGAATTTCGTGCGAAAATTTGTATCTCTTTCCCATAGATTTCTCGTCGACTTGGAAGGAAGAATTTCGTAAAAAGTTGTGTATCTTTCAATGATTTTTTACGGGACTTTTATATGAAATAATTAAATACCAAAAGAAATAAGTTAAGGGTGTTGTTGTGTGTATCCCTTTCCTCCTACATACAAATGTCACATTAATGAATTAACCATTTCATATACATCATAGGACGGGTTGTCATAATCCATACCTATAAGTTAAACACACTACAAGAAAAATGACTTTTAGGGACGATTTTTGTCGCTCATAAATAAGGAAATGTCGTCTCTAAAAGTTTTTAGGAGCAACATGTCGCCTCTAAAACTTTGTCACTACAAGTCCATCTCTAAAAGTTTTTAGGGACGACATATTACAATTTTTAGGAGCGATAACTTATAGAAGCGATAAGTCGTCCCTAAAGCTGTCGTTCGTGATAATTGCCAAAATTTAATTAAAAAGGAAATTAATATGCCACACCGCATATGGAATTCCATTGGGAGGGTTCTCTCTAGCTACTTAGGCATTCTCAAAGGCACCACTTCGGCATTCTCTAGTGACATAGTTAACATAGGTAAATCATAAGTGAATAATGGCAAATTACTAGCAGAAAAACTGATTTTGTTGGATCAAACTGGTTTTTGAACACTGGCCATTATGCTGTGGGAGTTGGGAAAGGAAATTGAAGAGAGCAAAATAATAGGATTAAAAAGATTTCTCATGTTTAAAAGTGAAATAAAATGTTTGTGTTTTTATTATTATGTTAGAAATGAAAAAAAATCAATTTTACAATAAATACCGTTATTTTAAAAGTTTTTTTTAATACACTCTAATACTCTATTCTTGATTTTATGGCTGGAGATTTGTATATAACAATATTTTGTTATACACAACAAAAAGGTTTTAGTTGGATAATTTTACTTTTAAACATGTAGATAATAATAACTGATAGCGAGTTTATAAGATGTAAATGTTATAATTATCGTGTATGATCAAATATCGTTGGTACAAATTACCTCCCATTTTTTATCCACACCTAAATCTATAGTATATTAAATCATTGATAAATACTTTAACTTTTTTTTATTTTCTATTTAATTGACTAAATTTAGTTAAATAAGAAATAAAATAAATTAGAAAAAATAACACCTTTTTGACAAAAAAGAAAGAAAAAAAACTTGTCTCTTTCCAAGATAATTGGAGAAGACTATTCTCTTGGATTTTCTCATCATACTATCCTAATCTGGCCCATGTTTTGCTTGTTTTACTTAAATTTATTTAAACCAATCAAAAATACACTTCTAGAAAAAGTGTCTATGAACCTTTCATTTCCATAAAATTAGTCCACTGAATTAATTGATATAAAATTTTAATTTTCTCAATAAACATAACATGAATTTCTTTTATCACTAAATGATTATCAAATCTGATCTCCAATTTTTTAAAAATATATATTATGACCAAAAATACAATCTGAATAAAATGGGTATGAAAAATTATGATTTATTAACCATTTAAAAAACATTAAATAATATTAATTATTTATTATTTATTACCATCATTTGATTAACTCAAGTGTTCGTATATGTTTTGAATGCAGACAGTTTAATTTGTACGTATTATTCTGTTAACGTCATGAGCTTTCATTATCCTTTTTTTATTATTTGGGAGAAAAAAAACTTCAAACCTTAGGCTTATTTAGCTCTTTTAGTACGTGTTTAACTCGAGTTTTTTAGAGTTTTTAAAAGCTTGTACTTTTAGGTTTTTTTTTAATAAATAAGCTTCATTAACTCTGTTTTATCACAAGAGTTCTAAAGAATAAAAACTTTTAATTTTTTTTAATTAAGCTCCTAAAAATTTCAAAATGAAAAACTATTGGAGGTTTTAATAACCCAAATTACATAAATGCCTTTAACTAAGTATGTATCCTATTTAGAGTGTGTTTAGCGAAAATAACTAGTAGCTGATATAGTTAGTAGTTAAAACTGGAAGTTGTATATTTTATTTGTATATGTTTTTAACAAAGTAACTAATAACTAGAACTGAATAATGTAAAATGACAAAAGAAACAGATCAAAAAATAAGAGGAGTTGGAAAATAATTAAAGGGAATTTTTGTATTTTTTATGTATAAAAAGTTTTGAACTAGTTATAAAAGATGTTTCAAGAAGCTTTTTATTTTAAAAAATTTCGTTTAAAGAAAAGCTTTAAACAAGACTACAATTTTTTTTAAACAAAAAACTATCGGCTATACAAAGCTAGATAAACACACTCTTAGAATTATATTTGTGTGTCCTAATTAAGTCATTTAACATTATAGAAAAAGACGTGCCGTGTTATTTTTGTGAATCCTATTAATTTCTCTTGTATAAATACGATTGATCTCTTATATATGTATCCAAGCTACTACTGTCGTCCCCATAATTAAGATGGAAATCAGCGATGACGATGTTGCCATGGCGACGGTTGCACCACTGGCACCCGTGACAGCCGAACGACGTGTGCGAACCGACCTCGACTCTTCGATTCCTAAGCCTTGTAAGTGAATTCTTCTAGCTACTTACTTAATTTCGATCTTCATGAACACCCGGCCGGATCGACTAGCTAATTAACCGTGTATTGTAATAATTAAGACCTGGCTAGAGCCATGGTTGCACCAGACATGGAACATCCCGATGGCACACCAGACCATGAGGCTCGAGGCATGACCGTGCTTCAACAACATGTCGCCTTTTTTGATAAAGACGGCAATGGCATCGTCTATCCTTGGGAAACTTATAACGGTACCGCGTTGTCTTGTAATTATTTTATTTAAATATTACAAAGGAAACCCTAATGTACCTGATCACTAGCTTATCGACATTTTATACATACAACTAAACCCTAATATCATTTTATCTGATATATACTATAACTCAATTAATTACTTGATCCTAATTAATTGGTTATATAACATTAATAGTCGATAGATGGACTATTTCAGGTCTTCGAGCAATTGGGTTCGGTGTAGTGTTTTCGTTGGTCGCAGGCTTGTTTTTCAATCTAACCTTTAGTTACCCCACCCTCCCAGTAAGTTATTAATTAATTCTAAGTTCGCTTAATTAATTTATATGTGAATTTTTGTTGAGTAATGTCTCACATCATAAATGACTTTGTAATCTGTTTTGTAAGTGTTCTGATTGGTTTTGAGTTGAAACCCTACAAACTTACAGTTTTAGCTAAACTGGTCTTCCTTTTGATCGATCGATATGTGTGTGAGTGTGTGTGCAGGGTTACATACCTTCTCTTCTTTTGCCGGTTTACATAAACAACATACATAAAGGCAAACATCCAAGTGATTCCGGGACTTATGATACCGAAGGAAGGTACGTATGTAGTTTTGTTAGTTAGCACCGACTGTTTTCTCTTTTTTTTTTTGAACGGCTAAACACACACTTTCTAAACCTAAACTAAATTCTAAACCATTTTTTCACTACGAGACTTGAACCTATAACCTTGTAGGACATTAAGATATTAGATACCGGTGGGTTATAAGTCGATCATTTGGTATTTAACACACACGATTGGTGATCAATCAAATGGGTATGTTTAGGCTAAATTAAAGTACGTATTAGATAGAATAGATATTAGAGTGTTAGTAACCACGCCTTTATATATAATTAAGCTAGAGTACGTAATTGATCGATTAATTTCAACTGATGAATACATGTTTAATTAAGGTATATGGCGGTTAACTTCGAGAACATGTTCAGCAAGTACGGGAAAACACAGGCTGATAAGTTAACGCTGAGAGAGCTATGGAACATGACAGAAGGAAACCGTGTCGCATTCGACATCGTTGGATGGTTTGTGCTTCTTCTAGCCATCATATGATCACGTAGTTTTATATACAAGATTTCAATTATGGTAAGCTTAATTAATGCAACTGCTGCAGGATACTAAACAAGTTTGAGTGGGGAGCAGTATACATAATTGCTAAAGATGATCAAGGTTACCTCTCAAAAGAAGCCATGAGGCGTCTCTTTGATGGCAGTCTATTCCAACATCTTGCCAAAAATAATAAATCCAAAAAACACATGTCGTAGAAGCAATAAATATATGCCAATCATCATCCTTGGGGCATCTCAAGCCTCTTTATTAATTATGGCCTAAAATGAACTTAGAAAAAAAAAAAGAAAAAAAGACAACTTAATGTAACATCATCATCAACAAGACGTACGTACATAAAACATATTTAAGTTTCATTTCCTCGTGTTTTAATTCTAGTTATCAACATAGATGTAATCTATTTTTAGTATAGATCCTTTTATGTTATATTACATACTAGGGGAGGGTTTAAACGAGAAATTGTTTTTCGTACGAAAACTGTGAGAACCAATCTTGGCCGTTCATTTTGGATGATGGAATACATGAATGAAGAGCGTGGGGGGATTGAGTGTGGCAGGGTGCATGTAAGGAATTCATAGGTGGGCAATCCAATTAAAGGAGGAAGAATTTGATGACTAAGATTGGTTCTCGTACGAAAAACAGTTTTTGTTTGAACTTTTGTCTTACATACTATATTAGACGAGATATTTCGTAGGAGTCAATAATACATATATAGTAAGTCAAATTTATAATTATTCATATTCTTAATCATGATCGTTGTTTAAATAATTGAACATTTTGCTACAAATATATAATTAGGAGTGTGAAAATTGACACATAAACTTAAGGGTAAACTCGCCCAAAATGTATTAAACTATACCCTAAATGTTAATGTGTGTATCCACCTTTCAAAAATGCTATTGTGTGTATTGAACTTCAAAAAACGTGTTATTATATGTATTAAACTTTCTATGGTATGTATTAAACTTTCTATTGTATGTACTAAACTTATACCTTTTTTGCTTTTTTATGTAATCAAAATACATACAATAACAACAAATTAAAAGTTCAATACACACAATAGCATTTTTGAAAGGTGGATACAAACATTAACATTTGGGGTATAGTTTAATACATTTTGAAGGAGTTTACCCTAAACTTAACTATAAAAGTTGAAAAATTACGATAAATTGCTCTATGGGGTTGTTTGGAAAAAGTGAAAAAGAAAACGTATTACAAAGTTATATACAACTTGAAGACCCTTATTATAGTCTTGTTTTCCTTTGGCATCAAAAATTGCTTGGTTGTTGAAGGTCATAAAGTTTAGGATGTAAAATTCCTACATATGCATGTGGCCTCAAAATTTCGGTGTACTAAAGCTATAGTTTTAGTAGCTTTACACCTTTACCCAGAAACACTCCCGCAAACATCAAAATATATATATATATATATATATATATATATATATATAGAGAGAGAGAAATATTCAAATGATAACTTTTTTTCCTGAAACTGAATGGAACTAATTTTGGCCTTTGATTAATTTTAATCCATGGCTAAGAATATTTGACGGCTCATTAATGATTCTCGTTAATGGTCCATTAATGACTTATTAACGAGAGGTATTTTTGAAAAATCAAATCTCACAAACTAATGACAGTCCACCGGACGTAATTCACAATTGGGTAAATATATAAATTACCAAAATACTCAAGTTAATGAGTCATTAATGATATTACAATTTGTTCTCAAATTTCTTGTACAAAAAACAGTTCTTGTTTGAACTTTTTCATATATATATACACATAGTGGAGAGTTCATTTGAGAACCATCCTAATTTCAAGTACCTCGAGAACCAATTTTAACCCTTGATTAAACTTGATCAATGGTTATAATGTTAATAACTCATTAATGAAGGTATTTTAGCTAGGAAAATTAAGGCAATCTTATAATGACTCAACTAACATGACATAATTCACGATTGGATAAATATATAAATGATCAAAATACCCCAATTAGCTCGTGATATGCCTTATTGTGGGTACTCTTAAAGAAAATGAAAAACTTAATATACGTGTATAACTTTTTGTTAAAAGCCTTAAATATGATTAAAATTTGTCTCATTCAAAATTTAATGGGTTCTTTTTTTTCATAGACGAACGTATGGGATAATGGGAAGAGATTAGAATGGGTGGCGCGTGGGATTGAAGAGGATTTGAATTAAATAATTTACATGTATCATTTATTAATTTTTTTTAATTTTAAGGGGTGTGTGGTCATAGGTAGATTTTATAAGATTGGAATTTCAAATCTTTCTAAATGTAGTGTTTGGTTTGTAATATGAGGTGGGATTTTAAATTAATGGATTGTTTAAAATCCCATAGCATTTTTCAATTTCTTGACCCTTCTGGTATTTTGAAAATTCAAAGATGAGGTATTTTCTTCGGCGACCATCCAACTAAAATTCCGGCAAACCATCACCATGGTCACCATCATCCCTTTTGTCGAACCATTGCCATCGTCGATTCCCTGTCGCCGTCAATCCCTTCCATCGTCGACAGAAAGCCTTGGCCGATAGAAACTCTTGTCGACAGAAACCGTTCACCGCCACCGTCAATCCCCTCCTTTCGTCGACAAAAACCCTAGTCGAGAGAACCCCTTCGTCGTTCACCTACAGAAACCATAGCCGACGTTTGCCATTCGTCATTTGCTTCGTTCGCCACGTCAGCCATTCGTCGTCCTTCCTCTTCAATGTTGACAACAGATGTGGTGGTTGGTGGTGGCAATGGAGGTTGCAGGTGGTGTTGATGGGGTTTAGTGGTGGTGGAAATCCCACTTAAGGAATCTCATCCAAACACTGGATGGGATTAAATCCCAACAAATGCAAATTCTATTATAAAATGTAAATCTCATTAAAAACAATACTTGAACCAAACACCCCCTAACTCTTAATTTTAACACTTACAAATTGATCTAGTAAGCAGGATGACATATAAATTTTTTTTAAGTAGGTTGACATATAAAACATTTGTAACACCTAGAATCCTAGATTAGATCACGTACTATACATCATAAATAATGATACTATTTAATGAAACTAATACCGTGATGACATTAGAAAATGGCACTTTGTTTATAAAGAAGTTATATGTCAAAACAAAAACCGAATAGAGACATCAAATAAGAAATAATAGCATATGCTAACCACGGGTTTAAATTTTAATAAGGATTACAGACATCTATGGTTGACGTTTTAATTTAATATAAGTATATGATATTGATTTGATGTGCATTATTAAAAATTTTAATATATGAGAAAGTAATGGTATTATAGAGAGGTATCTATCAACAATACTAATTCAATAAATGGTGACTCATGACTAGAATGGGGCCGGACGGATGTCTATACGGTTATAGAAGGTTAAGAATCACAATTAAGTACGGGAGATAATTCTTTTACGGAAGATATTGATTCTTCTACAGAATGTACCACACATTTAAAGCTAATGTATAGGTTAATGAAACATTCATTTTCGTGAATGAATCAATTTCCTAGTAAGGGTTAGTATAAAAGAGGTTAAGCCTTTGTTTGTTTACAAAAATAAGATCTTATTTCAAATAAACGTTAGCGGGCAGGTAGACGATTCTAATAAACTTGTTTGTTTTTCGCAGATATAAAACTTTCCTTTGTTTTATTTTTACTTATTTTGGTAAGCAAAAATCCACATCTTATCTGCACAAACCTTGACAGGCTTGAAACCTTCTAAATCATATATTCTCTTAAAGACATGGATAAGAAATAAGACATTATATGTCTTTAAAAACAAACAACACCTAAATAAAAATAATTGACTTAATATAAAACCAATCTAACTAACCAAACAACTTTAAAAATTGATGGTTTGGTTTCTAAATTTTAGTTAATTAAAAAAACAAAAACTGACATAATATTAACTAAACCAACCTCTAATAGATTTATTTTATAACCTTTTGTATATTTTTTATATATTCATATCGAACTTTGATATGGGTAATGTATGAAAATATTAAATTGGTGATTTGATAATTATCGGGAATTGGAATTGAATTTAAATTTGTTATCTTTTATGAGCAACAAAATGAATACAAACCCTAATTCCTTATAAATTCAATTCCTTAATATTGACTTCTTTATGGGCTTTTTGGTAACTAGGAGGAATTGAATGTTCTTCCGATGTATTCTCATAGAGTAGGGTTCAAACGAGAATTGCGAGAACCAATCTTGACCGTTCATTTTGGATCATGGATATCGTGGATGAAAAGCGTGCGTGGTTGAGTGTGGCAGGGTGCATGTAAAAAATTCGTGTGTGGGCAATCAATTGAAGAAGTGGGAATTGAACGGCTAAGATTGATTCTCGCGGTTCTCGTACGAAAAACAGTTCTTGTTTGAGCTTTTACCTTTCCTCATATGAGAGATTTCCACTTTCTTTCTAAAGCTGGATGGAATTTGAATTACTTCCATCACCTTCATTTGCGTTGGTGACGCCGTTTTCTCACGTTCTGGCTCAACATTTCTTCTATTAGGTTTGTGGGAAGTGATTAGGTATGCCATGTGCTTATTGGGCACTTTTGTGGTGGTGGAGGGCTAGATTAGGTTTGCGGGCTTTGGTGTAGGTGGTGGATGGTGGTAAATTTAACTTGGAGCGTAATGATAGCGATAGAGGTAGTGGTGGGGTGGCTATTGCGAACGGTGGTGGATTGTGGTTTTAGGGATATGATTCTTTAAATTCCAGGTTCGAGATTTCAAATCTAATTTTCTCACACTCCAATTCCTTTTAAGATTCTAATTTCGATGGAAACATATGCAAACAAACACCCACTTTGAAAAATTCAATTCAATTTCTTCAAATTTTACAAAACAAAAATGACATTAGTGTTCTAACCGGTGTTCTAAAAGGCTTTGCCGTTATAAAATAGCCCTGTACAAAGGTGTTATCCGTTGCACAAGCCAAAATTTGCCATGACACACCCTTACCACTAATTGTCGCATTTTCATGGTGTAGCGGGCACAAAATTATTTTTTATAAAGAATTGAACCTTTTTGTATTAGATTTATAATCATGTATACAGAACTTCTATACATTTGGAATAATTAATTTGCCTATTTGTGTAATTTATATCATTATGGAACACAAACAAAATTGTTGTCTGAATACACGCTTTATAAAACGTCATGACTACCCCATAACCCCTAAAACGTGACATTATTTAGAAGCATGGTCCTAACAATATCTCATTTTTCTCTCCCAGCTGTTCCTTGAGTGGCGATTTGTTTCTCTTATTTATCCTCTCCAGAGAGATTGTAACAACAACAGATTAGTTTTTTTATGTTTTGCCCTTTGTTGTGGTGTCTTAGTCACCGTTGCACCTCTTGCGTGCTGCAAACACAAAAAACGTAAGATTCATAAACTGTCTAACAAAACAGAATCAGATAGCTTAAATTAGAATTGTGAGCTTTAAAGATTTCTTATCAAAATATTCAAATTTCAAAATGTAGAAACCAGATGTAGCAGTTGTGAGCAACAGAAGTATCACCACAACTGTAACGAATGGTCGCAAATTGATTTCCCAGACGTGTAACAGTATCAAACAATCAAGATGATGAGATACTTGACTAGTCTGGTTACCATTTCTATAATTACTGTCAAATGACATTTATGAATTGTATAACATGATGAACAGAAAGAAAGATATATATAACTGGAACTAATAGCTACAGAACAAGAATGCTCTACATAAAAACAGAGATGATGATTGACAAATATGCAGGCAAGATAATCGACAAGCCTGTCTATAACAATACCAATCACAGAATTGAAGAAGATACCCAACTAATGTGCAGTGATGCAAATTCATAGAAGCAGACATAAAGGGTTGATAAGATGTAGGGCCTAAATGGAGCAAATGTGAGCATTAAAAGAAACAACACATCTGTAACGATAGGTTCGATTACTCTTCCAAACAAGTAACGGTATCAACTGTGGAAGTCAATTAGATACCTGACTAATGTCTGGTTTATCAAGATCATAAAAGCAGTTACACAGAATAGAGCATAATAGTGGAATAACCAAAACCAGTAACATACAGGGTGTAAAAGAAAAGGATTGATGTAGAGCCTAAATGGAGCACGTGTGAGCATGATAAGCAAGAACACATATGCAACGATAGGTTCGATTCCTCTTCCAAACAAGTAACGATATCAACCATGGAATTGAAGTAGATACCTGACTAATGTCTGGTTATGCAAAATCCAGAAATGAACATACAAAATGGAGCAAATGTGAGCATGATTAGCAACATCTGTAACGACGGTTTCAATTTCTCTTCCAGACAAGAGACGATATCAACCATGGAATTCAAGTTGATATCTGACTAATGTCTGGTGATATAGATACATTAAATAAAAAGCCCTAACTAATAGACCAACAACAAAATAACAAATATGTGTAAAATGAAACTAGTAAGACAGAGTATAACCTTCGGAAGTACATGAAAACACCATCCTTTTGGAGAAATGGCTTGCGTTGTCTGACAATAACAGAATGCAGAACCTTCATATAGAGATCAGGCTTAACTTATTCACCGTAACCATCACCATATCTCCAACACATGCTCTCGGCAGCCTGTTCAGCCGCTCGTGTTATCTGAACAGTTCGCCGCCATCGCAAAAACTTGTTCCCCGCCGATCGTCATCGTCCTTCACACGGTACAAGTAAAACGAGCACGAATTCATATGCCGCATCCTCATATTGGATGACAGAAAGCAAATTAGGGTTTCTACTTGAGAGTTGAGATTGCTGGTGTATACTTATATATAGCAGTTGGTTAATCTAGGGTTTGTAGATTGTAAGTGAAAATTGGGCCTCCGCTCGGTTAAATGAGCCGAGTATAAGTTTAGAATATGCGCGGCCATTTTAGCTCGTAATTTTTGTTCAAATTAAAAATCATCGTTATACAAATTTTTATTTTTATTTTTAATTTAAAATTGTGTAGAATATTTCTTAGTAGAAGATCGTTTGATCAAGACCGGTCCATTGATTTTTTATGTCCAGAGCGAAATAAGTTAATAATGATTCTTATGTATGAACTCTATAAATCACCAAAGAGATGTTTAATGGTTAATTTTTATGTAGACAAGGAATGACATAAAAAAAATAAGGGGAGCGAATGGAATGAAAATGAAGTAATGGGATTACTTGTGGAATCATTGTTTCTTTTCCGTTGTCTTAAACAAACAATTTTTTAACAAATTGATGGAATGGGGCATTTCATTCCCTTCCTTATTATTCCATAACAAACACTGTCTAAGTTTTTAACAAAAGAATGGAATGGGATATTCTATTCCCTTCCTCATTCCTGCCTAACAAACACTATTTAGCTGCTTTTAAGCTCACATTAGTATCTACATAACATAAAATTTTACATAAAGAAAAAATTGAAGAATACTATAGTCTACAGAATATAAGATTAATATAGAACATAAAATTAAATATAGAAGATAAATTAAGTAACAATGTAATTTAAAAAATTCAAGTAGCAACAAAGATTGAACAACTAAGGATTCCAAATCCCTTGGGATTTCCTATTAGCTCATCTATTTGTAGTATGTTCAAGTCCTTTGATTCCTCAATAGCTGTCACTTTTGCTCTCCATTTTAGTGAAAGAGCCCTAAGAAACTTTCTTACAATCTTTTTGTTAGTGTAAGTAGTCTCAAGTGCCTTGAGACTAGTAACAATAGTATTAAACCTTGTAAAAGCATCATCAATTTTCATATCATCAAATATTTGAAATTGTTCATATTGTTAAACAAGTAATTCGGTTTTGTTATCTATAACTTGGGCATTTCCTTGATGTGTGATGACAAGAGATTTCCAAATAGCATTTGCACTTTCACACATGAAAACTCTTTCAAACTCTTTTCTAGGTAAAGCATTGTATAGAAAAAGTTTTGCTAGAAAATTTTTTGAAATCATTTTCTTGTCCTCTTGATCCCATTTTTCTTTAGGGGTTGGAACATAAGCATTTTGTTTAGAATCAAAGGTTTTTTGAACATGATCTCCTTCTTCAATAATCTCCCAAAGGTCAATATCTTTGGCCTTTACATAGGTCATGAATCTTTGCTTCCAATAGCAAAAGTCTTCTTCTTCAAGAAGTGGAGGTCTAACCATAGAATTCCCCTCTATATAATTTTGTCCCATTTTATCAACTCAAAAATTTTTGAAAAATATTTTTAGAAGATTTAAACAACTTTTCAAAAATTATCTAGAGCAACTTGCTCTGATACCAATTGTTAGTACCTAGAGGGGGAGTGAATAGGTTATATGCCCACTTTTTGAAGTTTTTAACAATATTTGCAAGTAATTAAAGAGTTTAAGGAAGAAAGATATCACCAATGAAGTAGTTTGGACACAATGATTTATAGTGGTTCAAGCAAGGATTAACAACCTTGCTTTACATCCACTCCTTGGCCTCACCCGCCAAGAGTTGCTCCACTAACTTCTCTCTTTGAAGGTAGAGATAAACCTTTTACAACTTCTCTCTTTAGCTTACAAGAATTACACTTCACTCTTGCAAACAAGGCTAAGATAAACCACACTTCACTCTAATTTGTAAGGCTAGATTTGATCCTCACTTCTCTCTAATTCTAAGGCTAGAGATGATCCTCACTTCTCTCTAATTCTAAGGCTAGAGATGATCCTCACACTATTACAAATATATAAGAAAGTAATGTAGTGTTTGAACTTTGAATGCTTTCACTCTTGTGTCATTCTTGATCTTGAAAGATTGAATATTTATCAAAGAATATGAGCTCACAAGATTTAGTATGTGTTCTGTGTTTTTCAGATTGCAAGAGCTTGGTAAAAAACAAGACTTGAGTTGCCTTAAACTTATTTGATTATTTATTTTGTAAGCTCATAAACTTCAAACGTTTGTTTGTAGGAATCTTCGACATCGGCTTCTACTTGAACTCGGATCTTGACGATTGAAGCTTAGTCATTTGATGAAGCTTGTTTTGTAGATTATAGATAAGAATATATTTGATTGAATATATATATGTATACGTGCACATATGTTAATGTTAATACATACAATTATATAAACAAGTTGTATATTTTTGTGTCAACAAAAGAGGATATATTTATAAGCCTATTTTTCCCAACACTTGTATTTTCAACCAAAGAATTTAGAATCATATCCTGTGAATTCCCTCGAAATCTCACTAACTAAACATACCCTAAAAGATATATGGCAGCAAACATGATACATCCATGATCCATGTAATCCAACTTCAACACCTAGCTTGTAAATATATATATTTTCAGAACAATGTAGATACTTTTAAAGTTAACACTATCTATACAAGTATATAAGAACATAAGATCCACACCAGTAACCTAATAGCTCTCTCTCTATATATATATATATACTAGTGGGGTACCCGCACAATGCGACGGCGCTAAATAAAAAGAGATGATGGTGAGTTTTTGTGGTCACTTGCGATGGAGAGGACACGGTGGAGACGATGACAATTACGAATAGTGCCAGACAATAGTAAATGGTTTTACAATATAGTTACCTAGTACAATAAATGGTGTTACTATTCATCACATTTAGGTTTAATACGATATCCATGCTAAATGATGAAGATGTCAATAGTGCTTGGCATCGTAAGTGAGAAGTAATCTTGAAAATCTTAGGCCTAGGTAACATATGTAGTCTAAATTATTAGTATTGCTTTATGACATACAAGAAAACAATTATTTTTAGCCTTTGCACTTATAAAATTTTGAGACCATCCCCATCAATTTACAAACAAACAATAGCTTATCGTTATAAATCTCACATTAACAATTTTAATGTAAAACTATATCGTAAATCAGTAATATCAAATTAAGTTATTAGATAAGGTAGCAACATAACAATAAAATCAACAGACGACTAATGATAACGGTTTAGTATGCAATTTGATATTTATAAACAGAATATATCTTATAATATAAAATTAAAAACTACAAAAATAAACTAATTATTAAGCAATAATTAAGTATATAAATAAAAAAAATATTTAATTGGTGACTCGCCCATGTCAAATGCAAAATTAAGATACAAATTAAAGAGCTAAAAAACTTGTAGTCTAGAGGTAGAAAAGTGTTGGAAATGTATTTCTATAATCATAAGTTTTAGTTTCGCTGTAGACATAAAATGTAAATTAGGATGTGTGTTCTGGTGTTAAAAAATTCAAAACAAAGAAATTTATAAGCAACGTAGGAAAATTAAAAAAGAAAAGAAGAAAAACACAAGTCGTGTTAATTTTCACAAAAAGTTTTACAAGAAAACTGAAAAATTGAAAAGTTAACTTATACACTTTTTTAAAAAATAGAAAATATCCTATAAAACAACTTTCAACTTTTTCAATCGTAAGTAATAATTATAATAGAACATATAATAATAATAATAATAGTGATTTGTATTATAATTAATCTTTTTATTTTTATTTTCCCACCTAGCAGGAGATATATATCACCACTCCACAAACAAATTTCAGCAATTTATATTAAAGAAACATTAAGTCAAAAGACTCCATCGTTTCATGTTCATGCCTATCACGCTAGTACTTGTCAATTCATTGATTAGGACGATGGTTGTGGATTCATCAATGGTTGTGGGGGTTCATGCATAGGGCATGTACTTGTCCACAGTTTCATGGTTGTCTACCTCGATTTGGGTTTGTTGATTAAGGTGTCGCATGAAATGGTCACTCGATTAGGGTTCAATGATTTGTCGACGGTTAAGGTTCCTCGATCGATTAGGGTTTATTGACAGTTTGATGGTTCCTCGCCTCTATTAGGGTTTGTTGGTATTTCAATTTTGTCGGCCTTGTTGGTTATTTGTTTCCTCTTCTCTTTAGAGGTGTTTGATATTTTACTCGATCAATTCGATGTTTATTGGGTACCTAATGTGATTATTTTTACTGCTACTGGTTTCTTTTTCTGATGTTTGTTGTGATGTTTTCAGTTTGTTCATAGTATCTTCGTAGTTAACTTTTATGTTAACATATGATAATAGGTTTTATAGTTGTATCCTTCTAATTATAATATAGTTGGTGCTTTTGGGCAAAGATGCTTGACTTGTGACTTTTAATAACATATAATTTCATATATTCTTAGTATCACTTAATTATATTATTGAATTTAAATTACTTGAAACTAATTTTAGAATATAATAACTATTATTTTCAACTTTGATGACATACCAAGAAACGTTTCCAAAAGAATGTTTGCTCGTCTAAGGCACTTCATAAATTTTGTTATAGGTAATACTACATAAGAGTTCATTTTATTAATTGATGATGAGTCTATTAGGTTTTATAAAAAAGGAAAAGAACAAACTGAATTACGCTTTCGAAAGAAAACAATTTGGAGCTATTTCTATGAAAGTGGAGATGATTTGAAGTTCATAGGAATTGAATTATGATTAATTCTCAGATGTTGTTTCCTTATCAAATAATTCAAAATGAATTTTTTTCTTGACCTTATAATCAATACATGTATACTCATATGTACATTTTTATATACATTGTAGTATTGTACTTTATACATGCAATAATAGGTTTATAAAGTATATTAGTTTTGATCGATGCAATGCTCTGTTTGGAAGTGGAGATGACATTGATGTTTTTAAATTTCATATTTCTAACTCAAGCTATGATTAGTCGGTAGTTTTCTAGAGTTGTGCCATCTTTTTTTATGGGAATACACTTCAATGTAAGGTCATTGCTAGCTAGGGTCAATATGATCAATGACATGGTCTGTCATTTCTTATAGTTTGGTTTTAAATATTTTAGTTTTAATGTGTTCCTCTATCAACAAAATAGACCACCATGTGTTTACTTTGTTCTATAATAGTATTATAGATATGAAGTTAGAAATTGTACTATCAAATGCCAAGTATTGTGATTCCTTGTTTTAACATCAAAATTGAGCTAGTTATATTTTAATATCCGAGTGAGTTGCTATATAATGTAGCACAACTCTCTTATAAGAATGTAAAGTTTTGATAAAATTGAGCTCATTAAATTACCCCATCAAAATAATGGCATAACATATGTGTTGGTAACCTTTGCCATATGATTTTTTAATTGTATGAAGAAGATCGAAGTTAACTTGGAAGATTACTTTAAATGGTTTTTTTTCTTCACTTTTTTAATCTTTTAAAGATTGAGTCTATTTGTGAGTGCAAATAAAATGTATGACTTGAAATAAAAATTAGATCAAAGATTGTTCTTTTTTATATGAAATTTGCAATCCTTTTAACAGCTAAAGAATTAGATTATATATCCAGCCGTGGGTTTAATTTGTTAGGAATAAAGGGTATAGATGGTTTCCTTATCTAAAAGTGTACTAATCATAATCAAATCACTATGAATTTATGAATGTGTCCAGCCATGAGTTTGTTTTGTTAGATGTGAGGGGTATATTGGTATTTTTAACTTACTTAAATTTAAGAGATTCAAAAGTGATAAATGCATTATAATATAGTAAATATATATATATATATATATATATATTTGTTAATGGCAAATTTTGGAACCAGATTTTGTTTTTTTACTTCTTTGACTCTACGCTATCTATACAAGTATATATTTGTCAATTTGATTTTGACTTTTAGGAAATTTAAATTAAATGGAAGCAATTAGAGATAATTTTATATATATCCTTTTTAAATATTAAAATATAGTGTTTACCCTTTATAACAATTCAAAATATCACATTTAATCAAATTATTAGTTTTATCATTTTAAAATATATTATAATCAGTTTAAATTCTTTGCAAACAATAAAAAAAATATTTGACCTTATTGCTTATAATTGTAACAATATCATTTTTTTAACCAACTCGTATATCAAATGGACATTTAATCTAGTTATATCATAAAACAGCAAAAGAAATTGAGATTTCTAAACAAAAATATTATAAAACACTTAAAGAGATCAAACCAAATGTATGTCCGAATTTAGGGGTTGTCGATATGTGTACTCTATTGGTGTCTTCTTGATTAAATATTTAAATCAAGCGATTGAGACCGATATTAAATCATACATTGAAACAACTGGACAAGAAAATAGATTCAGAAGGAGTCGATCACAAAAACATAATTTTAAATAAATATTCTCTCATAAGTCATATTGTCATAACTAACTCAATCAAACGATTGAGGATATAAAAGTAGGGCCATGGGCCATGGAGCAGACTATACTAACAATACAAAAGGGCCTAATACAAGAGGAAATATACAACATATATACACTCTAACACATTAAACAGACCTATTGTAGCCTTGTCGAGTCTTGATTACAAAACACTGGGTACTTGAGTGAGATACTAAGAATTGAAATCGAAATTTAAGAATCATAAAACCTAACTGGTTTGTTCTTAATCGTTGAGTAAATTAAGCCTTGAGGTTGAGTATTCTAAATCGAGGAGTCGATGATGATCTCACAAATTACTTCAGTTATAAATTCAGAAATCATACGTAAGAACTATAGCATTTCATAATTTATTGGAAAATCTCTTTTGATTCTTTGTCATCCGTTTGATCTTGTCTTCTTGATCGTTTCATTCGTTACTCTCAATCAATTGTTGTTGAACTTTGATAGTTTTCTTTTACTTGTTTTCCTTCCTATAATGGGCCTAGTATACCATAAGTTACACCATAAAAAGGATGCCTCCCTCCCTGCACAATGTTGTCATGGCCCAGCTGTCCACATGATGGGCTGGCCCTACATTTGATTGAGATGTAAACCCCCACTCACATGGATAAGACATTAAATCATTATCTCATCTAATTACTCGATTATTTGATAGATTTGTGATACATACATGGGTTATTATTCTTTAATAAAATTAATTAATGTTACTAATATTAAAATATAAAAGATAATTAACTTAAAATCATTTAAGAATTAAAAAATTATTTTACTATCCAAAAAATAAATTTATGAAGTTCCATAAACATATTAATCTAAAAGAAATTCAATTTGTAATGTTTTAGTTTCATTACTATTACTATTGCTTTTAAAAAAACTCATTTTTATTAAAAAATTAAAGATAATTTGTTTATATATTTAGGATTGGAATTAAATACTAAAAAATTATATAAAAAAGATTTAACTATGTGATTTTTAAACTTAATTAGACTATTAACTACATGATATATATGTACGTATATATAGGCAAAAGTTCAAACGAGTATTGTTTTTCGGGTAAAATGCGCGAAAATACAATAAACTATATCGAAATTCTCATTGTATACAACCAACTTTATTTTGTACCTAAAAATACGACCAACTTACATATTTGTGTCATTGTATACAGTTTACCTAATATTGTAGGTCACCAACCAGATTATATGGCTTTTTTATTATTTTTATTTTCTATTTTTCCAGATCTTTAAACTTAGGGTTTTCATATTAATCTTGTTCCTTTTGTATGCTTCATTTGTTTTCAGATTCATCTTGATAAATCGAGACATCGAGGGGAGACTTCATCTTTGCTTCATCTGAACTATAAATCGAGGAGATTCATCTTCACATTTTCAGATCTGTTTGCAAATCGGCATTCTGAGGGTTACGGTTCATCTTCTTCGTTTTGATTCATTCAACAGGTTAGGGTTTTGTTTACCAGGTTTCAAGATTGGGGTTTCGATTTATTCAAAAGTTTAGGTTTTCGATTACTGAGATCCATAAACAAATGGGTTTTGTAAGTTTGTTGGTTCGTGAAACATTCTAAAGCGATTACTGGTTGGAGTTGTTCGCAGGTTAGGGTTATTTCAATTAAATGGAATTTGGGTATTTAGATCTGTTCAATTTTGGATATTTACATTTGTTTGTTCGATTGCTTAGTTGGAGTTGTTCGAAGAAGGTTCCGATCGATTTCTTCATATTTTTCTTTTTAAATTGAATGGAATATGCTCAAACAAATTTGGGTTGGTTCATATTTTTGCAACTCGATTTACTATTGCTCTGGTTTTTTGTTTGTGTAACCAATATGGAAATCGATTTTGTGTAACTGATTTGGAATTCATAAGTTTGCAATTCATATGTTTGAGATTTGATGATGAATCATATTTGTGTTAAATTATCTATTGAAAAGTATGTGTTTTTTTGTTTTAATCAATATTTTTTTTATGTTTTTGGTTTAAAGATGAAGAACATAATAATGAATATCAAAGAACACCAAGAACATATGAATATATTAATCGAATAAAATTGAAAATTTAAATAAAAAACGGGTAACCTGATTATCAGGTTACCACTTGCATACAATGACACAAATTTGTAAGTTGGTCGTATTTTTAGGTATAGAATGAAGTTGGTTGTATACAATAGCAATTTTGACATAGTTTATTGTATTTTCGCGCATTTTGTCCATTGTTTTTCATACGATAACTTTTTTTAACGCTATTAATGACTAAATAACAGGGGTATTTTTGCTAATTTCTATATTTACCTAACCGTGAATTGCATCCGTATGAGCCGTCATTAATTTGCGAAGTTTGATTTTCCCGAAATAACCCTCATTAGTGCGTCATTAATAAGTCATAATGAAGCATTAACGAGCCACAAAAAAATCTGAGCTATTGATTAAGTTTAATCAAGGGCTAAAATTGCTTCTCGTAATTTTCGTACGAAAAACAGTTCTCGTTTGAACCATCCCCTATATATATATATATATATTGCCGTTGTTGTTGTCGTCTCTATAATTACGTGACAATTCTTATAATATGATTACTATATGTATTTTTAATTCTAGAATTTATGCGTGCATGTTTGTTTGTGAAATAAATCAGCTAAAAAAAAATAGAAACCGTGCAATTGGAGTTTGATTAACATGATAATATTATTTATTTAAGAAATTATAAAAAAATTACATCGTTACAACTTGCCTAAACTTTAGCTAGCGTTTTAATCACGTTTACATTCTTAATATTATTTATTTATTCCACATTAATATTTATGAAAAAAATTAAAATTATAATTCACAAGCATACAATAATAGTTATTCAATATATTATCTTAATTTAACATCAAAAATTCATAAATATAATTATCTCATATATCCAAATTAATAAGTTATATTTATGATGCATATTATGTCTAATCTCTAATATAAATAAAATTTAAATTTGAGTTTCAATTTTTATTATTTAATATCACAATTGAGTTTCAGTTTTAGACAAAATGAATTGTTAAAATTTTATTTTGATTAAATAAAAGGTTAGAATTTTCTAATTAGATAAAATTTAATCTTTTATTTATATAAAAAGATAATAAAATCTATCCAAAACAAAAAAAGAAAAAAGAAAAAAAGTACATCATAATAGTTTTTTTCTAACTTATTTTTCACATATAATAAAACCTATCCATAAAAACGAGAACTCTGGACGATTTTCCTATTTTCATTAGTTTTGAATTGGTCTAATGATCAAACACTTACACATATAACATATGGGTCATTAACCTAGTTTTTTTTATGTTGAATTGAGAGATTAAGCATGAAAAGCTTTGATGCCTTGTTATCATGTAGACTTATGAGACATGATCAAACGAGAATATCTTTTAAGATGAGAACTTTAAGAACAGTTTATATCTTTTGGATGATCTTTATTTAACGGTTGATATTAAACTTGGTTTAGTTAAGGTATGTTAAATATTTAATTATTTGGTTTAATTAAGGTATGTTGAGTTTATAGCCTTATTTATGTAAATAAATATTTGACCTACAACTTATAACTTATTTCGGTTGTATAATGTTTTAAGTTGGAACAAAAAACACAAATAAAAAAGACAATAGTTTTATTTTGTGTCTGTTGGAGAGAAAGTAAACAGAAATGAGATATTTGTAATAAAAACTGTTATTGGGTGATTTAATCACTAATGAAAAACTATAAAACTATTTTTTTATTTTATTGTAAATCTTGTCATTTCTAAGAAGAAAATTTAACACATAAAATTGAGTAAATTATATTTTTAAATTTTTTTTCCTTCTGTCCTTTAAAATACTTTGAAAACACAAAATCTTTTTAACACATATTCCATGAAGACAAAGTCTATTTTTTTAAATCAAATAAAAATGGTTTGTTTTTCTTTTGTAAAACAGAAGGACCTTTAACCCACCTTTCAAAAAAATTATCCGATAAAAGAGATCAGATATGGCGATCACTAATCACATCATAGACAACAAATCTAATGAAAATAATCAAAATACGTACAATGTTACTTTGTTTGGGAATTGCCTTTTAAATAAGAACAAATTATTTCGGTATGGTGTGGTGTGGTAATCTAGCTCTAATGTGGGCGAGCAAAGAAGAAACCTTAATCCGACAAGCAAACAAAAAAAACCCTAATTGAGTTTGTAACCCTAATGTTGAAGTAAGGGAAGAATATGAACCCTAACAAAAAAAAAACCTAATTATTTCCTCTATTTTCAAAAGAAATGAAAGGGCCTTATTCTTCCTCTTTTCCTCCTACTTATCCACACCCATCTATACCACCCATGCTTCTTCTTCTTGATCATTCTTTTGCTTCAACAGACACAATAGGTAAGAAGATCTTTTTGGTAGAACATCACCTTAATTTCCTTTCCATTTCTTCTAAAACCCTTTTACTCTAGACATTAGGCTCGTATGTGTGGTGTCTAAACATCGAATACGACATATGTATCTAGGATTTCCGACTAGAGTAGCATCATCATAACAATTTTCTCCTAAAAGATGAAAGATCATTATCATATCAAATTTTTTATATCTTTTCCCTTTTTCTTTAAACTATATTCTCCACTTCATAGTACATTAGATCACGGTGGTGCTGGTTTAATTTTCATAGGATGTGGGTCTCAAGATCGGCCTACGACTATGGATTGCAGCCACAACAATTGAAAGAGATTGCAAAGATGATAAGATCGACTTGTAACGTAGATTATACAAACCATCACGGAGCACCTCTATTTTTAAAACGGGTTCAGTCTGCTTACAACCCTACAAACATATAAAGCCATCAATGAACATGTGAAACAGAGCACAACTTATATTTTATCAAATTAAACAAGTTGAAAGTTGCAGAAAATGCATTCTTAATGAACTAGCATGGTACTCGCGTGAAACGATTACAATAATATTTTGATTAATGTTTTATGAAATAGTAAGATAAGCCTCTAAAAGCATTTTACTGAAAGAAAAAAACTAGATCAGTATTAAAATAATTTAATTTTTGTAATAATATTTCACACCAATTATCTGTAAAATAATGTTTTGGACAAAATCTTTTTCAAGTTAACCAAACCCAACCCATTTTGACCACACCAAACTATTACCCCGTCTTGACCGTTAACCCAACCCGACCAAGTACCAACCCTCTAATGACAAAATTTAGAAAAACCAATATGTGAGTAGACCCATGAGTTGATATGATACCTGTACAAACAAATCGAATGGAAAACATCCCCCAAAAATGCCATCTTGGTTATTCGGCTTAGCATGAAGCACAGTGAGGGGACAACCAAGATCCCAGCCACCACAGTCACAAGAGCCACCACTCCTCCACCTCTCAACAAGGCTAGAAGGGCCGCCATCGTTCCTTGTTCTAGGCCCGCCATGAAAACCAGCAGGAACAAGAACATTCATACTGGTAGAGCAATGACTGATATTTGGCATACAAGATTCACAATGTCTATCTCTTTTTAAAAACTTTAAGCCCCACCCACCAATTTCTACCTCTTTTCCACTCTCACGGATATGATCTTTTACAACAATGGAGGCTAACTCGAGTTTTGGCTCTAACCAGTATTCTTGTACAGCAGAAATCGTACGTTTATGAGGGTGACCCTTGAAAATGTTACCAAATACTGACGACCCTTTATTCTTCTCTTGAATCTGTTCTAAAGTATGTGTGTATCCTTCAATATTGTCACCATTTGCATACAAAACAAACTGAGTCTCCATGATTTTTGTACCATGTGGACAAAGTTCAAAAGAGGTTGAGGCGGTCATTTCACCAAGAAGATCTGACTCTCTCGAATGAAATGTGTAAATATACTCCACACTCTTATTACTACACGGCTCAACTTTTTTAAAACTTGTCGTTATTAAGATTTTTCTTTTGTCATTTATAGTGAAAACATAGATTGGAATTCCATTGTTCCACGAGCAGTGGAGCATCCCTTGATAGTAGTCCATGAACTTTCACTTCACACACTTATATGAATTCAACCCAAAGCAATAACGAAGAAAATTATCTTCGAGATTCCTGAGTTGCTTTTGAATTTTCTTGTTTAGACAGTATATACGTTGAATACACAGTTTCTGCATCAAAAAGTTACTAATCTGTGGCTTACCGATGCTTGGGAGGAACAGATCTTCAAGCTTTACCACCACACGCAATCGATCAGACCAACAATTCTGTTCTGATGTTTTGGTTGTTTTATCCTTGTAGACATCTATTTTTATATGCAAAAATGCATAATCCATCCTCCCTAACTCTCATGAAGTTGAGTTGCAAAGGTGGACAAACTGCTTTACATGTTCTAAGTCAATTGTGGTGTGGGTCACCGATTGTCAAAAGAAGACTGCAAACAATAAATGAGAACCTAAAATTAAAATAATGCATCCAAAGTTGTTACTTTCCCTTTCATGAGAACCAGATAAATCTACCAAACAAATGCATCCATGAAGGGCATAAAAAACAACAAAAATAAACATATTAGCCAAAAATCATGAAACAAGATTGATGAACCCAAATATTAATTTCTACTGTTTATCTTTTTGACTCTTTCTAATTGTTGAAATTGCATCAATCAGATTGAACACTAAGGCCATAATCAATTAACTCTAACAATCAACACAAAACTAATAACTAATGATCTCATGAGTCATGGGGAATCGGGGAACTCAAAAACCATGGCGATATAGTTTTAAGTTTGACCTAAACCAGCTACGATCCCAATTTTTCAATACAATTCATGAACTTGCAGGCTCACAAACCCTATCAACTCATATGATTTACAGAGAAGTATAAGAACAAATTCAAACAAGGAACCCCAAAAAAATCGAGAAATACATACCAAATAGATTAAATTTCTTCAATCCGATAGCAAAATTGTACGAGATTGCTAGCTTTTGTGTGGTTGTTCTACAAACAGTCGAATAGAATTCAAAATTTTCAATTGCGTATCGCATAAACAACCAACGGAAATCTTGAACAGAGCAATTGAATTATAATGGGAAAAAAATAATAAAAAAAGGGGACTTTTACCAACTTCAGAAAATGGGGTGATTGCAAGGCGTAAGCCACGTTTTGGATTTGACCAATAATATTTTTGTATTTATATTTACTTTTGTTATTATTATTTATTTATTTATATTATTAAAATAATTGGATTATATAATATTGTTTTCTTTAAATTATTCTTTAACTTGTCTTTAGAACGAGTCATCTAAAATATAGCAAAATATTTTGATATGTATGATGTAAGGGATCGAGGCCACTATCAATATGGTTTACTTTTTTATTGACACAACATATAACGAATTTGGCAAAATTTGTTACGAAATAAATATATTATGACTTTGTTACATGCTATACAAGTTAAAACTTAATTAAATCCTTAATGAATTATAATTAAACTTTTAATAATCCATCAATAAACAAAAAAGTCTCTAGCACAATTTTAAATTAACTGGTAACAACTTTAATAAAATAATAATAACGATAATAATCTTATCTTATAATAATATAAAGGGCAAATTACATTAAAATACAGTGAACTTTGTCTTAGTTACCATTGAAGAATGTTTAATTTAGTCCATAATTAATTCATTAGGGACTAATTTTAGCCAATAGATCAATGACATCAATGGTCCAGATTAAATTTTAAAAATTTGGGCGGAATGACATTTTCTTAATTTTTTGTAATTCACATGTGATTGTATACTGAATCACATGTGATTGAATATTAAAATTTTAGGACTATATTTTTTAAATAAACTTTATTGAACACAACTCAGTTACCATTATATACAATCAATTTTATTTTTAAAAAAAAATAATACAATCAACTTTATTTTTTAAAAAATAATACAACCAACTTTCACCATCCTTACATTATATGCAACTTGTTGCGTACTATGAAAGTTATGATAAAGTTCATTGTTGTAACATCCTCAAATCGGGCCTATTCGTGCGCTCCATTTGGTATGTGAAAATTTAATTAAATGAATTAAATATGAATATATATATATATATATATATATATGAAAGTATTAATAGAAATTAGTTATTGGTCAGATAAATGTGGAATTAAAATTAGAAATAAATTTAGAAAAGAATGATAAAATAATAACTGGTTTCAAACGAGGTTTCCAAAAATATCCTCGTTAGTTGAAACGTTTATTCGGGTGTTGTGTTGTATGTTGAAAAGGGAAACAAAATACCCCAAGTGGATAATAGAGAACCCAAGGTCGGTCCTCATATTATCTCACAGTATACACACACACATTTCAAACACACAAAAACACACACATACCTCACGTTCCTTTTTCTTGTTCTTGAAGAAGACAACTCTATCAAAGATCATCAATTGGAGCTGGAATTAAAGCACAATCAAGTCTCCAATCTGTTCTTGATCATTCCTTGTTCATCATCTTCTTCATAGTAAGTCTTCCTCTTCCTTGCTCTTCATTTCTAGTTTTAGGTTAAAATGGGGCAAAACAAAATTAACTATTAAACTTGAGTTTATGAGTTACAATCTGTTTTAGAATCACCTATAAGTAGTTTAGAATTGATTTTATGAATTAAAGATACCTTCTTGAAGGAATTTCATGAATTTGACCAAATGGGTCTTTAATGGTGATTTGGTGATTCAAACTTGAATCATATGTTAAAAACATGTTATGTTATGTTTATAGACTCCAAATGATGCCCCAAACTTAGTGTGTAACCTGGAAACAATTTAGAAAGCTTGGAATTGGGCTTGGATGGAAAAACAGCAGAACAGAGTTGTTGTTCGTCAGTCTGGACTGACTTCACGCTGTGAACTGCCCTCTGTTCACGCCGTGAAGTCCTGGGCAGCCCACTGGTTTGCTTTCGTTCGATGGTTTGGGTACATGGGTTATAGTTGGATCGTTCTTGACACTTTAGGGGTATAATTGGGGTATTAAAACTAGTGTAATAATACATGTACTTGTTGTGTGGTAATCTAAATGAATTGAATGTATATGTAATAGGTAATTAAGCCATCAAGGAGAGCCGAGTCCATATTGTGTTGTTTATAAACACACGAGGTGAGTACTGACTCTTATGACTTCAATTAAGGAAGGTTTGAATGCAAGAAAAGTTATATGATTACGACATGCTACAACTTGTATTATGAAAGCCATATGTATGCTAGTATGGTATATGTTTATAATGATAATGAACGAATACATGATATATGATATGTATGTTTGTTGATGGATCCGGATTGGATCCATCTCGTTAAAGTTGTTAGTTATTACAGAGTGCATGCCAGCGGATCCAAATTGGAGCCGCCTAGTTAAAATTGTTATTATGTATGCTACATTATGTAACTATGAAAGCTATATGTATGCAAGTAAGATTAAGAATTAAGATGCCTTGATAATTGATGTGCAAGACATGTATTTAAGTACATGTGCACATATTGATGATCATATGTTATCTGTATATGCATGCATGCACTTGTCCCTGAAAAGGGTGATTGATGAAATTATCTGTATGTCCGGACTAATATGTAATTAAGGTCAGCTTCGGCTGGGTCCTATGAGGCCTTCGGGCGTTAGTTCGGGATCAATGGTACTCGAGTGCCATTCCTTTCAGCAAGTGAGGTGAGTGCCTTAAATGGCTAAGCCTAATGAGCCTTGGCTCCTTAACGAGTACGGTGATTCACTTAGGTGATGAAACCAGCACGGATGGTAGTGTTTGATTCCCCCGGTGGTAGTGGTTTGAGCGGGACTTGCAACCCGGCAATATAATACACTCGCTGGACATGTCAGCACTCCGCTATGTGATAGGATAGCATTGTTTGCTTATTCCTGCTATATGACTTGCTTTGTTGCTATATGACTTGCTTAGTTGCTAATGACTTGCCTTATTGTTATGCATGATTGTTAGTATTCACTAGCTATTTTTAAATAGCTAGTGTTGTTGATGTTAACCCTTTTACAGATAAAGAATAGGCAGGCTTGGTGAGTTGGGGACACTCGTGGCAAATGTATATGCCTTTTTGAAGGAACACTGCTTTTGGTATTGTAATGCAATGGTCGGTTTAGATTAATGTAACACCGGTTGACATGTTTGGCAATATTTGTATTGTATATTTATATATACGCCAAACATATGTTTTTAAACTGTAATAACTACTTGGGTTTGTTTGTTTGTTATTTAAAATTCCGCTGCAATGTTTTTGAAATTCAGTTAAGTTAACAAACAGGTAAATATTCAAATTACAAACGGACCCATGCAGTTTGAAAACTCGAATTTTATAATGATTTTTAATATAGCAAAGGCGGTGTTACAATTGTATACAATAACAACTGAACAATAGATACATTAAAAAGTTGTTTGCATACAATGAAAGGATTATGAAAATTATCTGTATTGTTTTTAAATATTTAAAGTTAGTTGTATATAACTGTAAATAAGACAAAGTTTATTACATTTTCATGCAATATGCCTTAATATAAATAAAATACTAACACACAAATTTATTAAATTACCCTAACCTTTCATTCAATAAAAAAAATTACTCAATATTAACCATCTATTTAATCAAAACTGAAATTCCAATTCTTACTTTATAAGTCAAAATTGAAACAAAATTATTAGAGAAATTTCATATTTATCATCCTTAAACCTTAACATTTCAAAATATCAAATTTAACCAAAATTTTTATTTTATCATTTAAAAAAATTATAATTATTTTAATTTGTTTATTGATAACCAACAAATATTTGGCCTTATTATTCTAATTTTAACAATAATGGTCTATAGTTTGTACAAAAAATACAATCATGTCTTTTCGAATCATGATACCATAATTCTTCTGTCATGTATGCTCTTAACCTCGTGTGGACGCTTCCACCACTAGTTTAAATCTTGATATCGTTTGTTGTCATTTATTTCTTATTTTATAATTATTTAATACATTTTTATTAATATTTATTATTTTATTAATCAACCCTAATAATATACCAACATCTCTTTCCAATATAGTAAATAGAGTATTACTGATTTGGTCTCTGTGGTTTATCAAAAATCACTAATTTAGTCATTTATATTGAAAAACTACTAAAATAGTCCTTGAGTTTGTCAATTTATCACAATATCAGTCCTTTAATTTAACGGCGTTTAAAATGACAGTTAGTTTGTTTTTTAGTAAGGGTATTATAGTCTTTTTATCACCACTCTTTTTCTTAAAATATATATTAAATATTTATTTTCACCATAAATTCATATTACCCTTATCTTCTAAAAAAATAAACTTTTATCACTACTTTATTCTATCTATACTTCTCCCTAATCTCTCTGCTTCTCTCTAAAAAAAATGAAGTGAAATCACCAAGGCTGAAGGGAACAGAAGGTTTGATGCTGAAATCATTGAGGTTCAAGGGAAATCAAGGGTTAAGACAGTGAAAGGACATCGAGGAAGTCACCGGCCATCGAGAAAGTCTTCGGTCGTCAAGTACGTTCACCCACACACACTTCACACTACCATTAGCCGTCAATGGTCAAATCGTCGGACTTATGTGGAAACCAAACAAACCCTATTTTGGGAGCTAAACACTAGATTCAAATACAAACAAACCAAAACCATGATTGGTAGTCTTACAAAGATAGAGAGAGAAAGCTTGAGATAAGAGTAATGGTAAGAGACGTGACGGGTGACACAAATCTGGTGAAGGTGATGACGATTGTGGTATTTCTGAACGGTGGTGGTGACGGTCTAGACGGTGGTGGTTTTATAGAGAGAGGAAGAAAAAGAGAGAGAGCTTGGGATACGAGAGAGAGGGGGTCCGTGGTAGACTTCCCAGATGGTAGTGATGGTAGACTTACCGGAGATTGCTGGTGGTGTTCTTGAAACTGTGGTGGTGGTGGTAGACTCTAGACGGTGGTGAGTCTTAGAGAGAGAGATAAAGAGACCAAGAGAGAGAAAAGGGGAGGGGGAGTCTGAGAGTTTGTAAGGGTTGGTGGGGAGATGAGAAGGGTAAAGGTATTTAATAAAAATATATTAAAAATGTTTTTTATGAAAAGACTAAAATACATTAGAATAAAGACAAAAGTAACACCAATTTAAACGGAAAGTTAGCTAAAGGATTGACATTGTGACGAATTAACAAACTCAAGGACCATCTTAGTATTTTTTTAATATAAAGGACTAAATTAGTTATTTTCGGCAAACCACATGGACCAAATCAGTAATTTACTCTAGTAAATCTTCTAATATAGATAAAAGAATAATTGAATAAAGTTTATTAGACGATTTGAACAATTCATTTAAAAAAATATTTAATTTTGACCGTTCATTTACATAAAATCAAAAAAACAATTTTGAGTTTTTAGAGTCAAAATTATTAGAGCTAATTTCATATATCCCCTTCTTAAATAATATAAAAATCGTATTTGCCCACCTTAATTAACAAATATCATATTTACCCTTTATAATATTTCAAAATATCATAATTAACTAAATTGTTAGTTTTATCATTTTAAAATATTTTATAATCATTTTAAATCTTTTGTAATTATAACCAATATCGCGGATTATAAAGTCATGATATGAAGATATATGATTGTATTTCTTATATAAGTCATGAGTTATTATTGTTACAATTAAGGGTAATAAAGTTAAACGTTATTGATTATTATTAAAAAGAAATTTAAAATGATTATAAAATATTTTAGAATGATAAAACTATGAATTTGGTTAATTATGGTATTTTAAAATATTATAAAGGTAAATATGATATTTGTAAATTAAGATGGGCAAATACGATTTTTTATAATTTAATAAGGGCATATATGAAATTATCTCTAATAATTGACTTTTAAAAAGTCAAAATTAATTTTTTAATTTTAAGTGAATGAATGATCAAGATTAAATATTTTTTAAAATAAACAATTTATATCGTCTAATAAATTTTATAAAATTAATCTTTTATTTATATTAGAAGATAGAATTAGAAGATAGAAGATAAATTTTATAAACCCTAAGATAAACGGAGCTCGAGCATGTAAAAACTTTTGACCACGTCTAGAATAGAGTCGGCTAGTTTACACAATCACACCCAACATTCCAACAACATAACTCTGCCCCCGTTCTGTCCCCAAATAACCCTAGCAGCGCACCACTTCCACAGGTTCGTCCCTGTAGCCTCTGGATCTTCACAGGATTGTTGGATGCATCCATCTTTACCAGTTGAAGCACCGATTTTCCCCATTGATGTTTACAGGTTAGTCCTATTAGACTCTCGATCTTTCCTATTGATTTTCACAGGCTCGTCCCTGTAGACTCTCGATCTTCCCTCTCGATTTTTGCAGTTAGAGTGTTTGATCTTCCCTCTTGTTTTCAAAGGTTCGATGTTCCCTCTCGTCCCTGTAGCCTCTTGATTTTCACAGCATCATTGTTAACATGGTGTTTGCTTGTTAATTGTTTTTGGGCTTTTCACAATACCGGTTTTCACAGTTCGAAGGTTGGGTTTTAATGGTCATTCTTGGTGTTTTCTTGTATGCTTCTTGCATCATTTTTGGGTTCTTCACATCATCCATTTTCACTGTTCGAAGATTGTGTTTTTAATGGTCGTTTTTGGTGTTTTATTGTATCTTGCATCATTTTTAGGTTCTTCACAGCATCGATTTTTGGTGTTTGCTTGTTAATTGTTTGTTCTATAAAATTGATGTTATCATTTTGCATTCCGCCATTACCACTAGACCAGAAATTGATACATTGATTAACTGGTGTTTGCTTTTAAAAAAAACAAAAAATTTTCTTGGTGCAGCTAACTTAATGTATATATTTTCCTGCAGATATTGAAACAGACGTCAGACATCAGACATATCTTTTTCCTACAGAATTGGGGCAACCCGTGGAAGATGGAATCCTCACAGACCACTGCAGCAGCAGCCTCCGGCGGTAATGGCACGCTTAATCCCCAAAACAGCGAGGCTTCGCCTGCTGAATCAACAGCTACGTCATCGTCCGATGATCCCAAGCAAAACCTAAACCAAGTTATTAATTCAATTCAGAAAACACTAGGAACAATCCATCAGCTCTACCTCACTGTCTCTTCCTTCAATGTTTCCTCTCAACTCCCGCTTCTCCAACGCCTGTAATTGCTTTTTATCTGTGTAATTATGTAAATGATGTATTTATCAAACACGAGCTTGTTGCAAGATTTTCATACTACTGAATAAGTCCATGTTCAAATCCTCTGCTTCTGTTAGATAATTTACTTCTCTATTTGCAGAAACACACTTGTTATGGAGATGGATAACATGGCAAAATTGTCAGAGAAATGTAACATACAGGTTCCCATGGAAGTCTTAAAGTAATAATTATATGCTTTATGTTGAAACATTTTCTTTAATCAAAATTTTATTTATATTTTCTAACTTTGGAGAGCACAATTGAATAAATTTGTAGTTTGATAGATGATGGAAAGAATCCGGATGAATTCACAAGGGATGTTTTGAATAGCTGCATTGCTAAAAACCAGATCACCAAAGGCAAAACTGATGCTTTTAAGGTTTGTATCATCATGCTATATGCTTAATTGTCATAAATGAAAATATGTTCATTGCTGTGTCTTTCATCATGCATATAACCCTGTTTCTGTCTTCTGTTGGGCTTGTTTATCTCACTTGAAGTGCATAGTCTTTGGTATTAACGTATGCAACAATGAATAACTTCTGTTGCATCTTGGGATTCCCAGAATTACACGTTCTTTACGTAGACACGTAGTTAGACTTGTATATGTATAATGTGACTTTTAACTGGCCTAAGCATATGGTTTTTTTTTTTTTTTTGTTTAATCAAAATTTTAATAAGACGCTGATGTTTCTACACCAGGAAATGGTGATTCATTAGTGATGGGCATTGGGTGAAAGCTTCAAAGGTTATGCTTCTCTTAATTGGTGCCTTGGTGGTATTTTTATAAATGCTTTAAGGAAATTTATACTCTATAGGTACAGGGAACTAGGGAAGTTCCTTTACAATATTGTTACCCCTTGTCGAAGCTCTCTGACTGTGGAACTTGGTGTAATATCTGTGTCTTTCATGTTAACATTTTAGCACTAGGAGGTTCAAAGGGCATGTAAACAGTACATAGCCAAATTAAAGTTTAAGGCTGTCCTCAAAATTTTAAGAGTACTTTTAGAATCTAAATGGAAGTTCAGGGACAAATAAGTTTTCTAGCTATGCAGTTATTTTGTTTACGTCTGTAGTGTAACTTACAAATTGTTCAAAGTTGAGTATGTTAAGCGGTCTTTCTGTTTTGGGTCTCAGATCTTAGACTGTGGATTCCAATATGTATTTAAAGCGGCATATACATAATATGCCCAAATCCAATGCCTGTGGAGATGTGAGTGAGATAAAACTTTATAATGTTTGGGTAAAATAATGATGAAGATTTGGGTACGTAGGTGGGTTGAGATGTAGATGATGTGTCATGTGTGATACTCAAGGGGGTGCGGGGTAATTGATGAAACTTATGGGGGCTTAGTATTACTAATTAGTTGTTTCCCTTTTAAGTAGTTTCCTTTTATTATAATTAGCTTGCTACCCTAGCTAAAGTAACTTTTTATCAATTAGTTCCCTTATAATGTGATTAGCTTGCTAACCAAGCTAAATTGTTATTGAAAGTCTAGGAAGCCTCAAGTATTTATACGCCATTCAGGTTAGAGATTTTGGCATGCAAAAATTTGTGTCTTAACGTAGTAAGAACCCTACTTCTTGAATTGTCTTTTTCTGTGTTTTTGTGTTTCTGTAATAAAATTACAGTTTGGTTTGTTAGTAGTTTGGTTTGTTGGTTACTATGTTTTGGGATTAAGAATTGTCTCTTTATGGTGTGGAAGTGCATATACTGGCCGATGAAACGTGATCGATATTTGGAGTGTTATATGTGAACATCAGAAGTTATGATTGAAATGTTGACATTGATCTTAAAAGCTTATGAAGCCCTAAATAGGATAGTTTCTTAGTTTTAGTATGTGCGTACAGATTGTGACTCACTCAGCTCTATGTGTTCTGTTTGCAAGCTCTGCTGCTGTGTCTCTGAGCAAGAGGTGTGTAGTAGCCTTTGAGACTCTGAAAGTCTGAATATGAGGAAGACTGCGAGATTAAGATATACTTGTAGATGATTTATATCCGTAAATGTAAATGAAGAAGAATACTTGGAGTCAGCCATTTGTTTGACATAAGAATCTAAAAATTTGATATGATGTAATCATAACTACACATTTCTGTCCATATTAATAGACAAAAAGGAGATCAGTTTTACTACCTTAATCATCTGTGTGACCCTTAAGATGATCCATGATGCTCCATTTCCTTTTCTCTGACTGCATTTTTTAGCATAGTATGGTACCCGCGCAATGCTGTGGCGGTGAATAGTTTCTACCTGATAACATGCCGTTTTGTAGAATAAAGAGTTATGGTATTTTGCGAATAGTTTATACCCAGTAACCTGCTATTTCATTTCTTTCTCTTTTCTTTCCATCAATTCTTTTCTTCATTTTCAAAACAAAATTTTAAAAACAGCAAAACAACCATTTTCTTTATATGTTGTGGGTGGGGAAGTGTGTAGTTATGGAAGAGTGTGTAGGTAGGAGAGAGAAATGGAGATTATTTGAGGGGTATATTAGTAATTTTCGATTGCAGAAATTTTAAGGGATTAAGTAATTAGGAGAGAGTTTTAAATGTATTATAATGTAGTATAGATAATAGGGAGATCATTTGTGATTAGAACATGCGAGCTATAAGTGTTTTCTATCTCAAACCTTACCTTTTCTAGTCAATTGATACAGCTTTGTTACTTTTATATTTCATTCTTGAGCTGGATCTACTCATTATTTTTGCTTAGGCTCATGTCTCGCACTGCCAACAGATAATTCATTTGTTTAATTTTGTATCCCCAGTTATTTAAAACATTGTTTCTTGGGAATCAAGTGCAACCAAGATCTGTGTAATTCTGCTAATTATTTTTATACATTAATGTTGTACTTCATGCACGGATCATCTGCATATATCATCATGTGTATGACTGACTGTTTATGCCTAAAGGGTTTGCGGAGGCATCTTTTGGAAGAACTTGAACAAGCATTTCCTGACGAAGTTGAAGATTATAGGGAGATTCGTGCTTCTTCTGCAGCTGTGAGTTCTGCAAAACTTACTGTTTTTAAACTTTCAATTTCCTATCACTGCCTTACGTCTTACTTCTTTTTCTTACTACTTCTATTACATTCTAGGGAAATTTCATAAAAGTGTAATTATCTTTGCATCAACATAGTTGCACAAATTGTATGGCCAATTTTGTTAATTGAAAAGAAATGCACCTGATTAGAAAAATTATAAAATTGTTGCACAAATTGAAAATTGAACCAAAGATAATTGCACTTTCATGTAATTTTCTCTAATCAGTTGCAAGTGGGTTAGTACATAATAAGTAAGTTGAGGGGATTGAAGGTATGATCCATTTGGTTCTTAAAGCAGGCTTGCATAAATTTAACAATGTACACCAATACGTGGTCCTGTTCCTTGTTGTAACTTGAAATGCCCTAAAAGACCTTGAATTCAATTGTCCGGCTCTTATACCAACTAGGAGTGGAATATTAAAAATTGTAAACATATTACAAACGTAGGGTTTTATACCAACTAGGAGTGGAATATTAAAAATTGTAAACATATTACAAACGTAGGGTTTTATAGTTTGAAAATACCGAAATATAAAACGATGTTGGTTCATGTTTTGGAATTAAACAAATATAGAATAACCAGTTCCGGTTAGAGTAATTAGGGGTAAGTGACCATTGTACCTTTAATTTGAATCTTGAAAGTAACTGTTCAAGTGTCAAAAGTTCTATGGGATGGGAACAAGTAACTAGAATATAAATCTCCTCTTCTGCTTTGAATTGAAAACTTACCTGTACTTGTGGGGTAGTTTTTAGAAAATTAAAATGAAAAAATGGTTGATAATGCTGTCATTATACACAGCCTGACTGAATTGATTTCGCTTCATTACCATCTTTATCAGGTGTACCATTTTTTCAATTGTTTGTATTAGTGGACATTAATATATTTACATTACATGTTTATTAAGAAATCTAAACATATGTACATAAAAATGCCCATGATCTCACCAGATCTGTACTTGTGGCTCAGATACTTGCTAAACCACCTTGAATCGCCTGATGCAGGAATCAACGCGCCTTGCACAGGCACAGAGCATGTTACCGAATGGAGACATGAAGATCAAACCTGAGATGTAAATCCAACCGGCTATACATGTTAAACGGGATTATGCAGTTCACTATACCCTGACCTTGCTTTTAAACTATATGTAACTGTTGAATTAAGTAAAGCATGAAACTTCACTTTCTGTTGGTAATTTATATATGCAAAAGATTAGTCAAATTATAGTTCCTTTTCTCTATTGAGTTGGTAAACTTAAGTAGTTTGGACATGGAGTTGATAATACCTATGTTTGCTTTTTTAGAACATCCTTACCCAAACGCAATGCTGCCATTCTACTACAGTATCCGGGCTTAGCATTGCGTTTGGGTACATAGGATAGGAGTCTAGGAGAATTGGCCATTTGTTATGGGGTGTTGTAAGGATGCAAATGCAGCTAGAGAGATTAGGTTAAAAATTGCTAGGCATGGCAAAAATAATTTGGTCAAATTCTGGTCAACATATATGACCTCTATCTAACTTGGAATATTATTTAAATTTTAAAAATTTTGTATTACAACATATGTTTCAGAATGAATTCTACAGATCTGACAAAATTAAAAAAAAAACCGTATTACTCTTATGTATCAATTGGTGAAGTTGATTAGTATATTCTCATGAGATACCGAAGGGTATTTTGGTAAAAGTGAATAACGTTTTGTGGTATTTCGACATAGCGAATTTTTTGTGATAAATTGCTCCAACGAGATTTTGAGTTTGAGGACTAGACAACGTGAAGTATGTTATGGTGCTAGAGAAATGGTCGGATGGTGAAGAAGTCGTTAGAGGGACGAATGAGAAATCTATGGCTATGATAATTTCATTGTGGGCATATTAAGGTATTTATTACGTTTTAAAAATAGATTATGTGCTTTTAACGATGAGAATTAGATAACCAATTGTAACACAATGTGTTGCAAAATAATAATGTTTGTATTTAATTATTTTATTTTGTATCATAATAATTAAATAATAAACTTTTTTAAGTGTATCAAAGTATATAAATTGATTTTTAAAGGGTGAAATAACAATAATTAAATAAGCATTTAGAAAATTGTATTTTGTTAACTCCAAAACATAGATAATTGATTTTTCAAAACAAGAATCCCAAACGAGCTATTTACAATTTCATATTACAATAAATAATCATCTACAAAACACAATATGACAATTCCAAACACCTTAATCTCTTTTCTCCTTTACAAATTAATTACTTACACAAGTTTTATTTTTATTTAGTTAGTTGTTTGTTTAGAAAAAATCGAGCTATGCTTTGGTATACAATGTAAAAATGTAGAGGAGAAGGAAGGTGGGGAGGGGTGTGGGAGTGGAGGAGGGATCCGAGGGGAAGAGAAAGGGGCGAGTTGGAAGAACTAGAATCTATGTTAGAGTGAATGCATGGAAAGAAGAAGTGGAGAGGATGCGGTAGTGTGGCGGATTGGGGATGGGGAGGAGTTTACCGTCAGAGAGATGAGATCGATGGTAGATAATCGATCGAAACAAGGCAGGTTAGACTGCACATCATGGCTACTGAACCCGGCAGAAGTAGCTTAAATTGTGCTTATTTGTTACCCCTGCAAGTGATATTCCTTTGTTCAGATTTTTAGCAATGGACTAATGGGTTCATAGGTGCAAGGCATGCATATATAGTCCTTTGAATTTTCCTCCCTTAAATTATAACTTAAATAAATCTCTCTCTTTTTCATATCTTACAATACTTGAGATAATACTCAAATTAACTCTATATGCATTTGAGAACAACAAATTTTTTTTTTCGCAAGGCTCAGATTATGATTTAAGAATTTATTTGTAAAATTGCTTTAAAAAACATTTATTTGTAAAATAATTTTATCGTCTGACGATTTTATGTGTAAAACATTTGACTAAATATATTATCTAATTTTGTTGTACTTAGTAATATGAATATTTAATAAAAGTTTTTTAAAAATGACAAAAGTACAAATTTTTACTGCATAAGGTACATGTGATGTTACTTTATAAGTTTATAGTGTAACTGATGCACCAAATAAAATTATTTAATACTAATTTAATGTCAGCTTAAGAACGGGTGATATAACTTCATCATGTTAAGAGATGAAAGTAAAAAGGCTATTTATTTCTCTTGTAATTGACTCCCTACCTCCCTTCTCCATTGCCACTATCGCCACCTCCGTCAAGTAGGTTTGCGCACAGATTGTCTTTCGCCAATGCAATTATCGCGCCTCCTTCCCTATCTTTGGTGCTCATGGTCCTCCGTTCCCACACCATGACAGCCGCATCACCACACCACCACCATGACAACAATCTACACAATGTTAGTAGCCCATCTCCCTCTCTCCCTCTCTCCACACCGTCGTTAAGCCCTCAATAACTACTACCACTCAGATTCTCACTTCCCCATTATGTTTTCATCCAAATTCATCCCCACCAATGTGTAGATCAACGATTAGTTGGAATCCAGATCTACCACCACCGCCGTTGTGTTTAGTTTTGCTGATCAAAACGTTCTCATTCCCTACCTCTCTCTACTACCATGAAATTATCGTGGTATTTATTATCTTGCAAACAATTGAAAATCTCACCGGGTCATTTTACCAGGAAAAAATACAAAATTACTAAGATGCCCTTTAATTTCTCATGATAATTTGGCTTTTAAGTTTGTGGATTTCTCATGAGAAACTGAAGGGTGCTTTGATAATTTCCCATAAAAACATGAGAACTTAAAATATCATGGGTATGCGGATGGTTTTTTTTCTTTTTGGCATTAAGAATTTCTTCTTTTTATGGGAGCGGATTATATTTTGAGAATTTCTTATATTTTTAGTTATATTATTTATTTAGAAGAATGTTCAATATAGTCCATAATTAATTCATAGTTTTGAGAGATTAATTTTAGCTTTTGGATCAATGGCATCAATGGTCCAGATTAAATTTTAAAAATTTGGCGGAGTGGTATTTTCGTAATTTTTTGTAATTCACATGTGATGCTTTTACAAATCACATATGATTGTATACTGAATCACCTGTGATTGAATATTAAAATTTTAGGACTGTTTTTTTTAAATGGACTTTATTGAATACAACTTTATTTATTTAAATCAATAAAAACAAAAAATATCAATACACATTTGCTAAATTGGAAATCTCACTGGGTCATTTTACCGGGAAACAATACAAAATTACTAAGATGCCCCTTAATTTCTCATGATAATTTGGCTTTTAAGTTTGTGGATTGATATATAGGGTAATTTCTTTTCATGGTTGTTTCACATATAGTCCTCTTGACCATATGATATCTTTTGAAACTTTTTAGTACACCCAATATTAGGTCATTTTAAAATATTTTTTTGTTTAGTTAGTGTAGTAGACCCTATTATGACTTATACTAAACCCTAATATATATTATATCTAATATTTTTTTTTGAGCAACAGAGGTAAATTTATTAGAAAAATGATACTAGTCAAGTGCTAGAGGCGAACAAGAAAAATGAAAATAACTGTCCAACATGATATTTTCTCTATCAAATTCAAATTGAATTTTAAGAATATTTCTCCAAGTCCCAGAAAACATCTTAGTAGAATTAAAATTTATTTTCCTGCTACTATCACCATAAAGATATCGAATCATCTACTTCCATAACGTTTCCTCCTCGGTTTTGTATCACTACCACAAGTTTGGGAGTAGAGCAAGAATTTGTGCTTTTAAGACTTTCGATTTCAAAACCACCCTTTTGTTTATCGGATAAAGCTGTCTGTCAAGGGATCCACACGATTTTACGATTTCCATCCTTATACCCCAAAAGAAGTTGTGCTTTTAAGACTTTCGATTTCTAAACCACCCTTTTGTTTATCGGATAAAGCTGTCTGTCAAGGAACCCACACTATTTTACGATTTCCATTCTTATACCCAAAAGAAGTTAACTCTAATACTTTCTAGCTTTTTAAGGATCATTAAAGGAACCTTAAAAAGAGAAAAGAAATATAAAACCAAGTAGCACAAGACTGATTTGACGAGGACCAATCTATCATCAAAAGTAAAGCTGGCAAAATTTACCCGGTTATCTAACTTTGGGTCAAAGTGGGTTAATAATTTAAAATATGGATTCATATGGACCGTGTCTTTTTTTTCTATACGGATTGTTTTGGCCCACATCTACAAATAAGTTTTATAGGTACGGGTCATTTTGGGCGGTCAAGAAAGAAAGAACGGGCCATTTGGACGGAACTTCCTTATACCCTATTGGGCTATGGGCCTATTGGAGTACTGGTTCACTTATTATTATTTTTTGCCATAGGTGTTTTTATTAGATTGTTAATTTTACAGCTTTTTAACTTTTCCAAAAATGTTAATTTGCTTTTAAACAAATCCGAGATCAGTATCTTTCCTTTTTTTATTTTTTGTTTCTTAATAATTATTTACTTATTAATATATAGATCCTTTCATAAAAATTTAGTATAAATTATTTAGTAGCTACTCCGATAGAATTTTATTGGGTAAAATATATTTTAACCCCTAAAGTTTAGGTTCAAAAATGGTTTAACCCCTAAACTTTTTAAACGAATGTTTTAATTCTTAAATTTTTTTAATGAATGTTTTAACCCCTAAACTTGTTACAATTTATCATTTTAGCCACTTGATCTTCTGTAGTATGCTTTTAAAGAACATTTTAATCCGCAAGCTTAGGGGTGTAATCAAATCGAACCGAACCCAATCAAACTCTAACTCGACTCGGTCTCTAAAACTTGATTCGGTGAAGATCGAAGAACCGATTGGTTCGTGATAACCGGTGTTCGAGGATCTATAGATTCACGAATCACCATCTCATGGATTCCTAAAGAAACTCGAAAACAAAGATAGAGATAGAGGAAATTGAAGATGTGCAATCAAAAAACTAGTGCCACTATACGAACTTGTGAGTGCAATTGAGATATTACTGGTGCTATCCAAGGAGTTAGCAATGGAACTAGGGTCCGTATATAAGTTTTCATCAACTAGTTTCTAGAGAATGGGTGTTTTATTGTTAGGATTAATAAGGTAAAATAAGATTAAGGCTCAAATTATCTAACAAAATTTGTTTAAGCATTATTATGTTCATTATATAAGTTAAGTGGTTAAACCATTTTCAAATCTAAAGTTTAGAGACTAAAACATATTTTACCCTTTTTTATTTATAAGAAACAAAATATTACTGATAAAAGAACAATCGTGTCATATTAGGGCTATAACAAACCGGTCATTCGTGAACTGTTTGGCAGAAAGCTCGTTTATTTATTAAATGAATGAATATGAACAATTTTTTTGTTCGTTTAGTTAACAAACGAACACGAACAATTGTCTCGTTCGTTCATTTATGTTCGTGAATGTTCGTTTATCTATTCGTATATACACACACACAAAACTTATTAGTTTATCGTTCGTATTCGTTTATTTATTCGGCTAAAGTTAAATGAATGAACACGGACACAGAAATCCGTTAATATTTGTTCGGCTAAAATTAAATGAACGAACACGACATGTTCTTTCAGATTTGTTAATTTAGAGCTCTATTCGGGATTACAAGATGGGTATTTAAAATCATTTTTTTATTTGTTAATAATTAATTTATTTCAATAATTAGCATATTGAAGAAATCATCTACTTCAAAAATTAAACGAACCATTTCTAATAGCATTAAATTAGTAACTGAATTGTAAGTTTTCTTTAATAAAAAAGTTGGTCCATTTTGACCCGGACCCGTTCCGATCCGAACCCGTTTTGGCCCGAACCCATTTTGACCCGAAACCGTTTGATACTTTTTTCAAAAGTACCCGTTTTGGACCCGAACCCGTTCTGTCCCGTTACCCAAACCGACCCGACACTCCCGTTTTGCCACCTATAATCAAAAGGCAGCGAGTTTGATTTCCATTTTAATAATTTAGAATTGAACTTGTTGGTGATTGCTGCCCAAGACCTGCATGTGTTCATGAAAATATCAATGGTCTAGAATACCTACTAATTTGATTATTACATAAACATACCTTAATAAGGATGATTTGGATATAAGAAAGTGTAGTGATCCAACCTTTTACAATGAGGCCATTAATAGTGACCAATCTTCTTAGTGGAAAGAAGCTATGATTGATGAGCTTGATTCCATGAATAAACAACATTTGGGAACTTGTTGAACTACCTAAAAGGGTAAAACCTATAGGATGTAAGTGGGTCTTCAAAACCTAGTTAGACTAGAATGGAAATGTCGAACGTTATAAAGCATGATTGGTGGCCAAGGGACACACCCAATAGGAAGGAATCGTTTATGAAGAGACTTTCTTTTGTTTCCCGAAAGAAATTCCTAAGTTTCGTTATAGCCCGCTCATTTTGACTTAAAGCTACATCAAATAGATGTTAAAAAAACTTTCCAAAATGATGATTTACATGAAGACGTGTTTATGACCCAACCGGAAGGTTTTAAGCATAAGGGTCAAGAATATGTAAATTAACGAAATCCATCTACAAAAACTTGCTATCCCATTGAGGGCCTTTCCTTTTGGCCTTTTGATCATCTTCATATATTATCCTATTAGTAAGGTCAAAACTAGACTGATCATACCTAAAACATGCTTGACGATTCAAGAAAGAGGAGCGGTTGTGAATGATACATTGTTGGTTCACCCTACCCACGACAGCTTGCTTTATTTTATTCACTTTGTCCGGTATCAAGTGCGTGTTTCTTACATAATGGGTAGGTGGTGGAGGATGGATGATAGGTAAAATCGTGCTTTGGTTACGTAATAGATTTTTGTTTTTAGAGTGAATTACAGAGTTGGTTCTTTTAGAATTAGGATTATATCACATTTGGTCCTTTAAGCTAAAAGGTTGCAAACTTATTCCTTTATTTTGGAAATTTGCATACTATTGGTCCTTTAATCGCACACTATTAGTCCTTTATTTTAATCATCAAAGGACTAACAGTATGTGATTTTCAAAATAAAGGACTAGGTTTGTAACCTTTTGGTTTAAAGGGCCAAATGTGAAATAACCCTAATTCTAAAGGGACCAACAGTTTAATTCACTACTTTTTTAATTTAGCACAAACTTCGAAAATTGATGTCTCCACGCATTGCACAGGCACCTTCTAATTATAAGTAAAAAGATTGTTTTTACTATGTTATGTCATCGTGTTTTGTGTGTTACAACATTAATTAAGCCTAGAGGAGATTTTGGTGATTTGGATTTATGGTCATGGACGTTGGACGCGTTGGATCTATTAAGGGCAACATTGCTTCGATATGTTCTCGATGATCTAGCTATTAATAATCCTTGTAATAGACCTTTTTCTTGGAAATGGCAACATCGCGTCGGGTCTCCTTAATTGGTTAATGGCTCGGAATTCCTAGGTGAGAAGAAGGCATTATCCGTGGGTATTATACCCATTTTTTCGGTCATATGGAAATACAAGAACGAAAGGTGTTCAATGGTGCAACTGTTAACTATCGTTTTATTCTTCCCAGCCAACTTATTAGTCTTTCATGTTTTTGGTTGAAACATAGATAAGATCGTAAATTAGTTGCTTTGAAATAGCTAGATTGGTGTTGTAGCCAATTTGATTAATTTGTTTTCTTTTTGGTTGTATCCCTACTACTATATTGGTAGTGTTTTCATTAAAGAAATTGTTTTAATTGTCGTTTATAAAACACTTGTAATTAACATTTTATATAACTTATTAAACTAGTAGATTCTTGTAGCTTTGTTACAAGACCATGACATAAAAGATATAATTATAATATAGAACTATTTTAAAAAATACACTTCCATTTAATGAAAATTAAGAAAAATTAAAAAGTTTTCTTTTAGTTCCAGAATGTGTACGTAACAAATTACAAATCATATGTATTTTCTCTTTTTTCTGTAGTTTGTTATGCATCATGGAATTAAAAAACATGCATCTAGATATGAAAAACGTAAAAAAACAAAGAATTGAAGTATTTACTAAATCTCAAAAAGAAGCTACTGATAAGTTTATATTAAAACAAATGTCAAGCTCTAAGAAAAATGAAAAAAAAACTCTTAGTGATGATAATCCTTGTTCAAATGTGTATAATAATGTTAATAATGCTAATGTTGACAATGTTAATTAATCTTAATGTTAATGGTGATAATGTTAATAATGCTAATTTTGCCAATCTTAGCGTTAATGATGATAATGGTAACGTTAATGAGAAAACGTTGATGATGACAATGTTAATGATGTTTATGATTTTCATACATATGATATATTTTATCCTATAAATTGGGATGCTCTTGGCTCTAACACAATAAACATTCTAGCTTGAAAGACCCTTAAAGAGATTTATCCATTAAAACAAGTCCTAAAGATAACTATCGAAGAAAATTTTCTACAATGTATTATACTAAAGTTTATCAAATGGGGAATGTGATAGAGACTGGTGTGTTTATTCTATACAAGTTGATAAAATATTTAACTTTTGTTGTAAAATATTTCAACAATTGTGTGGAAAGTGTAAACTAACAAATGAGGGTTTTGGCCTTTGGGGATTGGATACATCTTAGCACAAGAATTAAGGGATACGGAACTAAATAGTTTAGAACATGTTAAAAATATAAATATTGGTATGATTTGCAACTAAGATTACAAAAAATAAAACTATTAATAATGTTGCTAAAAACATTTAGAAAAAGGAAAAAATTATTGGAAACAAATTTTGTTGAGAATTATCTATGTTGTGTGATTTCTTGTTAACCATAACCTAGATTATGTGATACTAATGAAATATTGTATAAAAATAAAAATGGGAAAATTTCTACGTTTTATTGAAATGTTAACATAATTTGACTTGGTTGTTCGAGTGCATGTTCAAGGTATAACAAATAAAAATGGTATCTAAAATCATTATCTTGAGCATATAATACGAAATGAATTAATAGTTTTTCTTTCTTTTGAAATAAAATTTATGACTATTTAAAAATATAAAAAAAGCAAAATATATTTTCATCTTGATTGTACTCCGTACATAAGTCACCATGAGTAAAAGTATTTAATTTTATGATATGTGGATGTCTCGTCAAAATAATTGAAGAATCTCCTTTTGGGTTCTTAGATGTAAATGATACAACCATCCAAGGACTTTTTGATGCTTTACAACAAAATGAATTGAATTTGCTAGATCTTGACATTAATAATGCACGTGCACAAGACTATGACAATGGATCAAACATGAAAGAAAAACGTCAATGAGTACAAAAAGAACTTTTAGATATAAATTCTAGAGCCTTTTATACTCCTTATAGTCGTCATAGTTTGAACTTAACTTTGTGTGATATAGCTAATACTTAGGGCATGTTTGGTTCATGGGATTTCATGGAACTTCGTAGGATTTGCATTTCAAATCATTTGAAATCTCATGTTTGGATGAAAATAAGAAAGAAGGGATTGAGATTTCAAATCCTATAAGGGTGAGATTTCAAAATCCTTGGGAGATGTGGTATTTCTAAATCCCTCATATGTGAGATTTCAAAATCAGGACTTATATAACAAACAATTCATAGTTCATCTTCACTGTATCAACCGACGTTTCACTCTCGCCGTCGTTACCGTAATCGGTCACCACCATAACCGTCACCTGCATCACCGTGTCAACCACCACCGCCGCCGCAACCGTTGTCCTTCACCGTCTGTCCGTCTCCGCCTTCGTTGTCATCTCCCTTTGTCCATCGTCTTCATCACTACTCTTACCGGCCACCGCCGTACCTTCCCCGACTTCGGCGTCACCCTTTCACGTCTCCTCCGTCACCCTTTCCCGGCTCCGCCGTCACCCTTCCCCAACTCCGCCTCCGCTGCCATATATTGCCTTTCTCCGACTCTGCCTCTGCCGCCATCACCCTTCATTGCCAACGCCCTTCACTGCCACCACCTCCGTTGCCATTTAAATTGAAGTTATTGAAGTTCTACATACGATATACAATGACACAAGAATGACTTAATGGATTGGCTTTGATGACAATTGAGAGCAAGATTTTGAATAAAATTGTTTGAGATGTAATTGAAAAGTGTATTTGAACAAATATTAGAAGGATGACGTTTTTCAAGTAGAAGCAAAGGATTACAATTTTTAAGTAGAGGCGAATTTTTGTGTGTGTAATATTTTGAATGAAATTTTGTATTAGAAGTATATTACGAGATGAAATGATAAATCGGAATTTTATTTTTAATATTTGTAGTTATAAGTTTTAGGGTCTACTTTTATTAAATTGCACGAGCCTCTAAAATCTCGGGAACGGTCCTGAATGTAATTTTCAAAATTTTTTTCAACGTAATTAAAATTACACGACCGTCTTTCTATTTTTATAAATAAAAAGTCTTAAGCAAGTTGCATCAAGAGGGATATTTTTATAATTACTGAAATATGTGATGATAAACTTAGACTTCATATTCTTTGATCATATTGCATATATACATATGCATTTAGAATACGAAATTAACCTATTGATTTTCACCACCACAACAACAAAAACATGTTAATTAATGCAAAACATGGTCAATATTATTATATAGGACAACGAGAATAACGTGATCAAAACATCCTATAATATTGTATCTTATGGTTGTAATCATGCATCTATATTTACATTTAACTATATATATATATATACTAGCAAGGTATCCGCGCAATGCTGCGACAACAAATAATTTATATTTTACATAATGTTGTTTTTAACGATGTAATAATATGTTATTCGTACAATTCAATGTCACAAAAAAGTATCTTACAATGACAATTTTTTATTTTTTTATTTGTATCAACTATTTTATTAATTTTAAAAATAAATTCTAAAAGACATTAAAATAAGAAAAAGATTTATATTTATGAAATAAGGAGAGAGATATTTTATGTTGATGTGGGTGGATAATTGTGTTTGTGTGTGAGAGTATTTTAGTGTTAGAGAGATATTTTAAATAGATAAAAAGTTAAAGTAAATTGGGAGAGAGAATGAAATGGTTAAAAGGGGTATTTTAAAAGTTAAAGTAAATTATGAGAGAGAACGAAATGGTTAAAAAAAGGGTATTTTAGTAAATTCAAGTTACTTAAAATTAAGAGTTTTTAAGATTGTAAATGTATTATAAAAGAGTAAGATATATATATATATATATATATATATAAAGGATCAATGGCGAACAACATCTTCATTACGAACGTGCGAACGATCAAGTGCCACTCAAATTTCATGAAAATATTACATTTATGCATGTTGGAGATTCATGGAAGTCAACAATTACGGCTGCAAACATGTTATTTCCAGCAAAAATATTTTAATTTTATGAATTCATGATATATAAATGTTTTGAAATGTATTAGGTTTTAGATGTAGTGTTTTTATATAATATGAAGTGATTTTATACTAGATGTAATGGTTTTTAGATAAGATGTATTGGTTCTTAAATGAGAATTCACCGATTAATTCATGCATGATGGACTACTTTTAAGAGAACTCATGTTTTTTAGATATGATGCAATGATTTTAAGTTGGATGCAATGATTTTATATCTAGATGCAGTGTTTCTAGCGTTCTTATTTTAAGGATTGTTTCTATTAGATCATCACCCTATATATATGGAAAAGTTCAAACGAGAACTATTTTTCGTACGAGAACTGCGAAAACTAATCTTAGTCATTCAAGTGGTGGTGGCACCAATCTTAGTCAATTTTGTCCGCGTAGTGTAAATTTTGTATATATATATATATATATATACACACACACATACTTGATCCTTCAATTTCATCTTTAATTTCTTACTACGTACCTAGCTAGCTAGTCGATCTCTCTATTAATTCTTGATCCTTCGTAATTTTGATTTTTCAATCTTAAAAACGACTTGCGATGGAGGGTCATCTTCCTTCTATGGTCACACATGTTTATTTGGAGCCAAGAAGACAAGTTATTTTCGATAAGCTACATGTTTCTATGGCATCCATTCGTTGCCCATATACAGGGGTGTCCGGTGGATTTTGGAGGCCCTGTGCGAAGTGAAAAAGTGGGCCCCTTATATATACACACACATATAAGCAAAAATGCACTAATACTACGATATTTATTATATCAAAAACTAAAACAAAAGAAATATAGTAAAATAGTTTATCCTATATAATTGCATGAATCGTAATTCTCCTAGCATTAGTAGAAACAAAATTATGAATCAACTATTCATAAACAATACTCTTCCAGATATTGTTCTCAATAGCTATCATTGTCAATCCATTAAGCCTTATTTGTGACATTTTGGACCGTAAGTAGGATTTCAACAACTTAAGTTTTGAGAAGCGTTTATCTGCAGTGCACCAATTACTAGAATAGTCAACAATGCTCTATATGCAATAATTGCATTGGGAAGACAATCAACTTCGTACAAGTATTTTAAGACATCGTTAGGTTAGATAGTTTTCCCAAGTAAAATTTGTCAAGCGCTTCAACTCCATATAAAATCCATTTGTATCAAGATTTGATCGTCCATCATACTTAAATACGGATTTAAAATGATTACAACATGACTTAAAATCTTTTTAATCAAATTCCTTCAAATATTTAGGATACAAAAAAACAAATAGGTTTTCATAGTTTTTGTACCATTCAAATATGTTTTTAAGAGAAGCACTAGCATGATCAACAATATATAAAAATAGTTAACTTTATTATTCTCTTGAGCTGAAAATATTAAGACAGCTTGATCACTTTGGTTCTCATCAAATTATTTTTTTCTACGAACCTGCCGTCTTTGAGGGAATACCGGATTAATATTCATTTCAATGAAAAGTTCCTTAGCATTATCAATAGCCTTAGATAACATTGTTTCTCTAAACTCCTTGAAGTATTCGATCAACATGTTCACTTCTTTAATATATTAATCAAAACACGGGCTTTCTAAAATTTTATTTTTTAAATTGTGAGCGTTAAAAAGTTGTAATATATATACATATTTATATATATAAAAGTGGGCCCCCTTTGAAGTATGAACCATGTACGATCGTAGCTCCACTCTCTCAAAGACACCTCTACCTATAGTATGCATTTTGCTTTGGCCTGTTATTGTTTAAAGCACTTGTACGTAGTCGGGGTTGACGCCCGTGACATGACTACAAGCTTCTATTAGCGGATATAATATATTCCCATGATTATTTTATATGTTTAGCGTTCTTAGCCCATATATATATATATATATATATATATATATATATATATATATATATATATATATATATTTCTTGGTTGTTTAGCCCATTAGGGTTGTTGATGAGTTCCATCATGTTCTTGTATTCATTGGCTTGGGGTTTTAATGATATGGCATGGAAAATTCTTTAGCTCTTAGCTTCATGTCATTGTCATGTCATGGAGGGGTTAGTTGTGAGTTTTTTTTCTTTGTTTTCATATTTAAGTGTCAAGAATACAACTTTTTAGTTATGAATCATGTTGATATGATTGTTAGTTACAAGCGAATAGAGTGCTATTAGATGAATGTTAGTTTCTCGAGCATGCTTATTTTACAAGAGAAAATGTAATGTATCAATTTCAAAATACGAGTAAAACTCTAAATAAAAGTCTTTTGAAACTAAATAGTAATTAACCAAACTAGCGGAAGCAATAAAAGCAGTTTTGAACCCTCAAGTTCATACAAAAAAGTAGTGTCAACATATTTATATCAGAAAATAGTTTTTCAAAACACAACCGGGCGTTAGGTTTACAAAATACAGTTTTCCAACAGTCAAACAACAATCATCAAACTTGGACCTTGTCTTTGGAATCACCGCGCCCAAAACAACAGTAAGATAAGCTACGAGAGCTTAGTGGGAAAATTTAACTGTAAATCATATAAGCATGCACATACACATATACGAATGCCACAACAGTTCTTATGCATACAATACTGCACCATCTTAGCATCCGCCAAGAAGGCTAAAATGATGTGGTAACTACTACTGCACGAAACAACATGCTACCCTCACCATGATCCTCTAATTAATAATACACATTGCAATTCAACACACATAACACAAATATGAATCAGAGTTTAGAAAACTCACTTGAATTTAGTGTACGCAAATAATATCGAAAACAGTTCAGACAAGCAGTCAATCACCCTCCTATATAAATAACAAAGTATCACATAATAGCAAACTGAACTGAAATAGGGCCTACACTGGCCGTGTCCCTTACATACTACACGACCTGACGTGGCTACAGGGCCTGTGTTAACCAACAACACTACACGGGCTGTGTACCCTGTCAGGATCGTAGATAAACAAAATAACAAGAATTATCTTTTACTATCTTAAATCAGAGTTGTATGAAAAGACAATATTTGAATTTAATCACAATCAACTAAGAAGTTGCGGAATCACACTTAATTGATTTATAAAGGTTTTAATCACAAGAACAAATTCAATCAATTCAAAGAATAACTTCAAACACAAGATGTTTATTAATAATCAAAGATGATTACAATATTCACCAACACCTCCAATCTAACTCTTTTGTTAGACGAAGAACACAAACTGTTCTTAGGTTTCAGAGAAACTTGGAGGCTAATACACTTTCTGAAAACAATAAACAATACGAATACGTGTAAAACTATTGATCAAAATCAATACTAACAAACTATTCTAAACAGAGTATTTATAACCCTCTAGGTCTTTGAAGTTTGTTAATCTTCTATCTTTGCGAGATAATCTTGATAATCTTCAAATCTTGATAAGATATCTTTTAAATCCATGAAGATAGCAATTTCCATAAATATCTCAACAGAAACTGTTTGTTGAATAAACAATTCTGAGTTTCTTCTAACAGTTTTCTCTTCATTGTCTTCCAACAGTTGTTGTGATATAACTAACAGTTCTGAATCTTTTTGTACTAACAGTTTCAAAACTGTTTTCTCAAAACTTACTCCAACAATTTTGCTTTTGCATGTTTAACAGTTTTAACTTACTTAGCCTATTTCCCAACAATCTCCCCCTAACTTAAGATATTGACCAATATACTTAAGTTGTTTATAGGGTTCGACCACAGAAAACTTAACATAAGTAAATTATGCAAAACTGTTTCAATCAAAACTTGAAATTTAACCTTTCTTGGACTGTAGGGATTCCAACCTTTCTTTGATCCTCTGAAGAAGATTTTCTTTAACTTTAGCAGGGCCAAAGAACTTTGCCTTTATTAGATATGAGAGCTTTGTTTTATTATGCTCTATGAATTCAAGATCAAACCATTGAGTCAATGCATTTCCCATTACAATGCTGTAAGTCTTTGACTTAGCATATACCTTGATAGTACTTATTGGGAATGCTTCCTCAGCTATTAACATCTGCATTACGCTCAAAGGATCACATACACTTTCCAAATGTCTCATCATCACTCTGATTTCAATGCCAACATCTTCTCCATAGTGTCTTAGACCATATTCATATAATTCTTGCACATCTCTCCTGGTCACACTATCCATCAACCGTAAGAAGCTTGCATAGCTTTTGATTGGTTCAATCTCTCTCACAATGGTTACTCCTTGCTTCCCAGTTTCAATTCTTAACAATTCAAATCTCCACTCAGTTATATGAGATTTTTGTTCAAGTTGAGCTTCCACAAGCTGATCTAGCTTCTGGTCAACCTCCATTCTGAGCCTATCTTGCAAAATGGTTTGAACCATACCAGCTTTTGCTTTCTCTTTAGATGTTTGAACTGTTTGGGATTGTTGAAGCTGTTTAGGTTTAGATATCTGTCTTTTCTTTGCAGCTGTTGGCTTTGAAGTTGGCACTGTTTTCTTTCTTTCAATTTTCTTTCTTTTTACCCCCTTATCTGTCTTCTTTGACTTTTCTTCCTCTTCAATTTCTTTTGTGATCTCAGCAGCCATCTCTTGAGCTAATTTAAAATCTTTTTGCTCTTGTTGCTCCATCTCAGCATTTAGTCTTTGAGCAAGCTCATGATCATACTCCTCTTGTTGTTCTTTTGAAAGTTTTAACTTTGGAATATCAACAACAACTTCATTTCCCTTTCCTAGCACAGGAGGCATCTTTTCATCTTTCTTTGACTCTTGAATTGCAATGCCTTTGAATCCTGGCTTAGGTGCAATCGGCTCCAGTTTAGATACTTTTCCATCCAGCCACCCATCATCAATCTTTTGCGCCATTTTGAATGTGCTAATGTTAAGCGTTTGAGCACCAACTTCAATCAAATGATTTTGCTTAGCTTTGGACCATGATTTGAATACCTTTGTTGTCGGATAATCCCCAGACATGATCATCCTATTGATCAACACTCTATCAACAGCAGATAATTTCTCTTCTTGTGATTGATCCCTTGCAACTGTTTGAGCAACTATTGTTTGTGGAGTTGCAACTGTTAGTAGTTCTGGTGCAGCTTTTTGTGTACCTTGCACATCCTTCTCTTGCTCCTTTATGGTTTCCTTCTCCCCCTTTTTGATTGGAACTGTTTGAGAGGGAGAGGCATGCATTTGTTTAAACATTTGATCATGCATTCGAAGAACATCCGTTGCTTGCAATAGAGAGGTTGACAAAGCCTTGATTTGATTGTGTTGCTGAATAATTAGCTCATTATGCTTGGCAAGCAGCTTGTCTTGTAAGGTACTCCTCTTTCTGAGATAAAGAAAGGCAGCAAGAAATGGTACTAGATCAGGATTCGTCAATGCTTTGTGTTTCATGCTAGCCTCAATGTCAGCAAGTGTTGCCATTTCAAACATATCATCGACAGATAAAACTGGTGGGTCACTCCTAGAATATCCCTCACCAGTACCCCTTTGTTCTTGGTACTGGGGATTTCCAAAAGCTGTTTGACCAGCCTTTGTTGCCGTGGGTGAGGTCTTACTTATGTTGACACTGCCCTGTTCACCCCTTGCGGATGAAACAGTAATGTCAGCCTCAAGAATCACATGATCACCCTCCTTTGGAGTGATCACCTCCTCAGTGTGCTTGGGAGACAGCACAATAGGTTCCCTTTGGATATTCTGCACAGATGAATGCACCTGTGCAGGGCTTACAGTTTGGGATGGTGAGACTGTGGTGGAAGGAGCACCAACAGTTCTCTTCCTCTTTCTGAATGTTATAAGTGAGGGGGCTTGTGTTGTAGCTTTAGAAGGAGTAGCAGAGGGAGATATTTGAGTATCGTGAGCTGTGGGTTCCAGAGTTGGTGGTGTAGCAATAGTTTGGGCTTCATGCTCAACTCTGGTAGCTCTGTTTCTTGAAAGAAACTCCACCATTGCAGAGAGTGGTGGAGTGATGTTACCCGAGAAATTCTTCCCATTAATCAACAGTTTACTCAATGTGGAGGCCACATGAGCAGAGGGAATCAGAACCCTCTTGTGAGTTTGAAGATTTGGCAATAAAAAGTTTAAACATGTTTGCACAAATCTGGGGTACATAAAAAAGAGACCATATTTGGTCCCGAGATGCTTTACCATGCCATTAAAAATTAGCTTAGAAAAGTTGAAGCAACAATTGTTGGCCAAACAGATTAAGGCCAAGGCAATGTTGCTTCCAAACTCATTCCAGCCGGTTCTTTTGGGACTTAAACATTGTTGTAGGGTATGTATTAAATATTTTCAGTGAGCGCAAAATTGTCCTTTGTAAAAGGTACCCTTTCCCCTAGGGCCCTCATACCCCAGTTTAATCAACTTCTCATGCAAGAATTCCAAGGAGACTGTATCAGAATACTTACCCTCAAGATCATTAAGTTGAAGATGTTCACGGATGGTGTTCTCAGCGGTTGAAACATCATGGCTATCTACCTTTGAAGTGATCCATTGCACTCCATCTATTTCAGTGAGCGTAGCATTTTTCCAGAACTGATCAAGATGAGAAGTGTAAATGGTGGGATTTATGATGGGAGCAGTATGGAGATTCGACAGAGTGAGATAGTCGATCATGTCATGAAAGACATGCAACTCAGCTGGTTTTGAGAGGAAGGCAAGCATGTTGTGTTCTTTGACAAACGGAAGGGGAGCCATGGCGATTTCGAAGAGAGCGTCTAGGGTTTTAGCGTGCAATTGTAGGTTAGTAAGCGTAAAGAAAACTGTGATGAGGGAATGACTTATATATGTAATGCATATTAAATGCAATTCAAAATCCCTCAGAATATCTTCAAAGACGTAAATACCCTTGACTAACAGTTGACGGAAGATATGGAGCTAACGGTTGAAAACTGTTTGGTTAATGAACTTCAACTGTAATACTCCTCCTTAACTGATTAGGCTTATTGCCTAACAGTTGTAACACCAGGGTACTAACAGTTGACAACTGTTAGTTGTAATTTGTACTTTAAAGCCCTGAACACTTTCATAAACAGTTGTTAGACTGACAACTAACAGTTTCAAACCGTTAGTGTGAAAACACAAACATCATAGACAGAATAGCTAACAAAGCATTATTCTAAGTTAATCATGCCAATATTTGAGATTAGAAAGTTAAATCTGCTTACATCAAATGCTTTGGTAAACAGATCAGCTAACTGATCATCAGTATGTACTTTTAAAACTTGGATTAACTTTTTCTCATTGCAGTCTCTGATGAAGTGAAACCTGATTTCTATGTGTTTTGTTTTTGAATGCTTCACTGGATTGTTCACAATGCTGATAGCACTAGTGTTATCAATATAGATAGGAGTATTCAAAAGAGTCATACCATAATCCAGAAGCTGATTCTGAATCCATAATACTTGAGAACAACAACTTGATGCAGCAATGTACTCAACCTCAGCTGTTGAAGTAGACATTGTTGTTTGTTTCTTGCACTGCCATGACACCAGTCTTGAGCCAAAGAATTGACATCCTCCAGATGTTGATTTTCTATCCACATTTGCTCCACCATAGTCACTATCAGAATATGCCACTAATTCAAAAGGTGAATCCTTAGGATACCACAGACCTAACTTTTGTTGGCCTTTGAGGTACCTAAAGATCCTTTTTACAGCAAAGAGGTGTGACATCTTGGGACTACATTGAAACCTGGCACAAACACACACAACAAACATTATATCTGGTCTAGAAGCTGTTAAGTACATTAATGAACCGATCATAGACCTATACAAGTGTATGTCTACATCCTCCCCCTCAGGATCAGCTCCCAACTGTTTGTGTGTTTCCATGGGAGTGCTTGCTAGCTTTACATCTTGATAGCCAAACTTGTCCAAAATGTCTTTGACATACTTTGACTGACTGAGAAAGATACCAGATGGCTTTTGCTTAACCTGTAACCCCAAGAAGAATGTAATTTCCCCCATGGAGCTCATCTGGAATCTCTTATGCATGATGGCTTCAAATTCCTTGCAAAGATTATCATTGGTAGATCCAAAGATTATATCATCAACATAGATCTGTACAAGTAAGATCTCTGTTTCAACAATCTTTATAAACAAAGTTTTATCAATTGTGCCTCTTTTAAACCCATTCTCAATCAAATGAGATGACAATGTCTCATACCAAGCTCTAGGAGCCTGATGTAACCCATACAAGGCTTTATCCGACCTATATACCCTATCAGGATACTTTGAGTCTTCAAAACCAGGTGGTTGACACACATACACTTCCTCATCAATGGTTCCATAGAGAAAAGCTGATTTGACATCCATTTGATATACCTTAAATCCTTTGAAACTTGCATAGGCAAGGAACAATCTGATAGCTTTTATTCTGGCAACTGGGGCAAAGACATCATCATAATCTATACCCTCTTCCTGAGTATAACCCTGTGCAACAAGTCTAGCCTTATTCTTGATGACTATACCTCTTTCATCCTTCTTATTTCTGAACACCCATTTGGTGCCAATTGCTCGTTTGCCTCGAGAGAGTTCTACCAGCTTCCACACTTGCTGAATTTGGAACTGTAAAAGTTCCTCTTGCATAGCTTCTACCCAAGAAGGGTCTCTCAATGCCTCTATTGCTTTCTTTGGTTCTATCTGTGATAGAAAGCAGGCATTCACATCAAACTGTTCACGAGTTACACCACTGTTTTCATTTTGCAGCATACCCCTTGTTTGAATACCCCTTGTTTGATTTAAAGGTGAAAGTCATTAGGTCTGACAATGGGTCTGAATTCAAGAACTATGAGCTAAACAGTTTCTGTGAACAGAAAGGGATTGAAAGACAGTTTAGTGCTCATAGGACTCCACAACAGAATGGAGTGGCTGAAAGAAGGAATAGGACTTTGATAGAGGCTGCTAGATCAATGCTAGCTGATTCTAGGCTCCCAATGACATTTTGGGCAAAAGCTGTGAACAGTGCTTGCGATGTTCAGAATAGAGTACAAGTTGTCAAGTCCAAAGGGAAAACTCCCAATGAGTTGTTTCTTCACAGAAAGCCATTGATCAATTTTTTGAAACCATTTGGATGTCCCTGCACTATCTAAAATACCAAGTCCCAATTAGGAAAGTTTGAAAGCAAGGCTGAAGAAGGATTCTTTGTAGGCTATTCCACTCAAAACAAAGCCTATAGAGTCTTCAACAATGTGTCTAGGATCATAGAAGAGAGTATGCATGTATCTTTCAATGAGAATAAAATCAATGTTGCAGGTAATAGTCCTGAGTGGTTATTTGATATTGATGCACTAACCAAATCTTTGTCTTTTGAGTTTTCCACAGAAACAGCGGCTGATATTCCTACAACTGTTGGTACAAATCAACAAACTGTTTCCAACAGTGTCAACGGTCTTGAGACTATTTGTTTGAATCCAACAACTATTGATGAAAACACAGTGAATAAAGACTTTGTGGTGCTTCCTCTCACTGAAAATAATTCTTCAAATGCTGATGGCCAAATAAATGATGATGCTGACATGGAATCTCATGTTCCTACCCATCACCATGCATCTGGACATCAAATTGTTGCCGACCAAGTGTGTATCACTTCTGGGAATGCAAGAAACTTTGAGGTTGATATGTCAATTTTGGAGAATTCCCTGCCTGAAGAGAACATTCCTACATCAAGAGTTCACAAGAATCATCCTACAATACAGATTATAGGTGATCCTGCCACAACCATTCAAACAAGTGGTATCAGAGCCTTAACATTAAGGTTCTTTTAATCACCAGTTAGAGGTTTTTCACAATCTGCTGTGTTTTATTGATTTAAATCTTTCTTTTGAGAATTCTAAATCACTGTATTGCAATGGAGTCTGGTGGATCTTCTGATAACACTAGATCTGGGTCAAACATTCGTGTTCCCATGCTCAAACCAACTGATTTTGAGATGTGGAAACTGAGAATCAAGCATCATGTTCAATTGATGGACTATGCTGTTTGGGAAATCATTGAGAATGAGCCCACAACTCCTGTTGATCTAGATGAAACTGGCAAAACCTAGGAAGAAACCACCACCAAAAACAGATGCTGAAAGAAAAGAGAGGATGCTAGAGATGAAAGCTCTAAGCATTCTTCAGATTGCAATTCCTAATGAATATCAACATCAGTTTAAAAAGTTTGAGAATGCTCATGAATTGTGGAATGCATTAGAGAAAAGGTTTGCTGGGAATGCAAGCTCCAAAAGAAATCAAAGGGATCTTCTCAAACAAGCTTATGAGAACTTTTCCGGTGGAAAGAATGAGAGTATCACTCAACTTGAGAGTGCAAAGGTCAGAATAGAGCAAGATGAGATCAATAGAAAGTTTCTTAGGTCTTTAGGTGATGAATGGACAGTATATGCTGCACAATGGAGGACTAAGGATTCTTTGGAAGATATAGAATTAGATGATCTCTATAACAATTTGATTGTGTTTGAAGGGGAAATTGAAGGAAAAAGGAAGTCAATGACCCCTAGTCACAATGCTGCTCTTCTCTCATCCTCAGGTATGGACTCAAATCTTTCTTTAACTAACTCTGTTGATGGTTGTGTAGGTGTTGTTACTGGAGTAGATATGAATACTTCTGATGCAGTGCTTGAAGCATTCTTAGCAAGTCATGCACATTCAACCCTTACAAATGAGGATCTTGAGCAAGTGCATCCAGATGATCTTGAGGAGATGGATCTCAAATGGCAGATGGCTATGCTAATTGTAAGAGCAAAGAGATTCATCAAAAGAACAGGAAGACAAAACATGAACTTCAGGGCTGATGGTCAGACTGGATTTGACAAATCCAAAGTAAGATGTTTCAAATGTCAACAGCATGGTCACTTTGCTAGAGAATGCAGATCTGGTGGACAAAGCCAGAATCAAGGTCAACATTCAACTCCCACCTCATCAGCATTGGTCTCTCAAGAAGGATATGGGTTTGATTGGAGTGATCAGGCTGAGCAAGCAACTCACAACAAATCATTAATGGCGTTGACTGACTCCTCCATCAACATGGATTCATCAGAGACAGAAGACATTCAGGTATCTTCTAAACTATGTCCTGGTGAATGTAGAGCTATAGTTAAAAGGTTTAGAGAACACAACAGAAAGGTTTGTGTTGCTCTAAGCAAAATGGAAGAAAGAAGGTATGAAACCAGTGCTGTAATTGAGAGCTTTGAAAAGAAAATCAAAGATTATCAGGCTAATGAAATGCAAATGGACTATGATAGAAAGTATCATAAGTGGGAGAAAGAGCAACTTCAAGAAGAGATTGATAGTCTTAAGGAGAAGTTGAGTGAGAAAGAGAATAAAATAGATGAATTAACCAAGAAATTGAATGGTGTGGACATAGATTTGAGCATGTTTAAAGCTTCATCCCTTAAGCTTGAAACTGTTTTGAAATCACAGATCTCAAATAAAATAAAATCAGGTACAGGCTACAAACAGACTCCTCCTCCATACAATCACACCTATATAACTCCCATGACTAATGTAGCTGAAAGGTATGTTGATGAACCACTAGAGGAAGAATTGAAGTCTGCAGATCCACAGCTAGAGAGAGAAGATGAGGGAGTTGTGTATGAGGTAATTGATGAAAAGAAGGAAGGGTATGTGAAGAAAGAAGAAATTATCGAAAATCACATCTGTTGTGAACCAACAGCACCTAACTCTTCTTCACAGCATGTGATGTTTGTAAAAGCATCCTCAGAACCTTCCACCAGTAAACCAAAACCCTTCAAAGTTGTTACTTCTATAAACAGTTTCACTACTGTTGAAAACAGTCCCCATCTTTACACTAACAGTTCCAAGGAAAGTCCAATCAGTTTTCATCCAAAAACCTCAACTGTTAGTATTAAGACCAAAGGAAAGAAGAAGATTGATGAAGTTGCAGTTGCAAAACAGAAGAAGGAAGCTTCAAAATCAGAATCCAAAAACAAACATGTGAAGAAGCATAAAGAAGTGTCTATTTGCACATGCAAACTGCATGGTGTGCAAAAGTTTCCTCCTTCAGCACTAGTGAGGGGAAATCAAAGAAATAGAAACCAATTTTGGGCACAAAGAAGTGGGATATCTATAGTCAGAACTAAAAAAATGTTACATTTGTGGGAAAGAAAATCACTTGGCTCACAACTGTTATCATAATCAACAGCTCTATAGGACCCAGAAACCAAGTACAAGAAAACAGTCTAACAGTTCTTCAACTGTTAAGCCAAAAACAAAGAATGATTGTTTGACTTGGGTAAAAGTGCAAAAACAAACGGTTACTGGAGAATCTAAATCTAATAATTCCTCTGAAAGTCAAATCAAGTCACATGTAAATCACAACAGTTGGAAACCACATGTTCTCACTAAATATTCTTCACACAGGATAGAGAAATATGATTGGGATGAAATTAAGAAAACTTAATCTGTTGTTAAATACTATGACATGAATGGTGTACCCAAGACCTGCATGGCCTGGGTACTTCCTACTACTAACTGAGTTTATTTTGTGCAGAGCATTCATAGGGCCAATCAAGGAGCAATCTGGCATGTGGATAGTGGATGCTCAAGGCACATGACTGGAAATCCACACTGCTTGAAGGATTTCAAAAGAATCAATGGAGGATTTATAGCATTTGGAGGAAATCCAAAGGGAGGTAGAATCACAGGTAAGGGAGCTGTAGATGCAGGTAACCTTACTTTTAATGATGTTTACTTTGTAGAACAACTCAAATACAATCTGTTGAGTGTGTCCCAAATCTGTGACATTAGAAACAAAGTAGTGTTTACAGATACTGAATGCATTATCCTTTCAAAAGATTTTAAGATAATAGAAAAAGACATTCTTTTAAGAACACCAAAAAAGGATAATGTTTACTGTTTGGATACACAAAAAGTTGCTCAGCAGAATGTTTTTAAGTTGTTTACTCTCCAAGGCATCTTATGATGAGTCTGCCATTTGGCATAGAAGGATGTGTCACATGAACTTTAAAACCATGAATTTGTTAGCTAAAAACAGTTTGGTAAGAGGTTTACCTCAAAAGGAATTCTCATGTGATGATCATTGTATTGCTTGTCTCAAAGGCAAGCAACACAAAACTTCTTTTAAGACCAAAGAAGTTTCTTCCATCTCTGCACCTTTACAGTTATTGCACATGGATCTTTTTGGTCCTACATCTGTGGTTAGTATAAGGAAGAAAGCTTATTGTTTAGTCATAGTTGATGACTTCACCAGATTTACTTGGGTTCAATTTCTTAGATCTAAGGATGAAACTGCAGAGTTAGTTAAATCTCTTATTCTTAGAATTGAAAATCATTCTGCTTTAAGATAGTAAAAGATAGTTCTTGTTATTTTGTTTATCTACGATCCTGACATACCCCTCATGCTACATGACCATGTAACCCTACATGGCCCTGTGACCGCCTTTGACTCTACACGGCCGTGTATGTTTACAAGGGACATACACGGCCGTGTATGTTTACAAGGGACATACACGGCCGTGTAGCTCCTACACAGGCTAGCTACACGCCCTCCCAAACTCTACAAGGGGCGTGTACGCTACAGACCCAGCCGACTGTGTTTCCTCACAGACGCTGTTTTGGCTTCAATAACGACTCAAACTCAATTTAAACATGCTAGGGGTGTGTTCCTACACCCCATACAGTAAAGAAACATAGTCTAATCATTAAGAAACACTTCTAACACGATTCACCATTGAATCATCTATATAAACCCACTAAAACCTCAAGAAATGATTCAAGAATCCTTACCTCAAGTTGTATAATTGTTAGGCTCACTTGTAACACCTTGCTTCTACTGATCTTGATCAAAATCTCAGAGAGAACTTGCTGTTATAAGGTATTCGTGAGTTGTTTGTGTAACAAATAAGAACTTTGAGTAACTTGAGTCAAAGCTAGCCATAAATATACATATCTTTGACAAATGACACAATTGGTCCCTCAACATTTCATCTTTCAATTAAACAACTTTAACCCCTCAAGTTTCTAAACACCTCCTAATCTTAATTAGGCAATCCATTAAAACACATCACTTAATAAAGTTACTAATTTAGGAAATTTCCGAACCTTGGGTGTTACAGAAAATATATAGACACCTTTAATAAGGAGATAATTTGGAAAAGAGTGTAGCTGGTAGCGTGAAAAATCGTCTTTCTACCAATGACATTTAACTCTTTGTTTATATGGATTGACCTATGATATACGCCCTTAATTTTCGATGAATTCTAATTAGTTATTTTGAGGAAGTTTGGTTAAGAAATTAAACCAGTTAATTAGCTAGAAACATGATATACAATCGATCTATTGTAGATGTCTACAGATCAAACCTGACATGTGTCTCTTAATTCTAGCTATACGATTTACACTGCTAGAAAATAGTGGGAATTCAGAAACATTTCTAAGGGCGATAATTCCCTCGGAAAAATTTCCGAAGGAATTCCTACACAATTACGAGAAATTTGGGTTTAAGAAACCTACCTAGAGTTTCCAAGACACTTTATGAGGCTAATAAATCCCTCAGAAATTCCTCACACATTTTCTGAGAGATTTCCGATAAAGTAACCCTTGGATAACATAACGAGAGAATTCTGAGAAATAACTATAATGACAAATTTGCAAGAAATTTCCAAAATCTACAAATCCCTTGGAAATCCCTCGTAAATTGATACATATAATATATTCGTATATTAATATGATTTATATGTTTTATTATGTCTATAATAACATGTTTATATGTAGTTTGTATTGAAAATAGTATAAATATACAAAAAAGAATATTCATTATCGGAATGCCCTTGGAAATTTCCGAGGGCAAAAAAGTATGTTTTATGTATTTATCACTATACAATGCAAATTATCAAACCTATAGACATACTTATACATATACATGTATCTAAGGTTATCGTTATGCATATATTAATATATTTATAGTAAGATGCGTATATGTATGTGTGTTCGTAAACAATTACGTATGTGTAAAGGTCATCGTGATTTCTATAAGTAATCATCATACGTATAATATATCGGTATATTAATATGGTTTTTATGTTTTATTAGTTTATATGACATGTTTAAGTATTTATATGTGGTTTGTATTGATAAATAATGTAAAATCTACAAAAATGGATGTTCATTCTTGGAAAGCTCTCGCAAGTTCCCTAGGGTAAAAAAGTATTTTTTATATATTTATCACAAAACAATACAAATTATCAAACCTACAGGCATACTTATACAGATACATGTATCTAAGGTTATCGTTAGGCATAGATTAATATATTTATATTAACATACATATATGTATGTGTGTTCATAAATAATTACATATTTGTAAAAATCATCTAGATTTCTATAAGTAATCATGATGCATATAATATAGTGGTATATTAATATGGTTATATGTTTTATTACGTTTATAATTACATGTTTAAGTGTTTATATGTGATATGTATTAAAAAATAGTGTAAAATCTATAAAAATGAATGTTCATCCTCAGAAATTAATTAAGTATAAGTTGTTTTTAACCAAAATAATTTAGTATTTGTGAGCTGAACATTTCTTAGAAATAATTAAGTCTAAGTTGTTTTTTACCAAAGAAAATGTTCAAGTATTTTGACACCCGAACCCAGTTTCTTATAACCAATTACCGACCAAATAATGTAGCATAACCTGATTAGTGTTACCCGTTAGCTTATTAAACCGACTCGAAATACCTGAATCTTCAACAGGTCAGTCCATTCTTTGTGTATCGGTTATTTTTAACAAGACTACTTCGTACATGAAATTGGAAGTTGAAACCATTTTTATAATTGAAAGAAATAGAAAGAAAATAGTGAGCCTAGATTAATATGAAAAATTGGTACAAAGTTATAGTTTGAAGTAAATATTAAAAAATGGACTGTTTTTCCTTTTTGTTTGTGTTTGTTGTCTTAGAGACCTAATATTGTTAAAACTTTTTTAGATGTATTCTGCATCTTGTAGCATTTTCAACACCTCTAGTTATTTGGTTATATATAGATAGTAACTTTTGTGCATGTTCATGTGTTTACTAATTGTAGATGCAAAGATTGAAAGAGATGGTAGCAACCCTTCAAGAGAGTGAACAAACATTAAGACAATAAATTGAAGCATAAAAACTATCCACAGAAAAACAAATGAAAGAGTTGCAAGAAGAAGTGAGAGCCTTGACTCGGATGATGTTTCAACAACTTCAACCTTGAGATCCTCTTTCATTCAACTAGAATTCATATCATCCCTACTTCTTAACTAAAAACTTGAATGTTTGAATATTTTGTCGAATTTGGATCGTATTTTAAATATTTTATCAACTTCGGTATTGTAGTTTATTTAACTTTATAAAATTAATTGTGATGGTGTTTAATTTGTGCAAGAACTAGCTATTTATTTTTATATTGAATGAAAATTTTAGGTATTAAAACAAAATTAAGAATTGATATTTTTGGAAAACTTGATATTTAACAATGATTTTCCGATAGATTTGAGATCCCTATTGTCCTTTCTTGAAAACTTATCCTTAGAAATCTCTTGGAAATATGTCCTCGAAAATCTCTCGGAAATATGTCCTCGAAAATCTATCGAAAAATTGTCTTCGGAAATCCCTCAGCTCATAAAGTGTTCTTTGAAATCTATCGAAAACTATCCCTCATAAATCCGTTGGAAATTTGTCCTTGGAAACTCATTATCTCGGAATTCCCTCGGAAAGTTTATGTCGATGGAATTCTCTCCGAAATATATGTCGTCGGAAAAACCTCGAAAAGTTTCTTAAAATTTGTTTTCCGATGAGGGTTTTTACTGGAGCAGATTTTCCTCAAAAATTTCTCGGAAAATGATCATTACCGAGGTAATTTGTCCTCGAAAACTCCATGTTTCCTTGTATAGTAGTTACCTCATTCAAGTCTTTACGTTTCACACAAACCTAATTACGTACAGAATAACATGTAAATGTCAATCGGTTTCTGTTTTTTTAATTTGGAAAGCTTCGCACCTTTTATCTTTGACAAAGTCGATCAACAACAATGACATGCATCAAGTAAGTTGCAAAATAAGGGAAGATGATACGAACTTAATTGCATGCTCATATATATATATAGGTATGTATATATTCCATTCCGGCTGGCTCCTTTTTAATCCTTATCTTTAATAAGATTCTCGACCTTCAAAATGCATGCACGCACGCACACACGCTTTCATTTATCTAACTTCACAATCATATATCATTATATATATGTAATGTCACTCTCGCGCGCTATATATATATATATATATATATATATATATATATATATATATATATATATATATATCTGCGTGTGTGTGTGCAGAGATTGATCGAGATATATAGTGATTAATTAAAAGAATATTATAAATAGACAGCCCGCGTGATGTTTAAGTAGTGTTGCATGCAGTTCGAATTCGTTCGTTCTTTGATATATTCTTTGCAGAGATTGAGATATATAGTGATCGATTAATGAGCATTCGATTTTGAGTGGCAATTAGTTTTCTGCGGGTCCTTTTACTGCTATAATATATATATATATATATATATATATATATATATATATATATATATATATATATATATATATATATAGGGTAGAGATCAAGTAAAAAGAAAATTAAAGTAAAAAGGGTAAAAGTGATGATTATTTGATCATTTTTCGGTATATATATCAACTGATAATCGTTAATTCATCATCTTTATTGATTAAAACTAGTTATTCATCAATTTCTTTTTGATGAATTCAACATATTCATCACTTTTTAGATGAAAGCATTTTGTTCATCAACAAATTATTCCTTTTCAAAATCTGTATTTGAAATAAAAAAGAAATTGATGAAGAACTAGTTTTAATCAATAAAGATGATGAACTAACGATTATCAATTGATATATATACCGAAAAATGATCAAATAATCATCCATTTTACACTTTTTACTTTAATTTTCTTTTTATTTGATCTCATCCCTATATATATATATATATATAGTGAAAAGTTCATTTGAGAACCGTTTTTATTGCGAGAACCGCGAGAACCAATCTTAGCCATCCGATTCCCCCTCCTTCAATTGGATTGTCTACCCATGAATTCCTTACATGCACTCTGCCACACTCAATCCCCCACGCTCTTCATCCGTGAATTCCATTATCCAAAATGAACGGCTAAGATTAATTCTCGCGGTTCTCGCAATAAAAATGGTTCTCAAATGAACCTTCCCCTATATATATATATATGTATATAGGGTTAATCCTCTCATGTTTGGGTCAAATATGATTCATCATATTCTCTTACAAATATGAGAATGCGTCCCTTATTTTAGTCAAGAATGGGTCCCTTTATAGGGTCCACACTCATGCTTGTAAGTGATCATGATCAATCATGTTTGACCCAAAAATGAGAAGATCCTAACCCATATATATAATATTCCGACTTAGATCATATAAGTATTTCTCAATTCGCATATATATAATATGGTACAAGTTTCCAAATTCTCGAAGTCATAGCTAGCATATATGCATGACACTACTAGTCCTTTCCTTTGCCCCAAGTGGCAAGGCTAAGGCCTAAATATTTTCAAACTTTTAGACCTAGTTTTTCTGAAAACAACTGGGTCTGGCTAGAACCTCTAAAAATGTGTATATGCCCTTTCACTTTTTACCTGTTTTTTAGAAAACCGGGACTAGATAGGAGGAGATCGAGCCCAAAAAGCTTGTATAGACTATAGTAGTGTGTTATATACCACAAATATCAACGCTATACATAATTTGTTGTACATGTTAGTTGTTCTCATTAATTAAGCCGGTTTATGACTAAAATGTTACTAGCTTCCTTAGGATAATATGTAAACACTAAATAAAGTGTACACGCCTTATTAAGTTGCAAAATAATTTATATACTTTTGTATATAAAAATTTCTTTTTAATATTACTATGTATAGTTAAATTGTCTCTATAAACATAGAATCTGACCCTATGCATATAGATTGTCATGAATAGTCTCAAATCACTTATAGATGCACCAAAATTTGTTCTATGACATCGAATTTGATTTTAAGTTGGTCCACTTAATTTAGCTTTCATGTGGTCCTCATGATATACCATTTGACTATATCCTCTTTCTCTTTTCATAGCTTAGTACAAAAGGACTAGAGTTTAGTCCCAAACTTGAGTCAGGGATCTTTTGCAGCAGTACAACTTAACTGATGAAGAACAACCTTACAAGATATGCCAATACATTTCAGTTTATTGAGGTTTATGTTATATACACATGTGTTTTTTTAGTATGTCCAAATGATATAATCTAAACATATATGGTTCTTTGTTTCCAGGAACAATTGTCGAGCCCGTTGACTGCTCAGATAATAGAGTTTTGTGAATCAGAGTTGTTCCAAGAAACCATACGAGACTCCGAAGTTGCTTATAGCTCCGATTGTTGCTACGAAGAACGATCCTTGTTCACCAAACATCCCTCCTTTCCACAAGACATGACCAAATGTCTATCTCGAATGCATAGTCGTGTTGATGCTCCAACTGCCATAGATGTTGCTCCTGCCGCTGACATTTTCCCGTTGATCTTTGAAGACAAAATCATCGAAAATGACATTTCGACTCCTCTTGACATCACGAGCACTTGCCACTTCACAAACAATCAACAACCCTTTAGTAACCAACAACAGTTTGATCTTTCTTTGCACCAAAACCAGCTTCCTCTAACAACAAGTAACAACACCATCCTCGACGACCCAATTTTTTCGTGTCCTCACAGTACTTGTTCCGATGATCGTGTTGTCACTATCATAGGACCAACAACATTGCCAAACATACGTGAAGAAAACAATCTATCTTCAATGCCACCTTCTACCTTCCTCCAATCGCATCATCCTTGGTCCCCTATCTATTCATTCATCGATCCCTCTACAGATTCGTACTTACCATTATCAACAGAAGGTTGCGGGATTCCTAACGGGAACTTGTTTTTAGGAAAAGATATTCAATCTCATGAAGTAGTTGAGTTTCAAGGAGACATGAATGGCGAAATCTCTTGCAATGATCCTCTACTACATTCTTACAACTCTATTAATGAACTTCAGGTACATATAAGACAATTAACATGCATATATATACTTTAATTACATGGTGATTACTTAATTTTACATGCTAGCTTTTAACATTTCTAACGGTGTGCTTTTGTTCTTCATCGATCGGTCTCCTTTTCTTGGAAATTAATTAACTCATTCAAGGCACTTAGCAATGAAAGCCAGCAACATCATGTAAATGAAAGCGGGTCGAGTTCTACGACCTTATTCTCATCCGAAATCACGAGCATGGAGTCTGTATCTTTAAGGAGTAAACTCACAGGCAAATTAGAAAGGAAAGAGAAGATCTACAAATACATGAAGAAAAGAAATCAAAGGAATTTTAGCAAGAGAATCAAGGTAAGAAACCAAATAATAATAATAATAATAATTTTAATATTTAAGATTGGAGAACACATTTTGAGAGAGAATATATCCGAGCATTTGAAATCTTGATCTAAGGGTTATAAAAATACAATGCATCTACTGTACGTATTTATCACTTTTTTCCTCATTTTTTAATATAATTTAGAATCTTATTGTTTTTATGTTATTATGAATTTAAAATTAAAATTTTCTTAGTTTTTACAATCGTATTTCGTGTACTCCGTGATAAGGGTATTCACCTTGGAACCTTACCCGTCTAATAAATATATATGCATGCTTCTTTAGTTAATTATTTGTACGTAAACAAAATAAAACAAAAGGAGAACAAAAGTAATTAATCATGTTGTAACGAATATATATATATATATATATATATATATGATCTTAAACGTACGTACGTACACTGTGTATGTGCAGTATGCATGCAGGAAAAGTCTAGCAGATAGCAGGCCACGAGTAAGAGGAAGATTTGTAAAGAACGATGAGTATGTAGTATGGGGAGAACGATAAAACCAGCAACCTACCTAGCTTCAACCATGCATCGATCATGAAGATAACTACGAAAATCATGTAATTACACTTTAAATCATATATATATATATATATATATATATATATATATGTATGTACGTAGTACGTATTCATCAATAAAAATCGATTTGGTATACATACGGCCGTATACGGTATACCGATTAACAAACTTATTTGTTTTGTGATTTAATAATTAGCACTTTAGCAGTACGCGTGTGGTGAAGGAATTTATCAGAAAAAGAAAAAGATATAATGCTTCGATCTACACCGATCGAAAGGAAAATGTTTGAATTATCATTACTATATATTATTATTAAATAAATTGTTTAATTTGCTTATGATAATACATATATATAATGGGTTTTAAAATGTATACATATAAGGTTATGTGATGTGTACGATGCCTAATACCCAAATATGTGGTCTCACTTTTGGTTATTTGTGTTATTAACAAGAACATTACATTTTGCGTACGTTATTTATTTATATGTGTACGTTGACAACGTACAACACATAATTCAAGTGTTGTTTGCATTCACAAATCACTTAAATAAAGGATACTAACATCATTCTAATAACAATAATGATTACATATTTGATAAATCTAGAAAGCAAACAAGCGAGATGCAAGTGAGGTCCAGTCGAGAACCAAGAAAACCAAGTAGACCCTTAAGTATGAGAAACGAAGTAAAGCATTGTTACCCTTACGCGCCGTTTTCGAGCTTTTTAAGGAAGGAAAGAGAAGTGAAAGAAAGTGAAGGAAATGAAAAGAAAGTAAAGAAATGATCTGTTCTTGAGTTAGAAGGAAAATAAAGGAAATGAACAAGTGGAAAACCATTTTCTTTCAAATCATCTTATATTTGAGAGGATAAGTTTTTAACTAAATAGTGTCTCATTTACCCTCGTTTTTCCTCCTTAAAAAAAATTTGAGAACACACAAACCTTAATGACTCGAGAACACAACGTTAAGCAAGGTGGAGTCGGGTGAGGTTCTTTTGATGGAGCCGGTGATGACTTGTACTAGCGACAAAAACTAGAATGTCATCATATATCTATACTTATTTTTTGTCAAGATGGTAAGAGAAACATATGTAAGTTGAAAGAAAAAAAGGCCTGCATGTCCATTTCTTTTAAAAGAAGAAAAAAATAAATTATATTCTTGTATTTATCTTATAAAAAAACATCTTGACATTTGTCCCCATAGACAAAGAAGTTAAAAAAGGAATTAAAATATTATAAACAAACACCTTAATTTACAGGCTTATGAATGCAGCTCTGACATAAATAATTTCCGGTTAAATAAAAAAGTGAAAATAACACCAAAATACAATCAATTTTATCTTGATTAATTACCATAAAAAAATACTAACATTTAGCAAATGTTGTATACTATTCATAAGAGATTGTTCGTCTACAGTGATATTACTATAAATACTCTTCTTTCTCTAATTAAACTTACTAACTCCCATCTCTCTCACTCCCTCTCAATTCACCCTTTACTTTATACCGGCCCTCCGCCGCTCCTCCTCCACCGGGGTCAGCGTTGTTCTCCACCCCTCCAGTCACAACCTCTCTTTTTCTTCACCCATCGGCAAAAACCTACTCCAGTCATGGAGGATGATCTCCACACGTAGCTTAGGCTCCTTACTTTGCTCTAATCTCTATAATTTTTGCTTAGTCTCCATTTATTCCTCTGATTTTCTAGTTCTGGTTGCTTTTTAGGGTGTGATTAAGTTGCGTATTTTAAGGTATGGGTGTGTCGATTTGTAATTTGGTTGTGTAGCAAAGTTTCGATGTGTATGTGTTTTGTTGTATTGGTATATATGTGTGTTTTGGTTTTCGGTGTATATGGACCTATATGTGTGTTGGTAGATATGTGTGTTTCATTGTGTGTGTGTACGGGTGGCTTGAAGTTCAGGGTGGGTGTCTTGTAGTCCTGGGTAGGAAATGGTGATGGACCGGTGATAGTTGTCGACAATGGCGGTGATGAAAGAATTAGGAGTGTATTTTCGGGTTGGTATTTTGGTTATTATGAAGAATTTCACCACAAAAAGTTAACGGATTAAAGCATTTTCAATAGAAATATAAAATCACTCGGTTGGATTTTAGTTTGTTATTTTGGTTATAATCATAATTATAATCTGACTTATCAAGCACTATAATCAAGTTATTACACCAAATTGTAATGATAATTTAACATAAACCATAGAAAAAACTTAAAAACCTAAAATGGACAGCTTCTGTTATACTGTGTTGCTTGACATCTTTTTAAATGATTAACAAATCGATATTACAATCCAATAAGGAAAACTAAAATTCAAAATTTTAATGGTAATTGACACATGAGATAAGTTAAGAGACAAATTACATAAACGGTTTAAGTCAATAATGATAAAAAAAATGTTAGAAATCTTGTTAGTTTTGAGATTTGGTACGTGATCAAACAGACTACCATCAAGTTGTAACACCTTAAATTTCAATACAAATTTTAAACTTTTCAAAAACTCATTTTTGAAATCTTAGTTTATATAAAACCTTTTAAACAACGCGGAAACATCTTAAACTTGTAGTATCAAACTTCTCTTTGATATCTTAGCAATTTTAGTACAACATTCAAACAAAAACTTATAAAAACATTTATCATTATAACCCAAGCTTTTGGTGTTAAACGGGTATAAAAATCAAGTTTGGCAATATACATATCATACTAGAATACACATAAAAGCACAAAAATATGTGGGTCTGTCCATTGTGTCAAAGTATCTCCACGTGGTAGCTAGCCACGGTCAACACGTGCCCACATGGGGGATAACTCCATCTCCCCGTCAAGATAGGGGAGCATGAAGCATTCTACCATACAACGATTGTTAGGAGTGAATGACCTGTTCCCCAAGTTCACTCGTGTATACACTGGTTCGGTTCGCTCATCAGCCTCTTGAACCACAAGGTCATAATGGGGACTATCATCCTCCTCCACTCTTTGCATCAATCTACCACCACCCGTGTATCTAGGTTCCTAGATGCCGAAGCCATATGAACCAATACACGTAACCCAATGGTGAGGAACTAACATGGTGCAAAGCACTTAATCTCAATTACGGGTCCGGACCAAAACTCATACCACAAAGGGTCACATGCCATAAAGGCCAAATATCACAAGTACTTAAGTTCATCAATAAGCAATAGCTATCACATGACTCATAACACTTAAGTACAAGAGCTCAATAAAAATAGCATAATTGGTATATCAATGCCCATAGCACACAAGTGTGAACATAGGTCATCAACTCAAAACCATATGAGTTACTACAAGATCATAACTCACTCTTAGATGGAGCGTCACATCATAAGCAATTTATCAACATGGCCATAACTTAGACCTCCTCCTAAGTAGAGTATTGGCCTCATTTCGATTTCCATAATGGCGTTCATCAACATAAAAAGATTACACAAGTTCCACATCCTTTAATTCAATAAGTTTCATACAACAATTTTCCAAACATATAACAACACATTTATGATGACTTATGAACTTTTACAAAAGTTAGGTATCCGCAAGGTGTACTCACCTAACAGTGTGATGAGGATCACAACTCTAACCAAACCAAAGTCTACACACTTGTTCAAAGGCCCTATAGTGCAATACATAAAGCCAATATAAGTTCTTTAAAGAGTGCTAGCTCAATATCAAGTTTAAAACACTTTTTCGGGTCTTATAAGACTCCATTTTATCCCATATAATCATTATAATTAATCCCTAACCAATTACAAGGTCAAACAGGGTCAAAACAATGTTTTTGGGATGTTCAGGGCTCCTCGGCCAGCAAAGCAATGGGACTCGCGCCGGCTACAAATCGCTGGAAAATTGCATTATGTGGAACAAACGGCTTCACGCCATGAACCCCGTGTAAACAGTAACTGTTACTGTTTTCGAACACATATTCGACCAAAATCCAAAACTTATCAACATAACAACATATGCAGTAGCTAAAATACTCAAAAACATCACAAAACCACTTTAACATCACCATTTATCATTGCTTTGATAGATCAAACCCTTATTTCATCACTTTCACCAAAATGACCCATTTGCTAACATCAACAACACATATCAACCATAGAGCACCAAATACATCAAGTATTGCTAAAATCAAACACAAATAATAGTTATAACTTAATTGAATGTATAAGGTAGGTCTAGTCAAGCTCCAATTCGAGAATCCAATGCTTCCATGATCATCTTCTAGTTCATAATACTCCAATTTGAGTATTGAATCAATCACGCACCTTTAATTCTTCAATGATTCATCAAAATCACCTCTTCCTCACTTTCTAGCTCCTTCTTCTCGGCGCTTCCAATTTCATCAGCCCTCGAATGAGACAAATGCTCCCAATTGGGGCCTATAAGGCTCAATTCCACTCTCAACCCACAAGTGTCAAACTTGTCATTAAAGGTCCTTAAGAATTCTTGATTTTTTTTCTTTTTTAACCCACCAAGTGCATTAGGAACTTGTACCTCATACAATAAGTTCTAAAATCTTCCATTATTAACATTCAAAGCTTTAATCAATTGTAATTTGTGCACTATAAGTTGTACCTCAACCACATAAGATCAAATAGGTATAATCACCATTAAAATCTTTTATTTTTTTACAATTTATCTACGATCCATCTTAGTTTCTTTATAAACTTGAAATACAAATTCTAATGAGTATTAAGATCGCCTCATTAACTAATTTAATGTTATTTCGAATTTGGGATATTACAATTCCTCCTTCCTTAAAAAGAATTTGTACTCGGAATCGAATCAATCCACAAGCTTATATGATAATCAATCTTATACTAAGATCCTAACTAGGTTTAAATAACTTAACTAATGGTATAAACCATTTATCCAACTTCTTTAGTCCTTCCATTTAACAAATAAAGTTAATTTCATCTCTTGACTATCTTCTTTAAATAACTTAGTATTTACCACTAGAAGGTTCAAAATTACTTCCAATGGAACCTTTGAAAGCTCTATACCATAATTCCAATTAGTGACTATGTATCATAACATAGTCACCCAGTCACATGACTTACTTTTGTTCACACTAATTAGTGAACTACCAATCACTTTTCAATTCACAAGTGCCATATTATCTCATTAGGGTTCTTTGTAATATATCTCATTTTCCAATTATTCCTTGACAAATCTAAGTCCTCAAGTGGGTAATCGCATTACTTGTCCATATTCTCAATTGGAAGAATTCCAATTTCTCAAACACTAAAGGCAGCTACAAGCAAACTTGAGCATGGGTAATGATTAATCTGAGCCCTACTACACTTCTTGTCTCAACATAAACATAACCTCAATTAACTCATCCAAGTGCAAATGTATACAATATATGCATGAACATGAGTGTTCCTTTAAGAAGTTCTCCATAATTGGAGTAACATAAAAGTCTTTATCCATAAAATAGATGCTATGATTCCTTGCCTCGGCATCGAAGATGAAATTATTCCTCTATCAAATGCTCAACAATGACCTAACTCATGTCATCTTCTCTCAAAGTTCTTGAAAACTTTGCCACATAACCAAAGGAATACAAATTAACCTCTATCTCGGAAATTTCCAACATTATATAAGTTACCGTTTAAATCATGGTACTTCACACAACTTAAATGTTCAAAAGATCATATCTTAATTTAATGGTTATACTTGTCATCAACATCATTAGCTAATGCACTAGTTTAAGCCTCTGCACATAATTTACATAATCCAAAAGAATAATTCACTAGAACCGGTATACATTTAACAAGAATAACTCATAATTCATATCAAGTTTTGACACTCGCCCGACTCAGTAGCAATAGAAAACACACTTATCAACCTCAAGTTGATCTTATCTACAAGCACAAGCTCTCTCTAAAGATCTTTATCCCACGGAGTCTCTCTTCGTTCACATCTAAGTCGCCTCATTAAGTCCAAAACAACTTGAGGTCTAAAAGACCCGTAATAGAACTATTATGACTATATCCTGCGACTCCAAACTTAGGTCACAACCTTTGTCATGCCCGGATAAAACAAATCCCAAGGTTAAAGCTCTCGACCAACTCAAGCTACTGGCATCGCCATATACTTCCCTATGGTCGAATACCAAATCATCTCTTGTGGTCTAAGGACACCACACTATGTCTAACAAAATATGAGTCAGGTGCTCTGTCACAAAAAACATCTATCCTCAAAATAGAATAGTCTAAACTCTATCTCAATGTCAGAGAACATGTCTCAATTCAAAAATATAAGCCTCACTTTTAGAAATCAACTCCTCTTATCTCTAAAAATATGCTTTAGGTATCCACCTCATATGCAGAGTAAATCACTCCTTTAGGTATCAAGCCACACGTTATTCTAAGGTAACACAAACAAATCTAATTTAACTTAAAGAATCACATTTGATTTTGATGGTAATAACCATGAGGTCCTAAAGGTTCTTCATATAAAAGGAAGATTTATAGACCTCCTATCGCAATATCACTTGTAATCTCATGATCTTAATAGAATTTATATTCATAAACTATCTTGATCATTAAGTAGACCATAACTAGATGTAACCATTAAGAAACTTTCTTAATTTTGCCTAACAATAGACTGCTCACTCAATTTCATCACATCCTTAAACATTATCAACTACCCAATTCTAAACGGGTTCTCAAGTAACTTCAAATACAACATTTCACAATTTTGGTCTTGCTAATACTTAAAATCACATTTGATTCTTGAATTAAATTTCGTATCAAGAGGCTGACCACGTGATTTGTCTATTCTCATAAAAGGTTCAACACTCTGACTCTTTATCTTTCTTGTAAACAACCCTTTAAGTCACCAAAGAAATGAGATTTGATTACATAGATTCTTAAGTAAACACCTCATTAATTAGTCTCTCCACTTTCTTATTTTCAGAAAGAATCTCAAACACTAGAGAGTTTTAATCCCAAAGATTTTACAAAATACTTTGATCACGAAGGTTACCCAAAGTCTAAATTCAATTAAACATTTCATTACAAGATCTCAATCGCAAAATTCAATTTAAATCTACTAACTAATATTATACTTCTTATCTCTTCTAAGCATCTAAACAAGTGCTAAGAACGGTTTATAACTTTCAACTGCAATGTAAGGTTTAGTTTCTGAAAGTGTACCGAAGTTGTCACTTTTTGCTATTATGTATATCCATCTTTTAAAACTGTCGTTTAATGTACTTAACTTTTTAAAACTATCATTTGATGTATCATGAAGCTTGTTCATCAGGTTGCAGGTAATTATATGAATTTTGATTATATAGCATTAAAAATATTGTAATTATAATTACTAGCAATTTAAAATATTATATTGATGAGAAAATTCAAGAATCGGTGAAACCACGATGATGGATCTAATAAACCCTTATGATGTATCAAACAATCCATTTAATTAAAACAAATCGCAAACAACAAATCAATTAATAACCATTAATGATGAATAGAAGAATCACATACATATGATGAATGAAACAGCCAAAATCCAGAACCACAACCAAAATCACATGTGTCATAATCGAACCAAAACCACAACCAAAATCGAGAAAATTTTGTGATAATCAAACAATCCGATCAATGAAATCAAATACACAACCTTAAATGTCATAAAATCGTGTGAACGTATAATGGAATACGCGATGAAATCGAATACATGGCCTACAAGTATCATTATGAACCCTATATCGAATACACAATATGGCATGAATCAAGAAAAAAAAGCATTGCAGATCTAGGTATGAAACTTACTTGAATAAAATGAAAACAAATCAAACCAGAACTAACCGAGACTTACTTGAATCCTTTGAACATTCAATGATTCTTAAAGAGTCGATGTAGCAAACCTAAGTATTATGAACCTTTAAGCCAATCGCAAACCTGGGTATGATGAATCGATGAAGATGAAGAACCCTAAAAATTGATTAGCATATGAAGCATCGAGAAGAAGCAAATGAAAACTAGATTTGGGGTTTTCATCTTAATATTCCAGATCTTCAAGCAGATGAAGGTTTAAAAGCATATGAATCCTTTGAACACTAACTGGAACACTTCTTCAAGTTCTTCCTCAAGCTTTTTGTTTCTTAGATTTCTTCATCTTCATGATTAAACTTTTTTTTTGTATTTTTTTAGTAGTGAAAATAAAGTCGAACTCTTGTCAATCTTGTGACCCACTATTATAGGTTACCATACATCAAATGTTAGTTTTAGAAAGTTGAATACATTAAACGGGCGTTTTGAAAATGGGTATGAATATACACAATAATAAAAAGTGACAACTTCCGTACACTTTCAGAAACTAAACCCTACAATGTATATATATATATATATGTTGTGTGTGTATGTATGTATGTATATAAAGTATGTAATTATAGATGCAACTCTTACATGTCAACTTTTGTTGAAACTTTTTAATTTATAAAATGTGCTATATTGTAAGCTATGTGCCTTTTTCAAATTATGTTACTTGAAAAACTTAATACTGAAAAAAAGATCTTGATTTTATTTTGTACATTAATTTTATAAAGAAAATTCTAAAAACCCCACAACATGCTCGTGTATTAAATCTTCGTTATATACAATGAACTATATTTTTTTCTTAAATAATACAAATAAAGTTTGAAAACTTATTGTTGTGTATAAGCATTGAGTTGTAAAACAAATTACGAGCTACCTTTTTATGTTTTTCAATATATTTTAGTTAATTTTAGCCTATAATCCAAAACATGATGAAGCAATCGAAGATGATAAACTAATTTTGGTGTGCTATTTGAAAATCACGGACATTTTGAAAATATGATCTTGACGTCTAATCTAAAAAATAATGAACAATCAAAAGTCACGGTCACGTGCTTCCTATAAATCATGTACAATTGAAAAAGAAAAACCTAATCAAAGCGAAAATAGCCAAGCCCTAATAATAACCTACTACTAAAACCTAATACTAACACAAATATCAAAACCTATTTCATCAAAGCACACAATCACAAATCAACCCTACATCTTTTCAAACAAACCATAATCGGCCCTAAAACCATTGAAACATTGGATTAGTTATAACAATCACAATAATATCCCTCAATTAGCCTTACAAAAAAAAAATCTAAAGACCCCTTGATCTACTAGAACTTTCATAAACAAAAACCACACCTTCAATTTGAATCGATTATGGAATCTTGAATTATGTGAATCTTGAAACACATGGACACGTATCTAAGTTTGCTTCAACAATTAAGGACCCAAATGAACAAGAACATCATTTTTGGATCTGGAATCACCTTCTTGAATATAAACATCCATTCTTGAATTTAGAATTACCTTCTTTTAAAATCCTAAGTTCATTTTCATCCATCTTGAATATTGTTTTTAATCACAAGGATACGACATATAACTAAAACAAAAGGAAATATATAACTCTTCCAACTCCCCGTTTACACTTGCAAGATATAAAAGATTAACAGAGAAGAAAAGGAAAAAGATCGAATTAGACTCAAGTACTCGAAAATACCTTATAAGACTACCAACTGAACCCCACACCACGAAACGTATTGGTCACAAACCTGTCTGGTTTGACAACCGATCCGCCTAGCCTAATGTGTCTGTTTTTAAAATCAACCGAATCATCCACTAGTCTCTTTGGGTGTTGATGAAAAACCAACCTGTTACGATTAATGTTTGTAGTTGAAAATCAAAGAGAATCTTAAATTTGTAATCACCTTCAATGAAAACCCCAAGCTTGAAAAAAAAAGAAAAAAAGGTTGATTACAAGTAATTAAGGATAAACTTGCATATAATGTCACATTTTTAAAATATCATATTAGTAAATAATCCCAAAACACCCCTTTAAAATTGATATCGATTCGAATGGTTACAATACTCTTTTTAGGGTTTCTTTACTTATTTCTACCAAAAGTCATCGGGTGATTTCTTTCTCCTATAGCAAGACTCCATACAACCCGATCCATTTAAGTTCCTGGTCACTTTCATCTCCACTGCGGCGACTGTCGACTGTAAAACCCTAGCTTTCATTGCACCATGATTTGCTCGAGTAAGCATCTCTTTCTTTGCGTACCACTTGTATACATAAGTTTTTCTTGCTTCATTATCATTTTAGTTGCTGTTTAGCTAATCTGCTTGCTTCTTTCGTTGTTCTTTGTCGTTCTCACAGTTTCCGGCGAGGTGCCGGAGGTACCTGTTGTTTCTAAGTCATCTGGATTGCTTTTTGAGAAGCGATTGATCGAAAGACACATACAGGTAAAATTTTGTTCTTTAACAGGGTTTTTCTTATTAATCACGGGCGATTATTATTTAAATTTGTGTTGGTGTTCCCTAGAGCTAAACAAACGCAGCGTTTTGAAAATGATCTTTACAGCAATACGAAATTTAACTAGTTAAACCAGAATATGGCTACAGACTGGCCTCCAATGTGTTCGATATAGATTGTATTAAGTTCACAAACCGACGACTGTGGCTCTTTTGGACTACCTGAGTGAAGTAAAGGATGCTCGTAATAGAGTTTATGGCGAACAGAATTGAATCTATATCAGTGTGTATTGCTGTTGTTATCGGTTGTCAATTGTCTTTTGACGTCGTTTGTTTATTTTGACTAGGACTATGGAAAATGCCCAGTAACCGGAGAAACGTTAACAATGGACGACCTTGTCCCAATAAAAACCGGCAAGGTTTGTGTCTCATGGACTTTTATAGCTTAGCCTTGTAGTTTTATAAATGATATTTTAATCGTTACTTGCACATGTAAGCTTACAGATTTGATGGATATGCATGCAGGTAGTGAAGCCTAGACCAGTGCAGGCTGCAAGCATTCCTGGAATGCTTGGGATGTTCCAGAATGTATGTGTTTTTTATCCTTGGTTTCTTACTTATGCTTGTATCATATGTTAGTTTATGGTTAGTACAGTATATTCATTTGTGCTTTCTTTCTATCTGTTAAGTAAGTATCATATCTAATAATCTTGTTTTTAATAGTTAGACCTGATTATAAATATTGCTCTTATAGTTATGTTCTTTCTACTTGGTGCTAGGAATGGGATGCCTTGGTGTTATCAGCTTTTGCATCAGAACAACAACTACATACAACCAGGCAGGAGCTTAGTCATTGTTTATACCAGGTACCACTAGAAACTAGATGGTCACATTTTGAATCTTATTTTCTGTTCCAACTAACCTTTTTGGCTCATGTTTTTAACAAGCCTCATATATCTTTGTTAGTGGGTTACTGAGGTCCTTAAATTAAGATGCCTAACATATCTCTCGAGAATGCATCATGTTCCTTTCAATTATATTAGTTTTTGATGCCATACGTTGCATGCATCACTAATAGAAATATCTTTTATATGACTTTATTATGTTTAACCTCTAAATAGTTTTGAATGGTCAATGTGGTTTGTTTGCACCGGTTCCAAGTGACTAAAGATTTTGTCAATGGTTATGTGATTTTTTTGGAGAAGTTAACCTATTACTATGTAATGTTCTTGGTTGTATCAAAACTCGGTAATTAACATGTTATTTAAAAGTTAAAACTCCTTGATGAGGTAAGGTGTTAATATATTGTTTCCTGACTTCTTAATTGTGAGTGCTGTTATGAAGCTTTATGAAGACTGGGATATAAGTTTAGAGCTTTTATGGTTTTTGAATTCCCTGTAACACTTGCAGTGGTGCTTTAAAAAGATGGTGTTGGTAATGATATATCTTATATTATCATCCTTGTGTAGTTGTGTCAGTATTATATGGAAGGAAACACGAGAATAGTTTGTGCTGGGTACTGAGAAACTGGAAGATGATTTGCTCTGAAGGTTGTTTGTGCTATAACAAAAAAACAATCTTTTTTTTCTTCTTAGTTTGTGGCTTAAATGCTCATGAGATCCATATCTGATGAGACTCGATTATGTTGTCCCTGCTATAGGCTAATAATGGAACATGTTTTTGTGTATAAAACACCTCTGATATAATTTTTCTTAGATACGATGCTATTTAGTTCATATATATTTTGATTTTCAAGATTTGTTTTTGTCTTTCTTAATTTCTTTTCTCAACACCTTTGTAGCTATTTAAGTATACCAGTTGCTTTGTGGACCCATAGAAGAAGTGCTCTTCATTGTGTAGGAGGAAGTGAGGAACTACTTGAACTATGATTCTATAAATAACTTTTTTGTACACTTGATGGAGAAATTTGACACAGTTTGTATTGGATTTAGGAGGTGAATAAGGTTTGCTTTTTCTTTGTTTATGGCATTGAAACTGCCAATTGACGCCGTGGTTTGGCTATTTTGGGTTTTTTCCAGGAGTTGCGTCACTTTGAAAATTGGGACCTTAAGATTCAAGATCAGACTTGTACTAAGAACAAACTCTGAGCCTCTGAGGTTTGGGTTTAGGTAGTACATGTACATCACTTCGAAGATTAAGTTTACAACTTATTTATTAATCTAACCACTCTAGGTTAGTAAAGCAGAACAAGACATGTCTGTGTGTGTATAGGTTGAGGTTATTGTAAGAGGATTTTTTATGCATGTTTCTTTGCCAAAAGTTGATGCACAAGTCTTAATGTTCTGACGAACAATATAGCCGATTTTGGCAACAAATGATGCACATGTGATGTCCTAAAAACGATTATGAATGAAACTGATTTTGCACAAATCTTATCGGTGAAAACAGCCAAACCATAACCATAGTATAGATATCATTGGAAATGGCAAGACATCCATCAGAAACGTCTTTCAAGTTTCAACCTCTACTGCAACCACCTAGCCACCGTCGTTGCAAAACATCATTGCCTCACTAAACATTAAGGTAGATGTATCTTTATGGTGTGTGAAGGTTGACAGAGAGATAGGAGGACTAGGGTTTGTTGAGAGGACAGAGACGATGATGGGAGGCAACCACCAGATTCGAGGTTGGGCAGCACATAGTCGGAGACTGAAGGGAAGCAATTCGTCAGGACGTAGAGCCGTAGAGATCATTAAATTGCTGGAAAATGTTTCCTTGAGAAGTTGAGAAGTGAGTGTAGGGTATGGTCTGTATAAAGAGAGAAGGAGATTTGATAAAAAGAGGGAAGAGCACTATTTGTTGCATACCAAAGTTACCCCTATATTATCCTCAATGCTTGTCTGCCCTAGAATGCCTCTTTACCTTTTTACTAAAAAATCCCTGTTATTTGAAGCTGATCCTATACATGTATATATGTGTGTATATTTTTTGAGTTCCAATTTGGCAATTTCCAAATTTACAACAATTTGTCTTGCATAACTAATCTAAAATCGATTTTTCAATTGCTTTTTATTGTTAGTTACTTTGGCCCACTAAAAATATATTAGTATCTTGAACAGCTAACAATTAATAAAAAAGCCTTCTCGTTCACTTCGTGGAACAAATGACTTGTGTGCAAAATTTGACGCACGCATGTCATTAGTTTGTTTTGTTCATTATTAGGTTTAGGACTGTATAACCGAAAAAGTGAGCCTCTTACTTGCTTCCTTTAAAACCAACATTACCTAACTGCTAACAAAGTGAAACTGATGGTTTTGATGCTGTTCAGGGCATACTTTTGGTTTTCTGCTTTTGTTTTAACCTCTCTTTTTCCTGTATTGGCAGCATGATTCAGCTTGCCGTGTTATTGCAAGATTAAAGAAAGAACTTGATGAAGCTAGGACAATGCTGGCACATTTAGAAAGGCAAGCACCAATGCCAGCATCGACAGCAATGACACCAAATGCATCTGCTTTAAGCAATGGGAAAAGAGGTTTCCTGTTTGTTATGTTTCTGTGCTTTTTATTTCCCTTTGTTTATGTTTTTCTGAAAACTCATTAATCAACTAATTTGGTGCTTACAGCTGCTGAGGATGATGAATTGGGTCCTGATGGTAAGAAAATCCGACCAGGAATATCAGCCAGTATAATTACTGAACTAGCAGACTGCAATGCTGCGCTTTCACAGCAAAGGAAGAAAAGACAGGTACTCGTTACATTTATTAAAATGTGATTGTCATAAGATATTATCTTACTGTAGATTTGTACCTTTGAGGAGTTTGCGGGGCGGTTTAGGTACCAATATGAAAGTTAGAAGCTTGAATTTTAATGTGCATTCTAATGTATTTTCCAGATTCCTCCTACATTGGCTCCCTTGGATGCTGTTGAGAGGTATACCCAGCTTAATAGTTACCCTCTTCACAAAACAAACAAAGCTGGCATTTTATCTATTGATATCCATCAATCAAAGGTACACATTTTGTTCCTTATTTTTTATTTGAAGTGCTACATGTTTTTTGGACATAACTTGATTTGCATAAAATTAAGTATTCACAGGTCATTTTGTTCTTCAGAGTTCAGAGTCTTATTTTGGTTTTGGGCTTCCTGTGAGATGAATCGCTTTATAAATATGATATAATGTATGCAAGCACTTTGTTTTCTTGATGGTTTCGTAACCTTTTAATCTTTTATACCTGGAAACTGATATAGTTCAAGGGATTAGTTAGAAAATCTACTGTTTTCACCAAGCCAGTGTTATGCAATCAAATACAATTACAAGTTCGATATCATGCTCTGAGAGATTTGTCACTGTAAGGTGGTAAAATGGCCTGCCTAAATTTTACAGTTAAGTGTACCGTTGTCATTTGTTCTAGTCAAGTATGTTTGGTTCTTTAAGTTGGTTCTCAGAGACTTGGACATTAATGAAAGTCTAAATATTTAAGGAGGAAGGTCTAGGTCATGCTGAATCAAGAAGATGGAACCCTCTTGTAATATTTGGTTGATTATAGTTGTATATAAATCTTAACTTTAGTGTAGTTCTAGCTCTAGTTGGTTTCTTCTGCATAAAGAATAATGTGTTTTTGCACATCAGGATCTTATTGCGACTGGTGGAGTTGATACAAATGCTGTAGTTTTCAATCGATCTTCAGGGGAGATTCTATCTACTCTCAGTGGCCACTCCAAGAAGGTGGTGTTTACTTTTTGGTAAACAGTAAAAATTTGATATCATATTTAGATGATGTTGACTTATTTTTGAACTTCTATTTGTCTTATTGTTTGTTAGGTCACCAGTGTCAAATTTGTGGCCGATGGTGAGTTGGTTGTTTCGGGTTCAGCTGATAAAGTAAGTTTATTCACCGTGCTCCATATTTCTTGTGAAGTAGTGCACTAGTGTTTGAATCAGTTCCATCAACCTGGACACTAAAATCTTATTTCCTATTCTCTATAATCTCTATATTTATTTTTCTTTTTTTTTCCTCTCACTTGAGATGTTGGTTATAAGAATGAAACTTCAACTGGAATCTATCAAGCAAATGCGTTTTTGAGTTTTTTGATGGCTATAAAACTGAGATGCTTAGTGGATCCTGTGGTTATCTTTGACATTGAAGTTTACCTTTTTTGTGTGTGCAGACAGTCCGTGTGTGGCAAGGATCTGAAGATGGAAATTATGATTGTAAGCATGTCTTGAGGGATCATACAGCTGAGGTAATGAAGTCAGTTTACTTGTTTTTCTGTTCATAGTCGTTCATTCTTGTTTTCAGTTTACTTTATACTTTTTTAGCGTAAATAATGCCATGGCATGGTAGATACAATCACTTAGGTCAGTGTTATTATCATGTGATGAAGTCATGTTGGTGTCAGTGTACAATTTGTGTATGACCTAAAGACACCTTTAATTTAAGGAACCATTTTTGGTAGGTGCCCTGAGGAAAGCTGCTAGTTTGTCAAACCGGACCATGGATTTTTTTCCCTCTACAATAAAATCGAATACTCATACATGTATCTAGTGAATGCTTTGTACTTAGATTAGTTTCCGTTTTCTTCTTTGACAAGTTGCTTGCTATTTCCATTAACATACAAAATTTATTCCTGACATGTGTACTCTTAAATTGCATTTGTATATTAATGAAAATGGCAAGCAGCTTGTCAAAAAGTTGTTTGTAAGCGGTTTTATTATTTAGCGAAAATGACACAGCCCTTTGACATGCCCAACTTTAAGTCAAAGGGCTGTGTCTGTACACATCTATAGCTACTTGCCCTTTGAGGTTTTCATTATTCCTGAGATGTATGACCTAAATACATACCTGTAAGTCAAAGGGATGTGTCTGTGTACACATCTATAAGTTTAGCAGACACGGCCCTTTGACATGCCCATCTTCACCTGATATCTAACCATCCCATCTGCCATTTTTGGCTACTCACTATCTGTTTGGATTTAAATTTTTTTTTTTTATGTCTGCTAAGGTTAGTAACTTCATTGAAAAGTCAATAGTTTCTAGCTGAAATGAGAGCCATCCACATATGATCCGATCTGTTCATCTCATAAGAATAAGGTGTATTATGTCAATTAAGTGTCACCGAGAAATAGTATTCTAAAATTACCCAGATCTGCTTGCAACTCAACTTCTCTTTTGAATATCTAGAGTTTTGACGATAGTGGTTGTATTTTTTTCCAGGTGCAAGCCGTGACTGTTCATGCTACAAATAACTACTTTGTGACAGCTTCTCTTGACAATTCTTGGTGCTTCTATGAGCTATCATCTGGCTTATGCCTTGCTCAGGTTTCTTTTCTACATGATAAAATAGAGTTGCCTGTAGCTAATTTAGTAGTTTCTTTACAAAGATTTTTTGGGTTATAATCTGTAGGTTGAAGATACATCTGCATCTGAGGGCTATACATCTGCAGCTTTTCATCCTGATGGTCTCATTCTCGGAACAGGCACCTCAGGGGCTATTGTTAAGATCTGGGATGTCAAGAGTCAGGTATGCTCAACAGCGCCGTAGAGGTGGCAGTTTGGATCCCCATCTACTTATAAGTGGGTTAATTGGATTTTTTTTTAATTCTAAATGGGTCAAACGGGTAAGATCAAAGAAGTTACCTAGAATTAAATGGGTCAGACAGACTAAAAGCTGCCTAAAAGTGTATTTATAATGTTGCTAAAACCTTTTATATCTTTTTTTTCCCAAAATATAGTTTATTATTGAAATAATAAAGTGTTTGCAATCATGTATTACATGCGAATTTTATCATACAAAATTTGGCCAAATAGTGTTTCTGTCAGCCTGTCTCTGCCAGAATAAAAACGTTATCCGTTTTAACCCGTTCGCCAGCCTATTTGAAGGGCTCTTCTCTGGAGTCATTATTATCTTATAATCCCCAATCTGGTGGGTTTTCTGTTTGTCTGCAGGCAAATGTTGCAAGGTTTGATGGGCATGTTGGGGCAGTAACTGCAATATCATTCTCAGAGAATGGTTACTTTCTTGCTGTAAGTGGGTCCCCTTGCAAAAGCCTCATTGGAAAGTGTTGCTTAGCTCTAGACGCACTAACAATTTGTCTCAATTTGTCAGACTGCTGCTCAAGACGGTGTTAAGCTGTGGGATCTTCGTAAACTGAGAAACTTTAGGACTTTTTCACCATATGATGAGAACACCCCAACGCAATCTGGTAATATCCAACCTCCTTTAATATTTATGTTCAGAAAATATGCTTGAAAAGAACTCCTTGAGGTTTGTTTGGTGTTTGCCAGTTTGGCTTTAGCTAATAGCTACCATGTCTGCCTGGAACTCTTCGACTCGTCAGTATCTTGGCGATTTGGCAATTTTTTACAAGTTACAACGCACATCTCCCTTAAAAACACACATCACATTTACGTCCTTGATACAACTTATATATATTAAGCATATTGTTCTTAATAGGTTAATGATAATGTATCAGAGCGCAAAACAATTCGCAGTCTGCTAGCTTTTGTGAAATCAATTTCTGAAAGATTTTGGTTTCTGGCTTTTACTACTTGAGGTTGTATATTTGATAAAGCCGTTTAACAACTTAAATATAGAAAATTAGCTAAAATTGGAACTGGCAAAAGTTAAAGTTTATTCAAATGCTTACAATGTTTTAGATTGTTTTATCTAAAAAATAAAGTCTTTGTAATAATATCCAATATATTAATTATTAATTATAATGAACAGAAAATTGTTGGCAGGTCTTATGACCCATTATTGATTATTATCACCTGTTACAACCAAGCTATACTGACCTCTATTATATACTGTAAGGCTGAAGCTATAACATCTGTAAACATTATAATATATCAGTCTTGGTTTATGTGCAGTGGAATTTGATCATAGTGGAAGTTACCTAGCTATAGGAGGGTCAGACATCAGGTACGTCTCGGATACAAATATTACTTCTTTTTTAATTTATTAAATTTTGTGATTGACATCACCACATCAGATACGCCCACTTATCAGCATATATGTCTCCTGAATGTGGGTCCATTAGTGGTTTACAATTTTGGGATCCTCAACATTTTTTTAGTAGGTTTCGTTTGTGGTTCGGTTTTGAAATCTGCAGTAGCTTCCTTAAGTTTAATATATATGTGGGATCTCCTGATCTCATCACATCATCGTTAATTTATGCCGACAAAAAGTTGGCAACATATTTTGTATGCTGCTTGATTGTTTCTCTTAGGGTACGTGATGAGATGCTACAACTTTTGATCCTTTATGATGATAATTGTGTTGTTATGTATTGCAGAGTTTATCAAGTTGCAAGCGTGAAGTCTGAATGGAACTGTATTAAAACATTTCCTGATTTGTCTGGCACAGGTTTCACTCTCTCTTGTAATATTAACTTTCATGAGATGTGTTTTCGTGATATCATTTTCGTGACTTTTCATGTTAAATGCAGGTAAGATAAACTCTGTAAGGTTTGGTCCTGACGCGAAATACATAGCAGTTGGGTCGATGGATCGAAACCTCCGGTTGTTTGGTTTGCCTGGAGAGGATGGTGCAATGGAGTCTTGAAAACATCTTTTCTACCTGAGTTTTAGTGATTTCGGAGTTGATCATTTTGTATCATTTTTAAAATTTTCGCTGCATCTTAGTCGTGAGATTGGTCACTAGATTTTTAAAATTATTATGCGATATGTAAAGACAGACTCGTTTCTCTAATTACTTTAGATTACATCCCTTTCACATTGAAATAACTGAGAAATGCATGTTAGCTAATTATGAAAACAAGGTTTTTAACTTGATAACAGTAACTATAACATGCTGTAAAATAACTGGGGTGTTTAAATGTCTGTCTTGAAACTTGTTTAGGGATGACAAAGAACTTCTACCTGAGCCGATTTGATTGGAAAATCACTTGGTTGATTGCGAATGAGAAATCACAAACCTATGTATGTATGTGTATGTCGCGTGTGTGTGCATGAATTTCTTGATAACCATCAGTTCAAATCTTCCAAAATTTTACTAAACCTACTTACAAGTTTAGTAAAATTGTTAATACATGATAAGATTTTAAGGGTCCATTTGATTCGCGGAATGAATATGAAGGAATTGGAATTTGATCGAAGAATTGGAATTCATAGGAATTGAAATTTATAAGAATTGGAATTGTGAAAACTATATCATATTTGGTTAGTAAAGACCGGAATTAGAATCTAGTTAAAAATAAATTAATTCAATATGTATAAACAAAAGTAAATTATGCAATCAACAACTTACCACTACCCTACCCTCACCTGCCCTACCCCACCCCACCTGCCCTACCCCCATTCCTACCTCACCCTATATAGTCTACCTAGGCATTCCTTATGAATTTGAATAATTACATTCATTTGGAGAAAGAATTCTCAATTCCTTGATTTAAGAAATTCATTGTAATTGTCAAATTCAATTTCATAAATTTCGTAAACCAAACACAAACAAAATTTAAGAATGCTCAATTCTGATTCCAAACGCCCCCTAAGTTCCTATTGTGTTAGTGATGTTTGAGTTGTTATTTGCTTTTGTTTTTAACAAATTTTTCGTTGCATTAATCACAAACAAGTAATACAACCGAATAATCTACATTTTTGGTACAAATTGTATTTTGATATAAATTATGGATCATACTTTTACGAGTTCCGTCTCGTCCCAACCCGATACGTACGCATCTCATTAGAGATTCCATCTTTAAGGTGAATTTCAGCTTGGTGTTGTTAAGCTATTCATGGCTTCTTTTGTGTTGTCTTTTTTGCCTGTAAATTTGGTACCTCTTGCAGAATGACATTCTAGAAACACCATATTAGAAGCTAGACTATAATGAGCATCTAAATGGACTACATACATTTTTACATCAAGTCAGTTGTTAAACAAACTTAAAGTCAGTCACAAGTTTGTTAGATAGTAGTTACAGGTAGTTGGTATAGTTAGCTTTTCTATAAATAGATAGCTTGTATTGTATTTGAAGGCATCAATGAGAGATTTCATTTCTACTCTCAATATACTTCTCTGATTCAATATACATCTGTACATCCATACAATCATGTATGTAGCATCTCTGCTTTATTGTTTAGGTTAAGAAAAACAACCTATGCAACCATGATGAATGAATGGATCTCATAAATATATACTAAAACAAATAAAACTGCACCTTAGAAGATAAATTTGCCATTACAGCTTTAGATGAATAGAAACCAAAATACACGTGGATGAATACATCCTGCCTATAATACGAGCACTCTACGACACAATTGTATAACCTGCAGGTGAGACTCCTCTTGGGGCTGTTTCTTCTTTGAAGGTCATAAATTCACAAGGAACTAGATTCCTCATAAATTGCATATTAATTTAAGAATACCGAGAAGAATGCGCAAAACCCCACAACTACCCGGAGGAAAAAAAGAAGCAAAAGTTAGTCATATAATAGGGAAAAGACAATATATTTTGTGGATAGTTAATTGTTCACCAAACATGAAATTAAGAAAACTGATAAATGCAAAATGCTAAATAATACACAATTTATATTTTGACCATACCTTGTTTTGTTTAATTTTCATTATTTAAAGAGTAACAAAATGAGGCATATAATAAATAACAAGATTGAGATTCAGAAAAGATCAATGTAATAGTCATTTCCAAAATTTGTTTAAAGTAAGCAAATTAAAAATCAACATTAAACTACATTCGGGTATACTAAAAATATCGTTTCAAGAAAAGGAAAAAACAAAAAGAACAAAAAAAGATTCATTTTTGATGTTTTGTGATATAAATGTAAATGTATTACCTCAACATTCTTTAAAGCAAATGCTTCCTCATGGGCCAAGCATTGGTTACCAAATGTATCACAACGTCCACTAGTCCCGGATAACCTTTTTTGCATTAGGAATATATAAATTAACAATATTATCTCGTATCAGTCAAAGTCTAACAAAGAGACGATTAGTGTAAATATATACAAAAGAAAGCTTACAAATCTCCATCCAAACTCAAGGCAAAATTTCCACCTCCTCCAAGTGCTAGCAGGTCATTTAGACACATGTAAAAGTACCGGTTTGCACCTTCTCAAAACAGAAGATGTAAAAAATTAGCCTGTGAGCATGATAACTTGTTACGGCCTAAAGATTATATTTTAAGCAACGAGTTGGCAAGAATATTACACGTAAGCAATTACTATTGAGCGAGAAAACAGTTCACATTCTTAGCTCTTTATACTAAGGCATATCAAAAAATGGGGTTTGATAGAGCACAAGGTTTACTAGATATCCAACAATATTGTAACCCTCTTGATATATTGACTTAACAAGGACATTTATTGGTAGGAATACTTCCAACCCAACCAATTCTAGGGAAGAGATTAATAAAAGCAAAGTTGGAATTCCGGTGATTTAAGTAAGAGAGGGCGGGTTTGGGGTTGTGTATTACCTCAATCAGGTCAAAGTAAAAAAAATTAGCTAAAAGGAGAATGGAACCCAAAGTCTATTTTTAAAGCATAAAGTCTCCTAAACAGTTTAACTCAAAATCTATTTTCAAAAGCTAAAAAATGGGCAAAAAGTGTTAACATACCAACCCAACCCAGACCATTACACCCTATACCAAAAAGTGAGTTGTTTCAAACCGAACCTGGTTTGACTCATTACCCAAACCAGACCTGAGCGCCTTGCCACCTATAGATAAAAGTAAAGCTGCACATGGCTATTGAAATGAGTGCCCGTGCTCCTTACAAACTGAACATGCAGTATTTAACAGGCTGCCTAATCCTATGAAAATTCCTGAATAATGTAACAGGCTAAGAATTTGGTTCCTAATTACATGTGGACATAAAATGCTTACCAGTTGGTCTAAACAGCCTTGGTGCACCATATAACGTTGTGAAAACAAAGGTTTCATACGTCCCCTGCCAACAAAATTACAATTTCAGTCTCTGCATAAATTATTATGTGAAAGAAGTTATACACATAACACTATCAATGTACGAGCGATAACAATGTAACTTACTTGATATTTCCTCTTGGAAGTAGGTGTCAGCGGAGAATTAAGAAGCCCACCAAATATAGTACCTTGAGTATCTCCAGTTATCTAAGATAAGTGTACAATTTCCATCACATACATAAATACTATAGTAATAATATGTTCTTCCCAAGTAATTAGAGATTGTGAATTTGACCCATTTATTAATAAATGGAATGCTTTTATGTTAAATGTCTAACACATCACATACAAAGATAAGCTAAAAGGGAAACGGGGGACAGATAGTTCGAAGTTCCCCAAAATGAATTTATAATGCATACGACCTCCTAAGTCTCTTCATCCAACAAATCTAATTGTTTTGCAGGAACTTAGTTTTGCTAATCATATCTAATGCATTAATTATACAAAATCTAAAAATATACACACACAAAAGGTGTTCATGGGTCAATCCAAACCGCCCTTGCTAATTACTCACTTTGACCCGATCCATGTTGATCCATTGCCCAACCCGCTCATATTGCCACCCATACAAGCAACGGAGACGTCGTAAGTTTCAGAAAATGCATAAGCTTGTTGAAACTGAAAACATAAACCTTACCAGCAAACAAGGACCAGAAAGATCAGAACTCTTCCTAATAAGTGTGCGAAGTGATATGCCATGTTTCAACGTACTGCCCTTAATTTGAAAAAAAAAAGTAAATACATGTATAAATGTCAATACAGATTTAAACAACTTCAGTTTGTAACCTTTTGGAGATATTACCTATACAACAAGACCCATTGGCAACCTTTCACTATATTAGGAAGTGAAGACTGAAAAAACTGGTATAGTTCTGGTGATATGAAAAAAGAGTCAAGGGAGAGGTCGATGACAGCTCTCATTGGAGTATTTGGTTCTGTGGCATCTTCAAACACTTCAGAGCTGCTAGTGCTCCCTGTAGAACCCTGGTCTCTAGTTTCTTCTCGGGCATTTGAGACTTCTCGGTTTTCACGTTTTATATCCTTTAAGGAGCTTTGTGTGCCATTTTGTTCATGACGATCAGCTTCATCATCGCCCTCGTCATATGTATCCAAGGGTATGCGTTGCCATGAAATATCTCTGTTATTCCATCTTGTTGGAAGTGATTGAATTGGCTGAAGATGACTCTGATGCTTGTTTGAACTAGACTCACTTGAGGGACGCATGAAAGTAAGCACCGAGGAGAAGTAATTTCCATCCTTTGAGTATGACCTGGCCTACATATTAATAAACCCATGTTACAACCAACCATATGATTAAAACACACACGGAGTACCTTCAATAAATGTGCATATGAGAATTAATCCACTACATTTATGTGATAGAGTTATTCTTCTAAAAGACGGTTTTCATTGTTCCTTCGATACAACAACTTGGTAAGGACCAGAAAGTTATCTTCTAGACTTCTAGTTCATTAAAGTCCTTTGCTCACAAAGTACAATTTGGTACTATCCTACAAATCAATCTTCAAGCTGAAAACCAGTAGACTATTTTGAAGGGGAAAAAAAAACTTTTCTTGATCCTACATCAAATTCCCACAAGTGGATTAGCTTAGCAATGCACGCTCAGAGGCACACAAAAAAAAGTTAAGAAAAAATTAATAATATTCCTGTTGTTCCTAAAGATCAAAACTCAAATTGCCAAACTCCTTTTCTTGTACATGCACTAATCCAATTAACAATACCAACGGAATCATTAGCTAAAAACAGCTGAGCAAACTCATCAATGGCTAAAGTACACGGATCTAGCTTTTCTTCAAACAACACCAAATACACATAATTTCAAATATGAATAGGAGATCACCCATCTTAAACACCGTTAAATCAATCAATCAAATACATTTAAGAAAAAAAATAAAAAGTCGATAGATAATACAGATCACAGCTTTTTTAGTTAGCAAATCTGAAACCAAATAATGCATACACCTTATACCTTATTAGAAGAAGGAGGAGAGGCAGGGGAGGGTGAGGAAGAAGAAGAAGAATCAGAGAAAAGATTAGTTAGTTTGTCTGTAACTCTTTCTTTCCATGAATGCATTGCGGTTTGGTTATGAAAGGGGAATTGAAAGATTTAGATTTGGAAACCCTAGAAGCGGAGAGAATGTTGGTGACGATGATTCAGGGAGGAATGAAAGGGGAATGAAAGCGTTGCGTCGGTGAACAGCAAAACCCAAAACAAACAATCACATGACAGCTGTAAATTAATTTAGTCGTAGAAAACACAAACTTTGCACAAATTTTACCACACGTTACTACTTTAAGTTTATTCTCCTCTTTAATCTTTTTTAAATGTATTTATTTAACTTTTAAATTAACTTTATATGTATTAAATTTTAATTATTGATATTATATATAGAATGTTTATTTTTTGTCTTTTCATGCAAAATTTATTAATTTTAAGCTAGTTGATCCCGTGACATTGTTTTTTTAAAGGTTTAGTTTACTAAAATATATTTAACTTATCATGTTTTGGTATTGTGTGTATCGAATTTTAAAAGTTTTTATTTTGTGTACCAAACTTCTAATTTGTTGTTATTGTATATATTTTGGACTTTGGATACATAAAAAATGAAAAAAGTATTTAAGTATAGTACGTACAAATGTATAATAGAAAACTTTAATATATACAATAGCGACAAATTAAATGTTTGATACTCATAATAGAAACTTCTAAAGTTCGATATACAAAATAGCAAAATATGACAAATTAGATACATTTGGGTGAACTAAACCCTTTTTTCAAATATGAAAAAGATTTCAAGTATTTACTAGTAATTATTGGATTATTTGTGAATATAAATCAAATTAAAATTATAACAACAATAATAATAAATAAAATAGTAATATATTGGTAAAAGAATCAAATATTTATCTGCGAAAAAATTCTTGAACGTGTATAATAATATGGGTTTGAAAACAAAGCATATAATAGCAAAAACATATAAAGTCGAATATGTTATTAAAAAGTTTGATATTTATGGCCGGGTAAACTATAACTTGCCTTATCAGTTTCTTTTAGAAAGATTGTTTATCTACGGAAGAAATTGATTCATCCACGAAAAATGAGTGATTCACTAGCTTGTACATTAGCTTCAAAGATGTTATTCCTTAAGTGGAAGAATCACCTCCCTTTTCTTTAAGTTCGTGTGTTTTGGTTACTAAAACATATTTTTTATTATAATAAACATTTTGGTTACTGAAACATATTTTTTATTATAATAAACAAGTACGTTGGATTACAGATATCGTTTTTAATTTTATTTACCTTAAGGAGATACATATTATTCAAAAATAGTTTACTGATTTTTGTAGTTTTACTACACACCCTGTTTACTTTAATTTAGCTAGTTATAGTTTTAGTAAACAACTTATTCTAAATGCAAATCAAATTGCATATATTACGTATATTATAGTTTTAATAATAATTTGTAAATAAAGTTTTTATTATATCAATTTATCAGCATAATTAAATGATGGAAACAATATTTAAATTGTTTTCATTTACTTTAACTAACATTGTACTCGTGCAATGTTATAGCGGCAAATAGTTTTTGTTTTACAATATGTCGCTTTTAATACTGTAATGATATGTTATTCGCGCGATTCAATATCACGAAAAAGTTTTCTATAACAATATGTTTGTTTTCTTTAATTTTTATTTTATTTGCATTAACTATTTTATTAATTTTAAAAATGAATTCTAAAAGACATTAAAGTAAGAAAAAAGATTTATATTTATGAATTAAGGAGATAAAAGTTTTAATAAAATTTTAAAAATTATGTTGATGTGGGTGGATAATTGTGTTTAAGTGAAATAGTGTGTTAATGTAGGAGAGTATATTTTAAATGAATAAAAAGTTAAAGTAAATTAGAAGATAGAATGAAATGGTTAAAGATTAAGTGAATGAGATTAATTTAGATAGAATGAAAGGTCAATATTTTGTCTTTATTGAATTTTAAGAGCTCTTAAAATTAAAGAGGAGAGAAAGTGTTAAATGGTTTATATAGTAGTATAAATATATATATATATATATATATATATAGATATGAGTGACAAATAGTAATTTAAAAGCATTAAAATTATGAGGTTAAGATATTAAACCAAATCATAATACACGCTAGACTTTTTTTTTTGAATGGCGAGTTAGTTGTTAGTGGGCTGGGTCCACAGTGACATCCATAAAGGGCAGTATGCGAACCCCAAGCCACGCTCCTAAGGGGATAAACCCTACTCCTCCACACGCTAGACTTTTATTACCGATAATAATCCAGATATAAACTTATTAAATTCTCAAATTTATAAAATATGTGTGATTAGAGAAGCGTGGGCTTGATTTGGAGTTGTATTTGCATATTAGAGCTTCTATTTATAGATTTTGACTGAGCTGGATCTTTGTTAATAAATATTTGTAAAGGTAGAATAAAACCAAAAATATGAAAAACAATTAAGCATGTAATGATGTTTGTCACGTCTTAACTTAGTTACAATATATACTAAGACCTATAGAACATTTACCAAGCCTACAATCGTTACATACTTTGTATTGTGTGAGTGTGGAAACTCGTTCAAACAATAGACATATTATAATCCTAAAAAGTACACGAAAGAATAACAGAACATGACACATCATCGATGAAAGATCAGGCTTCTTTAAAAATATATCTACTGAATCTAAAGGTATACACTAACATGCATTGAAATAAAAAAAAATGTAGTATTTAAAAAAATAATCTATGTGTAAGAGGTGAGTATACCAACATGAGTTCGAGTAGATGAAAAATATGCAAACACACAGTAACCCACAGTTGTTATGAAGTTGGGAACCCTAATTTAAGGAGTCAAATTCGACAATTGAACTTTCCTATTGGGTAAACTTTTTCAAAATGCATTAAACTTTACACATTTGTTATTACATGTACTTAACTTTCAAACTTATATTCTAATACATCAAACTATTAAGTTGTCACTGTTATATGTATACACTTGATATATTAGTTGAACTCCCAACAAAGGTTTTGTTTCTTGCTAATATCATCACCACACATTTTCTTCAACACCAACTTGTTTTGTATGTCAGTTTATAAATTTTGGTTTAATTGATGGTGTATGAGAATGATTATACATGTTTACTGGAGTTGCTCGGATTATTTACGGATCTAAAATTAAATTAAAATCACAACAAAAGCAAAAACATAAAAAATCAAATAATTACTTACAAACTGCTAAATAAGTTTTGGATACATATAATAGTCTGGTTTATAAAGTTGAATAAATCAAAAGGTAGATTTAAAAGTTGGATACATACACAATAGTGAAGCTTTGAAGTAAGTTGTATTTAGAAAAAGAAAGTCCTATAGTTAATGGTGAAAAGGTTAAAATCAATTATGTAATAATGGTTATAATTATTATGTCACTTTATAAAACTATTTCACATAATTAAAAAATATACCTAGGCATCGGGTATGAATACCTTGCTAAACAAAGTGATTGATTGAGTAATGCATGTAAACAATGTTTTAAAATCTGAGTTTTAGTTGACCTGGTGTGACGAGCGGGTCATGAATCAACTGGTTCAACCATCATGTCAACCCGGACCCCAATATATACATATAATATTAAATTATGCATATACATGTATATATTTGTATATCAAAACTTGTGCTTCCAAGTTTGGGCTTTTATGAGTCTTAATTGAAACCTACTTTTTATTATAATAAACAAGTATATTGGATTACAGATATCGTTTTTAATTTTATTTACCTTTTAAATAAAAAGGAGATACATATTATTCAAAAATAGTTTACTGATTTTTGTAGTTTTACTACACACCCTGTTTACTTTAATTTAGCTAGTTATAGTTTTAGTAAACAACTAATTCTAAATGCAAATCAAATTGCATATATTACGTATATTATAATTTTAATAATAATTTGTAAATAAAGTTTTTATTATATCAATTTATCAGCATAATTAAATGATGGAAACAATATTTAAATTGTTTTCATTTACTTTAACTAGCATCGTACCCGCGCAATGTTATGGCCGCAAATAGTTTTTGTTTTACAATATGTCGCTTTTAATACTGTAATGATATGTTATTCGCGCAATTCAATATCACGAAAAAGTTTTCTATAACAATATGTCTGTTTTCTTCAAAAAAAATTTATTTGCATTATCTATTTTATTAATTTTAAAAATGAATTCTAAACATTAAAGTAAGAAAAAAGATTTATATTTATGAATTAAGGAGATAAAAGTTTTAATAAAATTTTAAAAATTATGTTGATGTGGGTGGATAATTGTGTTTAAGTGAAAGAGTGTGTTAATGTAGGAGATTATATTTTAAATGAATAAAAAGTTAAAGTAAATTAGAAGATAGAATGAAATGGTTAAAGCTTGAGTGGATGAGATTAATTTAGATAGAATGAAAGGTCAAAATTTTGTCTTTATTGAATTTTAAGAGCTCTTAAAAGTAAAGAGGAGAGATATTGTTAAATAGTTTATATAGTAGTATAGATATAGATATGAGTGACAAATAGTAATTTCAAAGCATTAAAATCATGAGATTAAGATATTAAACCAAATCATAATACACGCTAGACTTTTATTACCAACAATAATCCAAATATAAACTTATTAAATTCTCAAATTTATAAAATATGTGTGATTAAAGAAGCGTGGGCTTGATTTGGAGTTGTATTTGCAGATTAGAGCTTTTATTTAAAGATTTTGACTGAGCTGGATGTTTGTTAATAAATATTTGTAAAGGCAAAATAAAACCAAAAATATGAAAAATATGCAAACACATGGTAACCCACAGTTGTTACGAAGTTGGCAACCCTGATTCAAGGAGTCAAATTCGGCGTTTGAACTTTCCTATTGGGTAAACTTTTTCAAAATGCATTCAGCTTTACACTTTTGTTATCACATGTACTCAGCTTTCAAACTTATATTCTAACGTATCAAATTATTAAGTTGTCATTGTTATATGTATACAGTTGATATATTAGTTGAACTCCCAACAAAGGTTTTGTTTCCCGCTAATATCATCACCGCACATTTTCTTCAACACCAACTTGTTTTATATGTCAGTTTATAAATTTTGGGTTAATTGATGGTGTATGAGAATGATTATACATGTTTACTAGAGTTGCTCGGATTATTTACGAATCTAAAATTAAATTAAAATCACAACAAAAGCAAAAACATAAAAAAAATCAAATAATTACCTGCAAACTACGAAATAAGTTTTGAATACATATAATAGTCTGGTTTATAAAGTTTAATAAATCAAAAGGTAAATTTAAAAGTTGAATACACACATAATAGCGAAGCTTTGAAGTAAGTTGTATTTAAAAAAAGAAAGTCCTATAATTAGTGATGAAAAGGTTAAAATCAATTATGTAATAATGGTTATAATTATTATGTCACTTTATAAAACTATTTCACATAATTAAAAAATAAACCTAGGCATCAGGTATGCATACCTTGCTAAACAAAGTGATTGATATGAGTAATGCATGTAAACAATGTTTTAAAATCCGAGTTTTAGTTGACCTGGTGTGACGAGCGGGTCATGGATCAACTGGTTCAACCACCATGTCAACCCGGACCCCAATATATACATATAATATTAAATTATGCATATACATGTATAACAAAACTTGTGTTCCAAGTTTGGGCTTTTGTGAGTCTTAACGATCTGATATTGATATCTCAAATCCATCTTATATCCTTGTTCACGTATACTTATAGAAAAAATAAAATAGATTGAAAAAAGCCTAAAACCGACATAAATCCGGTTATTGCTAAACCTGTCTTCTAACCGATTCAACCGGCTAGGTCAAACAGGGTTTTAAAACACTGCCTATAAGAATACCGTCCCAATCTTCCTACGACACCACCTGAGACCGCACCTTTCGTCCCCTCTATCTCTCATACGTTCGCCCTCTCATACAATCATAGTGTATTTTGTGAATATTGATACGAACAAAATAAGATAAGATAGATATAAAAATAAAAATATCAAAAAGTTGTTTTTTTTTTAATTGTAAGATAGTGAAAAGAAAAGATAAATAGATAATCATCTATCCACACGTAATTTCCTTCCTAAAGCTTCCCTCTATTTCACCACCTACCCGTATGTTTTGGTTAATGAATCCCAACGGCGCACGTGCCCTTAATATATGATGATATGACGCGCCAACGCAGTAATTTGTGACGGCGAGACGAGGCCGCAAGAGCACACACACTCTCACACACAAAACCCTTTTGCTTCCTCCCTTCAATACAGATATTTTAGGTTTAAATCTTTTAACAATCCTATACAATTGCAAATTTCTATGATTATATATCTTGTTTGTTCATAGTTGAATCTTAATCCCAGTTTTTGTTGAATTTTGTTTTCAGATCTTCAGCAGCATTGCAGATCTAGGGTTTTATTAGGGTTTCTGTTCCGATGGCGACGCCGTTTCACTTGCCAGTCACTGCTGCTCAGGTTCGCATATGTTCCTCTTGTATCGGTCTGTATCTACCGACAGTTATTTACTAGGGTTTTGGTGTTTATAGGTGGGAACGTACTTCGTCGGGCATTATTACCAGGTTCTTCAGACGCAACCTGATTTCGTTCACCAGTTTTACAGTGATAGGAGCACGTTGCTTCGTGTTGATGGTCATAACAGAGAGACCGCCACCTCAATGCTGGTACTATATCGTTCTGTATCTACTTAAGCTCCTATTTCGTGTATCCTCAGCTTTCGTCAGAGGCTTAACGACATGATTATCAGTTTTTTCGGTTCTTATCATTGGTGAAATAGCATTTATTTATACAGTGACGCTGGTCTTTACTAATTCTCTGTTGCCTCTTAAAGTCTGCTTTGTTGACTCTTCTTTGAATCGGTATTCAATTTCAGTGGTAGTTTAACTGTTGTTTGATATGTTTGTCAGCTTATCAATGAACAAAATATTGGGAGGTGTTGTTTTGCTGTAAAAAATTCTTACATGTTATCCATGTATTAGGTAACTAGATACTAGCTCATAGAAACTGGTCGGCTTGTTTGATATGTTGGTAGCATTCTGTTGATTATCATACTGACCATGATTATTATTGGGTTGATTACCTGGTATAAGGTTTGAGACTTCATTCACAAGTTTCTTTATGACTGTTGCCTTGCATCTGGATGGCGTTTGTGCCCAATCAGTAGATACTCTTTAGACATTTGATGTTATTCATTTTTTGGTTTGTATGATTCTCTTTGGTCAGTTGGAAGACCGCCTACCATACTGTAACTCCTCACTATCAACGTTTGATTCTATACTATAATTATTCTCATGTAGTACAAGATGGAATTGTTCATGTTTGTGGCTCTTATGTTACCCTCGTATATTGCAGCAAATCCATGCACTTGTTATGTCTCTCAATTACACCGGAATAGAAATCAAAACAGTGCACGCCCTTGAATCCTGGGATAGAGGTGTCCTTGTATTGGTTTCAGGTTCAGCACATGTAAAAGATTTCAGTGGCAAGAGGAATTTTGTGCAGACATTCTTCCTTGCACCTCAAGAGAAAGGATACTTTGTTCTGAACGATATCTTTCACTTCATTGATGACCAGCCAATTCATCATCATCCTGTAGCCTTTATGACTCAAAACGATCTTGTATCCAAGTTGAATGCCTCGACTGCTCTCCGGGAACAAGGTAGTTGGGCATATTACATTTCAATATCATGTATCATTGAATTTCATAACTTATGAATGCAAATATCATGTGCTTAAGATATTAATTTCACCCTGTTTTAATCAAAAGTTTTGGGCCTAAACAATTCAATTATTAAGCCAGAGAATTATTATAATCAATGTGTGTGTTTTAAATGATTATGCATTAGTGATATGCATCAGTGGGGAAAGTCAAGTATTCTATAGATAGTTGCTGGACCAAGTATTTGCTTCATATATATCAAGGGCTGGTATTATGGTGTTTGTTTGACATGTTGATGCTTTTTTTGGTTGCAAAATTGCTTATTCAGCATCAAGCTACATGTCGAATGGTGATATCCAAGCCAGAGATTTTGTGCCATCTACCATAGTTGAAGAAAACGGTACCTTGAACAATTACAATTTCCAAGAGCAACAATTGCAAGCCTCTGAGGCTGAAAGCATTCTTGAAGACAATTATGTTGTGCAGACAAACGGTTCAGTACAAAATTCATTGAATGCACTACAAGATCATATGATTCCTGTTGAGGAAGTTGTAGAAGAGCCCCAAAAGCATACTTATGCTTCCATAGTATGGAATTCATCTTTGTCTGCTATGATTAATGCATTTTACATATCTAATCCTCCATAAACTGACATTTAGCCATTATTGTTTCTGGAAGTTACAAGTTGCTAAAGGGCATTCTGCACCTAGAGAGCAGCCTGTCATAAAGGCTACAGCCTCTTCAGAGCTGAACCATGTGCTGGAGCCCCCTGCACAGCATTCTGCTGGTGTTATAACTATTGAAAGATCTGGAGTTGAGGTGATAGATGATACATCTGCTGTCGACGATGAAGGTACCTTTTAGTATGCTTATCGTTCCTGTGAGAGGGTGTTTTGGATGTGAATTGTGACAAAACCGATTATCCAGGGATATAAACAAATTTACATATTTCCCCTTTATCCTTGTTAGAGTTATGAATTTATATCATTGTATAGTATAGGGACTTATTATGTAAATAGGTCATAGTTGTTTACTATATATATTGTTCCATCGTATGTAACCTAAGGAGGTATGAATGAAATACACGATTGCTCTCTGATTTCACATGGTATCAGAGCCATCATGATTCCTTCTTCCGCTGCCTTTTTCATCTTCTACCTCACATATCTTGTCTTCGTGTCTCCCATTCCGAAGGCTCTGTGGTATTAGTGATTGACACTTTTTTTTTCTAGTCGACTGGAAGTTATCGACTGTTTCTTCACCAATCGATTGGTTTGGTTATCTGTTATTGCTTGTGGTTATCGACTGGTACCTTATTCATCGATTGATTCATTATCTGCTTCGATTGGTTATCAACTTGTGGTTATCTGCATCGTTTGGTTATCTGCTTCGTCGGCTCCCCTAGGGTTATCTGCGCAACCCTCATTCTGCGCAAACCCTCTTTCTGCGCAAACTACCTGCCCTAGCGAACATCAGCTTCGCGAACCTCGGTCTAGCGAACCTCAGTCTAGCGAACCTCAGCTTCACGCGAACTTCAGCCTAGCGAACCAGCCTAGCGAACTTCTGCCTAGCGAACCTCAGCTTCGCGCGAACTTCAGCCTAGCGAACCTCAGCCTAGCGAACCTCTTTGGTTTGCGCCATTTGTTCTTTAGTTGCACTATTTACGGTTCTGTCATTATTTTTCTATCATGAGTGATGTTATTGATCCTCCACCAACCACACAATCATTTTTCATGGGAAATCCGTCAATTACCTCAGAAAAGCTAATTGGGTCCGCTAACTATGTATCATGGGCAGCCTCAGTTAAGATGTGGTTTAAAGGTCAAGGCCGTAGTGATCAACTAATCAAACGTGTGACTGATATTGATGAAAAAGACCGTCCTAAGTGGGAACAAGTTGATGCTCAACTTTGCAACTTATTATGGCAATCAATTGATTCTTCTATTATTCAATTGTTTCGTCTGTTTGAATCGTGTTATGATGTTTGGACTGAAGCATCTGAATGTTACACTAATGATATTCAACGATTGTACACTGTCGTTCACAATATACAAACCCTGAAACAGACAGACAGTATGGAATCTTATCTGGGTCAAGTCTGTGCACTTATGCAGGAATTTGAGGCACTAATGCCCTTTCTAACTTCGAAGACGGAGCAAACTGCCCAACGGGAACGTTTCTTTATGGTTGCTGCTTTATCTGGTCTTAAACCGGAGTATGAGTCTGCTCGACATCAAATACTCACCAGTTCCTCAACACCAACTATGAAAGACACTTTCCGCCGACTACTTAACATGACAGGGAATACGACGGGCCCATCTTCCAATCCATCTGCTTTTGCTGCAAATCCAACTGTCGTTGCAGTTGTCTCAAAGACAAATGTTGGAAGAAACATGGACGTCCAGCAGCTCCACCATCTTTACCCGCTCCACCTGCCAGTTCTGTGAATGTTACTGATTCTACACAAACCATCAACATGTCTGTCTCTGACTATGAGGCCTTCATGCGTTTCCGAGCTACACAGACATCTCCTCTTTCGGCTACTAGCCATATGGGTACTTCTTCTGCATTTGCAACCCATTCTATGGGACCCTGGATCATTGATTCTGGTGCAACCGATCATTTATGTGGTAACAAATATCTGTTCTCTAAGTTGAATTGTTCTACCGTTTTACCTCCTATTACTGTGGCCGATGGAAATAAGACGACTGTGGAGGGTATAGGTACAACGAATCCAAGCACCTCGTTGTCATTGGATTCTGTTTTATTTGTTCCAAAGAGCCCATTTAACTTACTTTCTGTGAGTCGTCTTACCAAATCTCATGCCTGTTCTGTGATATTCACCCCTACTTCTGTTTTCTTACAGGACCTGAGGACGGGACAGATGATTGGCGAAGGGCATGAGTCACAAGGACACTACTACTTGGGTAGTGATCATCACTCCACTGCTGTCAGTACCATCTCACCTCAGTATCTGCATCATCTCTATGGTCATCCTTCTCTATCAAAGCTCAAGAAGATTGTCCCGAGTCTGTCATCTTTAGAGTCCTTAGATTGTGAGTCATGTCAGTTGGGAAAACATACTCGTACTGTGTTTCCTAACCGTAGTAATAAAAGAGTTGAGTCTAGTTTCTCTCTTGTTCACACTGATGTGTGGGGTCCTAGTCGAGTCTGTTCAAACTTGGGTTTCAAGTATTTTGTTACTTTTATTGACGATTGTTCTCGTTCTACATGGTTATTTTTAATGAAAAATCGTACTGAACTGTTTGCTATATTTAAACAATTTTGTAATGAGATACACACCCAGTTTGGCAAGTCTATTCGTGTTCTTCGAAGTGACAATGCTCTTGAATATTTCTCTAAGCCATTCCAGGAATTTATGGCCTCTAAGGGCATGTTACATGAATCCTCATGTCCTCATACCCCACAATAAAATGGCATAGCCGAGAGGAAAAATCGTCGCCTCATTGAAACCACCCGTACTTTGTTATTACACAGTAATCTCCCACACACTTTATGGGCTGATGCGGTCATGACAGCCTGTTATCTAATCAACAGAATGTCCTCATCAGTTCTACAGAACAAAACTCCCTTTTCTATTTTGTATCCCAACCAACCAGCATATCACCTTCCTTTGCATCCTTTCGGCTCTGTCTGTTTTGTTCACCTCTTAGACCCTAGTAGAGACAAACTCTCACCCAAGGCTATCAAATGTGTCTTCTTAGGGTACTCTCGTCTCCAAAAAGGTTACAAGTGTTATTCTCCTACCCTCCGCAAATACTTTATGGTCGCAGATGTTGACATTCTTTGACCACAATCTCTATTATTCTCAGGACTCTCCTCCGTCTACTAAGGTTAATGAGGTCCTCCCGGTTCCAGTCCCCGTCATCCCTCCTGAAGTCCCATCTGAGCCCACCCCACACAACACTGATACTTCTCATACTGACCCGACTCCTCTAAAAACATATCAGCGTCGTAATCGGTCGTCCCATCCGCCTGTATTGCAAGCCTCGACTCTGTATCGATCCCTAAAACGGTAGACGAGGCTTTATCTCATCTAGGATGGAAGACGGCAATGATGGATGAAATGTCTGCTTTACATACCAACGGAACATGGGAACTAGTTCCTTTGCCCCCTGGTAAAAGCAAAGTTGGTTGTTGATGGATATTTACACCAAAGGTGGGCCCTGATGGAAAACTTGATCGGCTTAAAGCTCGACTAGTTGCTAAAGGTTATACACAGAAGTTTGGCCTGGACTACACCGATACTTTCTCCCCGGTAGCTAAAATGACCATGATTCGCCTTCTTCTTTTCATTGCTGCTATGCGCTCCTGGTCTCTTCATCAACTCGATATTAAGAATGCCTTTCTCCATGGTGATTTACAAGAGGAAGTCTATATGGAGCAACCACCTGGGTTTGTTGCTCAGGGGGAGTCTGGACTCGTCTGTACGTTGAGAAAGTCAATTTATGGGCTGAGACAATCTCCCAGGGCTTGGTTCGGAAGATTCATTGCTGTGGTTAAAGAATTTGGAATGCTGCAAAGTGAGGCTGATCACTCCATGTTTTATCGCATCACAAGGGCAAGATGTATCTATTTAGTCGTATATGTTGATGACATTGTAATCACAGGAAATGATCATGAAGGAATTCAACAACTGAAAGACCACTTGTTTAAAAACTTCCACACAAAAGATATGGGCCAGCTTAGATACTTTCTGGGTATTGAAGTTGCAAAATCTAAAGACGAAATCTTCATATCTCAAAGGAAGTATGCTTTGGACATCTTAGAGGAAGCTCATCTAACTGATTGCAAACCGGTAGAATCTCCAATGGATCCTAATGTTAAACTTCTCCCGGGTCAGGGGGAGCTATTAGTTGATCAAGGGAAGTATCGGAGACTAGTTGGTCGACTTAACTATCTTACTGTAACACGACCAGACATTTCGTTTGCCGTAAGTATAGTAAGTCGGTTTTTAAATGCTCCGTGTGATACCCATTGGGAAGCTGCTCTTCGGATCTTAAAGTATATCAAAGGGGCTCCGGGGAAAGGCATACTGTATGAGAACAAAGGAAACACAGAGGTAACCTGCTATACTGATGCAGATTATGGAGGATGTCCATTTAGCAGACGTTCAACCTCGGGGTACTGTGTTTTATTTGGTGGTAACCTAGTTTCCTGGAAAAGTAAGAAACAAACAGTAGTTGCAAGGTCAAGTGCAGAAGCAGAGTATCGCGCCATGGCTAATGCAACTTGTGAACTTCTTTGGATCAAACAATTCCTTGAAGAACTTCGTTTTTGTCCTGTGCCTCGGATGAAACTTATTTGCGATAATCAAGCTGCCCTTCATATCGCTTCCAATCCAGTGTTTCATGAGAGAACTAAACACATTGAGATTAATTGTCATTTTATTAGAGACAAACTTCTTCAGGGTGTCATTGTTACAGAGTTTGTTAACTCAAATAATCAATTGGCAGGCGGGTTTACAAAAGCCCTCAGAGGCCCATGGGTTGAAGATATATATGGCAAGCTCAGTGCTTATGATCTATACGCTCCAGCTTGAGGGGGAGTGTTAGAGTTATGAATTTATATCATTGTATAGTATAGGGACTTATTATGTTAATAGGTCATAGTTGTTTACTATATGTATTGTTCCATCGTATGTAACCTAAGGAGGTATGAATGAAATACACAATTGCTCTCTGATTTCACAATCCTAATTTGAAAGATTGCTGCTACCTACACCACAAGGCACAAGCCTGTCTTTCTTGACACAAGAATGTACCTTTTGGTCATTATTTGTAAGCTTCTTTAATAATCAGAATTTGCCAACACTTAACCAACTTGTTATCTGATTACTAAAACTTTAAACGTCAAAACACAATCTTCTGTAGTCTTTTATTACAGCTGATATTCTGATTATGATCATCCTATAGCACTTAATTACTTTCAAGGCACAAATCCAAGCGCCCTATTGTGATTGATGCAATTGCCTTGTTCCTTTGATAACTATTATTTTGTAATTGATGCATTGGAGACTGTATTATTAACCATGGACCTTGATAACTATGATTTTGTGATTGATGCAATTGCCTTGTTCCTTTGGTGTCTCCTGTATATTCTTTGTGTATATATTGTAATGCATCCAGACCCCTCTTGCCTAGCACATAAATCATAAATGTAGCTGCATATGTATCTGGTTTGCTTATTAATTACATGTACATCGACTTTACTAGCTGAGGTGAAGTCTGTTTATGTGAGAAACGTTCCATCCACTGCTAATGCTTCTGATATTGAGGTGGAGTTCAAGAAGTTTGGTAAGATCAGGCAAGATGGTGTTGCAATCAGAACCCGAAAGGTTGGCGTTTTTGTTTGTCATTTTTTCTTTTTTTGACATTTTTGGATCATAGTCTTGTTCTTTTAGCCTTAAAAAATTCTGATTATGACTAGCATGTCTGACTGCAGGATCTCGATGTGTGTTATGCATTTGTCGAGTTTGAAGACATCACCGGAGTTCACAATGCAATTAAGGTGTGACTTAGTATTGTTATGAATTGCGTGCCTTGTTCATGTTTAAGTTTAGGAAACTTTGTTTTAACGTAGCTTTAAGGTTCTGCATAGGAAAGTCTGTTGGTTTGTATTTTTTAAGTTCCAGACTCTTATCACTTTGACAAAATTCTATTAATTGTGTAGGCATCTACTGTTGAGATTGGTGGGCAGCAAGTATATATTGAAGGAAGGCGAGCAAATAGAAGCACTGCATATCGAGGTGGAAGTATGTGTCTTGCACCTTTTTCAATCTTTAGCCAATTCACGTCAGCTTTTGTCCAATTTTCAATAGAATATTGCATCAATTTCTTGTTGCTTAGGTGCATAGTCAGTATGCTAAGTTGCTAAATTCCATGTCTAGTATTCACTTGACAACTTCAACCCATTTATTCATATTTGGGTCAATTTGAGTTGTTTATAATGTCAAATTTAAGAACTTAGCTAAAAGAAAAATCCTTCCAAAATTAGACAAAAAAGTGTTTATGGGTCGTCAGGGTTGCCTGATCTATTTTAACTTATGATGGCACGTAATGAAAAAAACATGAACTACATTGTAATTCATGTAGGAGGAAGAGGAAGAGGAAGGGGTGGGTACCAAATGGACGGAAGAGGAGGGCGTTTTGGAGGCCGAAACTACAACAGTAGCAGCACAAGAGGAAACGGAAATGGGAACGGAAATGGGTATGATGGCAATGATTTCAGCCGACAAAGAGGAGGCAATGGCTACTATCGGCAACCACCACGCGCTTCTTATTCCAACAACTCACACCATCTTTCTAAAAACGGTCACGTCCCATCTGATTAATGATCGAAACCCCCCATTGGGTTATGTTTTTTCTGGTTCATCCCTACCATTTATAGTGTTGGAAGAAACCACAACATATGTAGCATGAGGTTTTTTTTTCTTAGTATGTTTGTGCTGGGTATACGCATCTCAATATATTTATTTTGGGCTGCCCTTCTCAGTTGAATTTTTGACCTACTACAGTAATAGCATTCAAGTGGTTATATTTATACTCTATATGCCCTCTGTGTTTTATTTTTATTTTTTTATTTTAAAAAACACGAGTTTTTCCGGTTACGGCTCCTTCCTAAGTCGCCAAGCCTTTGGCTCAGATATATGCGGTCTAACCGGTTTTACTCGTGGCGGTTTCCGATAACCAGTTTCACCCGTGGTCGTTTCCGAAGCATCCCTTGGTCGTCCCTGAATGAAACCCTCTTGGGACATGTGCTCTTGCCCTCTCCTAGGGGGCAAGGGATTTACGTGATAGGCAATCCATTCCTTGTGTTGATTTCTTTAAATACTGGAAGTTCAGATTTTAGCGTGTTACGTTTTGATAGAAGAAAAAAGTGTGCATCGGCCATAACATATTGGTCTGTGTTGTTTCAACCTTATTGCTGTACTATAAATACACAATCATGCTTGGTTAGTTGTCAAAAGCACGATAAAAGCTAAATTGTATAGAAGTCATTGATCCTCATCAAGTGATCCTAGTTTATCCAGAGGTTCGTCACTCGCTGCCTTCATCATCAGCTTCCCAGAGAAACTTGGCATATGCAGCAAGAACATGACTGAAACCACATAAGATGAGAATGTGATTAAATAAACTATATTATTACAAAGAGAGATTTTGAAGTAAAACGATTACAGAGGCCGAGTGTATTGTATACATTTGGGTTTCTTTCGACATGTCTTCATTTCTAACGTGGATTCCTTTTAAAAAAGGGGCAATTTCATATATGCCCAATAATACCAGTGCCGACCTTTATATAATATGCACAAGCTCTAGTAAAAGTAAAAGGGGAAATGGTACCTATCAGCGGGGGCAGCTTTGACTGCTTGCTCAAAGTAATCAGAGGCTTTGTTTTTATCGTGATGAAGTTCCCACACTAACTGAGCGTACTGTGAAACCACTTCATAGTCCTTAGGATCGGCTTGTATTGCACGCCAGTAATACTCTTCGGCTCTTTTAAGGTCTCCCTTGGTCTGTCAATCATGAACCAAACATACACAAGTAGATAATAAAAGTTTGTTCTTTTCTAAAATTGGTCTTAAAAGCCAAAAGTATCACAAGGATATGCAAATATTATAACCTGTTGAAGAAACTGGGCATAGTTTCTAAGAAGCAAAGGGTCACAACATTTTTCATCTATCTCCAAAGATTCCTGGAATTCAATGCATTTTATGTGTCATGTCCCATTATCGTTCATAGAAGAACTCTCGTAACTTTTCTTATCGACAAAATGCGACAGTCACGGAAACAACAATGTACCTGATTGGGTGCAGTTGTTTCATTATTCTCTTCCTCTTCATCTATTTCCCACAAAAAGCGTGCATATGCTGCAAGAATATTGCTGCAAACAGTATACACGAATCAAAATGTATATGACATTTTGAAATACAGATTACGGCAAACATAATTTCAAGCTTTTCGGCAGTTTTTAACTTCAAAAGTGATGCAAATTTTCAAGATCTTGAATTGAAATCCTTTAATCAGATTAATATTCTATCTAAATCTCCTTAAAAATTTTGTGTCTCATTAAATGTGATAAATCTCAACTCATTTGCTCCTGAATGCGTATACACGGGTTAGGATTTATCTCAAATTAGTCAAATAACATGTCAAGCGGGACAAACTTGTCTATAGTGTAATTTTATTGTATCCAGAGTGCCAAATCAATTTATTCATAAATCAAGTTATTATTGTGCTACTAGAATTGTTGTTATCAACTTATCATAATTAAACCATTTATAAGATGACTTACGCGTCTTCAGGGGTGGCAAGGACAGCAGCCTCAAAATAACCCAAGGCTCTATCTTGATCATGATGAAGCTCCCATACCAACTTAGCATATTGCATCAAGATTTCACCATCTTTAGGATCTGCTTGTGTAGCGCGAAAATAGTATTCCTCAGCTCCAGTAAGATCTCCGTTTGACTGTCATGCCAGTGAAGTTTAAAATCCATTAAATCGCTTCATAATAACTTGTAAACGCAGATTCCAAACAGCCCGTATCCCCCTTTTTATATTTACTTCTTACACATACATAGTAACATGGCTTCAAAAGGAGTGTTTTGTATGTGCAGAAAGACTGATTATAGTTCTGATTTCTGACTTTTAGGGCAAAAAGAATCATATTTGGAGAAACATGTAACAAGTGGTAGCAAAGAAACCTGACTACTACTTGACTATCTCCAACTGTAATTAAACAGCTATATAATTATATGAATATAACTCATAAAATAGCAATAATCGGGTTCGAAAATGCACATCCAGACACTCCCAAAAGGGTTCCATAATTCATATTCCATCCTTTTTGTTTGCTAGTTTCCACTCTCTATGCATAATTTCAAGTAACAAACTAACAAACAGCAGATCTTAACAAACCACTAACAAATAAAATGAGTTTTGTGCTCTTTTTCAAATTAATTACTGATCAGGTCACTAAGTAATCAAATCTCTTGACACCAAATCATCATAATCAAATCAAATTTTCAAAAATCCACTCAAAACTAGTTATAGCAACTTCAAATTGCAAGTCCCTAAACCAGCCCAAACTAATGAAAAAGTTGTTTTACCTGCAAATGATGAGCATACTTCTTCAAGAACACAGGGTTTGAAGGATCTTTATCCAGCATCCTCTTATAATTGCCCTCAAAATCACCACTCTCATCATTAACACTCAATGGTTTAATAATCTGTTCATCTTCTTTTGCCGCAATACCCAAATTCTCAAATCCATTGAATCCCATTGTCTTCGCAAAACTGAACTCGACATTATCTTGTTCGTTCTTTAATCCGTCGTTCTTGATACTTAACGACCCGTCTTCATTAGCATAAACAGACAAAGACGGCTCTGTATGCAACATTAAATAAGATGCACTTTTTTACCCCTTTCCAATAACGAAAGATTCAAACTTTAGCCTTAAGTATCCTGAATTATTGGACAGAAGTCAAATTTATGAAATGGGATTTATGGCTTCCAAAATTAGATTGAATACAGAATACCACAAGGGAGGCAGCCCGCCGACGGCGGCGGGGGGAAGTGATCAAGTTTGTGCGTAAAGAATAGCCTTTTTCAGTAATTGCGTTTCTATTTGGCTGTTTCAAGTAAGAAGATTAGGTTATATATGGTTGTGTTGAGTGGTGGCGGTGCCGTCGGCGGTGGCGGTTTGAATGAAACAAGTGGTGGAGCTTTCAGAGAAGACTGAAGAGTGTGAGGTGAGCAATTGCAGTTGCTGAGAAGTGATCTTTGGTTATTTTTAATGATTTTTTTTTAAAAAAAAATTTCATGGAGAAATAAAGTAATAGAGAAGATCCACAAAAACAGCTACAAAAGAATAGATTCACTAATTTTCTATTTAGGTTTATTTTTAAGAAAAGATATTTATCAAATTGGTGTATTTTTCATTTTAATAAGTTAATTACATATTTAAAAGTTAAAACTAATATTATTTTAAAATTATTTATATATATATATATATATATATATATATAAACAAACCCAGGTTCCCTCACCCGTCTCCCCCCACATCTGGCCGAACTCCACCACCATGTCGCCGCCAACGGAATCTTCCACCACCCCTTCGGATTCTTCTCTCCCGGTCACCGCCGACAACCATATCTCTACTCACAACCGTTGCCTCTGTATCTCTCCCCCACATCCGGTCGATTCCCCCACCTCGTCGCCACCGTCAGATTTTTCCACCATCCCCTTCGGATTCCTCTCTCCGAGTCACCGCCGGCAAGCATCTCTCTACTCACAACCGTCTCCTCCGAACATCCCTCTCTCCTCCGTCATTGCCAGCGATCCTCACTCTCCTCACGTCGTCGCCGCCTCACATCCCTCCATCTCTCCATCTTGATCTCGTCACCATCGTCTCTCCATCTCTTTCCATTTGTGTACCGTGGTCACTTGTGTAGGGAAGAAGATATATATATATATATAGTAGAGATCAAGTAAAAAGAAAATTAAAGTAAAAAGGGTAAAAAGGATGATTATTTGATCATTTTTCGGTATATATATCAACTGATAATCGTTAGTTTATCATCTTTATTGATTAAAACTAGTTCTTCATCACTTTCTTTTTTATTTTAAATACAGATTTTGAAAACAAAATTTTGGAATAATTTGTTGATGAACAAAATACTTTCATCTAAAAAGTGATGAATAATTTGTTGATGAACAATATATATATATATATATATATATATAAATAAAGCACCAATATGAATTTGTTTAACTAATACTAATTATGTATAATTAATTATAATATTAGTTTTAATTATATAATTAACCTATTAGAATGAAAAATAAACCATTTTAGTAAATATGTTTGAAACTACACCATTTTGGTAAATAAGTTTTGTAAATACACTTCTTTGGTAAAAAACTCCCAGTTTTGCTTTTAGTTTGATTATTAATATATTAATAAGTATCTTACTAAGGTGTTTGTTTAAGCTTATTTTTTTGGCTTATTAACTTATGAGCTTATTATTTAAGTTTATCATGTTTTATGTGTTTGGCTAAGCTTATGAGCTTAAGCTTATTAGCTTATTTTTATAAAAATAAGCCATTTTTCATAAGCCATCTTGAACTAGCTTATTTTCTTTCTTATGAGCTTATTTTTACACTTTTACCTTTATACCCTCTTTTTGGTTATTTTACATTAATAAGCTAATGTAAGGAAGCCCCTTTTTGGTCATTTTCCACCTTTTTAAAGGAAGCTTATTAACTCATAAATTATAAGCTAATCCAAACACTTTTTTCTCTCAAAAGCTTATAAGCTCAAAAGCTCTTAAGCTCATAAGCTTAAGCCCTCAAAAAAAATGCTTACACAAACACCCCCTAAGCATTTTCTAGCTTACCCTTACACTTTGAAAATTAATAGTGTACTAACAACATATATTATTAAGTATCTACATCTTACTTTTCTCATATATTGTTTCTGACGGATGAAGTAATATCATCTTTGTAACAACTTATTTTAAAAATTCATTTCAAGTCATCGTATTTGAAAGTTAACAATGTAGTAGCAATGTATATATTTTCCCTAGTTGGCTCATCATTAGATTGACGTCATGCCTATGACAACGTCATCCTATTATGACCTGACCCCCTCGTCATAACTCATAACAGGGTCGTCATGCCTTTCCATTGAGAGGATAACTAACATAGTGTTAATTTTCATAAAAAGCATAGGTTAAAATAATAGGTTCAGGCATGAATGTATGATAACGGATAGTTTTATCATGAATTAATTATGAGTAATTATATTAATGTAACGGTTAGTTATAACAGTCATCTTTATAGATATTCTAACCATGTTACATTTTTATGGAAATTTGAAAGGTTCGCTAACTAAAAGCACACAAAAAAGTAAATGTTACGTTACTTTGAGATATTGTTATCCTTGTATACATTTTGAGGACCATATTTAATCAACGTAGATATTGCCCGTCTGACTTTGACTTTTTCTTCAATTTTGACTAACAGATTCATGTGATCATGCCATGTTGGCACCAATGGAGGCATGACAGGTTGCCATGTTAAACAAAGACAAAACCTTTTCAATTGGCATTCGCTCGTCATGTGTTTTAATGTTTCAACGCTTATCATTTTATGGTATATAAGTAATTCTTATAATTTCACTATAAAAGATTTAAAGTTTGCTTGAAATTGAGGGGGGAGTTTGTGCACATAAATTCTAATGTATTTGAAGTAGAGTTATAAACAAGTCGAATTTTTATCAAGCTTAATAATACGCTTGAAATATATAACAAGACGATCTCGAGATTATAAGTGTTTGAATCAAACTGTTATCGAGTTTTTTTGTGCTTAATATAATATAAATGTGTATTTATATCTATACTACATTATCAACCATTTAAGCATTTTGTTAAACTCTAAAATTTTAATTATTTTTAAATTATTGATTTACTCATTTACCTATCATACAAACTAAATGGAAACTACTAAATGAAATAGAGTTAATAAGATTCTTATATTCTATTTTAATAAATAAATCTTCCATATTTAAAAAATCAAGTCAATACAAATTAACATAATTATTATAAAAATGTTTTTATTACCAAACCTCCATTTTAAATATTCTTATTATATAATAAATATTTTAAATTGAAAATGTGTATAAGTAAAACACATAAATCTACATAACCTATAACTAGAATGTATTAACATTAAATGTTTTTTTAATAGTTTATATAATCAAAATAAAATAGATAATTATCCACTAGTTTACTCTATTTTATTAATATCTTAACCTTAAGTAGTTTTAAATTGGGAAAATTGTATAAAAATGCAATGAACTTTGTTTTAGTTACTATAGTATATAACCAACTTTAAAATTTTAAAATAATACAATTAACTTTTATAATTTTCTCATTTTATGCAAATAACTTTTTTATGTGTCTGTTGTTTAGTTACCGTTGTATATAATGAACTTTGCCATAACTTTCATATTATACAATAAGTTGCATACTATGTGAGAATTATGAAAGTTGATTGCATAAGACAAAGTTCATTATGTTTTAATGCAATTTGTCCATTTTAAATTACTAGTTTACATCTTGTATAAATAAAACTAAAACTAAAACTCTCAGAGAAAATCAAATTAGATTTTTATATATCATATTAATAACTATACCTTCAATTACAAATAGAATATGAGTAAATTGTATGAAAATACGTTAAACTTTATTTTAATTACCATTGTATATAACTATCTTAAAATTCTCTAAAACAAAATAATTAATTTTCATAATTCTTCAACTGTATGCAAGTTGTTGTATATTATGAAAATTATAGCAAAATTTTTTTGTATACAATGGTAATTACATAGCAGATATAGAAAAGGTTGTTTGCATACAATGAGAAAATTATGAAAGTCGGTCATATTGTTTTTAAAAACTTAAAGTTGGTTATATACAATGTTAAGTTATCCATTATATAACAATAAACTTTTCCTTAATTTTCATTGTATATACAATGAGATAATTATAAAAGTTGTTTGTATTTATTTTTAAAAAATAAAGTACGTTGCATGCAATGATAAGCTATGCAAAATTTATTGTATTTTCATGCAATTTACCCTATTTTATAAGTAATGAACTTTTTTTCTTATGTTATTGTTTTCCAAACTTATTAAAAAAATTAATAAACTAGTTGAAGGGGAACCGAAAAATAAAGGAAATGAGATAAAAAAGAAAAAAATAGACATGTTACTAGATGAAACTTATTCGTTGTGATTGTATTATGCGAATAGTTTTTTTTTAACAGCGAATTTAGTGGGCTGGGTCCGTAGTGACATTCATATAAGGTAATATGCAAACTCCAAGCCATGCACCATGAGAGAGTAATACCTCCCACCATTTTTTTTAGAAAAACCCCACACTGCCCAGACTCGAACCCAAGACCTGAGCTATGGGGTAAAACCCCTATACCACTGGGTTGCGCCTCAATAGTTATTATGTGAATAGTTGAATACCATACCCGTATGTCTTAAAAACGAAAAAGTTATTGAGTAAAAATTATTCGTTATTATTGCATTGCGCAAGTATCATGCTAGTCTATATAAAACTAAATTTACAAATTTTATTATTTATTAGGCTTAGTAGTGGTCAAGTTTTGCTATAGTTTTATACTTAATACTTGTATTTGGAATAATATTGGTTAAAATTTGACCTTTTCATTCGTCGTTCATGAATAATCATCGCGCCGAGGCAGAGATTGGTAAATACTCTATTTTATGTATATTTTTTATAAAGTAAATCCTCTATTTTTTAACTTTTATATATATTAAGTATTATATATATTATTAGAAAAGCGATTCTACTAGTTACCAACCTTTATATTTTTTTTAAAGCAAGTAATCTACCTTTTTACATTATATATTAGGTATCATACTACTTACAAATTTTTAATATCTTCTCTAAACTTTTATATTATTTATAATATAAAAAAATATGATAACTATACACCTCATAAATAATTACGTGACTCAAAATGACTGACATTAGTTTGTAGACATTCTTTTTTTCACCGGCTTAACAATTCCAGATCTCTACTTTCTCCCACAAGAAAGTTTTCTTAATGTTAAAAATAGGCAACCCTAAATCATTGCCAAATCTGATTTTATTGTTTTTTTTTCAACAAACTAAACAAAAGTCCTTTGTGAAAAGGACATATTGCATAAAAATGTAATGAATTTTGTCTTAGTTCTCATTGTATACAACCAATTTTAAATTTTTAAAAGTAATACAATTAACTTTTATAATCCTCTTATTGTATGCACACAACTTTTTTATGTGTCTGTTGTTTAGTTACTATTGTATACAATGAACTTTGTCATAACTTTTATAGTATACAACAAGTTGCATACAATGTGAGGATTATGATTTATGAAAGTTGGTTATATTTTTTTTAAGAAATTAAAGTTTATTATATATAATGGTAAATAAGACAAAATTCAATGTGTTTTGTGTTTTAATGCAATTTGTCCTTGTGAAAAAGTAGAGATCTAGAAGGGTTAAGTTGACAAAAAAATGGATACCTAGAGACTAATGTCAATCAATTTAAGTCACGTAACTATTTATCAAGTTTCTTGGTATCGTTTTTTTATTTATTTTAAGAAATAATATAAAAGTTACGAAGATATTAGTAAGTTATAAAAAATATGATACCTAACGTATAAAGTAAAAAAAGTATAGTAATTACTTTTGAAAAAAATATAAAAGTTAGTCACTTTTCAAATAACATAACATAATGCTTAATATATATAATAAACAAAAATAAATTACTTTAAACTTTTAAAGAAATGTAAAGTTAGGAACTAATAGTCATTTTTATCACAATTTTTTTTTATGAAAAGTTAGAACTTAAATAATTAATATATGTATTTATTAAATGAGGGTACCCATAAATACATGCTTCTATATACACTATGTAACTAACCTTGCTACTTTGCTAGAGATGGATGCTACTATTTTAACCTTTTTATCCTTAATATGTTATATTAATCGATTACAGTTTCTAATACATGTTATATACTCAAATACATCTAATCACATAGGTTAAATTAAACTACAGAAGGGTTCCAAATAATCTCACCCATATATTAATTCATATAGTAAAATTAAAAAGAGAAAAATTCACAAAATAATAATCAAGTTTGAAAACTATTTTACCAATTTTAACCACCCATTTCTTTCACATTGTGAAATTTTCTACGATTAACCTTTGATAGAACAAAGAAAAAATTGGCAAATTAAGAGATTTGGAAGGACCGAAGTTGGGGGATTTGTTTGTTTTTGGGTCAACTCCAAGATGACAAAGTAGAACAACATCCACCCACAAAGGACAAACTAACCTTCAAATATGGTGTTATGCATTATTTCGGTAACAGAGACAAATTGACAAACAAGATCACGGTATACTTGCGCCAAAAACAAGCCCATTTATTCGCTCTAAAAAACCATTTGTTTCGACCAATTTTTGACTCGTTTATTTTCGTGTCGAGTTCGAGTGGTGTCACTTTTCATGTCCCGAGAACCCTCCCATGTGGCAACTTGTGCCGATAGGCACCGCCCCCCGCCTCTTTTGGTACCGTCCTTCAATGGGTTTTTTTTTACGCAACCATCCTATTTAGGGTGCAGAGTGAGAAGATTTGCTAAGAGAGTTTGAGATAGTGTGTGAAATGAAAAGAGTATAATTCTTGCCAATCTTTAAAACTTAAGAATATCAGATTATTCATTAGATTTGTGAATGCAACTAATGACACTACACATGCAAATAATTTAAATGAATAAACGTTGAAATAACTAATTTAAATAGTTTACGAGTATTATATTTTTTGTTATTATTTTTAAGGTGCAACGGCCTTCGCCCTTCGGTATTCCCATAAGGGATCATTAACATCGGTTCGTTGGTACTCGATAGCTCATTGAGAAACATGCCTTTGTACTCTGTAGCTTCAGCCGTTGGTTATTGTCAAGGTTCTAAAAAACGTAAGGTGTGGCGTAACGGCAAGGTCAAGCCTTAAGCTTTAGGAGCCATGACGTTTTTTAAGGCGACAATTTTGTATATACTTTATAAATATTTATATCCAATTTATCATTATTAATATACAAATTATATAAAGTTGAACAAATTAGGAGCAAAGTAACATATACAAATTACACGATACAAATTTATAGAAGTTCAATACACGCGCGATCGCAAAATGTATATAAAAAAAGTCAAAAAATTTTTACAAAAAATATTTTCTGTGCGCCACGCCTTAAAAAATTCGCCATTTGGCGCGTAAAGGTGTGCCTTATGCCGCATTGTCTTGCGCCACGCCTAACCCACCGTCAAGGGCTATTTCTTAACATCGGAGTCGCACATTGACGCTGCCATGGCGCGTATTTTAGAACCATGGTTGTTGTGATCTAATTGGAGTCGGAGATCAAGAAATCCATTATGATCCCAATTATCATCGTCAAAGTGACTCATTTAGTAAACAACCACAAATGAAACCAATAAACGGGTCCTCAATTATAAACGGGCCGGATTTTGTTGGATTAAATTGTAAAAAAGGAAAAGAGAGTTCGATTGTAAGTGGGCTGGAGCTCCGGGAAAAGCCCAAAATCAAAGGAAAGATAAAGAGGTCTTGTTCACTTGTTGGTGACTTGGTGTTCCCATTTATATCCGGGCTCAGAGCCCGTTTCAAAGCCCAACCACAAACCCGGAAGCTCGATTGTCAATTTAAAACCTAGTGCATCTTTGCCAAGTTCGGTTTGGTTAAAATCTAAGATGGGTTCGTCAACACGTGGCGATGGCGATAATGGGGAGAAGGTACCATTAGATGATGATGTGTGGAGCTCGGTTTTGGATGGGTGGAGATTGGATGGCAACAAGGAAGGCTTACGGTCAAAACTCGAGAGGTGGAGAGGGGAGGTGGTGCCGTTGTATGACCATGGATACTAGTCAAGAAGTATCGGTCAAAGAGTGGTGGACACACACGAGTACGACAACATAGTGTGGCTGAAGGGCCAGGCCTGTTTTAGGCCTGTTATGTCAACTTTCTCCCATCCCTAGCCTTCTTTGTTTTCTATTTTTCGAGATAAGTAGACATATGTTAACTTGTTCATGTATGATTTGGGTGCTATGGTTGATGATTTGTGCGAGTGTTCATGTTTGTGTGTGTGTTATGTGTTCGTGTTTCTTCATCTACGTGTTCAGTTCAATGATTTGTGTGTGATTTGAGTTTATAGTATCATTAATCATATCTCTATGATTCGGGTGGAATTAAATTGGATCAGATTTATTTGTTCTGCTCACCCTTTATAGACGCTTGCAAATATCAATATAACATTTGAAACAAACAACTTTTACTCTCAAAATAAAAATTATAATGAAACATTAAAATCCCCTTGGGAAGTTTGACTTCAAATTTTTTTTTTATCATGGAACTTATGCCATAATTAAATGTCTTATCCAAATACCAAGCTACACCAACTCATGGGGGTAAAATGGTCAAAATAAAATAAAAGAAAGCCAAAAATTTCAATACTAGAAAATTAGAAGTAAAAAAATTATTTGCATATAATGAAAGGATTATGAAACTTGATTGTATTGTTTTTTTAAAAAATAACATTGATTTTATACAATGATAACTAAGAATAAGACGATGTAAATCTTTGTACTTTATCTTTTTCCCTATTACATGACGAAATATGGAATCTCTTCATTTCCTTTATTTTTTTAATTTTAATATATGTTTTGATTTAAGTAAGAAAATTTAATAAGACGATGTAAACTGTATTCTTGTAACAAACATGACTACATTTTTATGTAGAGTATTTAACGGTTGAGACATTATATCATTCTACTATTTCCTCCTACTCACAAGATTAAAACAAGTGTTAAAGATAATGAAGAGGTTGAGAAAAAAGAATTAGTGAATTTCACATGTAATCTTATATTAAATAGGTATAAAGAAATAGTAAAACGCTATATTTTTTACGGTATATTGCTTTATGTTTACAAAAATATATTGTAATTAATAAGGGGGTGGGGCATAGAAACGATGTTATCGATCGAGACAGCTGTTAAGAAATGAGTAGGAGACTACTCTCAATCAAAGATTTATGGCGAATGTCTTCTGAATGCTGGACAAAAGCAAATATATTTATTTTTATTATTATTTATTATTTATTATTATTATTATAAGACCTTCCATCTCTTTCATTTTTGTATCCATCTTTTAATTATAAATTCATTATCTGTTTGAGTCATAATAATTAATTTAACCCCAAAAGAATTATAAATAAACCATATTATATTACTCCTATAACATCTGATGTCCTGCTTTAACGTAATTAGATATTGTTGTTGTTATATATTATTCTTATAATAGACATTATAAACTTCAGCAATGTCGTTAAATAGATTGTGTACGTTAGCACATTTGTATCTTAGACTTATATATGTAACTAAAACAAGATATTATAATGATACATGTCATTTTTTTATAATAGCGCATCATTAATTTCTAATTAATTATTTTAACAAATTACTGTCATCATAATCTTACTTGGTAATTATGCATTACTTAATAATTATCTATTACTTTTATATTTACATAAAACTTTCAATAACTTTTCGTTAACAACCCTTAATTAAGGTATTGGGTTAATCGAGTTTTGATTTATTAATTAGGTCGGTCGGGTCTATTTTTAGGTTAAATTGCAGGACTTGAATTTACAAACAAATTGAGATTGTGTGCCCAACGTTTAGACCGATATACAAGTGGAGAATCGAACGTAAGCGATAAACATATTGTTATCTACGTTCTCAATGTCTTAGTAGTACCAAAATACATAAGAATTATTATATTATCCGTGTGCTTGTGTCTTTATGGTTAAGTAATTTTGTTTATCAAAGAGTTTATAGTCTAGCGATATCAGATGTATTGAAAAGGTGTTCCTTTTAGATATAAGTAAAAACACTTAAAGTACATAATGATCCAAAAATAAATACAAGATTAGAATATAAATAGTAGGTTAAAAGAGTCACACGTTAATTAATTGTTTAAGCAACATTTACTACTTGCATCTTTTTCATTCTTCAACCTAATATGTAATTATTTATCATATAAATTTGTATAAATACAAAAGGCCGTATCTAGGTGTAACGCCCCAAAAATCAAATTTGAAATATTAAGATCAAACACCTATAAGTGTTCGCATCTCAAAGTTTAACATAAAAACGGAAGCAATACTTGATTGAAAAACTGATGTATCACTAGATACGCACAGAAATACTAACATAAGTTTGGTATAAAAAACTTGATATTTACAAACCAGACGTTAATTTCAAAGAGTTTATCAAATGCTAGTCAAACCGAAGCTTTGCCCTTGTCTTTGTAAAAACCTGCAAAACATTTTAAAAATAGTATCTGATAAGCTACGAGAGCTTAGTGAGTAAACCGGACTAAACATCATATAAACTCACGTATAAAATCATATGAAGATAATACACGTATGTCTGGCAAACAATGCTAGCCTCTAGTTCTAGACCCAGGGCAGCAACATGGGTCACAGTACTGTACCATAATTGAGCCTTACTAGACTTAGCAGTAAGCACCCCACCTCTGAGATTTACTACACATAGCAGCAAGCTTATACACATATGAATAACATGACATGTCAGTAATCTGATATAATAGCATACATGCTGCATATATAAAGTGAAGTCTAGAAGACTCACCTTATAGTCTGTAATGTTATATAACAGTCCACAATCGATTGTAATCTAGTGAACACGCCAATGTAAAATCTCTACATGAAATAATACCAGACAAATATATCAATCATAAATTCTGTTGAACTTAATAACTGAACAAAACACTAGGCACGCCCGTGCCTCCTACCCAGGTACCCTCGTGCCTATACCCAAGTACTCCCGTGGTCTCAAGGCACAATCTGGGCCTTTCTAGAACAGGGCACGCCCGTGCCTTACAGGTACGTCCTGAGGCGCGGTTGGATCATGAGGGGCACGCCCATGCCCTTCAACTGGCAGCGGCAGTTCACCAACTGAACATGCTGTCTCCGGCCAAAACACCTCCAAAACTCAATTTTAATACATTCTAATGCTACTGGGGTGTTTTCCCACACCCCAAACAACTTTTAAACAAGTAATAATCACAATAACATGCTTAAATCCTTGATTCACCATAGAATCAACTAAACCCCACTTAATTCAATTAATAGTAGTTAGAAACTCTTACCTTATGCTTGTATGATTGCTGGAATCCTGTTCTAAACTCTTGCTTTGCTATTTGCTCAAAGAAAAATGAAATAGTTGGTGCTCTAATCTTGAATTCGTGAGTTGCAGAGAAAATATGTGTAAACTTTGACTTCTATGGTCAAAGTTGGCATTATATATATATATATATATATATATATATATATAGGTTTCAACTATTTGCATAACTGGCCCCTGCACTTAATCAATTTATAAATTGACGGTTTTAGCCCTCTAGTTTAAAACCACATCTTATTACGTATATCCATTTATAACGTGTGTAACACTTTGTACCTTTCTTGCATAAACTTAATAATAAAATTCTGGTTGTTACAACTCTTCCCCACTTGAAATGATTTCGTCCCCGAAATCAACTGCCGAAGAGTTCTGGAAATTACTCATCATAATCTGTTCAGGCTTCTATATGTAATCTGATCCTTTCATATGCTTTTTCCGGTCCTTGACCCATTTACTCTATTTATTATAGATTTAACTGCTAAACATCTTCTGAGATATAACCCACGAAAGGTGTTCTGAATTTATAACAACTCTTCTGATAACTCTGATCTATAAACTGCCCTTCCCCTTATATACAATAATTTCTGAATTACTGATCACGTTTTCCCACAATGCTACTGCCAATGATACATATTCCCCCATTAAGACTGATGTGGCCATTTCTGTTTATCTGTATAACCCTTTTTTTATTCTGAGCGTCAAACGATCTATTACATATCTTCTGAATTTGTTCAGTCTTTCACTGTATCATTTCTGTACTACCCCACGCTTCCTGACCCACGTCACTGAATGCACTGAAGTTTGGCAGTAATATCATACAATTTCATACGTTGGCATCCCGGTGCTGAACTTGCATCTGTTGTATTACGAAACTCTGTCAAGCAAATACGTACCCCAGTTTTCTTCTGAATTAACAACACAATCATATGTTTCCCATCATCTGTAAATTCCTTTCATTCTGACTGTACTAAGATAAAAACTTATCCCTCATCTCAATATGAAGTCTGTTCTAGATTTTGAAAATAAAATTGGCATCCCTGTCTAATTCAGTAGAGACTGATGTACTACCATAAGACACAATTCCTTTCACACACATCTCTGCTAACTGTTCTGAATAATAAGTTTCTCTAATAGAAACAAATTATACACCTTTAATTATATTTCCCCACTTGTCTGACTATACCTAGTTTCACCTCCAGCTATCAACAATCCTTTCTTAAGTATTTACACCCTTTATTAACTTCTAGCTACATCATCATTATAACTTATGAACTTCATATAGATGTGTCTTATACGCATTCCCATAATCTGGTACTCATATATGATCATATTAATATATCACGACTGTTTTTAAACTGATTAACTACTTGTCTCCTTTTATCCCTTCTTTCTAATACTTTTCACCTTTGATCACTTTTCACTGAACTATTCTTATCACCTCTGAATAAGAGTAACGTAATTGCCACTTAGATAATTAATTCATACAAGTATTATTTCTGATTTCCTGTTCAAACTGTCGGCTATATCATTAGCCTTACCCTGAATAATATAATATTCTACTCATAATCCTTCACTGATTCTGACCAGTGTTTCTGTTGCCTTTAAAGGTCTATCATTCAACAGTTATTTCTAACTTTTACAATTTCGTGTAAACAACATTTCACATATAAACACATATTCTCATCATACTGTAACACCGTGATTTTGAGAACCAAATTTTTGTTTTTAAAATACAACTTAAGATTTCAAACTGCGTGGGTTTGACTATAAATAGAACAATCAAACCTATTTTATAATTTCAAAATGCAGCGGAAGTAAAAACACGTGGCAACCTATATAAACATTCAAAATGATGCCACAAACGACAGTTGGTGTTACGGAATACATAACCGGCTGACCATTATCTTAAACAGACATAAACATAGTTCAACAGAGTTTAAACATAAAAGCAGTGTTCCTCCCAAAGCAATTAACTACCCGCAGGCTCCCGATCTCACTGAGGATTACCTGCACATGTGGATTGTAGCATCTGTTAGCTATAATAGCTAGTGAGTACCAAATAGCATGCAATCAATATAAGTACCTCACATATCATCAATCATGCTCAGATAGTTCTATCCTAGCATCTCGCGATGAGCTGGCGTAGTCAGGAGGTAGCATATCTTGCAGGGGAGCTAACCCGGCTCAATGCACCAAACTGGGGTACCAGACACATCAACCGCGCCGGTGGGGGAGCTGTTAAGTGTCCACCGTTGCGTTTTGGAATCAATAGATTCCTCTGTTGTACATCATAAGCCATACCCGAAGAGGACAATTTTGTCCTTAAGTAGAACAGCTTTGTTCTTATGTTGACAGCTTTGTCCAGGACAGCTTTGTCCATAAGATTCGGACCAATCACAAACAAGTAATCTGATTCAATCGAATCATCAATCAATGCGCGCATATACTCAATTATCATCATAGCATACACCTAATCAAGTGCATACTACATTGTGTCAACATGGTAAGTTCTAGCATTATCATGCAATCCTACACTTAAACAAGTGCGTGTACAAATCATGGTATACAATTCCGTGCTCATTGTTAATATATGTTATAGGTATATTAATTGTTATGTCATTCGACACTCACCTGATAGGCTAGAATAAGCAAAGACCTTGCTTTGGCACACACGGATTGTCAATTCAACCTATAATACCAAGACTTACGCATCAATCATTTGAACACTCGAGGAACGTCTAGGATACTTGAAACAATACCCTAATGATGCTATTTTACCATTTATTAACTAACTATAGCAACCCAAGCAACAACACTCGAACACATAGCACAAAACAGCACATTAGGCTGTGTACAGGGGTGTCGCGCCGCGACCAGTCTGCAGAACTGCAGCTGGTGCTTGTTTTCTGCACAGCAACCCCATTTTGGCTCATTTCAATTCCAAATCAATTTTGGTAAAAATCTAGTGTTTCATAGGACCATTTGACACTTGTGGAAGCTTTCTAACATCAAAAACTCCTATCCAATTAATTCATACAAAAATCACAATTAAATGGACAAAGACGTGCGCATAATGGCCAAAACTTGGTGTAGACCAATTCCAACACTTTCAACACACCATATACACCTAATATGATGTATTGAAGGTGTTGCAACTGACCAAAACCTTTAAACTCTTTGTTTGGTATCATTTTCCAATTTCTTGCCTATTTATGGCCTATTTTTCACTATTTTAACCAATTCAAGCAAAACAACCATTCCAATTCAAAACCAATGTTCTAATCAATTCATACAAGTCATATGAACCTATTAGAACCTTAAAAATCAGTTCTTGATGTGTAAAAACAGATTTAGGCCATTTTGACCCATTTAGGCTAAATATTGGATTTGTGCATAAACACCACTTCTAATGCACCAATTGAGTTCTAATCAATCCTAACAAGTTATAAGATCAATTAGAACACTAAATTTCAGTTCTTGAAGGTCAAAATCAGTTTGACCCATATTTGACCAATTTTGACCCATTTGAGCCAAAATTCAAAACTCATTAAGAACACCACTTTAATTCATGGAATTGATTCCTATACACTTATAAATAATATTAGAACCTATTTCAATCATCAATTTCAGTTCTTGATTGAAAAATCACCATAACCCATCAAAACCTAAAATTTCAAGAACATGAAGAACTCTAGCATGAACAAGGATGAATTGGCACTTACAATGATCAAAGGATGTTTAGGAACTGATCTTGGAGTGATTCTAAGCCTTAATTCACTGCTAGAACAAAGTTTAGTAAGTTTTCTTTCAAAACCCAAAAATCAAGAATATGGTGTTTTCATGGAAGGAAGCTTACAATGAAGGTTGGAGATGATGAAGATGAAGTTCAACAGCAGATTATAACTTGATTTGGCACTTGAATCCAGCAAGAATTAGATTGACACTTGAATCTTCAATGAATTCCTTCAAAGCCAAGAACACATGAGATAGGAACAAAGTCTGTGTTTGTGTAAATGGCTGTACACGTGAATTAGCTGCCATGTGCCCACTTGTGGGTTATTATTATCCACAAGTGGGTATTTTGTTCCCCTTTCCAACTTACAACTCATCTCTCGTTTAACCGTTTCAACTAACGAGGATATTTTTGGAATCCTCGTTTGAAACCGTTCGATATTTTATAATCTTTATCTATATTTATTAATATTTTTAATAACCCTTTTATTTATTATTTTTCATATTTTATATCATTTCCTAGAATATATATATATTATTTAATTAAATTAAATAATTGACGTACCATATTCGGACACGTTTAAGCCGTTTTGAGGATGTTACACATACCATACTGAATGCTACCGTAGCGCACTAGCGGTAGTCTTACACCCACCTATGAATGCTATTGCGGCGCACCAACAATAGTCTTACATCCACATATCCACCCACTATCGAGGTGTAGTCCTCACGTATCGTATAAATAACATGCCACATATACTACTATCAGGTGCGAATCTGTATATTCATTCTCATATGATTAAACTGTCTAGAAGTGCAAATAATAATTTTGCCCCTCTGCATTCATTCTGACCAATGTACCAGGTATCACACATTGCTATCATCTCTTCAATCAATTTAGGTAGTGCAAACTGTTGCTTCACATAATTTCTGTAAATAATCCCATACAACTGTTGATTTACTGTCGGGTTCTTTAGCGGCTCCCAATTCATCACCTTCTCTATTTATCAGAATTCATCTCGATCCCATTTCTGCTAATAAATTATCTAAAGAATTTCATCCCTCATATCTTGAAACTCACCTTGAAAACTTAACATATAACTATTTTCTACTCTGTGTCACTAAAACTTTTCAAACATGATTTTCAGTATCTGCTAAACCCCTGAAATAAATACGTATATCATTTATGAACACAATTACTATCATACTTAACATTGGCCTATACACCCTATTCATTTAATACATAATCACTGCTGGTGCGTTAGCAAGGCCAAAAAGCATCATAACCACTTCAAAATACCCAACCATTAACGGAACACAGTTTAAGGAATGTCATCCCTTCTGATCTTAGGCTGAAGAAAATCCGACCTTGAGTCAACTTTGACAACCATTTTACCCCTTTATAACTGGTCAAGTAATTCACATATTTTGTATACCGGACATATATTCATGATCACTTTATTGAGCCCACAATAATTAATACACATAACATAAGTACACATCATGAAATGCTACTGGGTCTTATAAACCCCCACATATAATAATTCTTGAAATCATTTCAATAATTCCTGTATCTCTGAAAGAGCAAGTCTGTACGTAGTTCTCGTAATCAGTGAAGCTTTCAATACCACACAAATTCTAAACATACTCTGTCTGTCTGGCAGTAACCTTGGCTATTTCTTGAATTACCTATCAAGATACTCACATACTACTTTCATATCTTTCTAGCTCATTTGGTCCTCTAATGAGTTAATATTTATAACATAGGTTGAGAAAAATAATGTACCCATACTAAAGACACTTCCCAGCTTTCGAAACTGTACACTCGTATAACCTACTTGTTTAATTTTAGCATATATAATTAGTTCTTCCCACTTGGGATATGAACTCGTATCACTTCTGTTCACATAATATCATAACCTGGTTAAAATTTAACTAGTCCATTCCAACTACTATTCGGAACTCACTCATATTCATAGTTACAAAATATTTCTCACTCGTACTTCAACCAATAACACAAAATCTTCTTTGATTCTGCCTCCTTCAACAATTTATTATCTAAGAAAAGTACATACCGGTTCTACATAATTTACATACATAATAAAAGAAACCTTACATCGTTTCCACTTATTTATTTAGTATCTCTACTGACAAATTCCAGCTAGTTAGGACATTATGAGGACTCATGCCCGTACTGAGCACAATCATAACAAAACTTTCCCAAGGATAAACAATCCTTATAATTATGTCCTACTTCTCCACACATATAACAACCTTTAGTTTTATACTTACACTGGCCCGTATGGTTCTTACCACAAGTCTCGCATCCTGTTCTTCTATGGGATCCCTCGGCTTTTATCTCCATTTTATCTTCTTTTATCTCGTTAATCATTTCATCCTTCAATATATGAAATTCTTCTCGGACTACACTTCGTATCTCATTCTTCATTTCAGTCATAATGGACGGCATAACTGTTTTAATACATTTTTCAAACTCATCCGAGACGACACCCCTAAGGTGTTTGGTAGGTATGGCTCCACGCCTTTCCCCATAAAGGGAAATATAGTCTTCAACCTCCCCTATGGTAACCATGTCAGGGTTTCCTTCATTTCTTACTTCATTTTCTGTTCTAGAATTCGCATTAGGATCCATTACACTGTAACAAAACAATTCTTGATTAGTCATAATCTCAATCACATCTCGCACTATTATACTTGCCTTTATTTCACAAACACTCTACTCATTTACCGTCTTTAAATAATATTGTAGATCATTCCAATAGATACCTCTTTCCACTTTGTTTTAGCTTACTTTCCTTAGTTCTCATAATAACTTTATGTACATGACATCTGTAAATTTGCTTTATTACCACTCCTTTTTACAATTAATCTTGATAATGACTCTTATCTGATCATTTCTTTGTTCCCTGATCTGTTCTATGACTCATACAACAATATATGGCATAAACTCTACCTCACCACTTTACTAAGTTTTCTGCACCGAATTCTTCAGATGTAGGTTCTGATATTTAACAATTATATCTGGGGCTCAAACACCCTATCATACTATATTCTTATAAGAATACATTCACTTGTAACACTGATATTTATCCCTTCGTGTCTGTGACTAAAATCACTCTTAGGGTTATACACTACTCTTGAACCTCTTGTATATATCATTCTGGTAGTATAGATAAAGCATTAAAGCAAAAGGTGGCTTTATCACACTATCCTATATAACAAACAGTTACTTGTATATCCACATATCAGTACACCCATCATCAGATCCAAAGTATTTCTATACATACTAAGGCATTCTACATATACTCTAAGGTGTACTACCTTTACAAGTACCCCTCACCCGATTCACAAGACTCCTCATGATTCCATTAAGTTCCAACATGTATCATGTGTTTGTAATAATATGGGCCCTTATATTACCCTAAACACATTACACACGTTTGATCTTAACTTTATCACAAAAATTCCCGATTCACAGGCTTAGGCCAAAGTTTATACATCATGCTCTCATATATTCATATAACAATTTAATTTATCATAAATGCTCACATAAAACCAACTCTTAACAGTTGTATACACATATAACATATCTGTCTTAAGCATATCCTGTATTCACGTACAATGCTCACATAATACATATTCAATATAACTGTTAGTATACTCACCAAGCTGCAAGCCTCCAATTTGACAATTTTCAAAATCCGCAGAACCATGGTTTAAGTCCAGAATGTGTCTTGTACACATCCGAATCCCTCAAACCGTGGCTCTGATACCAAGTTGTAACGCCCCAAAAATCAAATTTGAAATATTAAGATCAAACACCTATAAGTGTTCGCATCTCAAAGTTTAACATAAAAGCGGAAGCAATACTTGATACCAAACTTATGTTAGTATTTCTGTGCGTATCTAGTGATACATCAGTTTTTCAATCAAGTATTGCTTCCGCTTTTATGTTAAACTTTGAGATGCGAACACTTATAGGTGTTTGATCTTAATATTTCAAATTTGATTTTTGGGGCGCTACACTAGGTTAATCAAGTCACCCAAATAAAAAATTTAGACCCTACACCTAGACCGAAAAGTGGTATCTTAATCAGGTTACAGGAATTACTAGCCTGATACACCCGCCCTTATTAATCTGAAATTCCGGTTGGTTGGATTTTCCGGGTTCAAGTACTTTTGACACCCCTAGCCTACCATGTATAATTAGCTTATTATTTCATGCATTAGACCATTAGGCCTTGGATCATGCTATTAAGCCTCCGAACATGGTCATTGCCTTGGATTAGGCTACTATTCCTTGGATCAAGCTGTTTTAACTCTAGATTATCGGACTGTTATATACCCTGCATCACGAGGTTCTTGCCCCTGCAAAGTCAAGACCATATACCCCGAATCTTATGGTTTCCACCTTGGAACACTAGGTCCTTTTGACTTGCAAAATCAAGTTGTTTCTCCCTGGACCATGCCATTTGATTAGAACACTCTCATTGATTTCTTCAATTTTACTCACATGAAAGACTAGAAAAGCATTTATAAATTCAACTCAAATTAACACTTAGACTAACACATGAAATTGGATAATGTATCCATCATGTATAACATAGCATTAGTAATAACATATTGATCTACATAGAACAACATATACTAAATAAAAAAAACTCCAATTAATAACCAACCTAGAAACAGGCTTTAATAGAAAATCTATAAACCAAGAAACCAAAAATAAACATAAACCACCAAACCTCATCAAAGCTAAACTAGTTATTTACAAAACAAACATTGCACACAATATTTTATGTCTTTGAATTCACGTATAAATAACTTGATCAGTTTCACAAAGTAACGATCAAGCCATAACAGTCATAAGTTATCGGTTATCACGGTATATAATTAATCACCCAGAAGTTGTTCAAATCGTTTTGATTCAAAAACTACATAATTAACTTTATTCGTAAAATCATTCACGGACTTGTCTAAAATATGCCTTTTACGACCGGTAGGTGCAAAACTAGAAAAGTGAGGCTTTCAGATCTCTAGCAATTCCCAACCAAACCTAATATAGTCTTGTTATGAATACCGAATATGCCATCAATCTAATTAAAGGGGCAAGGTCTTTACAAACTTAAAAGATCCACTTAATTAACTAAACATTCAATATTTCAATACCATAAACAAAGTTGTAATGTAGAATCAGCAGAAGAAGAATTTGAAGTCAGATAAGCCGTGCCAGCAGTCTTAAGGTCCTTCAAGAAACCAACTTATGATCAAAACACCCATATGATTATTCAAATGTATAAAATCACAGCACTGCATTGCACAAACGATTCGTAATTGGAAGGTTCAATCTCCTAGTTCTTCTGGATGCTTGACAGCGTGAAAATATTAATTTCTACTCAAATATGCTTTAACACTTATCTCTACATAACCAACAAAATAAATAAAAGTTGAAAGTTAATTACAAGAAATTATCAATCACATTTTATATGTAGTTTGTATGAAGAATGGAATTATCATCGGATATGACATGTTTAAAAATGACAAAATATTTCATTTATTTTTATATTTTATTAATATTTTATATATCAAATTTCATGTTATATTAATATGTATATACACACACGCTTCTAAATATATATCTTACTTCTAGTTAGTTTATAATTAGATAAAAATTACCAAATAACATTGGTCAAGTGGTGCTTGGTGTTTAAGATGATCTACAAAGTTTTAAATCCAAGTCTCGTAGTGGATATGGTATATATTTAGGAGTGAGTTTAAAGTGTGTGCGAGTTATGTTATATAAAAAATATATATATTGATTGATTAAAAAAAACTAAGACTAAGAAAAATATATTCACATAAAATTTTAATTTCTTAAAAATTAGTAAGAAATTAAGAAAACTAAATTATAAAATTTCATTCAATTGGATGAAGAATCAAGAAAATAAGACAATCAATTTAAGGAATTTTCCAAGGGTATTTAATCTTGAGATGCTGAGGATGCCTTGCTTGAAACAAAGAGGCTTACTTAGGCTACTTCTGGACCACCAATTGGTTTGAAAGAACCAGGAAGCAGTCAGTCAACAACACAAGATGGTCCAAGTTAGTCCGGAAGAAAATTTGCATCTTCATCTGGAGGGTGCTGAAGGAAAGAATCCCGTATTATTAGACCATAGAAGCATTGATCTCCCTTCTGTATTTATGTCCGCTATGCGATGAGGCTTTGAAAATGTTGATCATGTTTGTTTCGGTGTCGGGTTTATTACCAAGCAATATGGTTGAAATTTTTTCCCTGGTTTTGTCGATATTAAGCAGCTTGTAGAGTTCAATAGGCTGAACAAGTGGAACAAGGGTGCATACTAGATTTGGGAAGTCTCGGTTTGGTCGTTTTGGTATCAGTTATGAAAATTCAGAAATGATACGGTGAATGATATCCAATTTGTTTCACGGAAATGAACTGAAATCAAATTTCGTGTTGTGTTGCGTTTGGTAAACTTATTTTCGAATGAAATCTCATTTGTTGGTGTATTTATATTTGCTTTTAAAAACAATCATTTTAAGGAATAAAAATTCATAAAATAGATGTAATTAATACGTTTTTTTAATTCCTATTTATCTTTCATTTAGGGTGCTACTATTTAGCCCCCCTCTCCTCACAAATCCACATGTCATATCAAGAATGTTACATTTTCAATGCACCTTTTTCACTCACATATATCAAATAAGTAGATAATCAATGGGGGCTATATAGAATTATCTTTCATTTATACTTATACATACCAAACACTAACTCAAGCTATTCTAGATTTTAATCCTGAAGAACAGACATACTAAATCCTATTTTAGATCCTCATAATGGCTTTATTTTAATTTCGGTTTAAAATTTATTTATTCCCAATTTTCTTAGTATTTTCAGTACAGATAAAGAAAATAAAGTGTGCTGGGGATTAGGGAAGGTAATGATGGTGTTTCTTTATTTATTTAATATAATATAATAATTGTATATTTAAAAGTTAGTGATGTAAAACCAAAAGGTAATGTTAAATGAAAAAGAATACTTTCATCAATGTTTTATTTGCTTTTCATAATAGCTTGTATCAAAATTGCATTATTATTTTGTATATCTTGATACTAAATCTTTTATCTACTTTTCTAGTCACTATATTAAGTAACATTTCAAAATTAAAACTTAAAAAAGATAAAAAGGTTTTTAGTGGATTACATATGTTGTCATTTTATAAGTATTATCTATACTATATTATAAAGCATTTAAGTTATTAAAATCTCTTAATTTTAAGTAATTTGAAATTACTAATTTACTCGTTATTTCACTCTATAAGGAAATTATTATATAGAGTTAATTATATTCTTAAATACCATTTTTATAACTAAACCTTTCATAGTAAATAATGTTTAAAAAAGTCAAGTCAATTCAAATTAATTTTCAACCTATATGATATTAAATACAAATTAAAAATTATATAAAAAAGGATCTTTATAAAAATAATAGTTTTAATATTTTATCATAAAACACAAATTTTAATTTAAGCATTAAAAATACGTATAGCTAGAACTTATAAACCTAATAACATGTAACCTAAATTTATAGATATTTTCAGTTTTTTTAAATAACTCGTGTAATCAAAACAAAAGGTTTAATTTATAATATATTTAATATTCTTTTTGTTTCTCATTTTATTGTTTTTTAAAATTAATACATTGAGAAAGAAAATAGATACATTGAGAACGAAAATTGTTCGATGTCATTATAATGCATGATATAATAGTCTTACGTTATTAAAAACGGACATGTTATCAAGTAGAAATTATTTCTAGTCACTGCATTGCGCGGGTACTATGCTAATTAATTTTTATACATTCATACTAAACAATCTTATCATTCTTTATATTTACTATGTCAAGACATGTGTCAAAAATCTCAAAAGAAGATAAAAATAGATGAGTGAATTATACATATCGTTATTTTATTAGTAAAATTTAGTAGAAAAAAACTACAATTTTTTTTGGGAAAAATACATGAAAATACAATTAACTTTGTCTTAATTATCATTGTATACTACCAATTTTAAATTCTTAAAAATAATGCAACTAACTTTTAAAATTCTTTCATTGTATGTAAATAACTTTTTCCTGTGTCTAGTATTTAGCTATCATTGTATGCAATAAACATTTCCATAATTTCCATAATATACAACAATTTGTATACAATGAAAGAATTATAAAAATTGATTGTATTATTTAAAAAATAAAGTTGATTATATACAATAATAGTCAAGACCAATTTCATTGTAATTTTACATAATTTACCTTTTTTTTTGTTCTATTGTATATTACTAAAGGCTAAACAAGAAGTCAAGAAATAAGTTAAAAAAGGAGAAGATTCAACAATTTCCATTAATATAAATAGTAGAAAAGTAGAAGGTAAAAAATGTAAATGAATAAATTAAAGGGGGAGGAATGGAAAGTATAACTTTAGGGGAAACATAATGAAATGTGCAGAGGAAGTGGTGATACCAAGCGCACTACCAGCAGACAAATGGGCCCCTGGCTATAACCACACACTCCTGCTCTGTTTCCTCTTAGGTGACCGCTTTTCTCCTTTTCTTCTTGCTTTTCTTACTTCTTCAACAATCCCTCCATTCTCATTCTCATTCTCACTCTCACTTCACCCATTTCTCCCTGCCTACTACCCACCCACTTAATTTCCTACTTGTACTGTACAACCCATTTCTGCGTTCTTCCTCCTCCTATGGACACAACTTTCCGGCTCGGCGGCGGTGCCGTTGGTGGTGGTGATCAAGATTATCGAGATGAAGAGGAACTGGAACTGGGATTAGGGTTGAGTCTTACTTCTGCTGCTTATGCTACCTCCTCCAATGCTGCTCTCAGGTTAAATTTGTTATATTTCACTCTTGTTTAGCTTGTGTGTGTGTGTGTGTTTTCTTTTGGTTTTGGGGTGGGGGTCCAACATGATTCCTAGTTTGGTTTCATTGCATTTAAGTGTATCACATGCATTTATAGTTGCATACAAAGAGAATAGAATGACTGCTTGAGGATTCTTTTAAAGAATAATAATAATAATAAAAATTGGGACTTGCTTTAGATCACTGGTTGAGGTTTCTTTAAAGCTTAAACTGATTTGAACTAGAGAAGATTGCCTTTTAAAAAAATTAAAAATGGTTTTTCTAGAACTGGAACTTGGAACCTTGCTTTAGATAATTCCTAGTTTGGTTTCTTTGCATTTAAAGGTTGTACTATGTGCATTTATAGTTGTATACATCAAGAAAGGTGACTGCTTCAGGGTTCTTTAAAAGCTTAAACTGATTTAAACAATAGAATATTGCTTTTAGAACATGAAGAAAATGGTCCTTTTTAGATTGCAACTTGCTTTAGTTGGTTCTCACTTCTTAGTTTGGTTCCCTTGCATTTAAGGGTTGTACCATGTGCATTTATAGTTGTATACCTAGAAATATAACTGCTTGAGGTTTCTTTAATAACTTGAACAGCTTTGAACCTGAGAAAATTGTTTCTATAACATGAAAAAGTTAGTTATTTTCAAACTGGAACATGTTGCATACTCTTGTATATGATTTAGATCATGGGGTATTCCATGTATCTCTGTCTAAGAAAAATGTAAATATTTGGATAAAAAGGAAACTGAATCTAAAATTGTTCTGACATTATGATGATGGGTATTTTTAGTTTTATTGATTTGGGATTTTTTTGAAGCAGTCAGGTGGTGGGATGGCCACCTGTGAAGACTTATAGGATGAACAGTTTGGTTAACCAAGCAAAATTTTCCAAGAATGAAGGAGAGAAGGGAGTGGGTGGGAACGATACTTCGAAGAAGAAGAAGAAAAATACGAATCATGAAAACAAGAACGATGAATCTGGCGCTAAAGAAACTAGCCATTCTGGATTTGTGAAGGTGAATATGGATGGATTGCCGATTGGAAGGAAAGTCGATTTGAATGCACATGATTGCTATGAAACTTTAGCTCATGCTCTTGAAATTATGTTCTTGAAAGCATCCTCGAGTCTCACTTCTATCCGTAAGTGCAGTTTTAAATAACTTTAACTTGTTTGACCTATTAGAAATAAAACATGACCCGAATTAATAAAACACTCTATGCTCATATAATTCAGGTAGAGAAAAGAAGCAATGTTCTCGGCTTTTGGATGGATCTTCTGAGTTTGTGCTAACATATGAAGATAAAGAAGGAGATTGGATGTTGGTGGGTGATGTTCCATGGAGGTATGATGCTATATTGTCAACCTTTGACCTAAAAGAGTCAGGTTGACCAAGATGTCCTCAGTTCACCTGAATTACTTGATTATCCATCTTGCTTACATGATCTTTGTGGTGGTTTAACCAGGATGTTTCTCGGCACCGTGAAAAGGCTAAGGATCATGAAAACCTCAGATGCCAACGGACTTGGTATGGTTCACAGATCTAAGTTACCTTCGTGCTAATGTTTTCGGTCTTAAAACCAAAGGTGCCAAAATGTACGGATTCAAGTCAAAACCTGTCAATTTTGGAATGGGTCGGGTTGGGTTGACCAAAAGAGAGTCTTTTTTTTCCTCAACAATGTCATATTTACAAAATTAAAATACACTTTGAAAGGCCTTTTAAGGTCAAACCCATTTGACCAGTTTACCTTTAAGCTATTTTGGAAAAAAAAAACATAACCTAAATTGACCCATTTACAAGTAAAGTTGTAATAGCTCCAAGATTAAAATCAAAATTTATGTGTTTCTCTATCTATACACAGCTCCAAGATACCAGGAAAAGAATCAAAAGCCGAAAAACAAGCTTCTCGAGTTAAAAAGATAAAGAAATACACTCAAAGAACCACCACAGACTAGAATGAATGTTTGAAGCTTTTGTTTGATAATCTTGGCTGGCTTTACTACTATATGTTTACTCTTTTTGGTTCGTTCACTGGTTTTTTTCGCTTCTTTTTTGTCCATTCGATTCTTCTCCTGTTTTTTGTTGTGGTAAGATTATTATAGTTCCACACCCAACTTGAAAGGTTTGATGATGTTATTTACAAGTCTCGTAAGCATATTACATTTCAATTCGTGATCGGCTTCCTTCTTTGTTTCTCTTGATGGTTTGTTTGTAAACGATTCATCTATGTTATTCAAGTTCTAAGAAGTGTAACCTTGTGACTAAATTGCCTTTTCCCAATAGAAGTCTTCTTAGTACTTGTTTTGAAATAATTTCTGTTACATGGCAACTAAATTGTAAGTTGATAATTTTGACCAATTCACCTATGAATAGGGATGCCTGTCGGTTTAAGTAGCCGAAAATTTATGAATCACTCTCACAAGAATCGACCTAACATGTTTTGAGATGATACCTGAGCGACCCAGCAGGTTTTGCTACCTCTACTAGAATTGCAATAATCCACGATCCTGAATTAAGTGCATCATCAAAACCTTGAGAACATGGTAGACTTGAATGTGCATGAATCCAAACCTCATGGATGTTTATTTTAAAATCAAGATGTACACAACAAACATAAAAAGATGGTATTTTTGAAGTTATTAAACCATACAACAAGATTATGTTGCTGAATTAGCAAAAACCGGAACAAAATCAGCATAAAAAGTCTCTTGGATCGGTTACATAGCCAGTCAAAGCCGAAGCTGCAGCAGTGTAAGGAGAAGCTAGATATATCTGACCATCTTTGTGGCCCATACGCCCTGGGAAATTCCTATTTGTCGTCGAGACACACACCTGCCAACATTAACAAATGTCAATCCATGCACCATGCAATACCGATTTTGATGTAAAAATTGCACTTCAAGCAAGAGGTTGTAAAATGAGCGGGTTAAGTCGTTCAAGTCAGAACGCAGTAAAAATAGCTCCAAGTCAAAGCCTCTTGGATTAGCAAAAATGAGCGGGGTCGTACCACTAACTTTTGTGTTTTCTATTAACCACTATATCAAATATTATAATAATTTAAATTGATTATTTATCATATAAAGTATAAAATAAGTACTAAACAAATATAATGGAGGTGTAATGGGTCAAAACTCAATAGTATTGCATGATTGCTACCATCTACATTTATTAAAAAAAATTAAAGGAAAAAACAAAATAGAAGTTGTCACCAGCTATCCTCTTATGCAAGATTTTAACTATTTGTATTCTCCTGCAAATTCCTAAGCATTTTTTTAGTTTTTCCCCTATGGATATGATGCTTCACTCAAACAAACCAAAATATTCAAAGAAAAAAACGACGGAGAGCTCACATTGACTAAGTTTTATCCATTTGGACCAGAACTGCCCATTCTATTTTGACGTAACTGAAAATATGTTTTGAAGTTCTCGTCCAAATAGGACAAAAATTCAAGAAATATGTTTTTCAGGTTTTCCTCAATACGAAATAAGCCACTTCAAATAGATTCATTGCTCTGGCCCAGAATAAGATTAATCCTTGGCATGGGCTACATGAGCCCCTAGCAATTTACCAGATATATTGATAAGCAGGGCGGCCGGGGCATTCCCGGCCCACAAGCGAAACCACCATACCTTGAAACTTTTTACTCTAAAAACACCAACCATTTTTTATATTTTTTCGTTAAGGAAAATATAAAATCAAATTTATGTCCCCTCTAAAAACAAAAGATTAAGAAAAAAAGAATATCACAATTTCTTGAAAATGAACAGGCTTTTATGATTTTTCAATTTTCAGGTTGAAAATTAGTTTGTTTGACCTCAAAAGTCAAACCATATGAAATTTGCTATGGTGATAATGGAGAGAATTATAAATGTAAGTGGAAAGAAAACACTGACCTGAGGTTCATTGATGCGTGCATAAGTATCCTTTGGACCACCCAAACAGGCACCACAACTAGGACTTGTAGGTGTATCGCACCCTGCAGCTTCAAATATCTGGGAGCAAGTCTTGCCACCAGACCCTGGCACCGGTAGGGAATAAATGTCCATCCATACCTACCAATTTTTAGTGTTAGCTTTAAATGTGCAAATTTTAGGAACTATAAACAACTTTTATTAGTGGACCTGAAAGCTACAAACCTTTTGAGTAGCAGGAACAAGGAAAGTAGGTACTTTGACCTTTTTGCCCTGCACGTTATATCAACAGTTTACATAACATGATACCCGTGAAAATAAGAAAAGACGAGTAAAATGGTAAAATCTAATGGAACATATAATAAGCAGCAATATATTCTGAAATCATACTGAAGCTAGAAAAACTCTGGCAGCAGCTAGAAAATCCTCGGTTTTGCCTCCAGTACAGGATCCGATATACACTCTGTCTATTTTGACATCTTTGCATTCCCTTGCTAAAGCACGATTATCAGGAGAATGAGGCTGCAGGTTGGGTAAAGGGTCAATATGGGTCATTAATTGATCAGTGCAAGTAAGGTCGAGCCGAAGCACTACTTATCCAAATTTTGATATGTAGTTAGTGTGTCAAATATGATTACAAAAATCAAATTAATACAATAATAATCTATTTTTTTTATTCCAATTTGACAAGTTTCCTTTTAAACTTTTTCTAAAACCTGATCAAGGTAAATCATAATTGAATTGGTCCACTCATACGTAAATGGGTGAAATTGCCATCTCTACATAAAAGCATAAACAAGTCCAATGAAAAGTAAGAGGTCAAACCTTTGCAACTAAGGGCTCTAATTTAGAGACGTCGATTCTGTACTCGGCAAGGAAACTAAAATGAAAAGAAAGAGACAAGTGGAGTTGAAATGTGAATTTGAGGTTTCTGGTTATGTAATGAAAATCTAGAAATTTAGACCGAAAATCGGGCAGAACTGGAAATGGAATCACCTTGCTTGATCATCACTGTAGACTGGTTCGTAAGGCACAGATGTTTTGTCCTGCAGGAGATACAAATTTGTTAGACTAATTGTAAACAAACATTAAATATGTTTGTATGTAAAGGAAATATTTAGGCGAGTATCTTAGTTTTAAAAGTTAAGTTTTAAAATGACATTTTGTAGTTATCCATCTTGGTCATTTTATTACTTTTTAAATCCCATTCCTTAATGATTTTTAGTTCATGTCCACATGTAACTAAAACCCAACAATTTTGAAGAGAGTGATGTATTATTAAGAAACGAACCTCAAGGTATTTAAATGTAGTAGCATCGGCTGGAACTATACCGTTCTTCCCCCCAGCTTCAACAACCATGTTGCATAATGTCATTCTTTCTTCCATCTATGCAGCAAGAATGAAAAAACTGTTATATTTATATGTAGAGTAGGGTTGGGCCGACCCCCAAACACTTCTTTGCCCTCTATTTTTAAATATCTATACTATTATAGAAAGCATTTAAGCTTTTTCCTTAAAACTCTTAAATTTTAAGTCACTTAAAATTACTATTCTACCCTCATCTACCAAAAAATGATTCCATAAAATAAACTTAATAACATTCCTTTTTCATAAATTCCAGAATATTCCCTTTCTATAAATTCCATAGCAAAACTTACGAAACAGAATATTCCATAAACTTAATAACATTCCATAAATTCCAGAAAGGGAAAATATATAATATTCGCTTTTCACCTGCTAAATAAAAATTACAAAATTACGTCTTGTGTGTCCTCTTGATTAATACCTACCAAAACAACTCCTCACAAACCATTTTTATTCACCATCGCTGCATTGCGCGGGTATCCCGCTAGTTAAAAATAATTGATGTGTTAAATATGATGCACAAAATATATTAGTTAATTCTCTTTTAATAAAGAGATTTAGGTGGTATATGCAATTTGAATACACTTTGGGCAACTTCCTGCCAGTTTACTTGTTCACCTGGTTTCATTTTAGTTTACCCTATCAATTTCATGAGAGAGAAAAAGTAAAACTTAATGCGTTCCATATACCCTCTAAATAGGTTAAGATTGCCACCTAGGGCTAGGGCAATGCTAGCATATTGAAGAAAACACAAAGGGAAAAAAGAACTTACAGTGAGACTTCCAATAGTCGAACCAACAAACTCCATTGCTTTATAAGTTGCACCAGATACGGATATTTCACCAATTATCTATAATGTGAAAATAATTAACGAGACTGAACTTATAATCTAAAATATTTTTAGTTCTAAATAAACCATAATTAGTAAGGAAATCAAAAAAGAAAAGCTCTTAAGATTGTTACATATACAAAAATGTAAAAACAAAACACAAAAGATTGTTCTATGCATTATGGCATGGATAGTCAAACTTACTTGTAAGATCAAATCCTTTGCAAGCAGATAATCAGGCATTTCTCCATCTAGTACAAATCTTAAGGTTGGAGGCACCTATAATAAATAAAGGAGACAGAAGAAGATAAATAGACATTATTCAAGAACTTGCCACCAAACCCATAAAAAAGAAGATTATTTGGGACTTGCAATAATCAGTAAGACTTCCAATAATCAGTTTTTTTGTAGCTACTCATAACCTGATTATTTGACCCCTTAATAATCATAATCAGTTTCACTATTCCCTAACTCATAAAAGATAAGAATCTGTGGCTTGAAAATGCAATAATCAATAAATCACTCCCAAAAAGACCTCTAAGCAATAGGAAATCATAACCATAATCACTTCTGTTGATGCTCAAAACTAAAGTGGCAATAATAATTTTAGAGACATACAAACGAGGCCTAAGTCACGATTGAGTTTGTGAATTGTAGTAGCCAACCATTATAAGACCCTCGGCCCAAAAAATGTGGCAGCTTTCACATTCTCTCTCAAGAGATCAAGTAAGTGTTCTAATTTTTCACTAGTACTGAAAACACAGTTCCATTACTAAGATTCTTATACTGTTATACATTGTTTTCTCACGTTAATTTTTGAAAAAAAAAGGAAAGAAAGAAAGAAAGGAGAGGAACCAAAAACACGTCTTATAAATTGTTCATTTTAATTTTCTTTTCGGAGAGAAGACAAAATGAACCCGAAGGGAAAATTTGGGTCATTTTCTCTCAAAAACTTCCACCACAAGCATTAGAGGAAAAAGAAAAAAAGCAAAGGTTTAGAAATTTGTATATTACTCGAAAACATGTTACTCTAACTATTTTACATATGAAGGGTGTATTTGTAAATTATCATATTTCTTTCCCTTCTCTCCAATTCAAGAACACGAAAAGAAATTTAAAACATGATAATACTGTTCACTCCCTTTCCAACTCGAGAACATGCAGGAAAAAGGGAGCTTCATTTTTCTTTTTTACCCAAATTGAGAATGCAGTGATAGCCAGTCCTTTTGAAAACTGTCACTCTCAGAAAACTCACTTGGCCCAGATATTACTCCTATGTCGCAAACTAACATGCCCGTCTTTACTCCTAAGATAAAGGCTACAGGAAAAAACTAAAACCCAGTGATTTAATGTTATCAAAACATGTTTTTTCAAACCTTAAGCAAAAGCTTTCCAGTCCCTAACACAAAACCAGCATCTGTGTTCCCAATTCCAGTAGCGAATTGGCCAAATGCCCCAGCAGTACAGGTGTGAGAATCTGTACCAAGCAAGACCTGAAGGTAAAGTTATGTGCAGAAGATTCAGTGTCAAATATTTATAATTAAATAATTACAGGTGCCAATTTCGATCCACGTACTTATGGTTGGGTCACTTAGGGTTACGATTTACTCTTTTTTTTTGAAAAGCAGGGTTACAATTTACTCTATTGGATAAAAAATAGCTAAAAGAAAATGTGTTAAATGAGTCGAACAGGTCGAAATCGTCCAGCGCAGATATTTAATGCAGCAAAACCTCCTTAATTGTTTTATTCAAAGAACTAGTTTTTATTGAAATGATAAAATATTTTGTAATCATACTGTCATGCTAATTATTTATGAGAACAATATAACTTTTACACAAAAAGTGTTTCCGGTCAACCTCACCCGAATATACAAAAATACTTGCTTTGACCCGTTACCCATCCTGCTTAAATCCCCCCCCCCCCCCCCCCCTCCTTTGGCCACCTCAGTTCTCAGTAACTTTCTTCATATTGGACTAAATGGCTAATATATTTTAGAGTACCTCTCCAGGTCTGCAATGACCTTCTTGTGCAAGAGCAACATGGCATACACCTTTGTAATCAGGATTAGCCTGAAAGAATAATCAATTTTGTTATAACATCCATTTAAGATGTGATTATATATGATCAATATAAGTATTAAAATCCCAAAAGGCAAGAACATGATACTTTGAAGTTGCTGAGGTCTTTGATATCGTAAAAATATTTGATCCTCTGCTCATGTGAGAACTCCCTCAAGATATCGACATTTCTATTTGCTCTTTCATCAGCTGTGAAAATATAGTGGTCGGGTATGATGACAACCTTTTCACGGTCCCAAACCTACATAATTCATATATCATTGCCAATAAATCAGCAACAAATGATTTCATAATGCTTTTGTTGTTTATTATGTGACTGATATGGTATTTAACATCCCCAAAACATTGAATTTAGCATAACCTCGAAGGACTTTCACTCCTCACTACAATCTCGTTTCTCTTCATAGTATGTGTTGAAAAGGAACCACTTAAAAAGCAAATATTTCAAATTACGGACAGCAATGACACACTGCCTTTAAACTTCCTATTTATCTTCCCTTTTCCATTGTTGCATAAAACAATATTGATTTATTCAAATGTAGCAGTAAACATGACTTAATCAGGTACCTTGGCATCGTTTCCAAATTCTTTCTTGAAGATTCCAATGGAACCAGGGCCACAAACATCATGTGTCATCAAGACGTCAACGTTAACCCAAACATTTTCACCTGGGATCAACTGGGACTTCTCTGAAGCCCTAGAAAAAATCTTCTCCGTCATTGTCATCCCAGTCTTTACCTTTAATAAAAAAAGACAATCCAATTAGTGGAAATCACACAATTCACCCCTTGTTATCTAACTTCTTAAGTCATAACATTCTTTTAGAAACTTAGAGCAAAACTAACACCTACTAGCAATTGAATTGCATCAATTGCTCAACTCTGTGATATCCAAATAATAAATTTACGTCAAAATTAGTCAATAACCTAAATGATTCTAAATCTTACACTTGATTCTCCTGTTCAAAAAAAAAAAAAAAACTTGATTCTCTTCTAATTCTAAGACATTGAGTGTTTGGATATGCAGTATACATTTTTTTTTGGCAAATCCGACTGTGAATCTGGTTTTCTGATATTTTAAACCTATGATAATGTTATAAGATTCTTAAAAGCATTTAAGAAATAGTTGCAATCATATTAATTTTTGTGGTAAAGCGTATTCACTAAAAATCCCTTAACTTCATTCACTTTCTGCAGTATTTGGTTCTTGCTTTGAACTTTGAACTTTTCCTATAATATCTACGAATAAGACACATATCGAGAACCCCCTTAATTTGAACCAACATAAATAATTGATGGCGTTAAACCATCTTTCACTTGATTGTTTGGGCAAGTTTAACCTATATCCCACCGTTAGCTAGAGTCGTTGTCGCGTTTATAATTTCAAAAGCCAGAATATTCATGAAATCCCACCAAATCCGTAGCTAATTCTCATATTGAAAACAATAAGAACATTGATAGAATAATTTTTTTTTAAAAGAAGATAAAACCGAACTGAACCGGTGGTAGATGGCTTTCGTTCAGATTGTTGCGGTGCCATCACGGATACAATCTTCGTCGATACTTTCTTCTGGGAGATTTTGATTGAATGTGAAAGTTGAGCGGAAAACGAAGACAAACCCGCATCTTTCTGCAAATTGAAATTCAGGAAACGGGTCAGAACGATGAATTACCACAACAACAACCAGAAAAAAAGAACACAAAAGGAACAGGTTCGAAAACGAAAAAAAAAAATTTGGTTACCTGGGTGAGGAAAGGGGAAGAGCTTGAGGAGATTGCAGATGAAGCCGCCATTGATGAAGGAAAGAAAACAGCGAAATGTTGACGATAGGAGGGTAAGCGTCTTTATGCGATTAGGCGTAACCCCAAAGCGGTGGCTGCGGGTTCTCGCCTTCGGGGGGGTCCCTGTGCTCAATCGGCTCGTTCGATTTTGAGGGACCAACAAGACAGGACACCAGGTCCACAAAACCCAGCCCATTCCGGTTCCAACTTCCAATATGACATAACCCTTGCGAACCCTTTACTGTCGACTTATGATAGGAATAATAGTGAGCTAAAGAATTAATGAGACTCGAAACTAGAAGCTATAATAGGTATAGAGACGCACAAAGGACAACAACAAAGCATCAATTCAGTCAAAGTCAATTATGTCGGCTCTACACCGTATGAAGTTTATGGTTTTCGTATTCTATTCAACAAAAGCCTTCAATGCCGTAACAAAATAAGATTATATCAAAGTAGTTAGTCACACTTTCTGTTAGATAGTTATAACTAGTCATCTTTTCTATAAATACAGCAGTTCATATAACAAATAATAAATATTATATCGTTACTTCAAATTAGTCTTTCTCTAAATTCGTATTATGACATCATAGCACAATCCTTTGAAATCAAACATCACATTCAGCTTGCATACAAAATCAAAGACTTTATTATGAAAATACTCGAATATTCTCTTAATTCAAGGTTAAACTTGAATTTGTTCGAAATCTATCTACTATTTTGGAGATCTCGAATCATGCCAGGAACATCGGAGATGAATATTACTAGAGATATCAACTATGTTCAACATCCGCTTTACTTCCATCAAAATGATCATCCAGCCTTAATTTTTTATCTCAAATAAAATAACTGGATCAGAAAACTACTATACTTGAAAAAGATCTATGATTATTGCACTTGATGCAAAGAATAAACTCAAAATAATCAATGAGGAATTAAAAGAATCAAATCTCGGAGGCTATTGTAAAGAGCAAATGAGACATTGATCTTGTGGATCCTAAACCATGTGTCGGATCATATAAGTAACAATTTTACTTTTGTAAACACTGCACCAAATCTTTAGCAAGAACATTATGATCGCTACTCTCAACTTGATGGCCACATAATTTACGAGGTAACAAATGATATTGTACAATCGCAACAAGGAAATGGTGATATAGAGTCACATTATCATAAACTCATGGGTCTATGGGACGAACTATATGCATTAGAAGCACCTTATACTCGTATATGTAAGTGTGGTTGTGAAAATGATAAAATAAATGGAGAAAGGGACCAAAGAAAGGGGTTGATTGAAAGTTACACCAATACTATAAGGCAAATTCTTTTCATGCAACCATTACTGGCTATTGCTAAGGCATACAACATGTTGAGACAACAAGAGAAACAAAACCAAACACCATACCAATAGCCTTGAATACTATGACAAACAATTATAAACGTGGGTTTGGTACTCAAAATCAAAAGTTAAACGACAATCTCCAACCACAAAAAATCACAATTCAAAAAGCGAGTTACACGTGCCTATTGCGGTAGGGAGGGCCACATAAAAAGTGAATGCTACAAAATTGTTGGTTATGCACTAACGCATCCATTACACAACAAATATATACCTTTGATGCAAAGAAAACACAAGAAAACAAAGGTAAATATGGTAATGGGTGAAAGTGACACACCATTAAATGAACAAGAAGACAATTACTCGCCACTTCTAACTTCTGAGTCGGGAGTACACACAATAATGGATCGGTTGCAAATCAACCTAATTAGGTGCTCTTGATGTTACAAAACAATGAAGTACCAGATCCCAACACACCTCTAATGGCATGTATATATTTTCTCATTACCTCATGTCATTCTAAATCTAAGGATATTTGGATAATTGACAGCGGTGAAGCTGATCACATCTGCACTTCCCATTCTATCATGCATCACACACAAAAAGTTCATCCTCCTACCCTTGTACATATACCAAATGATCAAACAATTGAGGTTCGTATCTCTGGTTCAATTCATATTACTCCAAATACCCCACTCCGTGGAGTAATATATATACCTATCCTCACTTACAACCTCGTTTCCATAAGTAAACTCTGGCACTCATCATATTCATTTGTCACAATTACTCATGACATTTGTATCTTCCAGGACCGTAATGGCAAAACCTTTCCGTAAATCTTTGTGGTGAACTTTATACTCTTCAGAACCCAAGAAAACAACCTTCTCACTCGGTTTTTTCAAATTCAAGTGATTTACAACTCTGACATGCAATATGTGGTCATCCTTCGACCAAAGTTCTTGACAAAATATAATATGTTTCCCCTTTCATTCCATATACTTTTGATTTCAAATGTAATGTTTGTCCTTTGTCTAAACCACACTTCTACCTTTTGTTGTTAGTTAATCCCATGTAACACAATTGTTTGAACTCATCTACGTAGATGTTTAGGTCCCTACAAAACCACAACAATCAACATTTGCAACAAATGAAATTATTTCTTTACAATTGTTGATGATTATTCACGAGTACTTTGGGCATACCTAATCCCAAGGAAACACCATGTTCCATCAACACTCAAGATTCAGACAGTTATGTTCAAACTCAATTTCACACTTCACTTAAAATTACTCGTAGTGACAATGGCACTGAATTCTTAAACTCATCATTTTCTGAATATTTTCCAAAACCAAGGTATCATACACCAAACATCATGTCCATACACCCTACAACAAAATTCAAAGGTAGAAAGAAAATATAGAGATTTACTTGAGATAGCCATATCAATACACTTCTGAGTCCACTTTCTAAAACACTTGTTGGGATATTGCCTTCTAGTTACCTAATAAATCGCCTTCCATCCAAAGCTATAAATTACAATAGCCCATATGAGATTATATACCAAATAACATCAAACTTACATCATCTCAAAATCATAGGTTGTAGGGCATATGCACACTCACACACATAAGATAAATTCAAACCCAAAGATATAGGCTAATCACAAAACCAAAAAGGTTATACTTTGTTTGATGAGACAGAAAAATGTTATAGTCTCAAGATGTCTATTCGATGAGTCATTTTTCCCGTTAAAAATTAAACACACCTTAGAACCTTCCAACTTTACAACATGTCAACCTTGTCCATTGACCACGAATACCCAAAATTCATTTATACCACACATGACTTTAAAGTATATTACAAAACACTAGTCATAATCACATATGATGAGACATCTAATCCACCCTACACTTATTTTCAACCTAGTACAAACACCAACTCACCTTCACCTTTAAATCACACAATCATCATCATCATCATCACATACTCGTAGACAACCCACTACTTAAGATCCACACAATTTCTCCCGCTAGTACTCACCAAACATTACCCACTAGTAACATGCAAGATCCAATCACAAGTACACAAAATCCACCAATTCAAAAATCCACCACACTTTTACATACACCCATAAAACTCAAAAATTACCACCGCTCTCTCCCAACACATTCTGCCAATAACACCACCATAAAATATCACCACTCACACTTTATATCATACAACAACCTCATTTTAAAAACTCTTCGGTTTATTAACTTTGTAGATAAGTCGGTTGAAGGGTTCTTTTGTTCAAGCATCTAAAAATTAAAGTTGGATTGAAGCAATGAAAAAAGAAATACATGCCCTTGAGCAAAACAATACATGGATACCCAACAAAAACCAACCGGGTATAAATGGGTTTATTGAATAAAGTATAATGCAAATGGTTTAGTTGAAAGGTTCAAAACTCATTTAGTTGCTAAGGGATTTCACGGAAAAGAAAGAATTGGTTACACATAAACATCTGCCCCTATAGCTAACATGCCTACAGTTCAAACTCTACTTGCAATTGGATTTTATAAAGGATTGAACATAGAGCAACTTGACATTAATAATACTTTTCTCCATGGAAACCTTAGCGAAGAAGTTTACGTCACAATACCTTAAGGTGATCTTACCCTTCTACAACCCAACATTGTTTGTAAACTATAAAACCCCTTTATGAACTTAAACAAGCTAACAAATAATGGTTTGACAAGTTCACTTAATTCATTTATCCATTGGCTTTACACAAAGTTATATGGATACTTCATTACTCACCTTGAACAACAAAGGTGGTTTCATTGCTTTACTAGTGTATGTTGATGATATTACATTGGGAACCAACCATCTCATGTCAAATATGTCAAAGCACACTTACATGAAACGTTTATCAAAGACTCGGGAACCCTACATTACTATCTTGGTATTGAAATATTAGGAAACGACACTAGGCTCACTATGTGTCAAAGAAAGTATGCCATGGACCTACTTGAACAGGATGGTCTACTTAATTCTAAGCCAATAGCAACACCACTTAATCCAAATGTGAAACTCAACTACTCCGATGGAGATACACTTGAAAATCCTTCTATATACAGAACATTAGTGGGAAAACCCATTTACTTAACACTTACAAAGCAAAATGTTGCATTTTTGCACAAACTCAACCAATTTCTCCTAGACCCGAGACACATGAAGGCCTTACTTCGAACTCTAAGATACATTAAAATGTGTCCTTGTCAAGGTATACTATTTCCTTCCTCAAATGAGCATCAACTTACTACATATTGTGATGGTGATTGGTCAAGCTACCCCAAATTCATGAAGATCATATTCGGGTCATGTAATTTTTCTGGGGTCAAGTCTTATCTCTTGGCAATCTAAGAAACAAATTGTAGTCTCCAAATCATGAACAAAGGCTGAGCACACAGATCTTTCCTATAGTACATGTGAAATATCTTGGTTAAAATGTCTGCTAAATGATCTAAACATCAATGTCTCAACGCCTATTTCCATCATGTGTAATAATGCCTCTGCAATTGCACTTGCATCTAATCCGGTTCAACATGCACACACCAGACATATAGAAATAGACTGCCACTTTGTTCGAGACAAAATTAAATTAAGTAGATGACATTTTTTCAAAATTCATACCCTTAAAATGTCAGACCGTTGATGTTCTAACTAAGAGTTTACATAAAGCTACGCACTATATGTGATCTAAGTTAGGCATGTGTAACCCCTGCTCCATGCCAATTTGTGAGGGGGATAATGAGACACAAAAAGGACAACAACAAAGCACCAATTCGGTCAAAGCCAACTATGTCAACTCTAAACCATATGGAGTTCACTATTTTTGTATACTACTTAATAAGAGCCTTCAATATTGTAACGAAATGTAAATATATTTGTAATACCCCAAATTTAGAAAATTAAGAAACGAGGTATTAAGTAAAAGTCGAGGAAAATAAATAAAAGCTATTAATTATTAAATGGTTTAATATAATGATTTCAAATATATCCTCGTTAGGATCTATGTTTGTCGTTAGGATAAGTTGTAAGTCGGATATGGGAGCGGGATACCCACTAAAAAGGGCATAACTGGCCTTGGGTCGGCAGTCCCTTATATCCTTTTTCTTACTTATAGTTCCTTCATTTACACACACATTCACATTTCTACAATTTATTGGGAGAAGAATATCAAATAAGGGAATTGTTATTAAGGATTCAAGATTTTAGTCAATCACAAATGATGGAATCAAAGCCCTAAATTTTGTAAGTATCTTTCTTAAGCTTGAAGTTTGTGTGTTTTAAAGAAACCCATATATGGTTCGTGAATCAAGCCTTGATTTTGTTGTAGGTAATATTAAGATGTCTCTAATAAGTTCCTATAACCTATTTAAATGGTAATATGAGCAAATAATTGATTATTAAATAAAAAATTATGGATTTGAGTCTACACCCATTGGAATAGGTCAAATGGATTACTAGAGACTAACCTTTGATTTTGATGGTTTTGGTTTGATTTATTGATGTTATGAACTGTTGTGAAGGTCCCAAAGACTTTATAAAATGTGAGGGAAACACTTTGGTATAGACTAGAAGGCTGGAATCGAGTTAGATTAAGCTACAGCAACTTGCTTCTGGCTCTGTTCTTGCATCATGACGTGACGCCGCACCGGTCCCAACGTGTCTAGCAGACCAGTAAGTTGTTTTGTTTTCTTTTCATGTGCTGATACTTGAGTTATATTTATAGGTTGGAATTGAAACACAGGTGAATACCTTGAACCGGACTTGTAAATAATGATTCGTGAATGCTAGTAGTACCGTGTATATGTTTTTATGAGGGATACCTATGCCATATGCCCATATGGAGATAAAGTTATAGTTAAATTATGGGTACATGATAGCATATATGGTTTGAAAAGGAATAACCAATTATATGATAAATAGGAGAAGGGAAAGTGGTTCATTATATTGAAGAGATATAAAAGTATTGTACAAGACCTACAATACCCTAATTGATTGAAGTCTCTGGTGATACATATAAGCAATTGAGAATTAGTAGAGTAAACACATTTACGAAAGTACAATTTCCAAATAATAAATTAAGTATTTATGGAGAAATCCAACATCATATGGAGTAAGAGTTGTATGGAGATACATAGTACTTAAACAAATATATATAGTACTTAAACAAATATGTTTACAAGTAAAGATATACCTATGTGAATATATTTACAGTTATACATATGCAAGAGTTATAATTACATAATTACAGATATACATATGTTATTGCAAAATACATTATACATATACATAAACATAGTTATAGTATTCAAACGGATATACTCACAGATGTACAGTTACGAACATACAGAAACTATTATAAATATAAATACGGACATAGAGATACAGTGTTTCCACAGAGACGGAAATATAAATAAATATGGATAATCTCCGACTATAGGAATGGCAATGGGGCAGGTTTTGGTCGTCCTGTCCCCGAACCCAAAATGAAAACCCGTCCCATTCTTCGCCCTGTTCCCCGTCGGGGTGCCTGTCAAACCCGACACGAAACAAGTGATAAAACCCGACCTGACTAAATATGAACACGTACTACATGTCTATATGTTATTGAAGCATTTTTGCAATACTCTCCAAAGATAAAACATATGTAAAAAATGTCAAAGCATATTCAAAGTTATGTTAATGTTAACTAGGTGTACCACAAAATTATGTTAGTGAAGTAAGAAGCTATATAAAAAAGTTAATAAGAACCTTAGATGATCATTTTATTAATAAAAACATAAGTATCATCATTAACTTGAACCAAAAGCTTAATTAACGTAGAACTTAAAAGAAATCAAAGTATCAAAATTCAAAATTTAACAAAAAACTTTATCACTTTAGAAGCGTCTCCATTAATAGATATATAATTGTTCTCTTAGTATATTCATACACATTATTATATACACAAAAATATAAAATGTATATGTATATAAATATATAAAAATATATATAAACATATATCCGGGCGGGGTGGGGATAGTGTGTCCTGAACCCGAACCCGAAAAATCCTTGACCCGACCCTAATCGAAAAATATCATCTCCGACCCGACCCCGAAACTAGTCGGGTTCGGTTTTCCCCGTCGGGATCAGTTTGTTTTGCCATCCCTAACAATTTAGGTACAGACATCTTTATGAATGTAAAGTTACGGATACACCGGTATAGTATTAATATGAATACAACATACAAGTAAGGCTATATGAAATTATCAGAAGTAATGCAAGTTTCTCAAAGTTTATAAAAGTAGAGTTTTGGAGATTTGAGATCCCGAATTTGATTGAGAATTCGGGATTTGAGATCCCAAATTTGCCACATGTCACGTAGGTGCACTTCCCAGCTTTTTATTTGTTATTTTCAATGCATTTGGTTGTTGTACTTGGTCAAATTCGGGATCTCAAATTCTGAATTCTTCATCAAATTCGGGATCTTAAATCCCGAAAACTCTACTTTTATAAATTTTGAAAAACTTGCATTATTTTTAATAATTTTTATAGAAAATACATAATTTTTAAAAAAAATCAAAATATGGAGAAGATACATTATTAAGGGTGTGTTTGGTAGAGAGAAAAGAAATGGGGAGAATTGGTTTCTCTTGTTTGGGAGAAATGAATATAGTTTTGGGAGGATAAATGGTTTCTCCACCCATTTCCATTTCTCCCCTTCCTTTGTATTTTCATTTCTCCCCTTCCTTTGTATTTTATTTCTCTTCAAATTGTGGAGAAATGGAGAGAAATGACAACCAATGTCTACTCATCATTGTCGATGTCCAGTTGCGATGTGTTTCCGGCATTCTAATCATCATTGTCGACGTCCGGCAAGGCATCCAACGCCGCAACCGCCATCCGGCAACTTGAGCCACCATTTATCTGTTTCATTTCTTTTCTAATACTAAATAAGGAAATCAATTCCAATTCTCCACACATTTCTATTTCTTCTCATTTTCATTTCTCCCCTATTTTCATTTCCATTTCTCCAAGTTTCTTTTCTCTCTACCAAACACCCCTTAGTGATTATACAGTTAGAATATGGCTATATTATAAATATGGGAATAATTATCTACATATATGATTACCAAGTCTTCGCTAATATAGATATGTAAAATCACATTTACCGTATGAAGTAAGGTAAAGGTTTATAGAATATCTTGAGATCATATAATATTATGGAAACAATATCTTTATTTATGAGTATGGATTGAGGTTACTTATTGAACTTTTAGCTCATTACAGTTAGTTTTTATTTTTCAGGTAGTATTAATTGATGGACTTGGATGAAGCTTTAGGTGGATGTGCTCGATGTTTAGTGCAACTTTATTATCAACTAGGTTAGAGACCCGTATTTAACACGGGTTGGTTTAAATAAACGATAATCAAAAAATTAAAAATAAACAATTAAATAATTATAAGATTTTGAATGAAATGAAAAGGAAAGAAAGTTATAAATTATAAATAAAAAACCCTAATAAAGATGTTGCAAACTCAAAATGTAAGGAGAATTATTGATATGGTAGTTTGAAAGTCAAAGTCTAAAACACTAATTATTGAAGGAACCAAAACTAATGTTTTTTTAAAACAAATGAGAATATCAAATCCTTTAGAAGCACTAATCAAATTCCAAGTTGCAAATCTCTTGGTTTGTTATCATAGTTTTTTTCTAAAATTCTAATACTATGATCCATGTGTGGCAGGCAATAATACAAATCCCAAAATAGTTGATTGTATTTGAGTTCAAATCTCAACAAAAGTGAGTTGCTGCTCAAGATATCAAATAAACTGCAAGAAAATGTGATACAATTTCACCTTTTACTCATGCATGCAATGTACTCGTGTTACCCCTAAAATGCAAGTTATTGTTTAATCCGGAAGTATGTAATCTATTGCAATTAAAAGCTTTAAAGAAAAAAAAGGGTAGGGAGTACGTTGCATGACTTGATTAAAATTAATGCATTGATGCATTGCATGCATCAGTAATTCAGTACAAATGAATATTTACTTCACTTTCTTGCATATAAAGTAGTTCTATTATTTTGTTTGCATACACAAAACTCATATAATGTTTATCACCTTCAAGTGATACTGTGATTTGTGTACAGTATCCTAAGTTAAAATTTTGAGAGCCAATAGACTAATTCCAAATGAAAATATGACCAGTATCATTTTGATATACATTTAGACCAGGAAAAAAAGTTTAATGGTTGGAAGATATTGTAACTTGTATATAGTATCCTACGTAGATTGATTAACAAAATCATCACATGATTACGCACCTTCATGGGTGTTTGAGAAAACTACTCTGGTTTTTAGGACCAACATAATGAATTGGAATAACAGATCAAGAGTATGTGCAATAGAATTGATTTATAAAGGAATCCGTGCTTAACTTTAATCAATTGAGTGTTTGTTACCTACTTAGAGAAGTCTTCATAATTACATTAAAAACCGCACACCAAAACCCTTTAGTACTGTAATAAAGCAATTATAAAGAATCAATTATGTGGAGATAAAAGAATTGACTTGTGTATATTCTTTGTCAAATTATAAGCAATTGAAGAATCAATTTGCGTATATTTCATGTAAACCAAATCAAGGTCCAAATAAAAGAACGAATATAAAAGTAGTAGAGCATACTTGGTAAAGATAAAACTCAATTTCATCTTTAATTTCATCTTGTTGCATCAGGTGGAACCTTCCAAAGGTCAAATGGATCGAATTGATCCATTTAATTAGATTCATCAACTCTTAAATCAATTTATAATCTGTATCCTTTCGTTAATGGAAGCACCTCAAAATCTTCATCTAATATGACTTCATAATTTGTATCATGAAATCTCTTCGGAAGATTCCATCATTTCATCAAAAAATAAAAAGACTTGAACCAGATTACATACATGTTTTTTGGGGTACTTTCAGTCACGATGGTGAAGAAATTATGATATTTTATTGGCTTCAGTTAGTAACATGAATATGCCTGTAAACCGGAAAAGAGACAATGAAATTGACATCCAATTATGGCATTCCTCAAAGAGCTTTCAAAACAGAAGTCACATGAAAACAAATAATTGAGAATCAAAGATGGATAAAATTACAGTCATGATAAGATGATGCACCATGGATGTTTATTCAGGTTAGTTATAACTGTTTATAAACGTAAGTAATCAAGTGAACAATCATAAGCTCTACGAAGTAAACAAATCAACTCAAGTATCTACACACACTCAATAGTGGCACTCAACACCAAGTTGTTGAAGCTTAGCTCTCAAGAAAATCATAACAAGTATCGATTATGAATCCTTTATGACTTAAACATTTCACCGAACATGTTATATGCAATATTTATAACGATCAAAATAAACAACGAAACCACGTTCTCCCTAGTTACATGCATTTGCCTTATATCTTGAACACCCTGGATGTGAGTAATTTAAATGACTATAATTGGATTACCTTTCAACGCCATTATCATATAAAGCATGAAGCCGCCTAAATTCTTATTAGAAAAAGTGTTGATTTAACTAATTATATTTATGAATTTGTTTACCTTTCAACTACATTAAATCGTTTGCTTAGCATCTGATTCTTGCGAAAAGAATGAAAACCTTTGTTTCAGCACTTATTTTTCGATGTGGAGTTGGTTTGAAGTCATCGGTGCTGGGGCCTTGTAGCTGCCTAGTTATCATCGTTGACAAGGAGCAAAAATCCCTAATTTGTTTTGTTGTAAACTGATAGAAACCCTAAATGGTGTTTCTATTTCTTCTAGCATAAGGATAAATCAAGAAGGAAGTATTCTAGGTGAGGAATTTTTAGCCATGACACATTGAAACAACACAAAACTTAATGAACCCTGGAGGAGGTAGAAACCAGAAAGAAAGGAGATCAATTACAGAATCGTGGAGAGAGAATATAGAATTGGAATAGTGAAATGAGAAAACCTAGTGCCGCCAGCCTCCTATAGTGAGCAGGGGAGAAAAAAGGGCACATGGAAGCACCAGGACAGAAGGCAATGAGCGGGAAAATACAAAAATAGAGGTCTAGAAACAGGACACGTGTCCTATTATTTACTTGTTTATTAGGTAGTAAAGATTATGAAAAGCCAGTTGATACCTCAAGGTTTTATGAAATGTCTTTCTAATATAGATACTATATATATATATATATACATATATAGGCGAGGGTTTAAACGAGAACTGTTTTTCGTACTAGAATTGCAAGAACCAATCTTGGCCGTTCAGTTGGGATAATAGAATTCATGAATGAAGAGCGTGAAGATTGAGTGTGGCAGAGTGCATGTAAGAAATTCATGGGTGGGCAATCCAATTGAAGGAAAGAAATTAGACGGCTAAGATTGGTTCTTACGGTTCTCGTACGAAAAACAGTTCTCGTTTGAACTTTTGCCATATATATATATATAAGCAGTTTATTTTCATATCATGCTTCCGAAATACATTTTTATTCAAAAAGGGTTTGAAGTTACACAAATTTATACGAGTAAATTTATATAAACTTGGGGCGTTACAATATCAAGTATTTACTTACACTTTCTGTTAGGTAGTTGTAGCCGGTCCTCTTTCCTATATATAGAGCTAGTTTGTACGGCTCACATAACAAGTAATGAATTTTACATCATTGCTCAAAGTCCAAACTACTTTCTCTTTCTAAATTCGTCTTAACTTTCAGCAAAGATTACAACAGTTAATGAATAATTGATGCATCAATTCTAACTCATTGCTACATAAATTTGCAATGATGCTATAACTCATCTCCTTGATAGATTTGGAAGTAAGGATAGTCAATTATGTATTAATCTATATACATTTGTGTTAATATTCTTCGGTTATTCCACGCGTTTAATACCAAATGTTGAGTTGCTCAAAAGCTTTTCATCTAAGAAGGAGCAAATAAGATTCGAAGGAATAAATATATGGATGTTTTAGCCCATGTCCAAAAATCCTCTTTATTAGAATAAACATCAACCTTCAGAAGAAGAGATGGATGTGTTAGAAAACACAAGTGAAAAGTAAATACACCACAAACTAACCTTATGGTGACATCGTTGATGACATCATAGCAAGAAACATCAATGATTGTTGTATGTGGTCGGCGATCAAGGATGCCGGCAGATTGGTCCCTTAAGACCCAGATATATGAGAGAAAGCGTGTTAGAGAGCAAGAGAGATAAGAGTTGAGATGTTGTTGGTAGAGACATAATTTTGGTTTTCTATAATTAATTAAAATGAAGTGTAACAAAGTTACTATTTTACCCTTGTGTATAAGTTACATGCGAGCAAGAGTTAATGATCAAATAAATGACGTTCGGACGAAGAACTATGTGAGTTAAACCTTTTAAAAGTAATGACTACAAACGTATTTTCTAGAACTAAATGAGTAAACAAGTAAACCTATATGAGATTGGCGTAATGTACTCTAATTATTATGAACACGATATGGTGTTTGGTTTGCAAAGAAGATTAAAAACAAATATACATTTAAAAGAAAACATGAAAAGTAAAAAAAAAGTACAATTATATGATTTAATTAGATGTTTTACGGATTGAATCTTGTTTTAGTTATATTTAAAAATAAAAAGGATACACTATAAAGTTATTTATATCGTTGAATTTTAAGAAATAGGTCATCCATATATACATATTTGCTTTTTTTACAAAGACAAGAAGTTACAAAATTCAGAAGAGTAAATGACCCGACTTTTTAAGAAGTTTTCTAAGTATTAATGATCAGACTTATATGTTGCAGTCTTTCGAGTAAAGAGAAAATGATTTAAAAGTTCTAATTTGCGATGGAGAAGACAACCCTACAAATAAAATGATGAATGTTGTTTATAAAGAGATTTTTAAAAAAATTGATGATGATGTTACTATGAAATTCTGATTTATAAAGATTTACCCTACTTTTAGGAGAATTTATATCTATATGTATGTTTTACAATTGTTTTATCATATATGTTAGTACTCTTTAACATTTAAAATTTACTTTAACTATTCTCGTATTTATACACGTGATATTAAACTAGTTATTATTACAAATACCAATTATTTAGAGATGAGCAAAAAAACTCGTTTGGATAGAATTGACCCGGTCCCAACCCGGAACTGAAACCAAACCGGACCAATTTACACACTTTTAAGTCAATTATCGGTTCCTATATTTCTCTTATTTTAGTTTTCGGTCCCACCAAGTTTGGTTTATACCCAGAACCGACAAAACCTAATAGAACCAACTAAGAGCAAACGATTCGACCCTCGATCCTTACGGTAAGACATTTTTGTTTTCGGTTATTTTCTTTCGGTTTTGAAACCGCGCTAACACTAATATTGGCGAGCTTTCGATCCAAACTTGAAAAGTGAAACCGTCGAATTAAACACATTCTGATTATTCTTTTATTTTTCCGTTTCCTGGCGGGAAGAAACCCCATATCATCCCCAAATCTCAATCCCGAAAAGCAAACACTCAATAAGACAAAATTCACAGTAAATGTACTTGTCCACGGCCAAATCAGTCGTCGTCTCCGGCCACCGGTGGCGTTCGATCGGTCTACTCACTCGTTATCATCTCCCTTTTCGTCATTTCATCTCCAATCCACCATCAATGTAAACATCTCTCCCCTTTGTAACTCTTATTTTGTATTAATTTTAGTTTTGTATGTGAATTTGCATTAGTTAGCATATGTATGTAGAATTACTATGCAATTTGATCTATATTCCAGTTCCGGGGTAGTGGAATGTAGATTAACAACTTACTCATTTCGGTTTGAATGTGCCTTTTACTCATTTCTGAATACGGTTTTTCAAAACTACATTGGGTTGGTGATCTTGTAATAAAGGGCGGAACTTTGAAGTTTTTTTCCCCCGAAATAGTTGAACGCGTTAATAGTTGCTACATAAGGGTAGGTTGTGTAGAAATGACATACTTAGGCTGATTTCCATTTTAATAAATCATTATTTAATGGTGCACTCTTTCGCACATGTCCACTGGCTCACATTTTGCAACATTTTAGTGTCCACACTTTCGCTTTATAACATTATAGGGTTTTCATGTTTGTTTTGCAACATTTTAGGGTTTAACTTTCATTTATTACCCATGCTGTATTGCCATGTGGTACCATATCAGCAACAAAGGTACACTTGGACATAAATACTTATTTTTGAAAACCTAAGGGTCTTTGGACTAGCAGTATCAAGGTGTGTAAGGTGTTACTTTCTCTTTGAGGTCGAGTGTTAGAGACAAATGTGTAGGAGGATTTAAGGGGTGTGTGAGTTCATTGTTCGACAAAAATTTTCTGAAAGCGTGTACCCTGAAATGTTGATGTGTTGATCTTTAAAGTATGAATCACGAGTTGTAAATTTCCTCAAAGTATGTACCCTTTCCTATATAACTTTCCAAATTTCAATAAAATTTCCCCAAATTTCCTGTCTTTGCTCACTTTAGTATTTATTATCATTTACATTGGCACTGACCTATCTATCTATACACCTAACATTCAATTATTTTTACAGTATTAGAAGTACCACGTATCCTAAGAACATCCATTGCTTCAAAGATAGAAAGACTTTGACAACAAACACCAAATCAACCAAAAAACTTAAGGAATTGAAGAATGTTTATAAGGAGAAAGATTATCCTCATGTTATATGGTGGAAAGAGGTACTTTAGATTTCCAGATCAGGCTTACAGGTTTATTTAAGTTGCTTATGTTCGCGAGAAGTTTTTTTTTCTGCATTTAGATTTATTTATTGCATTTATTGTATTTCCTCTTTCAGAAAATGCAGATGTGTAGAAAGACATCTTCTATGCAATTGATAGAGAAACTCACTTACTCTAATCTGCTTGGTTTGGATGACAACTTGAAGAATGGGAGGCAAGTACTTCTGTGTGTGTTAATAAACACATTAAGCAGTTATTCTCACATTTTCTTTTAGCCTCACATAAACTTGATTCATTCATGTCCATTGAAAGGCTCATGTCAAACACAGAAATGTGTTTAATGTAATCTGGCTGATTGTTATTAATCTAATATTCTTTCTTTATACATGTCATCCTTACTCAAGAAAAATTGAGATGCACCACAAGTTAGAAATGCTTTTTTATGTGATTTCTTTGTCTCATTTTCTTTATCCTTTCTTTTATGAAGTATAAAAGAAGGAACACTCAATTCGGAGGTACTAAAGTTCAAGTCTAAATTTCCACGGGAAGTTCTGTTATGTAGGGTATGCTATAAAGTCTCTCTCCTATCTCATTTTGCTCAACATGAGCATGTAATTTGCTCATCGATAAATATTATCTCTTAGTTCAAGATCAAGATTAAGTGCAGAAAATTTCCAATATCTTTAGGTAGGGGATTTTTATGAAGCAGTGGGATTTGATGCTTGTATTCTTGTGGAATATGCTGGTTTGAATCCTTTTGGTGGTCTGCGTTCAGATAGCATTCCAAAAGCTGGTTGCCCTGTTGTGGTACTGTAAATATTTCAATGATCTCTCTCTGATTGTTTTTGTAACTTTACTTTTAAAGTACTGTTAAAAATTTTCAAACAAGGACCCGTCAATTCTTTATCTTGTTCTTTATGCAGAACCTACGTCAGACTTTGGATGATTTGACACATCATGGATTTTCAGTAGTAAGCACTTTAAGTTTTAATGCTGCTGGTGTAATTACTTGTGACTTTCTGTAGAGCTAGAAAGCATAAATGGATCCAAGTTGTATTTATCCCTTTTCAATAAAACGAAGTTTGAATCAGGTTAGTTTCTTAATGTGTGTTTTTAGTGCATTGTGGAGGAAATTCAGGGTCCTACCCAAGCTCGTTCCCGTAAAAGTCGTTTTATATCTGGGTATGTTTGTACCTATCTCATGATAGCTGCCTTTTTATTCCAACTCTTTTTTGTTTACTGTTGATTATTTCTACCTATTTATGTGCTTAGAAGCAAATGTCATTGCATCGAGTAAGGAATCGTCATGGTCTGAATTAGAGTGGCAATTTTGACCCAGACATGTTTAAATTTTGCAATCAGGGTTTTATCTCAAAAGGATCATACGGGTCATATCAGAAAACTTGGCTAAAAGGAAAAGGGTCAAATGGTTAAAAGTCCATTTATAATGCATAAAATCTTCAAAATCATTTTTTTCAAATAATTAGATTATTATTGTATGATCTTCCTTTTTTTTAGATTAACATAGTTACTTTATAGAAGAATTTAAGCGAAGCATATTAAATTAATTAATGTACCATGTCAACTTGAACTTTTTTGACCCGTTATCCTATCCTCCTGTCTTGCCACCTCTAATCTAAATCATGTCCATCAAGTATTCAATACTGTGTTCTAAATTGCACCTAGTCTTTACTATTAATGTTTTAAAGGATAATGTATACAGGCATGCACATCCTGGAAGTCCTTATGTGTTTGGACTTATCGAAGATGATCATGATTTTGAGTTCCCAGAACCAATGCCAGTCATTGGTATGTGAAATATACATCCATTTGATGACTTGATTCACTATCTTATTGTTTACCAGGGACTCCGTCAATTATTGTTTGAATTTTTAAATAAATTTCAAGTTCTTGATTTTCAGTTGCTTATATTGTACTTTTCCAGGACTCTCTCGTTCTGCAAAGGGATATTGCATGGTTTCTGTGTTGGAGACCATGAAAACGTATTCTTTGGAGGATGGTTTAACCGAAGAAGCTGTAGTTACAAAACTTCGTACTTGTCATTACCATCATTTGTTTCTCCATAAATCATTGAAGAATAATTCTTCAGGTGAGTTTTTTTTTTTAATTTTCTGACCTGGTATTTTGATTAAACGGTAGGATTTCAACTTGAGATGAGATACGCTGCTCTATATAAAATCAAATAATACCATCTACGTGTATTTGATTTCACCAATCACCACAAATCTATTTCTTAAACCCCATAAATTGACTCTCCAATATTCTGAACAGGAACAGCTCGCTGGACGGAGTTTGGTGAAGGTGGGTTATTGTGGGGAGAATGTACTCACAGACACTTTGAATGGATTGAAGGGGATATAGTTAACGAGATATTATTTAAGGTCTTGTGTTTCTAGTCTCTATATATATGTGCACAAGTATCTCATGCTGTTACTAATGGTAAACAGCAAAGAATAAGTATAGATTGGCATGTGGGGAATACCTGCTTACAATAATGTTTCAAATTTTAGGTAAAAGAGCTTTATGGTCTTGATGATGATGTGACATTTAGGAATGTAACCATTGCTTCAGAAAACAAACCTCATCCGTTGCACCTTGGAACAGCCTCACAAATTGGTCAGCTTTTGTATATTAGGCTTCTGAATTATCTGTTTATAATTAACTATGATTTATAAACGTATGTTGAATACCAGGTGTTATACCAACTGAAGGGGTACCTTCTTTAGTAAAGATTCTCCTCCCCTCCAATTGCACGGGTTTACCTGCTATGTAAGTGAATAGCTTTGTTGCTTATAGACCCCTAAAAGTTGGAATTTTTTATGTTATGAGTTTCATTACTGAGTTATTCTTATTTCGGTAATAGGTACATTAGAGATTTACTCCTGAACCCTCCTGCTTATGAAATTGCCACTACCATTCAAGGTGATTGCTCAATTATTTATTCATTGGTATGTAAAAGTGCAGCTAGTTCAGGATCCTGATCCTTGTACAGTAGAAGAGTTGATTCTCCCTGATCCAAAAATTTGTTGCCTTATTTGACTTTGCATGCTGATGACAAGAGTTTAATTGCACACTTGAAAGATTTTGCAAAGCAAAAAAATCTGAAGTTTGTATTCCCTTAGGTAGATTAGGAATATCCAAACTTTTTCTATTTTTTTACTGGTTTTAATTTGTGCCTTCTTTGTGCATCTAGAAGTTGAGATCAAACACTCTAACATTGTTTATGTATACTTATTTGACTGTTGTGATTTTAAAAGTTAGTGTTCATAGGAAACTGTTTCTCAAAATATGCTCTATTCTTTATGACACGTGATATAGAATGTCATTATGACCATATCTGGAGCTTTCTCTATTCTTTTTCATTATTAAAATATCCGATCCTTTCATACATAGTCCGATTTAAGAATTTTACCAAGTCTTAAACTAATTCTTTTTGCTTCGTGAACATTTTCCAGCAATATGCAGACTAATGAGTAACATATCATGTTCAATCCCTGAATTTACTTGCATCGCACCATCAAAGGTAATGAATTTTTTTTAGTCACAGATTTGGTTCAAGGCATGAAAATGCAGTTATTCTGTTTCATTTCTAAATTATATGATTTGTTTCTTCCTATCTTGGTTTCTTGTATGTTTGATGTTTCTTATGCATGTTTAACACATATTGATCGCAAATCTTGCAGCTAGTGAAGCTACTTGAGTTAAGGGAGGCAAATCATGTCGAGTTTTGCAAGATAAAAAATGTGCTCGATGAAATTTTGCAGCTCCATAAAAACTCAGAGCTCAATGAGATACTGAAATTATTAGTGGATCCTACCTGGGTGGCGACTGGGTTAAAACTTGGAACTGAGACACTGGTACATTCATTACAATTTGTTAAGGCGTATATGAATAGCTTGTTAGAAACTTTTGATGATCAAGATATATGAGATGATTATTAAAAAAATGGAATGGATCAAATGGTTCAGATGCTTTAGGAAGTTTGCACAAAGTTTTTTTTTCCTATTAAGTAGTAAAACCTCATAAATTATCTTTATAAAGTAGCTGTATTATTATTGACATAATTTAACTAGTTTGACTCAAAATCAATATAAAAGACCTGAAATATTTGGACAAAAAGTGTTGATGGTCAACCCAACTGACTCGTTAAAAGAACTGCTTGTTTTGACATGTTACCCAACCCATTTGTCTTGCAATTTTGCATATGATAACTTTGGATCTTGTACAAATCTTGTCATCATTCTTAGTTGAGACACGGAACCTCTCTTTGTCGTTGCTTATTGCCAGGTGAATGAATGCGAATCCGTCTCTTGTACAATTGGTGAACTTATCTCTTTGGATGGTGAAGGTGATCAGAAATTGAGCTCATATGTTAATATACCAAATGACTTTTTTGAGGATATGGAGTCTTCATGGAAGAATCGGGTTAAGAAAATCCACCTAAAAGAAGCTTACGAAGAGGTGGATAAGGCCGCTGAAGCCTTATCCTTAGCCGTAAGTGTCTTGTTCTTGCCTTTTATTATTTCATGTTTTCAATTTCTTCTTTGAATGTGTGTTGTCCTGAATACACATTTATCATATTCTAGGTTACAGAAGATTTCCTTCCTATAATTCTCAGAATAAAAGCTATGACAGCACCATTTGGAGGACCAAAGGGAGAAATCTTGTATGCGCGGGAACACAAAGCTATTTGGTTAAAGGGAAAACGTTTTGCACCAGCAATATGGGCTGGTACACCTGGAGAAGAACAAATAAAACAACTCCGGCCTTCTATAGATTCAAAGGGTAGAAAAGTTGGAGAGGAATGGTTTACCACAGTGAAGGTGGAGGATGCATTAGAAAGGTTAATCTCTTTGGTTAAGACATTAATTTCACTTTCCTATTTATTCCTAGAAGTGTCAATTTGAGTGTGTTGGGTAACGTGTCAAAAAGGATGAAATGGGCTTTTTAAGTTTAGCTCAAAACAGGAGGGCTCGACTTTGGTTGACCTGCAATTTCTTCCACATTATAGAATTTTTTATAAATTATTTTATTTTTGCTATAATTACATAAACTATATTATCGTAATAATAAATTAATAATCTAGATCTTTAAATAAGATAGATTTTGGAGTTTTTATGTATTATAAATAAACTATAGACAAGGATTAACAAGTTAGATCCATTTGAACCATTCCTGTTTTAGGAATTATTTAGATTCGACTTGTATGAGTTAAAACGCAATCCAAATTGACCCATTAAGAAGGAAGTAGGTTGAAATTGCCACATCTACTTATTTCCTGTCACATCACTAGCATGTAGTAACTTGCGATTTTTGGTAATTGTTTTAGGTACCATGAAGCTGGGGCGAAGGCAAAATCCATGGTGTTAGAGTTGTTGAGGGGACTTTCTGCTGAATTGCAAGCTAAAATCAATGTTCTGGTGTTTGCCTCCATGTTGCTCGTCATTGCAAAGGCTTTGTTTGCTCATGTGAGGTCAGCTAATCGAATATTGGTTTATTTTCTATTGTCATTTTGATAAGCCTCTAATATGTAAACTATACTATATTTATAATTCAACATAGAAACTCATGCAATCTATTTAGTTAGAATAGTCTATATAAGTATGATTAAAGGAATAGAATTATTATTCACATTTTAAGAGAATTCATAGTTAAACATCATTGGGAGAGAATCTTACCGCTAGAAAGTTTTTGTTAATTGTATTTTTGTTCATAAAACATTGGTGTCTTTGCACATTTTTTTCTAATACTTTCGCATACCTTCTCATTTCCTGAAGGTGTTGCAAGATTGTAAGGAAAGTCTTAACATATGTTTGCTTTACTTATAACTGCTTCTAATCTATTTAAAGACATGTAAGCTAAATGTTATACATAATTTAAACAGTGAAGGCAGAAGAAGGAAATGGGTGTTCCCAACACTTGCTGATCGTTCTGAGGTACATTCAATCGCCATCTTTGTGTGTGTATACACACACACTTGCGCACCCGCATGTGTGTGAGTATCTCAGTCTTACATTATATTATGCATGTTGTGTGAAAAAGGAAGCTAGTCAAATGAAGTTTTGAAGTCTACTGAGATTTCCAGTATAGTGGCTTATAAAATGCCATGTAAGCACCATCTCTATGCTGAAACTGTATGCAGGAAACTGAACAACTAAATGGGCATCGTGAGATGAAGATCATTGGTTTATCACCATATTGGTTTGATGCAGCTGAAGGCAGTGCGGTGCTGAACACAGTTGACATGAAGTCGATGTTTCTTTTGACAGGACCAAATGGGGGTGGGAAATCAAGTCTGCTTCGCTCAATTTGTGCAGCTGCATTACTTGGAGTATGTGGATTTATGGTACCTGCCAAGTCAGCATCAATTCCTCATTTTGACTCTATTATGCTACACATAAAATCTTATGACAGCCCTGCAGATGGGAAAAGCTCTTTTCAGATTGAAATGTCAGAGATGCGTTCTATAATTACTAGAGCTACTTCAGAGAGCTTAGTCCTTGTAGATGAAATATGCAGAGGCACAGAAACAGCAAAAGGGACATGCATTGCTGGTAGCATTATTGAAAAACTTGATTCAATTGGTTGTTTGGGTGTTGTATCAACACATTTGCATGATATCTTTAATCTACCACTCGCTACAAAGAACACGGTTTTTAAAGCGATGGGAAGTGACTTGGTGAATGGTAAAATTAAACCAACATGGAAATTGATTGATGGAATATGTAGAGAGAGTCTTGCATTTGAAACCGCTAAAAAGGAAGGGGTTCCCGCTGCAATAATTCAAAGAGCTCAAGAGCTTTACAATTCAGTGTACACTAAAGACTTAAACTCAGAGACAAAACTGAAATCCTTTCTTTCGAAGGGATCTCTGAAAGCCTGCAATCAACCAACAGGTGTTCAAGAAGTGGCTATTCCGCGTGCCTATGAATCAAAAAACCAACTGGAGAAGTTCTTGAAGGATGTAGAAAATGTTGTCTGCTTAGTATGTCAAACAAAGCTGACTCCACAAGTTGCTGTGAAATGTGTTGTAATTGCTCCCAGGGAACAGCCCCCTCCATCAACCATTGGTTCTTCAAGTGTTTATGTGATCCTGAGGCCTGACAGAAAACTTTATGTTGGAGAGGTATTTATGATTTATCTTAAGTATTTTCCTAGGAACTAGTGGTGCTTCTAAAAGTTTTACAGGTGGCAATTTCAACCCACTTGAAAATAGGTTGATTTAAGTTAGATTTTACCTCTAAAAGGGTCAAATTAATAGAGAATATTTAGAGGATTTTGCTTTGATGCAAATCTAAAATGGCAATTCTCATAAATTCACTCGATGAAGGATTGACTTTGAAATAGAGAAGACGACGGGCCTTGGGCCGAATAAATTAATGATACAATAAATGGGCCTACACTATAAATCTGTGTACATTAACAAAATGCAGAGTTGCCATGGGATTTATTGTACTTATGAACTCAAACATCTTTCTTGTGTCTCGCTTGTGTGTAAGCAATGTGTAGATTAGTAGGTATGGGTTGAATAACAGGCCAAAACGATAGGTCACTAGTAATTTCTTATTTGGCTTGGGCCCACCCACAAACACTCTTTTGTCTAAGTTGTTTTTTAATTTTATAAATAATATTGTTTATTATGTTTACAAAAACTATATTATTACGTTATAATGTAATTGTTTACTAATATCTGATAACATTTATTGCAGACAGATGATCTACAGGGTCGTGTTCGTGCACATCGATCAAAACTGGGTATGAGAAATGCTTCGTTCCTGTATTTCCTAGTTCCTGGGAAGAGCATCGCTTGCGAACTGGAAACTCTGCTGATCAATCAACTCCCAAATCATGGTTTTAAACTTACAAATGTAGCTGATGGTCAGCATCGCAACTTTGGAACTTCTGATCTCTCTCTAGAAAGTTTAAACTTACATAGATGATTAACCAAATCTCGTGTAGTATTTTTGAAACCTTGTGTTTAGGGTTCTGTTGGTGCAACAATTTTGGGTTAGGTAGGTTGCCCAAGTTCATGAGATATGAACGTCTGTATTCTAATTACTGTAAATTACATAGTCTATTTATTAATGTATTATGTTGTTGATTCTGAGTTATGAAGATGATACTCATGATTAGTGAATCAAAATCAAGAAAGATGATATTACGTAGAGAGAAGCAGAATTCGACAGCCATCGCCTGTTTTTTTATTCGATATACTTAAAACCTCCAGGATATACGACCCATATATAAAGCAAAAAACCCTAAATACATATTACAAGAAACATGACTCTTTTGCCCTACTCTAATAAATCAAAAAAGGCTAATAAATAAAGGACGTATTTCTTCACTCCCTCGAAAGCTAGGTATGTATGTTCAACATATCCAGCTTGCTCTTCATATCATCAAACTTATTCTTTGGAAGAGGCTTAGTTAAAATGTCTGCAATCTCAATTTGGGAAGGAACATAAGACGACTCTAAAATACCAGCTTCCAATTTTTCTTTGATGAAATGGCAATCAATCTCCACATGTTTAGTTCGATTATGATGAACTAGGTTCCTAGCTATCTGAATGCTAGCTTTGTTGTCCTCTCATTATCTGAAAGTTTGAGTTCATTAAGCATCCATTGTAACCATATTCCTTCACAAATCCCTTGACACATCGCTCGAAACTCAGCCTCAACACTACTTCTAGCAACAACTGCTTGCTTCTTGCTTCTCAATTGGACAAGATTACCCCATACAAAGGTGCAATAACCTGTTGAACGCCCATTTACTGCTGAACCTCCCTGGTCTGCATCCGTGTAAATATTGATATCTCTCTCGCTCGTTTTACTAAAAAATAATCCTTCTCCTGGATTTTTCTTTAGGTAACGAAGTATTTGAAACACAGTTTTCATGTGCTGAGTTTTAGGAGCATTCATAAATCTACTAACCATCCCCACAACAAATCCAATATTTGGTCTAGTATGAGCAAGATATATCAACTTTCCAACTAACCTTTGATATCTTCCTTTGTCTACCAACTCGTCTTCAGCTTCTGCATGGAATTTAGACCCTGGCTCCGTGGGAACACTAGACTGTAACCCTATTTGTAACCCTATTTCTTCTGGAAGGTCAAGGGCGTATTTCCTTTGTGAGACTGAGATACCCTTTTTTGATCGAGCGATTTCCATTCCAAGAAAGTATCTTAACCGGCCAAGATCTTCGATTTCAAATTCTCTTCCTAAGACAAGTTTTAGTTCACTCATCTGCTACGTGTAATTGCCGGTTAGGATAATATCATCGACATAAACAATCATGATAGCAACTCTCCCGTCAGGTGAGTGTTTAAAAAACATTGTATGATCGGATTGTCCTTGAGCGAACCCATAACCTTTTACCACCTGTGTTAGTCTCTTAAACCATGCTCGCGGTGATTGCTTTAGTCCGTAGAGAGACTTTTTTAGTTCACATACCTTCCTAGTAATCTCTTGCGACTCAAGTCTAGGTGGAATATCCATATAAATTTCCTCTTCCAACTCTCCATTCAAAAAGGTGTTCTTAACATCAAGTTGATGTAGTAGCCAATCTTGATTTGCTGCAAGCGAAAGTAAGACTCGAATGGAATTAAGTGTAGCTATAGTGCAAAGGTTTCCGCATAATCAATTCTATAGGATTGTGTAAAACCTTTCGCCACCAATCTAGCTTTGAATCGGTTTACACTCCCATCAGAATTATATTTGATTGTGAACACCCATTTACAACCCACCATTTTCTTGCCAGGAGGCAGGTTTGTATATTGCCATATTTTTTTAAGAGCCTCAACCTCCTTGAACACCGCGTCCACCAATTCCTTTTTAGCAAGAGCTTCCTAAATGTTTCTCGGACCTTGTATTTCTGAAAGTGAAAGAGCAAAAGCTTTGTATTTGGGTGATAGTTTGTCATATGAGATAAAGTTATTAGATGCATAGTGCAACTTCTCTTCCCTTTTCTTAATGCTACTGGGACATCCAAATCAATCAACTCATCCAAATTTTGAATATCAGGTTCCACATTAACTGTATGCAAATTCGATTGTGAGTTTGGCAAAGATTCATGGTTAAGTGTTGGACTTAAGACATGCTCTTTCTTCTCGTTTTCTTGTTTCCTCGGGCGTCTCGTATAGCCAATGTAATCCCGTTGAGTATCTTTATTTAATGTTTCCTCGGGCATCAAATTTGGAAGATCAACCGGTGTTTCAAGACTTTCAGATGTAACTTGTTCCAAAGTAGGCTCATGATGGTTTGACTTCGACCGACCAAGTTCAGAATGCAAATCTGGATAGACCAAAAACTAATATTCCAGGAAATTCTCCCCATGAATATCAGTATTGGAGAAGAAGAATTGATCTTCAAGGAATGTGACATCCATGGAATGGTAGAATTTTTTTTGTAGATGGAGAGTAACATTTATAGCCTCTCTGATTCGGAGAGTATCCAAAAAATACACACTTAAACGATCTAGGATCTACTTTGCTACGATTTGGTTGATAGTTATGAACAAACGTTGTGCAACCAAATATTTTAAGTGGTACTTGAGATAAAGTCCGAATATGAGGAAAGCTAGATTGCAACAACTGATGTGGGGTTTTGAAATCGATGACACGAGATGGCATTCGATTAATTAGGTATGTAGCCGTTAAAATGGCTTCACCCCAAAAATGATTAGGAACAAAACTAGACAAAAGTAAGGACCTGGATACCTCAAGAAGATGCCAAATTTTCCTCTCAGCTACCCCATTTTGCTGTGGGGTATCTACACAAGAGCGAAGGTGAATGATTCCTTCTTGATTTAGATAATTTCCTAGTTCGGAACTAAAGTATTCTTTTGCATTGTCAGATTTGAGAACTTGAATTTTTGTTGTGAATTGATTTTGAATCATGCGATGAAACTATTTGAAAATAGGGCCAACTTCAGACTTTTCTTTCATAAAAAACACCCATGTAACTCGAGTATGGTCGTCAATGAAGGTAACAAACCATCTCGCGCGAGAAGTATTTTTGACTCTAGACGTACCCAGACATCACTGTGAATAAGATAAAAAGGATGAGAGGGTTTGTATGGAAGTGGAGAGAAAGAATGTCTTATGTGTTTCGATATTTGACACACTTTACATTTGAAACAATTCGGATTTTTATTGAATAAACTAGGAAATAACCTTTTTAAATATGAGAAATTTGGATGACCTAATCTACGATGCCATAACATCACATTATTTTGACTAGAAACATTAAAGAAAGATCTCTTTGGAGATTCTCCCAAGTGCTCAGCTTCAAGAAGAGAAAGATTGCCACAGACTCTAGCACTGCGAATCATCTTCCCCGAACTCTTCTCCTGAAATTCACATATAAAGGGAGTTAATTTTGTAACACAATTTAGGCCCCTCATGAGTTTAATGGCAGACAACAGGTGTAGTCAATACCAGGAACAATTAAAACATATTTTAGCACTATATCCCTGGAAATAACAACCGTATGCTACCAGAACAGTTGCTCCATCTGATTTGGGTTGGAATTCAGTAAACACACTTCTATCTCCAGTCATGTGATCAGTAGCACCAGAGTCAACTATCCATGGCTTTGTTCCTGATGAAGTGGCAGAAGATGAACCACTTTGTTGAGCAACAATAGCTGTTCCTTTGTTTGTAACAGGCTTTTGTAAGATTTTTCGAATAGCCTCGACTTGTTCTTTGCTAAAGGGTTCCTAATTATCACTTGTCGCTATATTTCCACGAGTTCTTGGCTTCCAATCTGCTGGTTTGCCATGGATTTTCCAACATGTTTCTTTGGTATGCCCTGGTCGCTTGCATTCATCACACCAGGGGCGGCCGTTCTTCTTTTGAGAGTATCTAGAATAATTTGAACCTGATGATTGACCACGGGCTGAAAGAGTAGATCCCTCAATTTGATTGTCTTTGGTTCCTAGCATTACTTTTTTCGGCTTTCCTCCCTTCTGACTACAGAGAAGACTTCCCGGAGACTGGGCATAGGCTTGATGCTGAGTATTCTTCCTCTTACTTCAACAAGTTCTCTATTGATGCCAAAAAGAAATTTGTAGATCCTATCGGTCTCTAAAATATTTATGTATTGACTTCCATCTTGTGAGCAATTCCAGGTAGTGGTATCAAGTGCATCGAGTTGCTGCCAATATCGATTTAGAGTTGTAAATTAGCTTGTGAGTGTGGAATCTCCTTGACGAATGTCGTTGAGTATACTTTTAATCTCAAATAAGGCAGAAGTGTTGTCCCGATCAGAAAACGTATCTCGTGCGGCCTCCCAAAATCTCTACTGTTGTCTTATAATACAAAAAATGCTCCCCAATATCAGCGGTCATAGAATTTATAAGCCAGGACATGACCATATAGTTCTCTGCCTTCCATTGTTTATAGGCTGGACTGGATTCACTTGATTGTACCAAGTCAATTGATAAGTACTCCTCCTTGCCTTTCCCTCCGATGAATATCAAAACCGAATGAGACCACAGATTGAAGTTCTGGCCATTCAATTTATGACCAGTGATAGGAAGAAGACTGTAATCAACATTAGGCTTCGATGAAGGTGGAGGAGGATTTTCATGAGTCGTACCAGAACTTGTCTCACTGACAAGGGCAAAATTGAATTGACCAAAATTGAAAGAGGTGGTGTTCATGTTGTCCGTAAGAAAGAGAATGAGCAGACTCAGAAGTAAGAAGATACAAAATCGAGAAATACTTGATAATCTTGAATGTCGACCTCTTGGAAAAAACAAACAGAATATTACCTCGTTGAAGATCGATTATGCTCTGAGACCATAAAGAAATATGATATTACATAGAGAGAGAAGCAGAATTCGACAGGCTAAGACCACCTTGTTAAAATCGATTATGCTCTGATACCATCAAGAAAGATGATATTACGTAGAGAGAAGCAGAATTCGACAGGCTAAGACCATTGCATGTTTTTTTATTCGATATACTTAAAACCTCCAAGATATACGGCCCAATATAAAGCAAAAAACCCTAAATACATATTACAAGAAACATGAATCTTTTGCCCCTGCTCTAATAAATTAAAAAAGGCTAATAAATAATGGACGTATTTCTTCACAAAACATTCATGATAAGTGTGTGGAAGTAAATTTGGGCTTCTAATCTTTGTATGATGTTTTTCATTATTACATTATAGAATGAAGCATAAAATATCAATCCATTAATGATGCAAGTAAGATAATTTGTTTATATAATTCACCCCATTCTTATTTATTTTCTTATAATTCAAATACAACTCGTCTCTATGTTTTAGTTCAACACCATAGATGAAACTTTGATATTCTTCTTATGCTAACAGTGCCTCTTCAATATGCTAAATGCCTCTGTGTTCAAAATAGATAAAAGTTTGACTTTTAATGTCAACCTAGTAAGTCTGTATTCTTTATATCCAACTTACCGAAGAAATTTATGTCAAGTGCCTTTAACTTCCCGTTAACCATCACAAACGGGAGTAAAGTTTAGCTTCCCGATCTTGAATTTGGAACCTTTAGGATATTCAATAAAGTCTCAACCACTTAAACAAGTTCAAGTTTAGCTTAATTACAAGTTATCCCTGAATAATAAAGAGATTTGAAGATGATTACTCAAGTAAAGTTGCAACCTATAATCTCAATACATAGTACATACATCTTCAATGTCTTGCAGTTCAGTTTAAATAAAGTTAGTAGGATCAAAATCCTCAAGAAACAAAGAGAATCCTTCCGTTTAACATATCAACTTTTCGCGTTTAATTTTTCTATAAGAATCTTGTTCACAAGCCCAGGATTTGCTTTGCCCTTTGATTCTTTCATCACCTGATGAGTTTTTTAATGTTTAAATTAATAACAAAACAAACGTAGAAATCAACCACAAATTCTAGATAAGTGGACTAAAAAGATCAAACCTGTCCTGCAAAGAAACCTTGCAGCTTGGTTTTACCCCCACGGTATTGTTCCAACTGCTTTGGATTATTAGCAATCACTTTATCAATTATTTTCTCGATCGCAGCAGGATCTACTATCTGTTAAAGAAAAACACAAAATCATGCCATGGAGATGAAAAATTGAAGCTACATTAAGCAGAGATTGATAGATCACTCCTAGTAAAGCTGCCAATTTCAACCCATTTGGGTCAATTTGGATGCTGTTCTTATCTCAGTTAACAATGTAACTAGCTAAAAGGGCAAAGTCTCAAATGGGTTGAATAGGTCATACAAGTTGAAATTTGTCCAAAGCCTATTTTATATACAAACAACCTCCTAAATCATTTTATTTAAAGTTCTAGATTATTATTGTACTGATATTGTTTCTTTAATCAAAACAGGACATAAACTATTTATAAAGAAAATAAAAAAATGGATAAGAAAGTGTCGGTGAGTGAGCGAGTCAATTGAAAAATGACCCATTTCAACCCAAACCTGTTTCGGAAAGTTACCCAACCTCCCCATCTTGCCATCTTATAGTAGATATAGCACTTATAGAACTTGCCTGTACAAGATCTTTCTCTTCAATCAGTCCCTTGACAGTTCCACCTTTTTCCATTAATTCAAGAAGTATCTGCAGAGTTTTACACACGAATCTTGAACCAATTTCTAAACATTAAAACATTTATAAAAGTTCAATAATAATGGATAACAGCAGAAGGTAGAGACACACACACCTCTTTCCCTATCTTTCCGCTAATGGTCGCGCTTTTAATTGAAGCTATCAATTCACTTAATTCTTGAGGACTAAGTTTAATTTCATTAATAGAAAGCTTTTCGTTCTTCATGTAAGCGGCAATATCTCCCATGATCCAGTTAGCTGCCATTTTGATATCTGGAACTTTGGCAACTGTGGCATCAAAAAAGGCTGCAATCTGGCAGATCCATAATTTACTATTAGGGTTTGCACTATTATAATGTTTTCATTTAATTCTCTACCACAATTCCTTTACACTATGGAACACTAAAATTCTTTTCTTCAAGGTTGAGAGACCCATTTATGTGAATTAGACAATGAAAATATTGTGTGGTTGACAATTTTCTTGATATTTTACGGGCATATAATGTAAAGGCTGCAATATTAACCTATCTACTTATGAATGTTATCATATTGGGTTGTGTTTTATTTCAACAAACAACAATAACCTGCACTTAATCCCACTTGGGTGGGGTATGGGGGAGGTAAGATGTAAACAATCATACCTCTACGGCTCTATCCAAGAGTAGCGAGACTTATCTCAACAGAGCAAACGGGTTAAATTAAAACTTCTTATCTAAAAGGGGAACAGACAAACGGCTTGAAAATTGCCAAAAAGTCTATTTTAATGCATACAACCCTATTAAATAGTTATACTAAAAATTTTAGATTGTCATAATAAAGTTATATTGTTTTTGCAGTGACAATTAACACATTAATTATTTTTTATTTTTTTATAAAAAGTGAATAACTTTTTCCAGGTCAGTAGAAGTGTAGAACAAACCCGACCCAGTCCATTTCAATCTGTAGTAAAGAATGACCCATTTCAACCTAAACCTGTTTTGATCCACCCCACCTCCCCCTACCCAAAACAAAAAAAATCCACGTCTAGTATTATGAAATGAGTGTGACATACATTCACATCATTTGCAAGAAAAAGAACGTCTTGCATGGTTAGACCCATCTCCTCGTATCTTCGACGCTTCATTTCTGGAAGTTCAGGTAAACAATCACGAATACCATTCACATATTCTTCTGTTACTACTACTTCAGGAAGATCAGGTTCAGGAAAATATCGATAATCCGCAAGTCCTTCCTTTTTCCTCATTGTAACTGTTTTCTAACAGCAAGTGAAAAAAAGAGGTAAGCATAAATGAGACAACAGTTACCCAAGTGACCAAAAACACATTGTGGGGGTGGTTGGATAAATGTGTGTCTTGAAACTGATTATGTTATATTGGATAATGAAAATCAGATAATCAATTATAATAAAACTGAGTTATAGGAAATAGTATTTAGATGTGCATAGAGTGTTTGACTAATTCTCAACACGTTAGAAAAATTGATGAAATGACTATCGTGAAAAGATTGTCTATGCTGTGAAATGGAAATAGAAGTCACAAATTATGTTTTAAGAAGGGATAACTAAGTAATTTCATTTTTATCCTTAGATAATCAGTTTTGTTGACAATTATATGTGGAATCTGTTTAACAAAACGCTAAAAAAAGATTTCTATGACTTTTAAGTCACAATAATCAAATAATCATTTCCAAAACACAAAGCCAAACACCCTCTATAATAACATAATTGAGGTGCCATATAACCTGAGAGCCTTCTTCCCACAGACGTGTTTCTTGCACGACTTCATGGGCTTGGCCGTCATTATAGAGTGCTGCCTGTCTTGCAATCTCAAAATCAATAGCTCTACTCATTGCTGAAAATGAATTTAGATTCTTTATCTCGACCTAACAATGAACAATAACCGATAAAGATTAGTTACAAACATGAAGCAAAGGTTTGTCTATAGTTCTTGAACTGCAGCAAAAAACTATCTTCCAGAAAATGTGGTGAAAGAAGAGTATCAAGATTTTATGATTCTTTCAATTTGGCAGGGATATATGGATTCAAGAAGATATCTTTCTCCCATTAGTCCCATACAGACTCTTTTTCTAGACGAAGTGAAAGGTCTGGACGGGCCAGGGAAAGTGGGTAATGCCGTAATAGCTCATAACAGGTCTTCTTTTAGTATGGGTTGAAAGGGCCAGTTGGGGTTGTGTTGACCCATAAATACTTTTTCATAATAATTAATACGTAGCTTATGATTACAGATTCAAAATTATTATAATGTTATAACAAATTTTTCAATAGATCGATTTAAGAGGTTGTAACTTGTATGCATTAAAAATAAAGTTCAAGAGACTTTCAAGTTTCAACCTGTTTGACCTGTTCTGTTTTTACCAAGACCTTTTGATATAACCCATTTCACCCATATGGTATAAAACACAACCCAAATGGAGCCAGTCATTAAGTAAGCGTGGTATCAAAATAAAATACCTTGGTGCCAAATTCTAATTGACCAATTGGGCGAATGGAAACGTTAACATCACAACGAAGTGATCCTTCTTGCATATTACCATTACCAACTCCCAAATATCTCACCACCCTTTGCAACTCTGCAGCATATTCTGCAGCTTCAATACCCGTTCGCATATCAGGTTCAGAAACAATTTCAAGCAAAGGCACCCCTGCTCTATTCAAATCAACCTGCTCCCAATAAACAAAACAAAACACAAATCCTAAATAAATTATTACATTTGAACAAAAATAAGGACGCATGAATTCTTTATATATCTCTCAAGAAAATTTTGATTCCTCATTCCTCATCAGCCTTTCCAAGAACTACTACAGCTTGAAAATCTGTATAAACTAGGAAACTTATAATAATAAAAATTCGAAAACAAAGTTTAAAATTTTAGCCTCCTCTTTTAGTATTGAGTAACATTTCATAGTATTGACTAGGGGTGTTGGATTTTGGTTTTGGTTTTTTAAATTGATTAATGCAAGTTAAAGAATTAGATAATCAGTTGCTTCAAGCAGATGATTAGGCAATTTTGACTCCATCTTGATAATCAGTTTTCTTACCACTGCTCCATACCTGATTACTAAAATCTAATTACTCAGACAGTAAGAAATCAGAAAGACAGTCACTCCTTACTTGATAATCAGTTTTCTTACCACTACTCCTTACCTGAACACTCAAAATTAATCATTGCAACTTCAAAACACAAGTGAAAACACGCATAGGAGAACTGACTATCGACACAAATGTAAAATTGCGCAGCTATTCTAGATTTGAACATCTGATTATCGTATTCTTTGAGGCACAATATCACTATGAAATTTCACATCCAAACATAAGTATCTGCTTCTTTAACTCGTAATAACCTTAACCAATTGCATACACATCTAATTCTTCAAGTTACAATAATCACAATCAAGAAAAGAGAATAATCACCTGAGAATATCTCCCATTTCCTGTATGAAGTAGCTTCCCGGCATCCTCCTCCATATGAACCCTTGTAATCCCGAACCTTCTATGCCCTCCACCAAATTCAAGTGGAAGATCCACATCAAGGAATCCATTTGTGGCAATCGGAATATCAAATTGTGAAATTTGGTACCCTTTTGGAAGATCCGGATAAAAATACTGTTTTCTATCAAACTTTGAACTCAAAGATAATTTGCAATTTAGTGCAAGACCAAGCATCACCGCATACTCAATTACTTTAGAGTTCAAAACAGGCAAAGCACCAGGCAAACCCATACAAACAGGGCAAACGCATGAGTTTGGTTGAGACCCATAATTATAAGCACAGCTACAAAACGCCTTTGTTGTAGTCGATAATTGTACATGTGTTTCTATACCTATGATTGCTTCATAATCTTTCAGTACTTTTTCAACGGCTTTTGCCCGGGCGGTTTCTGTGAAGTTTGAAGGAGCCTGTTGTTTCGTTTTCATTGCAGTTTCGGTTTGTGTGCTTTGCATTGAACAAAAGAAAACATGTTTTCTTGATACAAATGCAGATGAACAAGGTAATAACGGGCGGGTTTGAATGCCTCTAAACAGTGTAAGAGCCATTAAACTTAATTTTGGCTAATTCAACTGGGATGGAACTATGAAAAGTATCTGCAGAACATACATATAGCACATAATCAATCAAGACTTAAGAACAATTAGTGAAAAACACTAGACAGAATTCACAACATTGCGCTGTAGAACTAACTTGAACTGCATGTGAAATTTAAAGCACACCCAGAAAGGGATTTATCCGAATAATAAAAAACGAAATCAACTATTTAAGAAAAATTAGTGAAAATTTTACACAAGATTGAGCAGAAATTTTCAACCTTTTAATTACATTTGAGTCGAATAAGCGAAACCTACAAATTATTAACACAAAAACGGCAATAACAACAAGAACTGCTTGTGAAAACTTAAGTATACCCAGAAGGGGGTGAAAGGTTCTTGAATTCGAAAACTTGCTGATAATAACATGAAGATTCAAGATTCCTTACGAAATTATGTGGGAATTTGAAGATTATATGCAATGAATCGAAGGTGTTTACTTTACCTGGCTAGAACTCAAAATGAACACTGAAGACAACCAATGACCATGACGACAATGAGCATAGTAGGGCTATCTTTCATATCCCTGAATAGAAAAGGAAAATCCCCAGAAAGAGATTCAACTGTCAGTGACAGTGTAGTTCTTGCGAGGTTTTGATAAGTTTCGATTAACGGCTGTAAGAGCGCACAGAACGGAATACGATAAACCACTTTCTTTAAGATTAAAAATTATCATGATTAATTCTTAACAAATAAGTGGTCGTGCCGGAGTGGTTATCGGGCATGACTAGAAATCATGTGGGCTCTGCCCGCGCAGGTTCGAATCCTGCCGACCACGCTTTTTTACCTATTTTTTAATAGGTATATTAATATATTATATTTGTAAGTTTAATATATTTTTACCTGGTTCATATGTTAAAACAAGTAGAAAATCAATTAATTACCTGGACCGTGAAATCATTAGCAATAAAGAAGATTTTGAGAGATACATAGACGATTGAAGTTCTTTGTATGTGAGGTTTGACGGTAGAAACACGTTATGCACTTTAATTTTCTCTCTCCTTGTTTACTTCACTTGTGGACTCTTCATTGTTTCCGATTGTGTTTTTCCTTTTTCTTTTCTGCATGAAAATAATACGATGTTTGCATTTTCACGAGTTTAGGTTTTCACATTGATTAGATGTATCACTAGAAGTTTTATAGCCCGCTCGTTACAACGGGATTTTGTTATTATGTTTTGAAAATAACTTTTTAATAAGAGATAAAAATTGGTTTTGATTGATAATTTGTTTTTACCTGGAGATATTTTTATGAGTTATCAATGTTAACAGTTATTTAAACCTGTTTAGATATAAATAAACATAGGGTCAATTTGATATATCTCTTTTAAATTATAAAATATCTTATATACCTAAAATATATTTTAAGAATATTGTACTTAATGCATCAAAAACTTATGTTTTAGGTATATAAGATATTTTACAAGTTATGAGGGACATATAAGATACATTTTATACATATTATATAAGTGTAATATGGATACCACACTGTCTCTATTATTCGGGCCTTATGTATGTAATACGTATGCTTGTTTAAGCTTTTTTTATATTAAGCTTAAACTTATTAGCTTAAGAGCTTTTGAGCTTATAAGCAAAAAAAAAAAAACAAACACCCCCTTAATGTAACACCGCCTTTGCTATTAGTAAATTTAGTAAAAATGTGAGTTTTTAAAGTGCGTGGGTCCGTTTGTAACTAGGATGTTTACATGTCCTGTTACTTTACTCAAGTAATAAAAACCAAGCAGCGGAAATCAAGTTCAAGTCCTACAAACTATTACATAGTTTTCAAAAACATTGATTTGGCAAATATATACATATCAAAATCTGCCAAATCCATAACTACTGGTGTTACTCTATTCATGACCAACCATTAAACAAGATACCATCATGAAGTGTTCCTTCTCAAAAGGTATTTACAACCAACAATAAGCAATCCCATCTCACCAGGCCTTTCTAATCTTTACCTGGAAAAAAGTAAACAACAACAATATTAGCTATAAATAGCTAGTGAGCATAGACAAGCATAAGCATCAATAAAGAAAGTCATAACACAGGAATAAGCAATCAATGCTATCCTATCACATAGCGGAGTGCTGACAAGATCGGTAAGGGTTATATCTTACAGGATAGCTATCCAACTCAACAACCCACACCGGGGGATCAGACACTGCCAACCGTGCTGGTAGGAAAGCATATAGCAATCCACCCTGCACGTTACGGAGCCAAAGGCTCAATAGGGTTCAGCGGGTAGCCGAATACTCCAAGATGCTAAGGAACGGTAGTCCTGAGGGACTTACAACTCGGAATGGCTCATCGAGTCACCGTTGATCCCGAACTATGCCCAAAGGCCCATAGGATCCAGCCATAGGCTGACCTAAATAGATAGTCAACAAAATGTCCCGACATTCAAATACCACATCAATAACCCATTTCGGGTTCAATAGCATGCATGCATTTAACAGTTAACTCATACTAAGCATTATATATCATACTTCGTGCACATGTACATAAATACATGTATAATATATCAATTATCATGGCAATATTCACTTCTTGATCTTTATTGCATATCTAGAGATTTCAAGTACACAACATGAAGCTTACAATAACATTAAATCAAATAGCACTTAAATCTCTCTTTATTGAACTCATGAAAGCCGGTACTCACCTGAGTATCTAAAGCAAACAGTTATATGGTTTTGGCTCTCCTTGTTCGTTTATTCCACCTATATTGCATTCATTAATTTTTAGACAACAATACCTCATGTACTATACTAACATACTGGTATTAACCCCCAACAATGTCCCTAATCTGATAAATATATTTTAAATCATCCCATGTACCAAAATACCAAGAAAAATAGCAAACTACTTCCTGCAACTGTAACACCGTGCTTTTGAGAATCAAATTTTTCTTTTTAAAATACTAATTTAAGTTTCTTTTCAAATACGCAACGAAATAAAAACACGTGGCTATTTATATACATTCAAAATTTAGCCACATACATCGTTTGGTGTTACTGTTACTGATCGATCGACCATTATCCGAGTACGATTACATACATAATATCAGAGTTTAACTAAAACAGTGTTCCTCCAATAACATGTAACTACCCGCAGGCACCCGAGCTCACAGCCTAAGGATCACCTACACATGTGAGGGTGAGTATCTGTTAGCTATAAAAGCTAGTGAGTACAAAATAGCATGAAATCAACATAAGTATATCACATATCATCAATCATGCTCAAACATTGATATCCTAGCATCTCGCGATGAGCTGGCGTAGTCAGAAGTCGACATATCTCGCAGGGTAGCGAACCCGGCTCAATGCACCAAACTGGGGTATCAGACACATCAACCGCTCCGGTGGGTGAGCTGTAAAGCGGTCCACCATTGCGTTTTGGAATCAATCGATTCCTCTGAGTACAGCTGGAGGCTGTACCCATCCGTTCGGGGAACATTGGGCTTGTAAGGCCCTAAATACATATACAGGTACCGCTAAATACCTATACAGGTACCGCTGATGCTATCAATGGTCCGCAGACCTCAAGCAATCCTAGGCCATTGCTGGCCCCGATGTAGGACTGCTTAGTCCGTAAGTCCGGACCGTTCACAAACACATAGCTGAACCAATCGAATCTTAATTGCGCGCACGCAATCATACATATCATCATAACATACACCTAATCAAGTGCATATTATTTTGTATCAGTAAGTTATACCTAGCATCATCATGCTTTTCAATATACACTTAATCAAGTGCATATCATACTATGTCAACATATTAAGTCTAGCATCATTATGCTTTACAACCAACACTTAATCAAGTGCATATCATACCGTGTCTACATGTTAAGTCTAGCATCATCATGATTTACAACCTACACTTAATCAAGTGCATATCATACTGTGGTAATAAATTCTCATACATACAACAATGTATACAACCTTTCATCAAATATTCGATTCGTTTGTTAATATATGTTATAGATATATTAATTGTTATGTTATCTGGCACTCACCTGTTGAGCTTAAACTGATTATTATTGTGTTTAGGGTCTTCTCGATTGTCAGGCTCACCTAAACAATCACCCCGAATATCAGAACCACGCGAAACAACAAACTATTCGCTAAAACAGGACTCCTTGCGGCCTCAAGCAAAACAGCTTGCGGCCACAAGGATTTAAACATGCTTGCATCTGCAAGCAAGGCCTTACGGCCGTAAGCAATGTGCCCCTTGCGCCCGCAAGCACTGCTGCACAGACCAGTGCGATTTCAGCTCCTGTTTTGACCATTTTCAACCCCAAAACTCAGTCAAACGATTCCAATCCAATTTTCAGTGTTCACATATGAAAGAGGTACTTAAACTAAGCTAGAAACAACTCTTACAACTTACTTTAACATCCAATTCAAGGATTTGGATCAAAATCACCATTTTTGACCCATTTGAGCTTTTTATCCAAATTCAACCAAGAACACCATTTTAATTCAAGAAAGTGATTCCTAAACACTTAAAATAGATGTAGGAACAGATTGGAATCATTGATTTCAATTATAGAAATCAATTTGCAATTTTGACCTAAATGGTCAAAACTCAAGAACCATGGAAGAAAACTTACCTAAGGATGAGGAAGATGAAGATGATTAACTTAAGAACATATTCTGGACTTAAACTTGAATTTGTAGCAGTAACTTGAACTTGATTAATCTCTTGGAGCTCTCTCTCTTGAATTTTGCAAGAACACAAAGAAAGTGTTGAGTATGTGTGTATGTAAGTATGAATGTGTATCTGTGCAAATATTAGAACCGACTTGTGGGTTGATAATATCCACAAGTGGGTATCTTGTTTCCCTTTTCAACATACAACTCGTCTCTCGTTTACCTGTTTTAACTAACGAGGATATTTTTGGAATCCTCGTTCTAAACCGTTTAACATTTTATTATTTTTATCTATTTTTATTAATATTTTTATATTATCATTTCTTTATTATTTTCTACCAATTTCAATCTAATTAATTAAATAAAATTCTTTTATTCAATATTAAATTCGAGATTTCAACGTACTAGATTCGAACACGACTAGGTTCAATCTGAGTATGTTACAGCAGCACAGATCGCGCCGCGAACCCTTTAAGAGTCGCGCCGTGATCTCGAACCAGCATCGCCCAACAGTGCTCTGCACTGCTTTATTCCCATCCAAACTCAATTACAAGTTGTTCTTAATTGTTTCCAGCATTTGTACATGGTTTAGGCAGTAGTAGGAGTTCAAAAACATTCAAATTACATACTTTAACATCAATTACAAGATTGAAACTCAATTTCACTACTTATGACCCATTCGGGCAATTTCAAAGAATTCAATCAAATTAGCATATAATATTGATAATCTTAGTTCCAAACTACTTATAGATGATAAAGGAACCGATTAAAACATAAAAATTCAACCTTTATTGGTCAATTTAGTTTTGACCTGTTTTTGACCTAAACCTTCAAAATCAAGAACAAGATGGTTATATGCTTACAAGGATGAGGAAGATGATGAAGGTGTGATTATGAACTTGAATTGATGCTTGAATCTCCAGCCTTGATAATCTATCTTGGGTTTTCTTCAATCTTCCAAGAACAAGTGAGAAAGTGAGTGTGGGTATGTGTGTTTACGTGAGTGTGTGTGTAGGCTTTAAGATAATATGAGGATCGACTTTGTGGTTCTCTATTATCCACAAGTGGTATTTTGTTTCCCATTTCAACTTACAACTTAACACACGTTTACCCGATTCAACTAACGAAGATATTTTCAGAATCCTCGTTTGAAACTATTCAATATTTTATTAGTTTTATCTGTAATATCCTGATTTTGGGCCTAGTCGTTACGTAGGCCAAGGTATGTTTAAACACGTGATTAGTATTTGATTATATGTTTAATTATTTACTAATGGATTTAATTGAATTAATTGTCAAATTAATCAATTAAAGATTGGATATTTACTTATATATATGTGCATGTGTACGGTTAAATATATATATGGATTGGAGTAGGTATGTTGCGTGTGTATTACATGGCCACCTCACGCTTCCAAGAAACCATACATGGGCTTAGTAGGTATTAACATCTGATAGGTTTCACTTTGAAAACCGACATAGTGTGTGTTGTATGTGTTTTGAGAGAAAAGCTAAGAAAGGACATAAACATGAAAAGATGAAAGCTAGGATTTTTGGGTGATAATTCAAAGTGAAGGTATGGTGATGTTTTTTGTTTGATTCTGATCATATTGATATGCTTTTCTGATGAAATACATGTGTATATGATGAAACACCATGAATGGAGCTTGAAGCTCCATACTTGACAAATGGGTTTTGTTTGATTTGGTGTTTTAATTGTTATTAATGTGTTCTTGATGTTAGATACATGTTATAAGATGTTTATACATGTTTTAGAAGTGTTCATATTGGATTTCAAGTGTGTTTATCGGATTTGGAAAAGTTAAGTCGGCTAGAAAATGAAGAAGATGATGCAGGTTTATGAGCGACGCGACGCGTTCCCCTCTTGGACGCGACGCGTTCGTCAGAGGAAATCCGAGTGGAAATCCGAAAGTGCAAATCCGGGATCCAAATCCGAGACTAAGGCAAATCCGAGAGGTTCAAAATCCGACACTATGAAATCCGGGACTTGAGAATCCGATTGTGGGATTCGGATTTGTGAAATCCGATACTTGGGGCGACGCGATGCGTCGGGTTTTTGGACGCGTCGCGTCCGAGGCTTTTGTGGATTTTCTTGGTTAATTTCATTATTTAATGCTGTGGATTATATGTTTATGCATATGTGAATCATACAGGTTTATGTTTGATTGAAAGAATATAAATATATGTGTTTGGTATATATTTATGAATTGGTTACTAATTTCAGTTTATTCTGATCTCAGGAAAGGACAAGGCTCAGTAATATTAGACCACTGAGTGGGAGTTCGAGAACTCGAGGTGAGTGGATGTTTACTCACGGGTGTTATTAGTTGTAACTGGCTTGGATTGCAACTGTTATCGAATTGAAGCATGGATAGACTGTTTGTCTGCTAATTGATTAACTATGATATGTTAATTGATTGAACTGATGCATAGATAGACTGTTGTCTATTAATTGATTAACTGTGATATGTTAATTGATTGTTGCGCCTATTGTGAAGTCAGCTGACGGCTGGGCATACTGGGCTGGGTTTGTTTGCTATCGGCTAATCAGTATTGTGGTCTTTTGATGCATTCGTTGCAACTTAAGATAATACTGTGTGAGAATAACAAATAGACTATCGGTAAACCTTTGCTTGGCCGACATTGGTTGTAGGTTCCTGCAGAACCGCCAGTCTTCTCGTGAGGCAAAGGGTGATTATGTGTTTACTGTTGTTGATATCATGCGGTTAATTGCTAGTATATCTGTGTTGGTTTACTTCCATTCACTTAGCTTTGTGCTAATCCCCCACCTCTCACTACTTTTACAGGTGGCTGGTGAGTTCTGCGGTTTAGTCGTGAGGGGGTGTGGTCTGGGGAATAATTGACAGACACTCTGATTGGAATTGTGACGAGCCGTAGTTTTTGTAATACTGTATTTTAAACTGATCGTTTTTGTTAAACAGTGGTTTAACTTCAGTTGTAAATACTTTTATGTTTTGGTAATCGCTTCCGCAGTGTTAATTTAAATGAAAATTTTATGGGTGAAAATACGGTGTTACATTATCTATTTTTATTACTATTTTTATGATCTCATTTAATAGCTAATTTAATAATTTCTAGTAATATTAGAACATACATATTTTCATTTAATTCATTTAATTTAATTCGCGTACCTATCTTACGCACGACTAGGCTCGATTGAGGATGTTACACTTAGACCTCTAACTTATCGGTTCAACAACTCGGCTTATAACACATTAGTATCATTAAGAACTCAGCTAAGAAGACCTTAACCAAAGTTATGTTGTAAGCTATAAAGAAGTAAATCTCACAATAATAGAACACTTTTAAAAATTACTAACATTGTATCCGCGCAATACTACGGTGATAATAATTGTTTGTGTTCGATAACATGTTCAATCAATAATTTAGGGTATGGTATTTGTAGAATCTGGTGTGAGGAAATGAAATATGTTCGACAACATATCCATTTTTTTCTCCTTTTTATGTTTTCTTTATTCTTTTTCCTTTTCTAATCAACCATTTTATTAGTCATTAAAACTAAAATAGTTTTTCAAAAACAATAAAATAAAAATATATATTATTATTTTTAAATGATTAGAGAAAAGGATAATCTAGTCTTAAAAATTGTATTGATATAAGTAATTTAACTAAAATTAGATTAATTAAATTATTGTTATTATGTTAAATGATTTATTAAAACAACATGACTTGTCATGAATTAGTTAAAATAATTAAGAAAATAATTAATTAGACTATTACTCTAAATATATATATTTTATACATAAAAATATATACTAATGAAAATTAAGTAATTTTAAAATGTTTTAAAAGAGAAAAAGTGAAATATTTATAACGTAGTGTAGTGAGCGGTGAAAATAATATAATAATATCACCAAGATTCGGCATAATTTTTTAAAATTTCTATTCAAATCAAACAAGCTTCTGGTTCATTTGTTTTGAGAAATCGGAATGAAGATGACGGAGAGGTTACAGCAATGGAGTGGCAGGATGATGTCAAGATTCTCCTTTAGAAACGCCACAATCATCGTCTGTTTCTTGAATTTGATCACCGCCCTCTTCTTAATTCATGGCTTTCTATCTCCTTCTAATCCCAACCGACCCGATTCAGGTGCCTTTACAACTTTTCAATCTAGGGTTCCTTTTTTTATCATTAACAATGATTAATCACTTCCGCTTGTTTCTGTTACTTTGATCTTACTGACCCCCAAATTCGCATAACGCTAACCAAAACAATTTGCCTCTTGAGATCCAGTTCTGCTCAAGTATATAAAGGAATCTGAAGAACTACGCCGTACAATGGAACCTGTAGAACTTATAAAAAGAGTAAGTCTGACTAATTTTGTTAATAAGTTTCAGTTGGATTAGATTACGCTACGAGCTTTACTCCTATCTTGTGTATCTCTTTGGGTTTTATTGAATGGTTGAATTGAGGTGATACATTTGGGTAAGTTTAACTTCAGTAATGTGAATCTTTCTTAAATGGAATTTAGGTTAAGGAAATTGAGAGAGAAGCAACTGAAGAAGTTGAAACTGTGCAAGAGAAAGATGCAAAACAGTCTGCTGCACTTGATTTGATATCCAGGCTGAATAACCATCGATCCTATTCGGATGCTGATAATCAGAAAGGTAATTTCTTTCTTGAATTCGGATAAAGGAAGTTTGTATCATGTTGCTTTGTATCGGTGGCAAAAGGGGTGGGTTCGGTAACTGTCGAAAATGGGTTCGGCTCAAAACAGACTTGAATGAGGTTGTATTGTCAAGAATTTTTCTATGTTTTTGAGATATGATTATCTAAACTTATATTAACAATGTAATAGTCTAATTCATTCAAAGAACCATGATTAGGGGATTATAAGCACTTAAATACAAATAACTTTTTCTTGATCCATTATCAATAAATCCCAACCCATTTAGACCTGTTATATATGGAGTTAAGATTGCCAAATAGTTTCCTGCTTACTGAATTATTCTTGTTCTATATATGGAGTCTGTTCTAAAGAGAGATGTACATTTTGACTTATAGAATCAAATGAACTACCTTTCATTCCAAACCTAAGATATCCTTTGTTACATATTTAATGCCCTCAGTTTTTCTTATGTTGTATTTGTTTGTAAAATTCAACTGGTTATCAATTTAGAAGTTCAAAATGCTGTATTTTAATCTTAAAAGTCAAAGTCACATGTGCTCACCATATATTCTTGTTTCCTCTTTCCAGCTCTTGAGGAATGGCGAAAACGAAAGATGGAAAGAGCAAGGCAGCGTGGCCTCGGTAAAAATGGAACAGCCACCTCCCAAGAATGAACCCGTTGTTCCAACACATCCACAGTTGATGGCAACAAATCATTTTTAGTATGATTTCTGTGTTGAGTATGCATATACTAAAGTAAAAGGTTTTTTCATATGTAAGTTTCTGAACCTTTCTGTAACAAGTGTGTTTTATGAGCCAAATACCCTTCATCAAATTATCAAAATGAGAGAAGTGTGCTTCATCAAAAAAGTGAAAAAAGTAAAAAAAAAAGAGAGAGAGAGAAGTCCTCTTTCTTTCATTTTGTAGATAGAGGTGTTATTCGGTCAATTTAATTTGAATTTCGGGTCATTTGGTTTCTCAGCTTTCTGAAAATTACTCGACAACCAGACCAAAATCGGTACACCAAAATTGAACTTCCTGTTAAAGAATTCAGTTTAGTCAGTGTGGTTTTTGGTTAAACTGAATAAACATCAATAAAGTTTGACAGAGTAGTAAAAAAATAAAGAATTTGTCACTACTAAAAGGGCAAATTTGACAGAGTAATAAAAAATAAAGAATTTGTCACTACTAAAGGGCAAATTTGGCAGAGTAGTAACTTATTTACATCTGTCTTGATATGATTCTTACAGTATTTTCATTCAAATGTGGTGATAAATGTCACATAATTAAAATCAATGATGTACATTTGTTATCTTATCTACCTAGGTGACATTTTTCTTTATTGTTATTGCTGTTGTAGCATAAACACAACACACACCAGCTTTCTCCTCCACCCTAAACAATCTGCCTCTGGCGCCACTGTTCTTCTGTGGGGTGTGTGTGTGATTGAGTGTTCATATGTGAATTTTGGGTTTGAAAATCTCCTGCATTCTTTTTCTTCTTTATAGATCTATATCTTAGCTTTGAAATTTTGATATTTTAAAAACTTATCTGAGTTTTGAGTTCTTAGTCGTGACTTTTGTAGATCTAGATCCAGGATATAACATCTCGAGTTACTTGCGTGTGTTTTTGAATTTCTATTACCAGCTTGATGATGTTTTTCGCTTTAAACATTGTCGATTAGTTCAACACTCAAATGAAGGTAGGTGTTTTGATTTGTTCAAAGCTCTTTCAATAAATTTGAGCGAATACCGATTCCTCACATTCTTTTTTGCTCAAAAGAGGTTATAGGAGACGAAAAAACCATTACCAATAATAACATCCTCGCGATAAACCAAACCAAACCATATACTAACAGCTGGTTAACTCCTATTCTTTTTCAAATTTTCTACTTTATAGAACTTCAATGTAATTGATGTATAAAAGTTTTTGTACAATTGAAAGTAAACTCTCCTCTTTTATCACTTTTGTCGCTTGACTTCCCCGCCACTCGGTGCGAGCATCCTTCTAGTATGTCTATATATATGTATATATGTGTATGTATATTTGAAATCACAGCAGTCGGGGATGATGGACATACTTTTAAAATTTAGAGTTAATTGCACAAATGGTCCTTTAACTTTCATAAAACTGGGTGAGTTTACTCATAAAGGTTGCAAGGTGTGTTCTTTATAACCATTTTGTTGCGAAACATGTTCTTTTTACCGTTGGGCGTTGGTGTGATTTGTAAAATGACAAATTTACCCTTTTATTATTTATTGATGCGCGTGAATCACATCAGGTTTTATATTTATAAATTGGAATCACCAAAATTCCGACTACAACACAAATATGTAAGTGTACCTAATCGTATCGTAGTATAGTTCTGGTAAGGCCGAGTGTCATTCCAAAATTCTGACTACAACACAAATAGGCAAGTGTACCTAATCGTATCGTAGTATAGTTTTGGTAAGACTGAGTGGCAAACACTCGAGGAACGAGTATGATTTCAAATTTAAGAGATTTAATTATTAATTAGTCTAAAGAAAGCGATTATATGGGGAATTAATCTAAGAATGTGATAAACAATATGGATTAGACAAAAGAGAAAACAATCCAAAAGTACGATAAAGCTACGAGTTCGGAATGGAAACAGTCAATACGAAGTATTCTCACCTAGACTCGATTAGCCCCTCGTCTACCGTTAATGTCATGGAAGTGCAATGGATATTAGTCATTATATACTGATTTCTAAGTTAGCTAGATCTCTTGGTCAGACTCAATAGCCCCATAGTTATAGAAACATCAACCCAATGGTCATGGTATTAACTATCCCTATAATTAGTCAATAAATTTGTATCAAACTAGACTTAATCTATTGATATGTATTGGTCACAAAATCAATCAATTAACACCGAATGGTCATCGCATGCAATTGTCAAACACATTAAAGTTAATTACTTTATAACCTAACCCTAGGCTTTGGTCCATCACTAGTCATGAATACTAATGGTCATAGAAACTCATGATTAAAGCAAACATAGATAGAATGGTTATCTCAACTATGAAATACTTAGCAATCGGCAAAGAGATCAAAACTTTAACACGAATGGATCTTTGATAAGCTAAACATGATAAATTATACAATTACTAAACATCCGGGTCCACAGAAATCAAACCAATAAACAAGAGTTCATCTAATCAAGGTGAAAAACAGAAAACCTAGCCCATAGACAGACTAAAACACATCAAAAATGAAAACGAACAGAACTTGCAAGCCATTATAGACTGATGATGGCAAACCCAATTCAATCCCGTCAAAGTTGTGGTCTTCCTCTTCGTTATTGAGCTCTAAACCTTCTCTCAGGCCTCAAAATCACTTCTGGACGTCCTCGGCCGTCATATTGGAACCCTAGAATCGCATGTATGTTCCTTGGGTTGAAAATAGGGCTGTATTTATATATTTCACGTTTTGGCACTGATGCTTCGCGTTCCCTTTTAAAATGAGTCGCGTCGGTTAATCAATTCACAACATTATAGGCCTGCACATTAGACGCGTCGTGTTGGACCTTATTAACGTGTTGCGTTGTTGACTAAAACAATATTATTCTCGGTAGATTGTAGTCCTCTAAGTCTAGTTTCCGTGGCCTTTTGAATCACCTCAATCCGAGTTCGTATGAGTGAGATATGATTAAAGTGAAGGTGTGTCGGAACGGACAACTTTTCTTATTTCTTCTTATTTTTTCAGTTTTTGGTCAAAACTTTTCATAATCTGTCCTTTTAACATGAAAACCAACATCTCAAGGTATTAAGTATCTTTGAACTTATTTATGAACAATAACAGGCTAAAATATAACAGATATTGCTTAAAATATATATCTAAATATGGCGATATCATTTATTAGTTTCATTATATATCTTTTTAAAACTAAAATAAATTCTTTCATATTTTATAAACATCTTCTTCCTCACCTAACTTAAACCCTCTCTATCTGTCTATATATTTCTATTCTCTCTCCTTCTCCACCATAGCGGGGTTTTGATTATCTTGTTGACACCGCTATTGCTTCCTTCAAACCCCTTAGATCCACCGCCACCTACAAAGGGGAAGAGTGTATTTCAAATCTTATACACCACTACCACCGCTGCCTTCAAACCAGCACCACCTTCGTTGCCGCCTTCAAACCACCATCACCACTGCTGCCTTCAAACCAACAACGCCACTCCCACCTTCGAGTTTGGATAGAATATTAGGGTTCTTCATGTGCGATATTTTGTTACAAATCAGTTAATGATTGGAACAAGATAACCACCTCTACCTCTTTCAATTATGAGCTTCGATTTTCAGAATTGAAGCTTTTGACCTCCAATTTTCACATCTGAAGCTACTTCAATTTTGTTTCCAACCTTCAATTAGATGTGGTTTTGTTTCCGATTGGCCAGGCAAGTTTTGTCCGATTGACCACTGATATTGGTGCCTTCAAGGTCTGAGATTACATGGGGTTTTTCTTATAGTGCTATTACATCTGATTTTGTGTTTATTCTAGATAGGTTTTGATGTTAATATTCTGGGTGTGAAATCTGTGATTTTGTTGAGAAACATATATGGGATTTTTGTTTTTCATATGGGTTTCAAGCGGTGGTGTTTTCGGGTGGTGGTGGTCCGGTAAAGCGGATTGAGAGACATAGAGAACACAGTGTGTCAGAGAGAGTGAGATATATATATATATATATATATATATATAAAGACAGAGAGTGAGATATGAGAGAGAGTAAGATGTTTTACGAGAAACGTTCAAATGAGAATTGTTTCTCGTGCGATAACCGTTGTAACACAATTTATGACTTGGGTATTTTAGTATTTAGTATATTACCCAACCGTAAATTATTAGTAATCAATTTATTTTAATCAATGGCCAAGATCCCAAAGTTGGTTCTCGCATGAAAATAATTCTTGTTTGAATCCTACCTAATATTTTAATCTATAAAAAGGATTAAATATAATTAAAAATTAAAAAAAGTGTAAAACGACCTAAATACACTCAAGTTAACGGACCTTACTAACTGAAACCATTAAAAAGACTATTTTCACAACGACATAGTTTACAAAAGACACCTTGGAACTTTTATGTTTATGTTGTGGGTTTGAAATGAAAAACAAGCAACACGAATTTGATTCTCTGAATTATTGATCACAAAATCAACAAAGAATGACTGAATACTCAAATCTCCATTAACACTCTAATACTCTATTTTGAAACTCTAGAATACAAGAAACTAATACAAAGGAAATCAAGAAAAATGAATATGATTCAAGAAACTAAAGAGGATGAACCGTATATGGCTGAAGGTAGTAACCTTCTGCTGTTACATCTTCTAACAAACTAACAACCACTAACAAGAAAACAACCTTTACAACTTACACAAACACCCCTTTGACTTGGTATAAGTCACACAAAGATCTCAAAATCTCCACTAGACTTATTGCACTCATACTATTGCAATGAATCAAAGTTTTATCTTGACGAATACCAAAATCACCCACTAGACCTTTCAACCAAATTGCTTCTTTCACAACTTCTATTAAAGCCATGTACTCAGTTTCAGTAGTTGATAGTGCAATTGAAGGTTGTAGCGTTGCCTTCCAACTCACCACAACTTCTCCAAGTGTAAATACATACCCTGTTACCGACCTACTTCTATCCATGTCTGTTGCGTAATCAGAATCAGAGTATCCGGTAACAAAACACTCTTTATTACCACCATAGACGAGATCATCATTAGAAGTACCCATCAAGTATCTACAAATCCTTTTAACCGTTGTCCAATGATCCTTCTTTAGACTGATCATAAACATGGACACTACATTTACGGAATGAGCAAGGTCTGGTCTTGTACAAACCATGACGTACATTAAGATTCCAACCACACTAGAATAAGGAACCTTCGACATATACTCATCATCACTTTCTGCTCCAGAAGAATACACCATGGATCGCTTAAAATATTACTTATCGGTTTAGCATAAAACATACCAAAATGATGTAACACCTTCTCAATATAATTCCTTTGAGACAAAAACAACTTCTTGTTCTTCCTATCTCCCACTCTATTCCCAGTATCTTTCTATCTGGTCTTAAGTCCATCTCAAATTCAGAACTAAGAAGACTTTTAAGCTCGCATACTTCACTTAAATCCTTTGAATTTATCAACATATCATCGACATACACAAGAAGATATATCAATGCTCCATTATTCAGCTTCCGAAGATACACACAACAGTCATAGGAACTCCTTATAAACCCATGTTTGACCATTAAAGTATCAAAACGTTTGTACCATTGCCTTGGAATTGCTTCAACCCATATAGTGACCTTCGAAGCAAACATACCATGTCCTCCTTCCCTTGTTATATCAAACCTTCTGGTTAAGCCATAAAAATTTCTTCCTCCAAATCACCATGAAGACAACATCATGAGCTACTAAAGATCATCATGAGCTACTAAAGACAACAACACACGAACCAACTGAGAAAAAATTTCATTGCAGTTAAGACTTTCCTTCTGGCTATACCCCTTTGCCACAAGTCGTGCTTTGCAACGTACTGCTTCGGACCCTTCCAAGCCAACCTTTTTCTTAAAGATCCACTTACATCCCACAAATCTCCTACCTTTAGGCAACTCAACAAGAACCCAAGTTCCGTTCTTATGTAAAGACTCAATCTCCTCCGTCATTGCCCCCATCCACAAACATGCTTCATTCGAAACAATTGCTTCACCATAAGACCCTGGTTCATGAGAAGTATCAACCTCCTCTACCATTTGCAAAACATATACAACTATATTCTCAAAACCATACCCGTCAGGAGGTTTAACCTGTCGCCTAGATCGATCTCCAGCCAACGAAAAACTTTCATCAGCTCCACCTTCATCTTGTAAACCAACTTCTACATTATCATGTGTGTCTACCTCATAAGGTTGTTCTTGACCTTCCACAGACGTTCCTCCACTCTATCCATCATCCCATTTTGCATCCATCTTTACAAACTTACTTTAAACATTACTATCAAGGTCCATATCTTCATCAGTCGACTCCATGTCATGCTTACCATCCTCCACCTTCTTAGACACACCCTCAAGACCCACTTGTGAGACCAATGAATTCTCATCAAAAGTTACATTCCTACTCACAATTACCTTCTTCTTAGATGGTGACCATATTCGATAACCCTTTACTCCACTACCATACCCCATAAAAACTCATTTCTTAGCTCCTGGTTCTAGCTTTCCATCATTAACATGATAGTACATTGGACACTCAAAAATTCTCAGCCCTTGATAATCTGCAGGACTGCCGGACCACACCTCAATAGGAGTTTTACAATCAATTGTGGTTGCCGGTGATCGATTAATAAGGTAGCAAACAATGTTTATAGTTTCTACCTAAAAGCTTCGAGATAAACTAGCATTCGAAAACAAACGTCGAGCATGTTCCAACAACGTTCAATTCATCCGCTCGGCTACTCCGTTTTGTTGAGGTATGTGACGAACAACCCTTTATCTTGCGATCCCATGTTCCTCACAAAACCCATCAAACTCCTTCGATCAGATTTCTAACCCATGATCAGTTCTTAGACGTTTGATCCTTAGTTCCGTTTGGTTTTCAACCAACATCTTCCAATTCTTGAACCTTTCGAAGGACTCGCTTTTGATTTTCATGATAAACACCCAAGTCATTCTAGAATAGTCATCAATGATCGATAGAAAGTAACGACCACCTCCGAGCGACGAAACACTTGCTGGTCCCCATCAGTCTGCATGTAAGTACTTCAACACTGCCTCGGTTCGATGAATGGCTGCTGTAAAACTTGCCTATGTTGCTTTCCATAAACACAATGTTCACAGAAGGTCAACTTCTCTACTTTGTGTCCTCCCAACAGACCATGTTTACTTAGAAGCACCATACCTTTTTCTCCAACATGACCCAATCTCATGTACCATAGCTTCGTCAACTTTAAAGCTTCTTCTTGTGATTGTGAGACAGCAGCCGAAATACGACTCATTACAGTCTCCCCTTTCGGTACATATACAGTAGACTCCCTTACTCCTTTTTATCACCACTAAGGCACCTTTAGACACCTTAAGTACCCCATCTACACAAGAATATTTAAACCCTTTCTCATCCAACATAATCATCGAAATTAAGTTTTTCTTTAATTCCGGAACATGCCTTACGTTCGACAGGGAGCATCGTTTCCCATCAACACATTGCCATAATCCAATTCTTGATATGATGAGAACCATTCTCTGTTTGGGCACATATGAAAGGAACAACCCGAGTCCATAATCCATACATCTGACCTTCCTCCAATACAACAATTTGACACCATGAGAATCAAATCCGATTATGAGCTTGCATCGTCCCTAGTCACATTTACATTTGATACATTCGACTTGTTATTGGGACATTCGTTTTTCCAATGCCCGGTTTCAACACACTTGCGACACACATCCTTCGGAATTGGTTTCCTACCTCGTGATCAAGATCTTCCTTTCCTTTGTTGTCCTTTTTCTTTGTCTAATCGATCAAGACTTCGTCCTTCTTTTCTTGACACATTCAGACCAACAGATAGGTTCCCAGAAGCTTTATGCCTCAGCTCTCTTGTGTGTAAACTCGATCTTACCTCTTCTAAGGATATCGTATCCCTTCCAACCATAAAGGAATTCACAAAATTTTCATACGAAAGTGGCAAATATACCAAAAGAATTAACGCAACATCTTCGTCTTCAACTCGAACTTCCACGTTTTTTAGATCCATCAAAATTGAATTTAGTTCCTCTAGATGATCCCGCGGAATTGATCCTTCCTTTATCCTTAACGAACACAACTGTTGTTTCAGTAATAGCTTGTTCTTCAAAGACTTTGTCATATACAATGATTCAAGTTTGATCCACAGTCTTGTTGTTGTGTCTTCATCAGCCACTTCGTATAAAACTTCATTGGAGAGCGATAACAAGATTTTGGAGTGTGCTTTCTCATCTTGAAGAATAAACTCCACTTCCTCCATGTTTACTGGTCTTGCTCCTCGTAATGGAGCCCAGATTCCTTCTCGAGAAGGGCTCTCATCTTTAATCGCCAAGACTGAAGTTGTTCTTACCTGTGAATTTTTCGATCATCACGAGAGGTGGAGCCATCTTTGTTCACCGTCAAGAAACTTCTTGAACCGAGTGAATCATCAACCTTTTCTTAGTCTGTTATGAGATTGCAAACCTTCTTTCTCCTGTTCTTTGTCTTCAAGAAACACCCACAGACGCAAGAAAAGTAACTCTGAACCGGATCGATTGAGCCTTGGAGCTCTAATATGTAACACCCAAGGTTCGAAATTTCTTAGAATAATAAAAATAAATAATAAGTGTTATATATGTATTATGAGTTGTCTCTATGAGATTAGATGTGTTTATGAAACCAGAGGGTTTAAAACCGTTAAAATAAAAGTTAAACAAGTGCAGGGACCATTTCTGTAATTAAGCTATAGATGTAGATATATATGACTAGTCATTTGACTTGTAAACATACAAGGCATACATATCTATATATCTAGAAGTGCTAGCTGCCTTTTTTCCTTACCAATTTCTCTCAAGAACAATAAGGATTCAACATCTTATAATCACCATATCAAATACCAAGTCATCAAGGTAAAATATCCTCCAACTGCTGTTACATCCTCTAACAAACTAACAACCACTAACAACCTTTACAACTTACACAAACACCCATTTTATTTAATATAAGTCACACAAAGATCCAACAGTTTAAATAAGTAAACTCACAATTTTAGAATAGTTATAAAACTATTTGTGTGAGTAACTCTAAATTTTATACGAAAGAAAAGGACAAAAAGTGCTACAAACCAACCTAGTCCCTTTTTGACATAAACATAACTTATCATGTTTCAAACAACCTCGTTTTAACCAATGTTTTAAAATCCGTTTTTTAATCGACCCGGTCTCCTCACTGGATCACGGGTCAACCGATTCGATCGGTGGGTTAACCCGGTTTCAGAATTTTTATATATGTGTATATATATATATATGTATGTATACATATATAAACTACAAAAAGTAAAGAAAAAATTATCTACAATAACAAAAAAAAACATAAACCTACAATATCATCAATCTAAACATATTATCAAGTTCAACATAACAAAAATACAAAAAAAAGAAAGAAATTCAAACATCAAACAACAATTCTTATAAGTTCACAATCAAACAAAATTAAAAATTTTGAGACATTGAAAAATGAGTTAGGGATTTAGAGTTAAAAAAAACTTTTAAAAAAAATATATACTAAACTGGGTTAACATAGCCCGGTTCAACTATTAACCCGGCCGGGTCACTCCTGGCCATAAATTACCAAAAACCCCCTCTAGTCACGAGGTCTTGGGTCGACCGGCTAGGTCAACCCAGTTCATAAATCAATATTTGCTTTTGATTAAATTAAATTAATATTCATTAATGACTCATTAATATAAGTATTTTGAAAAAGTCATGCCTCGTTAAGAAAAAACTCATCCACCCGGACGTAATTCACAATATATAAAAGACCAGAAGATACCCTTATTAATAAGTCATTAATATGCATTAACATTGATTACAAATGGCTCTCACATTAAGAATGGTTCCCAAATAAACTTCTTCCTATTTATTTCTTCCTAAGCCAGTACCCAAACCATTCTTGCCAAATCGACATGTTTATATTAGGGGTGAGCATGAGTACCGAAAATATCGAACCGTACCGGCACCGCACCAGAACCGATACCGGTACCGAGTTAGAGCTTTCGATCCGGTACTCGGTACTTGAAATAATGCTAAATCGGTATTCGGGATTCGAGATTCGGTATTCAGGACTAGTACCGAAAAAACTAGGTAAAATAGGTATCGGTACGGGTACCGTAGTATGAATACTCTGGTACGGTCTTCGTTACCGTCTTTAAACCAAATTCGGTATTCGGTAAAATCGGTACCGGTACCGGTTCCGGTACCATGCTCACTCCTAGTTTATATACCTTTTTCTCGTTTTATGTTATCTTTATTTTGATTTCAAACCCAAAACGTAAACGACAATATCAAGAACAGAAAGGGGAAATCGCTTTGCAAACAACTATAACATGCATCGATTCCATCTTTTTATACAGAATGTTATATTAGCATAATGTACAAATACAACCCAAAATAAAGTCATCTAAGGTCAGCCATTCCACTTATAAAATATTAATGCAGAGAAAACTTGCTTTTAAGATGGCCACCCTATCCCTAGTCTCATTTCCCATTTATCCCTTGTATGATTGATTATATATCACATACTTTGTAATACTGTCTACTTGATTTTGTAAACTTGCGCACACAAAATTTTCTTCTTTAATGTCAACCTTAATTGTATCATTTGCCATCTTATAGTCTTATACCTCTATCCGTTAGGCCTTTCAAAAATCGATAGCACGAAAATGGTTGACTGTTCAAAAACCCATATATACCAGGAAGAAGATGAGAGAGATACGATGCAGTTGGAAATGGAGCTGCAAAATGGCTGCCAACATATCGGCTTTATCCCCATCTACAAAGCACAAGATTTAAAGGAAGATTAGCTTCCGCCTGTGAAATCAATGGCTAAAATTTAACACATGTTAAATACATGTTAACACATATTCAACAAACGTTAAATACAACATAATGGCGGACCTAGTATAGTAGTATGTACCTCAACTTTTTACTTCTTGTGATAATTTTCGACTGATTTTATATGGTATATGCAACACCGACTTGGAATTTTTTTCATACCTCTTGGACCGCCATACAAGAAGGCAAGTATAAAAGGGTACAAATAACAATAGACAGAAGAAACAACTATAATGCATCATAGCAATTAGAACTATATCAAACAACAAGAAAATTTATATGAAAAAGTGTAGAGCAACAACTTACAATCTAACTGAAATTTCTCAGAAGCCAAAATAAACCAACGATAAAATTCAAAATCCGGTGTCTTATGGCACACGTGGGGGTTCTAGTGGAAGGTCATACCAATAACATTCCATTATATAACTGGGATAAGTAACATGTTCCGTTATGTAATTCCGATTCTGACTAGTTTTAAATGTTCTGCTATAGACATTGACATGTTTCACTTTTTCCAGCAGCAAAATATAGTTTGAAGCATATATTGATATTGTATGTACACACAAGAAAACTTACAGGTCACAATTGGTTAGTTACAAATGGACAGCTTTTCAGTCCATTCACCAGCTGCCCCATAATCAAGACTAAGCTCTCTCAAAGGAGGAATGTCTTCCATAGCAAACAGCATAACGTGAGGAAATGCAATATTGGAGTGATCGTACAACACCAATTGCACAAAAACATTTGGACATGAACTATGGCTCATGTAACATGCAACATTTCTCATTCTAGAAACATCCATTGCAAATTCCAATGGCGGTGCAGAAGGATGCAACGGTCGTACATAATCAGGAAAAACATGAGAAATATCCCCCCATTCTGCCCAGCTCTCACCAAACCGATTTGGATAGACTAGACTATCCTCTCCATTCATGGTGAACACTCGTGCTTGATCTCTGGTGAGAACAACCCCAGTATATTCACAAATAAAAGAACCAGCGTGTATCAAGTCCAATGACCTAACTCCCCAACCTGTTTCCATCGACCTAAACACTTCAAATCTATTCCTCACACCCTTTTGGCTGACCCGATTCCAACACGTGGGAGGGCAAGAACAGAATGGTCCACATTCAAAAATTAATGGTTTTCCTCTAAGAAGAAGCCCATTAAAATCATATGCAAATTCACCACCATTCTTTTTAGCACAGACACAATCATGTGTACATCCATCTGTGCAATGACACCCACCATCACCCCCGGCATGGTGATACACAAAAGGGGGAAAAACAGTTCTCACTAGATAGTCATAGTTTAATGGCTCATAATTATCATCAATGTCATTGTATAGGTACACAGGAATGTTTTCCTTCTTCTTTGAAATATCCAAACTAACATATCCCACGGGTCTAGCTTCCAACGGGTTATTCCTAATACTCTCAGCAAACTTAAGAATTTGACTGCCCATTTCAGGTTGACCTTCCATTCTAACAAGTTTGAACTTATACACTCCAAAACCAGACTTACCTATTTCAAACCAATATTCTTCAATTTTATAGATCCCATCATAAACATAAATTTTATCGCTTGCAGATCCTTTATACTTAAAGCCACGAATAACTCTTACCTCAATTCCATAATGCATACTTCTCTCCATACCAAGATTCCCACTTTCCAATTTCTGATGAACAACCTGTTTTGAGTTCTTATCTTGCCCACCATGACCAGTATATATGATCACATCACCACTATCTTCGTCATCTTCATATCCACCAGAGACAATCACACTAGTAGCAATTGGCTCCCCATTAGAGCTCTGACTTGAGCCTAAGTAATCAATTCCTGCTTGTCCTTGACCATGGATGCCCAAAACACACAACTCCATTCTAAAAAAGAATACGTCACCAACATAAATACCTGGAATTGAACCAATAATCCTTTTTTCACGATTCAACCAAAGTCCCTTGTCTTTCATCAGTGAAGCAGCTTTCAAATCACCTCGTGCTCGGACCACACGCCCATTCACAAGAGAACGACGCTTGTCGTCTTCCAACACAAGATAAATCCGTAATGAATCGTACAGCATCCTTGTTTTCCTCACTAACTGGCGAAAGTACCTCTCGTCCTCGATTTGAAGGTTCGTAACCCTAACCAATTCAGCTGACCGCTGTTGAGGCTTCCGGCGAAACGAAAATTCGGCGGTTGATAGCTCGTTTTCTTCAGGAACCGGCACAATTGCTAGCGCATCAGGATCTAAAATCTCAACATCTTCTTTTTCCCCAATGTAATACTCCATTCTCGTCTGAAACATCTCCGACTTCCCGTTGCATTCAGATCGAACATTGTATTCATCATCGGATCGTGGTAATGCAATGGTACCGTTTGGCTCAGCTAGTGGCGCACTCAGACTAAAAGTAGGGTTAGGGTTTTGGAAACTATCGAGTTCAGCGAATATGTCTAGTGGTTCATCAAGAGGTTCAAGTTTAGGCTCCATTTTCAGGGTTATTGAGGTCGTATCAGTAAGGTTCCACCGCTAGCGCTGCAGCTCGCGGTGGTGATGGTGGTAGATCAGAGAATAAGAGCAGATCAATCGGTAAACACTAAACAGAGTGATTCAAATGAAACGAAAAGAAGCAGAGGTAGAAGATAAAGCCAATGGACACTGAGGATTACGGAGTAACAGTTGCAGACAGCTTAAAATTTGCTGCGATCACGGCGATTCCGACAGCCAGATTTCAGTAGGAACACAACAGGGACGTTACAAATCTGAAGATGTTTAACATTTTTAACATTTTCAGCCGTAACCGAATAATAGTATTTGAATTTAATTATGCTGATTTATATCGTAATAATTAGATAATTAGGTTTTTTAGTAGTTAGTAAAGTAGATTAATTAAGTTTTAAAAGGGTAACAATTATAATAATTAAATAATCAGTTTGAAAATAATAATTTAATAATAGATTCTTAAAACTGTGTTTTGTAGTCTTCAAAAGACAAATAATTGATTTATGAAAACATAACCCCAAACACTTTAAACTAATTATCTACTATTTCAATTCACAATAATTAGATAACTAATGTTTAAATGCAATTCCAAACACCCTCTTAATTTTAAGTTATATTGTATTTACAAACCATTTAAGTAAGTAAATGTCGTGCTAAAACTTAAAATGAATAAGACTATTTTAGGTTATATTGTACTTACAAACTATTCGTATGATATGTATGCAATTTGGGTTTCAAAACTTGAATATCATATCAGCGTCATATTACCTTTTATTTTATCTTTTCTCTTTCCAACTCATAGCCTAACCCTCCAATCTCACTTTTTATTTTAATTTATTAATAAATATATATAAGAGAGAAAGAGAGAAGAGAGAGAGAGAGGAGAAACCATGAGAAGAGGAGATGAATGCTTCGGGCTCCCGGTCAAGAACTGTTTACTCGTTCAGGTTGCATGAGAGGGGTGTACCGGTGTTTAGCTTTAACCTAACCAATCTGAAGCCTTCAGGCTGGCTGCTACGGGTGGCCTAATTAAGAGGTGTTTGCAGTAGACTTATTTTTAATACGTTGGTTTTTTTCAACTTACTTTTTAACTTTTAAGCTGATTATAACTTGCAATAAGAATATAAGCGAGAGCTAATAAAAATAAGTCAAAAGAAGATTATAAAAAATAAGGCCGCAAAATAATCTTTAACAAACAAATATAGTTTTCATTTAAATGGACCGTAAGAATAAAATCAACATTACATCATTTTTTCTTTTAAACATCTTTAGTTTTCTACCGTCGGCCCCACAAGTAAGGCTAGATTTTTTCTAGCTCGTTATATAACCATACATTTATCAAGAAAGAATCTTTTTCTATTATAAATATTTTAACGCCTACTATATAACCAAATGTGGTTGGTAGCTCAATGGAAAGAAGCGTGCCTTTCATCTAATAGGTGTCACGTTCGACTCTCACTTCTCCCTTCTTATTTTTCTTTTTTCCACTTTCTCTTTTCCAATCTAGACCTTCTTCATTCTTTAATTTTTTAAAAAAATTTTGTATGAATTATTCACTTTTAACATTCTTTGACAACGTACTAATTTTTAGATGACTTAAGACAAAACAAAAATTAAGCTTCTTTAATTATGTTTTTTTATTTAAAAGTCTTGATTAAGATTAAAAATAGTTTAAATTCTATTTTGATTAATCTCTTAAACTTTTTCTAATATTTTAACTTTAAAACTTATGTTTATTTTGGTGTAATCGTTAACCTTTATTCTTGAATTGTTTAAGTATTAAAGTAAAAGTTTATTTTGATTAACCATTAAACTTTATTTTTAGAATGGATTTTATGTACATATGTATCATATTGTAGTTTGATTGTTCAGTCAAAATATAAATACGCTATAGAACAACCGAAATTTTTGACGTTACAACTTCTACCTTTTTTGGTATGAAATTTTCTTTTCTGTATTTTATGCAATTTGTTTATATGGGAGAATGATCTGGTACATGTATCTATTTTTGTTTTTAGTTTCCCACTTACGTTGGTTCTTTTGCGTTCCACATTTAATATTTTTTATCACTGAGCGACTTTGATTTAATTTTTTTATTTTACTATTATTATATAAACACAATTAGTTTTGTATCTTATTTGTTTTTCTTTCTATAACTTTTAATATATAACATATTTGTAAATATAATTATATATTTGTGACTGTATTATTTTCTTTTACGGTTTGATAGAAATTTTATCTCAATACGAGATTTATTAAAAAATATATTTTATTGGACGTAATACAGAAAAATAAAACCTAAATTGATTTAAATATGAATCCGATAGTATGAGTCAGTCTATCACTCCACGTTTGATGTGTTCTAAATGATTAATTTAGACATAATGTGATATATAAAACTTGGTCCAATTTGTATTTGAATAGAATGATTTATTAAAATCATATTGTTTATGTTTGACATAGCTTAAATATAAAACTTGAATCGTTTAAATTTTAAACTAATAGTGCGTTACAATTAAAATCGTTTAAATTGTTTTCCGTTTTATTTTGAATTATTTGTGTTTGGATGTAAGTTGTTTTATTTTGTTCATCCTATAATACCCCGCTGCAACGCGCGGGTATATATAACTCGTTCATTCCTAAACAAGGACATTCGATCACAGAATCCATTGACAACGTCACTACCATTCCCGAAGAGTAGGGGGATCTCTTGTGCAAAGCAAAGACAGATACGTGCTAGCAAAGAAGGGAAGTGGCAAGGAATTGAAAAGAAGAAGAAAGAAGAGAAAGGACTTTGACAATTTAAAACATAGTAAAAAAGTTATATTTATTATCAATATTTTAAAAGATTTTATTTATCACCAAGCGAAAGTAAAGAAAATAGTTAAAGGCTTAAAGTAAATTAAGAGGATAATCTTATTTTTTTTAAATCAACTTGGTTAGTTAAAAAATGATAACATCTAATCTAATAACCTTATTAAAAGAACCCACTAATAATTATCAATCAAAACCTCTCATTTTTAATATATCAAGGATGATTATTCAAAATTTAAACTAATTTTAGATACTAAAGTTTATTAGATTTTCGAACTTTTCATATTTCTTTATTATCCAACAATATATATATATATAAATAGTGACATTAAGTTTAGAAACTTTCCAATGTCGTTATCTATTAATTAAAAACATGTTTATTTTAAAAACAATTAAAAATGTTTAAAACCACCACCGCATGAATTGAAATATTAGCCGCCCATTATTTTCTTTTTATATTACTTTTTAAATATGAATGTTTATTAATTAAAGGATCGTAACTATTGTAGGCCTTTATATCTTAATTCTATAAACATTGTTACACTTCAACATCACACATGTTGCTCTGATTCTTCTTCATTTTGATAGTTATCCAATTATAGAGAATTAACAACTCTCTTCATGATCTTTAAAGACATTTTTATTAGGACAATTTTCAACTCCTATAAACAAATCGCGGTTAAAAAATTCTACAGAAGACGATTATGTTCAGAATACGTTTTATATTACTATTATGTTTTACAATTATATTTTCTATACATGTTAGTACTCTTAAAAACCTAAAACGTTTAGTATTGACTTTAATCATCCCCGTGTTTATACACGGGGTGTTAAGCTAGTATACATAACATTAGTAAAGAGAAAGGAAGCACCAACTTGCAAAAGTTAAAAGTCTTAATTCACTACTAATTCATAAGTTCTTTTTTTAACCTTCACATAGATACATAATTAATTAAGAAGCTAAAAGTATGATAAAAATAATGTTTTTTTTTTATATTTTTAAAGTAAATCTCAAAAACAAAGAAAATTGTTAAGAATTGAATCTTTTCATTTTGGTTTCTTGAAAATCATAAGTTTGCTTACATTATAAAGAAAATTGAATTATAAAAATATGTATAAAGATTAAGAAAATGTTTACATTAGAAAATCTTTATACACTTATTTCTTTTGAAAGATTCTTGATTTATTTTAGATGAGAGTTTTAAAGCTACTGTTTTGACTTATGTTTGGACTATGAATTTAATCTTTTTCAATTTTCTCTACTTGATCGAGCATTTAGACTTTAGATCATCTTTTAATTAAATTACATTAATTTTAAGTTGCGTAATATAGCATTTAATGTATCTTTTACAATATTTAAGACAATAAATATTTAAAATAAATCGAGGTTGAGTCTAATAAGCACTAAATTAAGGAAATCGGTTACAAAATGTTTAAAATAGTAACGATCAAGGATACTAATAGTAATATAATTTTTAATATGCAATAGTACAAATATACACACATATATGGTATTATATATTTTAAATTTTTTTAATGATTTTCTTAATTTTATAATCTTGTTTTATATATACGAATTTCCTTAACGAAATAATTAATAAACTAAATCGTATGTAACTAATATAACCTTAAAATATTAATGCATTAGACTCGGCTAAAAAATAATAGCGTACAATTTACACCACACTGTGTATCTTAAATTGAAAAAAGCACGATAAATCGTATATAAGTAACTAATATAACCCTAAAATATTAGTGCACTAAACTCGACTATAAAAATACTAGTTTACAGTTCACACCACACTAGTTGTAGCTAGCATGAAGAAGACTCGGACAAGGGTGTTTATGGTCTACACGTACCACCCTGTGTAGTTGTAGCTTGGCGAATGGAAGAATGCTAATTGGTTTTACAGGATTATGAGTTTTAGATACGATGGAAAAAAACAAAATGAAAACAAGGAGAGAAAAAAATGATAATTTCTTTAGTTTTTTATGTTTCCGAGTTTGAAAATAAAAGAAAAAACATATTGTTTTTACTTTATGTTTTCGAGTTGAAGGGGGAAAATGAGTTTATATTTTTTAAAATCACTACCTACAAGATGGTTTAATAGTAAGATCACGTACTATCCTATATTGTTTTTACTTTATGTTTTTGAGTTGAGGGGGGAATGATTTTATATTTTTTAAAATCACTATCTACAAGTGGCTTAATGGTAAAATGATCCATTATCCTCCTAGAGGTCATAGGTTTGATCCTTACTCTAGGTGTTTACCTAGAGGGTAATATATTTCCCACCGCAAATGCTTGATTAAGTCGGTAAGAATAAGTTTAATTTGGACCCTTTACTCGGATAGCCAAGACAGGTGATCATCACCTACGGACCGATTCTTAGAAAAAAATCGGTTCGAATCCATAGAAAACGCAAGGTTAATCTAACGTAAACAATCTTTTGATAATATATTTTCTAAAATCATTTGTTAGAATTAAGACTAATTTAATCACTAATGACATTTTCTTTTTATCCCTATTAAGAAAGTTATAGAGAGAAATGTAAGAAACACATTTTTTAAATAAAGTTCATATTACATAATAAAAGTAGAAAAATCTATTTTATTATGTAGTAAATACACCAACATATCAACTTTTTAATTAAATATACATCATCAAAACACCCCAAACAAACAAAACCAAACAAATATACATTCGGAAATCAAAAGAAACATACAACATTAATCAGAAATCGGACCCCACAACCATAAAACAGCTAGAATCTCATGATCTCTTTGTTTTATTTTAAATTAATTATACATAATAAAAGCTATCGATTAAACCCTGGTCCCACCAACTCCCGTCGTCCCTTTGATGCCGGTATCCCCCGGATGTGTCCCCATTCCGTATTCTGTGTCACGGTATCCCGGCCCCCACCGGCTGCTGTAAAGTCCCGCATGCACCAAAAGAACGTACAGCAGCTCCGTCACCGTCAATATTATTATAAATGCCTCCACTATCCTCAGCCTCCACCCTCTATGCCCTCCTACGTTTATCTCCTTACATGCCAACCTACACACAAATTAAACCAACCATTTTCAATCTATATACATCTCAATATGTATATATACATACACATATGTATTGCTGCTAATTGAACATTACCCGAAAGCAAGAACGGTGACAGCCCAGGCTACCAGAGATGATGATCCCGCGGCCGCCAGACTATCGTTCCTCCACGCCCTTAGGTGGTTGCCACCTGCAAATTTGGAGACGATTCCGAGAACCGAAGCTAAGATTGCAAACTCCAAGAAGAACTCCGTTGCCCCGTTGCCTCCGAAACCTGTAAATCAAATCCATCGGTTAAATACTTGAATTAATACATGTTTACTAGACCCGGCCATCGTACTAGGTATTTAAGGTGACTATCAAGATCCTAGGTTCAAGTCTCGTAGTAGCTAGAGAGTGAATATTTAGGGAGTACGTGTGAGTTCCGTACGAAGAAAAAAAAAGACTTAGTGTCGATATTTTTATGCATTTTCCAAAACCTTAAAGATCACCGGATACTGCTCAGTTTCAGGTGATTGATCAATTAAGAAGGAAAATGAAAAGACGATGTGCAAATTAAGGAAGATGAAGATGGGTGCTGACTTGGGTGGTTGGTCTGGCGGTTGATGAGCTTGTTGAGACACCAACTAGCGAAGCCTAAAGTGATGAAATACATCACCAAGTTAAGAAACAACAATGGCGCTGCTACGTTTCGTCCCACCGTCTGTGCCATGATTGGAATTAAAACCAGATCGATCCTCTGTAACTCCAACAATTAATATGTTACGATTCTCCACTTAAAACCGAAAGATACACTCACTGATAAGCTAGAATATTGACTTATTCTTTGATTAGAATTGAATATAACGAAAAGGTGTCGGAGGGTGGGATATATAGGCGGTGGAGACGGTGGTACAGGTGGTGGGTGAGTGGCAACTATGGCGATACGTGTCGCTTAGATCAAGACTTGCGCTTTAATTTACAGCTGCCAGGACACGTGTCGTAATGGTTTGTATAGAAGAATCAAGAGAGACTTGAAGAAAACCACGGTCCACCAACTTTTTGATAAAGCAGAAGAAATGTGCGTGTGTGTAGGGTGTACGCCGCCGACGTCACGGTGGAACTCCGTCGTCAGCATTGGTGAAGCGGTGGGTCGTGAGAGTTATCCTGGTTGGTGGGTCCCTGCTACTTTAGTTTGAAGTTTGGATAATGTATTTGTTAGCGTGAGATTCATCAAAGGAAATCTTTCGAGTTTATTTACGCATTCGATCAGTTGTTTGTTAAGATTTATAGTTGGGAATTGTGAACTACAAAAATTATTAATTAATTAATCTTCTGCCGCTAGCTAAAAGAAAGAAAATATTATCTTGTGGCTGTTTTTTCTTTCTTTGTTTGTTACGTACGTAACATTACCTAGCTGATTCGCATTTTAAACAAATTAATATCACAACATTTCAGTATATCAATGCTCATTATTATAGGATGTTATTGATAATTAAGTTGGTATTAAAAGACTAGTAAGGTAAATGTACTCGCTCACTTCAGTAGCTCTAAGACCATCTCCTTTCACTCTTACCACATCCGTGACGTCACATAACTTTTTTTCTACTCAAAAGTTAGTATAACTCTTTTAAATCTTATCATAAATTTTATTTTATTTTATAATATATATTAAGAGAGAGAACAATAGAAGGGGGAAGATAGATCGAGAGAGAGAAGAGAAGAAGAGAGAGACGGGTTATGGGAGCTGATGTGGGTAAGCCGATTGGGTTAGGGGGTGGGATACTAGTGTTGCCACTGTACCCACTTTACCTGATGGAAAGCCGAAGGCAAGACCCAAAGGCTATACGAAAGGCCTAAAAGTTCTTTAGTTAGATGGTTGTAATCCTCACACTTATCACATCATCATTTCAGTTTTTCTCCCACCATTCAACCCCGTAGTGGTCATTATCCATCACATCATATTTAGAGACCCACCTAATACCTCAATTAGTAAATTAAAAATTAAATAAAAGAAGAGAATGTATGTGTGTTGTCTTGGGCGAACCTATTTTCCAGTCTACACACTCACCATATGTGTTCTGCACCCCTTTTTGCAATTCACCCCACCCCACCCTTCAAGCCTTGCAATGACACACCCCATGTGGTCATCTCACCCCACACCCACCCACACTTTGCTCCTTATACTCTTAGAGCGAGTATGGTGCAATATATGGTGAGCTGGATTGACAACACTGTGATCAACGAAGTTCCCCAATCCTTTACTATGCGGTGAGGGTATAAAAGTGGTGACCAATACGTGCTTTTCAATGTTTACGTGATAGCTTTAATTTTAATTGTGAGGTGAGACTAACAACATTTAAACATACTCTCCATTTCTTTACTTCTTATAATTTCTGTTGTTTAGTAAGGTATTAGGTCATCCTTTATACCCTTTCTTTCTCTTTCTCTCTCTTTGTCACGTCAATGTCACATTACTATCATTTCATTTCGTACAACCCTAGTTTTATCAATCCTTTTCTTTTCCAATATTCCCTCATTTATTTTTTATTTAAAGGAGAGAGAAAGAGTGGAAGAAAAGAGAGAATTGAGAAGGAGAGAGAAAAGAAGAAAGAAATAGAGAGAAAAAGGAAAGAGAAATAGGAGAGGGTGGGGTGAGGTGTCTTCGGGTGGAGGAAGCTAATAGAGAAGGAATTCCAGGTATGTAATGGGGAGTTTGGTGTTCCCGATGGAAACCGGAGGACCATATGGGCCTAAAACCGCGGGGGAGGGGGGGTTAGTATAAGAAATGGTCTTAAGTTAGATTATATATTTATATTATACAATGATGGGTGCACTGCCCATTTTTGTGTATGATCGTAGTTTAAGTTAGATTTGATATATAAATTATTTTGATTTAAAGGGGTTTGAAATAGTTTGAATAATAAAAACATAAATGAAACTCGAACATATCAGTTATACATAATTCATCTAAGAAACATAAAAAAAAGTTGTAAAACAAACTAACCTTTAGCAATATTGGCCGGAATTTATGAGGTGCACAGAAAAAATGAGCTTTTGATAAGAGTAAATGCAAGACACAACTTTTGAATCCAAAGTACATGCAAAGCACTCAACTATGGAAGGATCAAAGGATGATCTTGGCTTTGATCTATCACCCTACGTGAAAGCCTTCTTGCTGTACTTCCTTATCCCCTTCCCCTTGTTGAACGATTTAAACTTTTTGACTAGCATTGCAGTTCCTTCAACAATCCTTTCAACTATTCATCCATCTCCTTAGCAACACCCTCTTCATCATCAGATTCTAAACATTCTTCTTCTCATGACTCGTCTTCACTTGAAGAGTCTACAACAGCAGCCATCCCTCTCAACCTTAAGTCTCTGGATAAAAGAGTACTAGGAGCAGCCTTGATTACATCCTTCATCTCCTTCATTGCTACCTTCTTCTGCTTGGAGGACTACTCATGGTTCAATAGATTTCCATAGAATTTAACAATAGTCATAATTCTAATTCTTTCACCGTGTCTTATAACCATGGCAAAGTTATCCCAAGATTATAGGAGAGAATTAAGAAACTTGTTCACAAGCACATAGTTGCTTTTAGTGAGTCCAACCTTTCTTTAATCATTTATAAGGCAATTGCACCTGGTGTAAGTCTTAGTAAGACCTTTATCATTTTGAGAAGAATTCATACTCATGGTTGAGAAGAAGCCTTATGTTCTTCTTTACTTCCTCAGTACCTTCATAAGCAACAATGTGAGTGTCTAGCATTTCCTTGGTAGACTCACAGTTTTCCTCCTTGTGGTATACTTCATTTGGAAGAGCACATAGTAGAGAAAATCTTGCTTGACATCAAGATTGACTAGCCTCTTGTCTCCATCTGGGAGAGTGGCTTCTTCACAAGTCTTCCAAGAACAGTAGGTTCATTTTCTGTTGCATCAACAACACCTAGGATAGAGGAGGGAACAAATGGACTATTGGTGATGATCTCCAGCATTTGTACGTCAAGAGAGAATAAGAACTAGATTGTTCTACTTTTCCACATGAAAATGTTTCCACCATCAAAAGTGGGACACCTTGTGAGTGAACCACTGTTTGCTGCATGATTAACAGAGGAGGATGAGGCCATTTGGTGAGAGGTAAAAGTAGTTGTAGAGCAAGCAAAATAAATTTGGATATTGATTATCTAACCTGCTCTGATACCAATTATTAGTCCTAGATTAGGTACTCAAACAACAATTATGTTTGTAGAAGGGGGATTGAATACAAACTCTAGCTTTTAAAATTTATTACACACACAATTAATTTCAGTATAATTCTTATTTATATGAATCGAGAATTACAAGTGTTTGGATGTGGAATTTTCTAACACTATAAAAGAAGACAACAACATAGGCCAACTAATCCTAAAGATAACTAATGTCTAAAGGTGTTCAACGTAACACCGAAAATCTTAAGCCATTTTTTAAAATTGCTACGGAAGCGCTACTAACTTTTTCATAAACACAATCACCTACAAATACACAACACCGTTTACAAAATACAGTATTCGTTGTGTTACAAAAAAGTTACAAAACATGGCTCGTATCTATTCAAAACATAATATCAGAGCGTTGGTCAAATTCCCTTTCGCACAAAAATCCCAACTAAACAGCTGTACTCACCAAACTTGCAAAAGCGGGTTCAACAGTGGGGAATTAACACAAAGCTAAGTGAAAGGAAGCTACAAACAAATAATTATCAGCAACAATCAACACAATCAACAATCAACAATCAATCAATCACACAAATCCAGAGGACCGGCGATTCTGCCAAACCTACAACCAATAAGGGCCAAAACAAAGGTTCATTGATAGCCCTCTGTCCATTGACACAGTTAAATCCCCTCCGATACAACACATACAACACTGCTCAACTAATAACAAATGGGTCCAGCCCAATTACACGCATAGTTGACCTTTATCAAACGCCATGTACACATACCATTAACCATGTATACAGGCCAAGCACCATATGTACATACCATTAACCATGTGCACATGTCAAACAACACATAAACAGATATCCAATTATCGATCAAAAAACAACAAATTATCAGACTATACAGTCTATCATAGCATCAATCAACTCAATACCAAGTAACCATATCAGTTACAGCCAATACCACTCATGAGTAAGCCTCCACTCACCTCGATTTCCATTCACACCGCTCAGTTGTCTAATGTCACTGAGTCTTCGCAGATCCTGAGAACACAATAACACCGAAATCAGTCTTCGATTCATAAATATATAGTCATATATATTATATTTGACATAACCATATATATCAAGTTAGAATCACACATGAAATAAACATATAATATGCAACACAATCGATTCAGCAAACAAAAGTCAAAACCGAGATTTCCACCGGACGCGTCGCATCCTATTAGCCGATGAGTCACATCGCGTCACTCCAAAGTCGGACCCCCAAGGTCAGACCATTTCAAAATAAGTTGGACCAACCTCCGACTGTCGGACCAACCTCCAAAAGTCGGACCATCCTCCGACTGTCGGACCAAAACAAACCCATTTCATCTTCTTCCCGTTCTTCTTACAGTAGAACCCACATACATACATACAGTCTGGAAATATTCAAATCATCAAGAAAACACTTCCAAATTATAAACAAACCTCGTAGAACACTTAAACAAACATTATGATCATACCAAAACAATTATAGCACTTTATTCAACAAAACCCACTTGCTAAGTTTTCTTTAAAACCTTCATATATAACTTCATTAATGGAGTTCATAACTTTTAGAACAACAAATCTTAGCATTTAAACAATGAAACTAACAAGATTCATGCTAAAAGACATATACCAACCTTTATTTGAAAGATCAAATTCTCAATCACAATTCCAAATTTCAAGTTGGTTTCTTGTTCTTCAACACTCACGTACACACACTTTTACACACACTTCCAAACACACACTCAAAGATAAGTGATAATGAAGAGGTGGCTAATGACTCATGCAAAGTCACACACACACATGCTACACACAATAATCAATTGAGCCAAGCATGAGGTGGCAACATTAATCCCTTTTTTTAAGATAATAACTAACGCAGTGTACTACACAACTTTCTAGCATACAGTTAATCCAATTAAACAGTCATCCATAATCAATTAACATACTACGAGGTATTTTCTGCAATCCTCGTTCAAAAACAAATTCGTTTATTAACATAAACGCATGTGATAAAAAATATTTATTTAATCACATATAATCATACAATCACTTCAATAACCACAATTAACTTACCACCGACCCGTTTACGACTAGGCAGGGTTTACGGATGTTACATTCAACATGAAGGAGTTCGAAGACTTCTAAATGCTAACTCCAAATCGCTTCTGTGAAGTTACAATTCGAATTTTGTTGAGCCTTAGTCGTGCTTCAACAAGGAAGCAAAGCTTGCATATTTATAGGAGGAAGGTGGCATCGGTTGGAAGTAAGGTGGTAGTGAGAATATACTATTTAATTTATAAAGTTAGTAGGAGACAAAGTAAATATTATTTTAATCGGGTTTCCAATAAAATAATATTATTTTATGAAAAGTACACCCACTTCCAATATTTAAATACATATCTCATATATTTTTTCCTTGAGCAGCGCAACTTCTCTTTCTATACTTGGGACTTTTATCATCCATATAACTTCAGTATCATGACTACTAAAAACATGTTGTCGGTCATGTTTTTATACTTGAGCAATATTTTTGAAATATATTTTTAAGTAACTTTAACCTTTTTCACAGATTAATATTATATCCTTTTTGCTTTACTTCGCAAAGCAAAAAATGCAAATACTTGTACAAATATAAGATCTAAGACTATAAATGAACCACACATGTTTAGCCTTTAACTTAGATAGTACTCTAGACAATGACGGTGATTCTACCATGCAAATTACATTTTAGGTAGAAAAAAGTACAAAAATATAATTACTTTTGGTAATGACATTGTCCTTGTTGAAACTCAAAACAGAATTTCTCCATGGTCATAATAAAAAAGGAGGAAGAACTTTTCGTGCGCAGTATAGGTCTTTTGGTGACGACAAGTGTCGTCACAAAAGCCTTTCCATCCTTTCCATCCATTTTTCTTTTAGTGGTTGGCTTTGAAGGTTCACACGTGAGTGGGTGTGGGGCCGACAATAAAAGTGTTTGGGGTTCAGGGTGTTAATTAGAAATAGGTGTTGGTTAAGAAAATTATAAGGATCGTAGAAGTTGGGGCTTGAAAGTCAGTGGTGGATGGAGATAGATGGTTATCGTGGTTTGCAAAGGTAATCAGATTAGGTTTTAAAAGAGATAATTTGAAGGTCGCTGGAATCTATGTCGTTAGAGTTATGTTACTGGTTGGTAACATACTCTATATATAGGGTGACATCCATACAAAGTACCCTTTTTAATAAGTTTGTTTTATTAATAATAAAGAATTGAAAATTAATATATAATATTAATTTAAATAATTTTTTTAGATTATATGATATGCTGGCATGCTGGCCTTTTGATTATTCCTAAGGTTACATGATTTTAAGATGCACTAACCTAAAATAAAGAATAAATAAAAGAAAGCGCAGGATACCAAAATCTCAATATATATCAATAATTTCTACTTTAGTCACCTTAATCAAGTCAATTTTATTTCATTGATTAAAACTTGCGGCAAGGAAATGATATTTAGCGGTACAGGTTATTAGTTATGTGGCTAATTTGGCCACTTATATTGATCAAAAGAAAGGCATAGGCATGGTTAAATTCTGCACACAACCTTCGGTTGTGACATCATGAACATCCTCCAAGTTCCACAAACCATCCCACATAACAAAATCCTCATTCATGGAGGATTCAACCATTTGCTGAGAATACAGCACACTTTGTATTTCCTCATGAACCATTTCTTGGTGCCTTGAAGCTACTTTGGTGTGATCGCTTTCCTCGAGCATTAACAGCAATTTTTTCATGTCTTCTTCATTCCTTTCCTTTAGAAGTTGCTTTTGATGTTCTTGCTGAAACTTCTGTCTCTTCAGGAGGCGTGCTTGTAGCTTTGTGGAATCCTCTAAAGTCGTTTTTCCTTTATTTTTGAAATGAGTTCTCCAGTAATTCTTGATTTCGTTATCTGTTCGTCCAGGTAAGCTTCTTGCAATTGTTGACCACCTAAAAAGATACACCATATTCAATAAGACGATCAACATATATCCATCTCTTTTACTAGGTTAATTTCAAAAGGAAAATAAAAGAGATCGACGAACCTGTTTCCCCATCTAGCATGTAGCTCAAAAATAGTTCTTTCCTCATTAGGTGTAATTCTACCTCTCTTTAGGTCTGGCCTGAGGTAGTTCACCCACCTCAGCCTACAACTCTTTGCATTCCTTCTCAGCCCTGCACACAAATAAACCAACTTGGTTCATAAAAATCAAAGTAAAGCACGTTATTCCGACAACTATATATTGAAAATAGAAAGATAGGGTATATATACCGGTAAGTCTAGCGACAGAGTTCCATCGCCCTTCACCATGCAACTTGACATGTTCGATAAGCAATTGATCTTCATCGGCAGTCCATGGACCTTTTCTCCAAAACCCTAATTGATCTTCCATTTATATGCTTACTAACTAATAGTGTTAATGTCTCTACCTTTGTGTCTTTAAATATCTACATTAGCCACATATTTATACCACCAAAAACACCTAGCAAGACCATCAGCAAAATCATAAGGGTCTCTATCAAAACCATCCCTCTTTCCACAATCCACATTCACTTTAATATGCATGGGTCATGACAGTAATTAAGTAAAAACACCTCAAAACTTCACATTTACTAAACTATCCTTCACTAAGTTACACATCCTTCTCTTTATTGTACTTGTGTGGTTTATGACTCAATAAATAAATAGTATAAATGAGGGTATTCTTGGTAATTAACTATGGTGATCGACATGTTCAATTAATCTAGATGCATGTATATATCTAATAAAGATAAAAGATATATATAATAAAGATAAAGATATATGTATATATACACATATATAAAATAAAATAGAATGAAAATAAGAGCAAAAAGGACTTGCAACAAAAGTAGTATAGTTAAAAGGCCTAAAGAGTTATAAATTGACCGAGGCCAATGAGGGATCGACGCATGTTTTGTTGCTTACTTCTTGATCGAGGTGATAAATCTTGGGTAATCACTATCATATCTACTTAAATTAATTAAAATATTCTAATTTAAGTAATGGAGTTGATTAAAATATTACTTTATTGATTAATTAATTAATTTCATGGAACAATAATTCCACACGTCACCAAGTGAACTTGGTGTTTTATAACACGTCCTGGACCTTTAAAATGATGTCGTGTCCAAGGTATATATGATCATGCTTTTGTTCTCATATATTGCATGAGAAATGCTAATTTTTTTTAATAAATGTTAATTAGTGTATAAATCTCATTAATTAGTATACGCGGATTTTTAAAAGTTGGCATTAAACATCATGTAATCCGCTAAATGTTATGTTTTTCTACCTTATATTAGTTGCAAGGAATTAATCATCTCAGGATAATTGAAGAATTACAAATTCGTATATTTCGATGTTTATTGTTATTATATATACATACTTTGTAGAGTAGTTATTTTGACGTTAAAATTAGTTTTACAGCGGTTTCATGACAATTAAGGGCATGTTAGACTATAGTGCTTATTTGTGCACTCAAACAACTAAGGAATGCTCAGTTGAGCTATGATCAGTCAAGCATATGTACAACTAAGCAAGATATAAAGTCAGCCACTCAACCTTGCTCAATTCAGCTCTCATCTAATTAGATTAGCACTCACCTGAGCATGTTAATCAAATCCAGAAACATTATCATACATGCGAACTCTACCAAGGGTGTTTCCCCTAAGACGCCACGAGTGTGCACCATCTTGCTTCGTTGCCAAGACCTGAACGAGTGTGCACTTTGTACCATCCTAAATCGTTGCCAAGTTGAGCTAAACTTCTTACATTATACTAAAATAACTAACACGGGAAAGCGTAAACTAACCATATGGTAAATAGATACCAAGTTCTAAACCAATGTGTATATATTGTTATAGAAACTGATTTTTATCGCATAACCTATTTTTATAGTTGCAGCATATAAACTAGTTTTATTCTAACCAGTTTATAACAAATCCCAACAAAATTAGGGTTCAAATGGGGGTGGGGTGATTCTGATGGAGGAAAAGAGATAAAAAAATAGTATACCGAAAATACCCTTTTGACTATTTTTGCCTCAGCATCTCCAAAACACTAGCCTCTTGCCTATTTTACATTAAAACTCTTTTTATTTAAACTAAACTCTGTGTACACATGTGTATTTATGTATGTATTTATATTATATATACATGATGTATCTATCTATACTCATACACTACAAGAAAAATATTAATTGTTGGTAGCCAACTCTGATGCTAATCACCATTTAGCCGTGGATTTGCACTAAAAAGTTGTGTTGCTAAAATGTTCGTTGCTAATTCCTTGTACATGTTGTGTATGGCTATAATATGTTGTGTATAAATCAGCTCATATTAGCAAATGATTCAGATTTTCTATTACGAAAACCGGTGTTGCTAAAGTTATCATAAGTAGAGACAAAATTGCCACGGAAATTTAGCAATAGATTTGTTATGAACTTTTTAGCAACACATTTCCATGAAAAATTTCCATTCCTAATGCTCGTCACTATTTAGCAAGTTTCAGACATTTTCAGCTACGTAAACCTCGTAGCTAAAGTTGTCGGAAGTTGCGACTGATTTTTAGACACAAATTTGCAATGGAATGTTTAGCAAAAATATTTAGCTACAGATTTACCACAGGCAAATAGTAATGGATTTTGCTGCTGATGACATATGGTCTGAAGGTTGGACTATCCGAAGGAACATACAAACCATCCGAAGGAATAAGGATCTGCCAAAAACATTTACAAATTAAATAATGCAAATATGTTCCCCATGCAAATCTCTAAGCATGGCTTACAAAGATCCTCATTAATGAGGCATTAAATGAAAAGGCGGCCGCTACCCGACAAAAAAAGTAAACCGGAGACCTGGCGCAGACCAACTTTCGTCTATAGACTAGTTAGACCGCATAACCATCGGACAAAACCATTGGACAATGACCGGGTGAGTTAATATAAAAGAACCAGAGCATAGGTACACAACACAAAACTCTCTCCCTCATTTAATATCTCACTACAAACATTCTCTGCATTTATCTCTCTCGCCATTAATACACATACGTATACTTACTCGCACGCCCAAGCTTGGTCACGGGTCCAAACACCCGTGACGAGGCTAACCCTTTTTCTGTTTTGTAGATCACTGGCGAAGCTCACTAGGACCTACAGAAGCAACAGCTGCGAAGTTTTACCTACTGATTTGCTACCATTTTGTATTGATTGATTCTTTTAATGAAATTTAAAGACGGATTTTCCACGATATTTAGCGACACATTTACCACTTGCGACGATTAGCCTAGGTTCGTGATGGGTTTTAAAAAAAATTTAAAAGGTTTTGCTGCTTTTTTTTCATGTGTACAAATACTTATAAAGCTATTGTTAATACACAAAGCATAAATACATTCACAGATCCACAATCGTATACACATAGATATGATGAGTTGTGTTCAATGAAATACATTTAAAAAATATAGTCTTATAATTTTAATATTCAATATCACATGTGAATTGTAAAAGAATCACATGTGAATTACGAAAAATTACGTAATGTCACTCCGCCCAAATTTTTAAAATTTAATCTGAATCATTTATATCATTGATCCAAAGGCTAAAATTAGTCCCTTAAAACTATGAATTAATTATAGACTATATTGAACATTTTTCACATATAGATTGTTTAATATACAACTGAAATAAGAGAGGGAGGGAAGGACTTAAACGAGGAAGTACTTTGAATACAAGTTTGCATATACCCGTTCCGCTTCTTCATGATTTCCCTGCCTCCCTTCATTTCCATCTTAAACAAATGAAGGAAATGTGACCGCGCTCCTATTTCATGGAATAAGCGCCTTTTCTCTTACAGACAAAAGAAATGGATTTATTCCGGCTAGCTCGAAGGGAAGGAAAGAGCGCTATAAGAGAAAGAGTGCCTCGAGAATAGGCTTTTGGGATTTTTACTGCATAAGATGATACATATTTTGATTAGTGAAAAGAAATTTCTGAACAAATTCATAATCATAAACGTTTACCTATATATTACGATAGAGGAAGGTTTATTTGGTAATCATTTCATTTTTTAATGAGAACCGGAAGAACTAATCTTGGTTCTTGATTGAATTAAATAAATGGTTATAATGCTAATGACTCATTAATGAGTAAATATGCAAACAAATTAACCAAGCTACTTGAGAGAGCTATCACTACAAGAAAAATGGCTTTTTAAGGCGATACATTTTCGCCACAAATAGTCTCATTGTCGCCCCAAAAGGTTTTTTTAAGGCGACATGTCGCCTCAAATAGTACGCCGTAAAAAATCGTGCCAAAAACTTATTTGCGGCGAAAATTTTAACATTTGCGGCGAAAAATGGCTAACATTGACTTCACCACATGGCCTTTTGCGGCGACATGCACATGTCGCCTCAAAAAGTTTTTGCCTCAAAAAGCCATTTTTTGTAGTGTATCCGAGCTCGGATCGTTAAAAGATCGAAATGAGCCGAGCCTTAACGGGCTCGAGCTTAGATTAAAGCTCATTTAATTAACGAGATCATTTTTAAGCTCGTGAGCTTAAACGAAATTAATATATTTTATAATTTATATTTTATATGTTTAATTTTAATATTTATATATATATATATATATCATTATAATAAAAATATCAAAATAATACCCGAGCCTAAACGAATTTAGCTTAAATGAGCATAAACGACCCGAGCCAGAGCTTCATAAATCTTAAACGAGCCGAGCTCGAGCTCAACATCACGAGCTCTAAACGATCCGAGCTCAAGCTTTAAAAAAGCTTAAACAATCCCGGCTTCGTAAGTGTTTGGCCTGGCTCGGCTCGACTTATTTACATCCCTATTAATGAATCATCATTAATTGCTCACTAATAGGGGTATCTTGGGAAAATCATGCCTGGTTAAATAATGACTTGTCCATCCGGATGCAATTCACGGTTGGATAAATATATGAATAACTAAAATACCCTTATTAACGAGTCATTAATGAGCATTAATGGTGTTTACAAATGTTTCTCGCGGTTTTCAAATAAATTTCTCTCTATTAAAATATAACTTTAACTATTATTTATTTATATATAGTAGAGCTAGCTTGTTAGTAAAACTGTAACCGAAAACATGTTCTGAAAACGAGTTCTGTAAAATAGTTCAAGAAACGCAGGTTCAAGTTTAGCAAATACTGGTTTAGTAGAAGTTTAAATTTAAGGAAATACACTCCTAAAGAATGGCTGAGGCTCTTGTCTAACACGATTCTTTTAAACAGATTTTGAATAAAGTTCAGGAAAGAACTTTTGAAATGTGATGTTTCAGAGACTTCTGAAGAAGTTCAGGTTCAGTAAACGCAGGTTCAGGTTTTGGTTCAGGAGAAGTTCAAATTTCAGGAAATACACTTCTGAAGAATGGCTGAGTTTCATGTCTAAAATGATTTTTTAAAATAGATTCGTCGTCTGTTTTTAGGGTACAATAGCCTAAGCAGATGTACCGTCGAAGATGACCACTTACCTGAAAAAGTCACCAAAAATTAATATGAAAGAAGAGAGAGAGAGAGAGAGAGCGAGAGGGAGTGGGTATTTCTACGTTGTGTGTCTGGAATGAGACTGTAGACCCTTTTTTACGGTGAAGATTGAAACTGGAATAATTAATTTGTAACCCCTTTTTATTCACCTTCAATGTGTTTCTGTTAACCAAGTTGCGTGAGAGCTCGAGATATCGGAGCTGCATTCGTGTCCAAAGGTCGAGCCCACACAAGTTCGGCGAATTTAGCATACAAAATTCACTATCGGCACCCCTCTTTGCACGGGCAGGACTTTGAGTAAAACCACATAAAGAGGCTTGTAAGCCTTTATATTTCCATGGTTATAAACTCATTAATTTGTTACTCCTCCTCCGATGTAGGACACATTCTTTCACCCACTTTGTTTTGTTAAATTCTTTTCCAAGTATTCAAGTTTGAGTATCAATATCTCATTCACACATACTCCATTTTAAACACATTATATATCATTTCGAAGTTCTCATAAAGGAGAACACAAACTCTCTAAGGATTTAACATATATATATATACACACATATATGGGAGAGTTCATGCGAAAAGTGTTTTATTTGTAAAAAGTGCGAGAAACAATCTTAGTCACTTATTTGAATTTGATCTAGTGGTCCAGATTAATCATGTTTTTGTTATTTTTAAAAACTTAAAAGGACATAATGGTAAACAAAAACTTTCTTTCTTCAATTTATTTCTCTCCACTATTTTTCTCACTCCTAAATTTTTAATAAAAAACAAAATAAATTAAAAATAATTTACTAGTAAATTATTAATTTTATCCAAAATATTTATGAGTTTTTCATCATTCTATGTTTAATAATGAACACAGCTAAAAATATACGAGTTTTAAGATAAATTTTAAAATATTTAATATTGAACACAAATAATAATATGTGAATTTTTCTATTATTATTATTTTAAGTCAATATTCTCTGTATATTCATCAACGAATTTACTTTTTCTGATCATTTTTCACCAATAAAAAATATTTAAATAACTTAAATATCCTTGTTTTACTAACAAAAAATATTAAATAAAACCAAATTTTAATTGTTTATACATAAACAACTAATATTGCCTGCTCATCAGTGAACATACAAAATAAGTAATGAAACCGTGTTTAAAATTTCACCATAATATTCAAAGATGAACACAATAAAATTTGTATTCCACTAATTCACTAGTCTATAAAATAACAAAAACCAATTAAAATACAAACAAAACCATTCTTCACCATTGAACAAACACGGTAAGAAATACTTAAAACAATATGTTCACTAATAAATACCTTAATAAACACAATTTCTATAATATAATATTGTCTAATCTATACCCAAATTGCAAACAAGTAGACCAATAATGTCAAGATACAAAAATAAAGATTGCTATTTGATGAACTTACGACACAACTCTGTTAACCCACAACGACAAATCTGAGTTTGATTAAGTCGAAAGAATGTGGTCCTGGCTGGCGGCGGCGGTGATTAAGATCCTAGTGTTGGCAGGCGGTTGGTGGCAATGGTGATTAAGATCCTAGTGTTGATAAATGTGGTGTCAGCAGGCGTTGATTAAGATCCTAGTGTCGATAGGCAGTGGTGCTGGTTAGTGATTAAGGTGGTGACAATAGCCTTTTCTTCTTTTCCAACTTCATTCACCGCCTCTAGATGCCATTTTTACAACCAAATTCACCTGTTGCGTCGGCTCATCCAATGGAAAGAAAGATACTGGTGGGTGCTGGTCGGAAGAAGGGTAGGCTGGTGTTGGGTGGCAAAGGGGGAAAACGGGGTGGGGATCGAATTACGGGCACTTTTAGAAAAATCCTCTATTTTTTAGAAATTTTTTCAAGAAAATTGAAAATTAGAAAACATGTTCACTTGCACATTTTTTCAAGAAAACAGAAAACTCCCTCATTTTTTACATTTTCCAAACTCCTCAATTTTTTCAAGCTCCCGTACTTTTTCAAACAACTTCTTTAAGAAATTAATTCAACCAAACATGTTTTCCATTTTTTCCGAAAAAAGAAAAACTCCACCTCTTCATCTAAACATGTTTTCTATTTTTTTTCAGAAAATAAAAACACCACTATTTTTCACAGAAAACAAAACACAGAAAAATTTTCTCCTGCTAAACGCAACCTTAGGGTTTGAATTAAAAAGTCCATTCTACCTTTTTATTTAGATAAATATCTTTAAATTTTAACATAATTATATAAATGTCATAACTTATCTAAGCCTTTAATTAAATCATCTAGCGGTTCTAAATATTTTTCACACTTTTCGTAAATAAAAAGCTTTTCGCATTAACTTTTATATATACGCACACAACATATATTTAAATGTGTCTAAAACTAATAAAAAATACATTATTTTACTAAACTTTATAACAAAGCTAGCTAACAGAATCACAACTGGCGATACCTAACTCTTTAACTAATTACGCACATGCAGTCTTGTAAACATGCTTCACGACTATCGACTAGACCACTATCACATAGAGTATTTGTCATGAAAAAAAAATGGATAACAGTACACAAGTAGTAAGTCACTACACTGACCTGTTCATCTAATTAACTGGCAATAATACATGATGACTTAATGAGTATCTACTTATCAAATAACACTTAGCATAGCACGGTATCAAGATGTAATTAATGTGTCTCTCCCTCTTAGATTTAAGGGTTCAAGTCATTTAAAATATAAGGTGTAGATTAGGTGGGTGAGTAACCAGGGGCTGACCCAAGATTTGAAATGAGTAGCGCCGTCTCGAAAAAAATCGGAATTTACACTACGTGGACAAAATTGACTGGTGTCCCGTATCACAACTGGCTTGTGCTTGGGTCCGCCAGCCTATGAGTAACTGCATGTGTGTGCTTGCCGTTAAAAAAATAAGTATTTACTTGGCACCTATATATAGTTCAATAGATTACTAACATTACTTGGCACATATGATATCACCCAATACCACTCTCAAAAAGTTTGTCAGTTTATTCTATGGCCTAATAAAATATAATCGAACCGTTGGTGTGCTCTTTAGAATTTGAGCATATATCATTAAACCGGACCTTGCATGCCTTGGCATTTAACAAAGTTTCCCACTTCATGCATCACTTTATTGACGTTCATTGGGGTAGTTAAACAAATTTTTCGCTATCTCAACCGAACACCATCAAATGGTCTAGCTCGTTATAAGATACGTATGTCTCGTCTTATCTCTTTTCGTGATGCATTCGAATTCATGGATGTATATTTAGATGTTGATTGGACACGATGTCTAGCTAGCTAGATATTATCGTCGTTCAACATTTAGCTATATATGTTATATTTCTTGGTACAAATCTCATGCATATCACGTATACTTTTCGAAATTAATGTACAGTATATCAGTTGTCTACATAATCTAAATAGAAAACCCTTTCAGACACTGCAGATCATGAACGCACTTGGCTTCTGTCTGTTGTGCATCTGTTAAAAACGTACTTCACGGTCTAAAGCAACAATTTTATATATGGTATGACATACTGGAACAATTAACCATTGTTCAACTAATTAATCAAGTATTCCATGTGTACATGCACTATATATATGCATGTCACCGGCAATGGTTATCGAGGTTGTGGTTGTGCAAATTGTGTATAATCAGCGGCGGTTGTTGAGTTGGGATCGAGATACGGTTGATAATATTGAATATTTTATTGATAAATTCATTGTTGGTGTTAAAAATGAAGTTGGTTGAAGATGACTTGTCATTGATTAATACTAGCCACACCCGTGAGTAATTCACCATATTTTGGAAGAAGGATCGTTCGTGTAATTGTTATTGCTTTTAGACATGGTGACTACAAAGTTTTTATATATTTGAATGTGTACATGTTTTTTGTGTAAAAAAAGAAAAGAAAACAAATATAGATGGGTATATATACAAGTTGTGAAATAAGCTGGTATTGTTTTGAAACATAGTCGTCGTCATTGGCTTTGTTGCCGTTGCCAATATTCAAAACAATAAATAAAAATAAATGCATAACGAGGTCGGCTCGTTATCACCACAACGAGCCGACAGATGATGAGGGAGACACGAGGCAATTGTAATGGCTATAACGAGAGCATCGTTTTGACTCGTGAGGATGGATAACGAGCACACATCAAGGAACATTTAATTTAATACATAATATATTAATTACCCCTTGTATAATTATTAAACAATTAATTTAATACATAATATATTAATTACCATGATTAAACTAATCGGAACATTCTTCTTTTATTGTGCTTTTGGAACATTGTGCACTTTTAAATCAAAAGTGACTTTATTTATTCTTAAAACACTTTCATTGAATGTTTTCGAAAAGACCAAAATTGTACGTAAGAGGGTTTGATTTCTTTTTTATTTTACATTTTAATCATTAACAACAAATTAAATTGGTGTGAATTAAAAATGTTACAACTTAACGTTTATGTTGTTGTATGCTCTAAAACATTTGGATTATGTAAAATCGCATCAAATAGAACATATGTTAAAGAGAACTAGAAAATATTTAAAACGAGAACTGTTTTTCGTAAAAGAATCACAAGAACTAATTTTGATCTTGATTAAAATTAATTAATGTCTAAGAACTTTTGGCGGGTCGTTAATGAGGGATATTTTAGGAAAATCAAGTTTCGATCATTAATGATGGCCCATCTGGACGTAATTCACGGTTAGGTAAATATAAAAATGATAAAAATACCCCTATTAATTAGTCATTAATGATATTAAAAGCAGTTATCGTAGTTCTTGTACGAAAAACTATTCTTGTTTAAACTTTTTCGAATAGAACTAATGATGTTTTGGATAAATATCAGAACTTTCGGTAGGCAATAACGAAGCATAATCACTCATTGAATCTTTGAAGTTTACTTTGACGAATTCTCTATCAAGGCAGGTATTAAAGTAAATTGGGGGGATTAATATCATCGGATACTTTCACTTTGGCCATTTAAGTTCCAATTAGTTTAAATTAGGCCCTTCTTTTATTAAAAAAAAGAACTTTGTTTTTGTATGGCATGTATGAATGATCGGTAATAATTATCTTTGGGCGAAAAAAGTTAGTAAGTCTTTGAAAATTGAAATTATTCGTTCTTATACATAAAGTTATAAACTTCTTCAGTTTTTGGCCGGTGGGGATTAATGGAGATTATTTGTGTATAATACTTTTTTATCACACATAATAATTATGATTTTTTACCCCTAAAAACTCATTAATTATTTTTCTTAATCACATATTCATAGATATTATGGTTTAAACATATATTTCTGTTATGAATGATTAAAAAAAAGTATTGTGTATGAATCATATTCTAAGGATTAAAATGATGGTGAAATGGATCAAGAAAATATTATTATGTGTTCCACATAATTTTTTTCACCCCTTAACAAAAGAAATTATCAGTTACATACTTGTATTATTACAATCATAATGATGATTAAGTTTTTCTATGTTAAACAAAATAACTAAATGAATGATCACTACTTGCAAGAGGACAAAAATCAATGACTTGATGGGATTTTTTAATACTTCAAGCATTGTTGATTCAGTCATTTCGTTTAGTTAAGTTTGCTTATAAATATAAATATGTTATTAATAAAACTTTTTAGGATTGTTGAATTTTATCATAGGGCAAAATGTACGAAAATATAAAAAACTTTGTTAATATTGTTATTGTATGCAATTAACTTTATGGTAAAACTGTTTGAAAAAGTTTGAAAATTAATACAAATTAACTTTGCCAGTTTCGGTTTAATCATCAAAGTTCTTTTTCAAACAGTTTTACCATAAGTTTGAATTTATTATTATTTAATCCTCAAAGTTACACATTCTTTTTGGTTTAAACCTTAAAGTTTTTTTCCCAAACGATTTAACCCTTAACTTTTTGTTAAAAAATGGTTTAGCCCTCTAAGTTTTGTTAACTTTTTAATAAAAAGTAAAATGCATAATAAGTAAGAGGGTAAAATCGAAAACCATACAAAACTTAGGTGATTACTCGGTTTTTTTAACAAAACTTTAAGGTTTAAATCATTTGAAAAAAGTTTGAGGTTTAAATCATAACAAATTCAAACTTTATGCTAATATCGTTTAGATAAAAACTTTGACGGTTAAATCGAAATTGAACGAAAACTTTGATGATTAAACCATTATTGACAGTATTTTTAGGTACCAAAGTTCTTTTAGTTTTTGTCAGGTTACCAATAAGTTACCTATTGTCATAGTAAGTTGTATACAATGAACCAAATTTGTAAGTTTTGTGTATTTTTAGGTACAAAATAAAGTTTGTTACATACAATATCAATATTGACATAGTTTGTTGTATTTTCGTGCAATTTACCCTTGATTTTAAGTAGGTTTTTATTGTTCTAAGGTTTTAATTCTTTTGTTTTGAGTTCCGAAAGTCTCTTGGTTTTTTTAGATGTGTAGTGTTAATTGTATCGACGGTGTTGTGTTAGTTGTACTAGCTTCCCTTTGAAATAGGTTTTTGTGCATTTAATTCTTTGAATTTTCGAAGTAGGTTAGTTGTACTAGTTTTTTTTCAATTAAGGATGATGATTTGTTCATAACATTTTTTTTTCAAATACACAACAATTTTGACTTTTTTACTTTACAAACCTAGTAATTATTTTCATCAACTACATATTCAAGAGTAATGTGATATAAATACACTTTATTATGTATGGTAAAAAAATGTTATATACATATCAACCTCCCTTCGATTAATATAAGGGTAAAGGATCATGTAGCTAGCTAGCAACACCTAACTTAGTTGATGTTATACTAATAACCTATTTCAATAAAAAAACATTTATTTTATTCAACTATGTAGTGATTTAAGTAGGTTTTGAATACAACAATATCTATATTAAACGTTTTTAACTACATGAATCATTTATCCTTAATATAGTGACAAAAGGTGTTGTTATTCACTTATTTGTTGCCTTGTTGAACCCTCTTTGACTTTGAAGTGGTAAACCTTTTCGCTTGCCCATTGACCACCATCCTCCATAGAAGGCTAGTGAAGTCAGGTAGGTAGGGATGCTTGCAAATTAATGAAGTAGCAAGACTATGACATCATCAAAGCATCGCCTTTTAGCTTAAGAATTTTATAGATTTTATGTTTCTTTGCCAAATTGGAGTTTTTGTTAGTTAAGAAATACCACTGAAAAAATAATATATTACTTTACTATTTCTTTGTACTAAATCCTTCTACTAACTAGAAGATGACATGTGAAATTTATAAATTCTCTTTTCATATATTACTACCTCCGTTAATTTTAAAATTTGTATTGATCTTGTGAGTAGAAATATATATCACCTCTCAATATGATTATATACATTGGATTTGATTCTTTCATATATATGAAATTGATTTATTTACGGAACTACAACATTTTTGAAACTAATTTACAAGTTAGTAATATATATAGGGTAAATTATGCGAAAATACAACAAATATTGTCAATATTGTCATTGTATGTAACCAATCAACTTTATTTTATACCTAAAAACACAGATAACTTACAAATTTGGTTCATTGTATATTATTGGTAACCTGATTACCAGGTTACCGGTTATTTCTTCTATTTTTGAATTATTTTAATTAGGATATTCCTATGTTCTTGTTGTTCTTTAAGGTATTCTTCAAGCTATCATTCAACAGTTGTTGATGAAGAACAAATCAGAACAAAATCAGTTTATACAACTAACAAGAATATGTAGATATGTAAATTGTTTTTTAGTTGGTGATGAAGAACATATCAAAAAAATCAATTTTTAACTAGAGCAACTGATTACAGATCTTGAAGCAACAGATCTTGAACAAATTTGGATTAGAAACAGTAAATCAAAACAATTTGAATATGTAGATATGTAAATCAAACAAACACATAAGCTCGATCTGAAAACCCTACCTCGATTGAAGCAACCGATGAAGATCTAAACTCGGGAAGGATGAAGAATAATCGAATCGATTTGTTGTGCAGATCTAAAGTTTCGAACCGTAATCTTCGATTCAGAAACCCTAGTCACTCCAAACTTGACTAAACCTTGTGTAGATCTAAAGTTTTGAACAGACCATTGGTCCTTTGTGTACAAACCGCCGCTACGGTGAAGAGGATACAACTTCAACTTTTTAGTGAAGATGATTAAGCACATAGCTTTGGTGAAGAAGACATATCTTAAAGCTTTGGTGAAGGAGATGAAGCTAATCAGTTACTTCAATCGCTTGGGATTAATCTAAGTTGGGATTAATCCAAGATGCTTCAAAATCTATAATTGGTTGGGGTAAATTATTATAAAAAAATTTGGATTTTGGTGAAGAGGATACAACACCCATCAAATATTGACAAAATTAAAAAATAATTAAAAAAGGGTAAAACCTGATGTTGATCTGCAATCATAGGTGAGTTGTATACAATGGGTCGATTTAAAAAGTCGGTCATATTTTTATGTACAAAATAAAGTTTGTTGTATACAATGACAATATTGGTAAAATTTGTTGTATTTTCGCGCAATTTGGCCTATATATAGAGATCGGCTCAAACGAAAATTGTTTTTCGTACGAGAATAGCGAGAACCAATATGGACCAATCATTTAATTTACTGTGTCTTTTTTATTTAACTTTAAATCAAAAGAGTAGTTTGGATATTTTTACATTACCCCCACTTTTTTTAAACTAATATATCCGTCAAACGAAAAGGTGTTAAATTACGAAATTATACCAAATTACCGAGAAAATTATGCTTTTTAATTTGAGACCGATCTTGTTATATTTTTTTCAAAAAAAATTTCGCGTTTGATGGGTTTTTTTAACACAGGTCTCGAGATTTGCACATACGCCTAGTTTTTTCCAGCACAGATGTAGATATGCACATGTGCAAATAGATGCACATGTGCATATGTCGAGACCTATGTAAAAAAAAGGGCAAATTGCACGAAAATACAACAAACTATGTCAATATTGTCATTATATGCAACCAACTTTATTTTGTACCTAAAAATACACACAACTTACAAATTTGGTTCATTGTATGCAAGTTACCTGTGATGACACGTAACTTACAGGTAACCTAGTAAAAAAAAAAGAACTTTACTACCTAGAAATACAAAAAACTTTCAAATTTGGTTCATTGTATACAATTGGTAACCGGTTACTTGGTAATCAGGTTACCAATTGTATACAATGAACAAAATGTGTAAGTTGTATGTATTTTTAGGTGCAAAATAAAGTTAATTGCATATAATGGAAATATTAGCAAAGTTTTTTGTATTTTCGTGCATTTTGCCATAAAAAACCTAGCAAACGCGAATTTTTTTCAGAAAAATATAGCAAGATCTGTCTCAAATCAAATTAAAGAACATAATTTTCTCGTTAATTGGGTATAATTTTTGCAATTTAACAGTTTTTCATTTGATGGATATATTAGTTTAAAAGAAAGTTTGGGTAATGTAAAAATGTCCAAACTACCCTTGATTAATTAAGGATAAGTTTGATTAGTTTAAGGTTATCCATTAACAACTTTTTAATTTGGACACTCTATCTTTTTATCAATGACTATAGATGATTCTCGTAGTTCTCGTACAAAAAGCAATTCTCGTCTTGAGGGACAATTTTTAGCCATTAGATTTGAAAATCAATGGTCTAGATTTAATTTTAGATAATAATTAAAATTGATATTAGGGAGGACAATTCTGACTTTTTGCATATTTGTCCCCACTTTCTCTTTCCTCAAATTTATTTAAAATTAATTATCTCACAAACCGTTAATCGTTAGACGAAACGAATTATACCGTCACGATCCTCGTGTTCCCCTCTTTTATTAGAGAGGACACGTGATATACTTTTGACAAACTTTTTTTTTTCATTTTGTTAGGTTGGACTTAAATTTTATTAATGTATAATCACATGTGATTTAGAACAATATTACATGTGTTGTTTTATTAATTTTTTTATCTTCTTAAATTGTATATCATTTAACGTTTATTAATTTTGAATGTTTGCTTAAAAAAATCAACATTTGCTTAAAACCGTTTATACATGTATGTACATATTCAATTTCACCCAATCCAATTGCATTGTCTACCCATGAATGCATATATTGTGTACTAGCAACACCTTATTCTCTCTATCAAAGGTCCAAATGTGTTCTCCTTCGAATTCGATGTTTTTTATATTGGTTCTCGTAATAAGAATGGTTCTCGTTTGAACAATCCCCTATGCAATCACATATGATTGAATACCAAATCTCATGTTTTTTGGTATTCAATCACATGTGAATCTGTACAAACTCTCGTGTGATTCTGTACAAAATCACAGATAATTAAATATGCAATCATATGTAATTGAATACCAAATTTTATGTTTTTAGTATTCAATCACATGTGATTCTGTACAAAATCACATGTGATTGAATACAAAATCACATGTTATTGAATACGCAATCACATGTGATTGATTCTGTCAAATATGTGACATAAAAATGCTATATTTAATCAAATCACATATAATTATGTGCATGTATAAGAGATAGATAATCACATGTGTTATGAAACAACTAATAACTTAGAATCACTTTCAATTATTGATTTTTGGTTACTAAACCATAGAACTTTGTCGGATTATCAAACACCAAACTATAATTTTATAAAGACTATATTGATCACACCTCTATGAATCACATGTGATTATACTTTAATAAAATTTAAGTCCAATCTAACAAAATGAGAAAAAAAATTTGTCGAAAGTATATAAAGTGACCTCTCTAATAAAATAGGGGAACACGAGGATCGAAACGGTATAATTCGTTTCGTCTAATAATTAATGGTTTGTGAGATAATTAATTTTAAATAAATTAGAGGAGAGAGAAAATGGAGACCGATAGTTAAAAAGTCAGAAATGCCATACTTTATACAAATATATCAATTTTGATTATAATCTAAGATTGAATCTAGACCATTGAAACTTAAAATCTAATAGCTATAAATTGTCCATCGGGACTATAAATTAAATTAGAAATGTATTGAATATTTCTCATATATATATATTATATATATATAGGGGAGGGTTTAAACGAAAACTGCAGAACCAATCTTGGTAATTTAAGTGGTATGTGGAATTAATGGATGGACAATCCATTAGAAGAAGAGGGAATTGAACGGCTAAGATTGGTTCTCGCAGTTCACGTTCAAACTTTTGTTTATACATACATACATGCATATCAGCATATATATATATATGTGGGAAGATTCATGAAGATTTATTTGAGACCAATTTTATTGAGTATCGCGAGAACCAATCTTAGACATTCATTTGGTAAGTGAAATTCATTGATGGAGAGTGTTGGGGGATTGAGCATGGCAAGATGCATGAAATGAATTTATGGGTGGGTGATGTATTGAAAGAGGAGGAATTGAACGGCTCAGATTGGTTCTCGCCGTACTCACAATAAAAATAGTTTTCAAATGATCTTTTCACTATATATAGTAACGTTTTTAAACGACAAACACACACGTCCACCTAATCTACATCCATGTCTATGACGAGACTTTAATCTTCAACCTCATAGAGCGAAGAACACCTTAATCATCCTTGATACCGCTACCAAATACCCTTTAATAAGCATACAATAATGCTATATAGGTTTGACATATCAACCTAGTATATGTTTGATTTATTCAATAATTGATACGTATCTCACGTAATTTCTCTTTTATATTCTTCATATTTAATTTTGTCATATTTCATCATAATTTAGTCATACATTCGAACATATATATTACACCTACAAATCATTATCCTATCTAAACCAACTTTTGTTGTTTCTTATACTTAAGATATGGTTTTCTAATTAATTAAGTTTATTAAATACAAATACGATATTATATATGCTTAAAATCAACCGATTTATTAAAAGATAAATAAATCAGTTACAACTGGAGTAGCATTTTTAGCTGTTCGATTAGTCTTCATTTTTCAATTTGCAGAACAATAATAACTCGATAGTTAGTTCATACGTAATAATAACTAGCATTGCTGCTTCACACGTTAGCATTACTGACATATGACTATTTCATGACTAACAGCTTTATTAATAACTGTCGTGACTAACTGCTACATCAGTATAACTAGATTACTAGACCCATGTAATGTTAATTTATATTCATTTGATTAGTTTTAAAAAAGGGTGAGTAAATTACAAAGTTTGTCAAGACACATTAGCGTAATTTGTTTATTTTATATACTATTTTCATTACCATATAAAAAGGAAAAAACCAGTTAAACTATTAAACCATTTAATTCTCTCTCTGTACCATCCAAAGTCCATCACCACCACAATCAAAAGCCCACCACCGCCACCATCCAAAGCCCTCGACCAGACAACAATTACCACCGCCATCATCGGAAGTCACCAACATAGCCCCTTACAGTCACCTCAGACCACTGTCTCTCTACATAACTATTTCTCTCTCTAACACCGTCACCATCTTGAATCCTAGCAACGCCACGAATGGAACGACTCTCCATCGCAGATTAAAGAACCTACAACCCCAAACCGAAAGTAACCATCACCGACTTAATAACCTATGATAAACACACTATCTCTCTCTCTCTCTCTCTATCTTTACAGATCTCACATCTCTTCTGCCCTAATCAATTTAGGTTTTCTTAAAGAGGGTTTTTTGTGTGATTTATGTTTGAGATAAATGCTTTCATGTTTTCTAGTGTCGATGGACTGATTTAGATGGTGGTTGTTAATCTAATGGTGGCGGTGGTGGTTATGAATCCAAATGCGGCGGTGGTGGATATGAATCCAAATGCGGTGGTAGTTAGTAAGGAGGAGGGACATTTAGAGAGAGAAAAGGTTGTTGCAAATGGTGGTGGTGGTGCAAATCAGATGGTGGCAGTGGTGTGGCATACGGGGTGATGGTGGCGACTGTGGTGGTTTGCTTCTCATGGTGACGGAAGAATGCTTCTAATTGTGGTGATTGAGTGATTTTGGTGGTGGCTATGGTGAGAGAGAAAAAAAGTCCACATGAGGGTTCTAAAGGACAGGATCGTGGGAAGGCTCCAGCGATGTGAATGAAGCTCACCATTTAAACACTTTTCCACTGTCATTTTATTGAATGATTTGAAAACAATATTTTGTAATTAAATGCTTCTACTTAAATTTTGTATTCTGATGACGTGTAGTTCCTGATACGGGACCTTGTTATAGTTATGTTGGAAATGATATGACTGTTGATTTAACTCTGATGAATTAAAAAAATTTGGGGCATTACACAAATCCCACCACCTCTGCAATCCAAACCCTACAACTACCACCATCTAAAGCCCTCCACCGAATAATAATCATCGGAAGTCACCAACGTACCCCCTTACAGTCACCTCATACCACTGTCTCTCTACGCATCTATTTCTCTCTAACACCGCCACCATCTTGAATCCCACCACTACCACAAATGGAATGACTCTCCATGGAATATTGAAGAACCTACAACCCCAAACTAAAGGTAACCATCACTGACTTAAGAACTTGCAACAAACACACACTCTCTACAGATCTAGCATCTCTTCTGCCATAATCAATTTAGGTTTTCTTAAAGAGGGTTTTTTGTGTGTTTGCTTTATGTTTGAGACCAATGAGTTCATGCTTTCTAGTGTCAATGGAGTGATTCAGATGGTGGTTGTGAATCTATTGGTGGCGATGGTGGATGTGAATCCAAAGGTGAAGGTAGTTTGTAAAAAGGAGGGACGGATAGAGAGAAAAAGGTGTTGCAGATGGTGGTGGTGGTGCGATTCAGATGGTGGCAATGGTATGGCATAAGGTGCGATGGTGGCGATTGTGGTGGTTTGCTTTTCATGGTGGCGGCAAAGTGCTCTATTGGTGGCGGTGGAGTGCTTTTGGTGGTGGCGATGGTTGAGAGAGAAAGAAGCCCACATGAGGGTTCTATAAAGGATGCCAACAGTGGTGGTAACATGTGTATGCGGTGGTGGTTCTACAGCGGTGTTGGTGGTTCCAATTTGAGAGAGAGAGAGAGAGAGAGATCTGAAGGGTGGAAGTAGAGGGAAAGTTAGACAGAGAAATAGGTTTAAGATTGCAATTGTGATAGAAGAGAGAGAGAGAGAGAGAAAATGTGAGTTAGAGTGAGAGAGAAAGAGAGAGAGAGGGAGAGGGAGAGGAAAAAAACAATTACATGTTTTTTGTTTAAAGAGAGAAATAGAAAATGCTTTAGGAAATTAGATTAAAAAGATAATTTTATTTGGTAATAAGGATAATGGGTAAAAGACTAATATATCCTCATGTGACAGTTGACTGCTGTAAAAGACCAAATCTGTAACAAAATGCAAATCATAATGACTGCCAATGTAATTTTAAAATTAAAGGATGAAAAGTGAAATTTATACAAATACATGGACGGAATTTGTAATTTAAATAGACGTGAGCAACAGAGCTTGCCACCACGACGACAAGGCATTGGATGACGAGCCAAACGATGAACGCACCAATGCACCATAGTAGATGATGAATTCATAACGGAGATGAGGGAGCCTATTTTGGCTCATCATCGTCATCCAAAACCACCACTATGTGTGGTCTTATAGTTTTTTGGTAACTCGTCTTAGTAGGTCCGTTACAAATAGTGACAGTTATAGTTAAGCTAGATGTTGAGTAGTTGTCCCGTAACCTATTTAATTTTTATTACTAATAAGAATTATTATCAACTATGAACATAACATAATCATACTGAAAATCAGGGACAAACAAGAAATGTGAAACACAATTTGACTTTAGACAACTGAACTAAACCACAATCTCAATCTTTCTCACCAACTGAAAACCATAATCCATCTCATTTGATGATTGAACCTTTTGAACGAGAAATTGTCAAACTTAAATCTGTAATCGATATGTTACGACTACTAAACAAATCAAACAGAAAAATGTGCAAACCGCAATTCAGAGCGATTAAGAGCTTGATGAAACAACTTGGTAAGTCTTTGAAACTATTCGTTACTATATATAAACTTTTTGGTTTTTGGATAGTGAGGATTAAATTGATGGTCAAATGGATTAAGATAACATGATTAAGTGTTCCACATAATTTTATTCACTCCTTTAACCAAAAAATCAATGACTCGATGAGTATTTTTAATACTTTAATCATTGTTGATTCAGTCATTTTGTTTAGTTAAGTTTGCTTATAAATATCTTATTAATAAACCTTTTTATTCACAAATATTAGTTAAGATCACTTGGGTAAAAGCAAATCCAAAAATATTTGATTCTTTGTTATATAATTCTTTGAATTTTCAAAAGAAAATGAGTGAAGTTGTATAAGATAAGATATTTAAGCAAATGACTTTTTAATTAAAATAATGACAAAAAGAGCATGTTATTTGCTGGTCAGAGTTTGACCCTCTTGAAGTGGTAAACATTTTTGCTTGCCCACCCTACTCTTGACCACTATCCTCCATGGTCATGCTAGTGTGGTAGGGATGTTCGCAAATTACTAAAGTGGCAAGATCATGACATCATTAAAGTATATCTCCTTTTGGCTTAGTACAACATTTTAATTGATTTTTTCAATTAAAAAAACATAAAAGTAACTTTTTTAAAGGATAAATATATATATATATATCCATTTAATCTATATCTATGTTTATTAAATGACTGTAACATCCTTAAAATGGACCTAGACGTGTTCGAATATGGTGCGTCAATTATTTAATTTAATTAAATAATATAAATATATATTTTAGGAAATGATATAAAATATGAAAAATAATAAATAAAAGGGTTATTAAAAATATTAATAAATATAGATAAAGATTATAAAATATCGAACGGTTTCAAACGAGGATTCCAAAAATATTCTCGTTAGTTGAAACGGTTAAACAAGAGATGAGTTGTAAGTTGGAAAGGGGAACAAAATACCCACTTGTGGATAATAATTACCCACAAGTCGGTTTTGATAAACACAGACTTCTACACACACGTATACACACACATCTTCAAAGTCTTCTTTCTGTTCTTGCAAATTTGAAGGAGATCAAGAAGGAATCGATTGAGACAAGTTCCAGCAGCAAACTGAAGGCTAAATCCATCCTAGAACATCATCTTCTTCATCTCTACCATAGTAAGCTTCATCTCCATAGCTTTTTCTTCATTCTTGAATTTTGGGTTTTTGAAGAAAACTCATAAACTCTTGTTCCAGCAGCTAAATAAGGATCAAAATCATCCCACAAGTTGTTTCTAATCATCCTTTGATCATTGTAAGTGCCAATTAATCCTTGTTCTTGATTATGCCTTTCAAAACTTGAAATTCTAGGTTTACAAGTGGGTTCTTTGATTTAGCAATCAAGAACTGAAATTTATGATTGAAATAAGTTCTAATATCATTTATAAGTGTATAGGAACCAATTCCATGAATTAAAGTAGTGTTCTTGATGAGTTTTGAATTTTGGCTCAAATGGGTCAAAATTGGTCAAATACGGGTCAAACTGATTTTGACCTTCAAGAACTGAAATTTAGTGTTCTAATTGATCTTATAACTTGTTAGGATTGATTAGAACTCAATTGGTGCATTAGAAGTGGTGTTTATGCACAAATCCAATATTTAGCTTAAATGGGTCAAAATGGCCAAAATGGCCTAAATCTGTTTTTACACATCAAGAACTGATTTTTAAGATTCTAATAGGTTCATATGACTTGTATGAATTGATTAGAACATTGGTTTTGAATTGGAATGGTTGTTTTGCTTGAATTGGCTAAAATAGTGAAAAATAGGCCACAAATAGGCAAAAAATTGGAAAATGATACCAAACAAAGAGTTTAAAGGTTTTGGTCAGTTGAAACACCTTCAATACATTATATTAGGTGTATATGGTGTGTTGCAAGTGTTGGAATTGGTCTACACCAAGTTTTGGCCATTATGCGCACGTCTTTGTCCATTTAATTGTGATTTTCGTATGAATTAATTGGATAGGAGTTTTTGATGTTAGAAAGCTTCAACAAGTGTCAAATGGTCCTATGAAAGACTAGAATTTTACCAAAATTGATTTGGAATTGAAATGAGCAAAAATGAGCCTGTTGTGCACAAAACAAGCACCAGCTGCTGCTGCAGCTGCAGCTGCTGCACACTGGTCGCGGTGCGACAAGGCTGTGTCGTGGCGCAACACCCCTGCACACAACCTAATGTGCTGTTTTGTGCCACGTATTCACGTGTTGTTGCTTGGGCTGCTATAGTTAGTTAATGAATGGTAAAATAGCATCATTAGGGTATTGTTTCAAGTATCCTAGACGTTCCTCGCGTATTCAAATGATTGATGCGTAAGTCTTAGTATTATAGGTTGAATTGACAATCCGTGTGTGCCAAAGCAAGGTCTTTGCTTATTCTAGCCTATCAGGTGAGTGACGAATGACATAACAATTAATATACCTATAACATATATTAACAATGATCACGGAATTGTATACCATGATTTGTACACGCACTTGTTTAAGTGTAGGATTGCATGATAATGCTAGAACTTACCATGTTGACACAATGTAGTATGCACTTGTTTAGGTGTATGCTATGATGATAAATGAGTATATGCGCGCATTGTTGATTGATTGATTGATGATTCGGTTGAATCATACTATCTGTTTGTGATCGGTACGGATCTATTGGGCAAGGTTTGCCCCGGACCAAGTTGTCCTATTTATTGGGCAAGGTTTGCCCCGGACAAGGTTTGTCCTCTTCGGGTATAGCTGCGGCTATACAACAGAGGAATCTGTTGATTCCAAAATGCAACGGTGGACGCTTAACAGCTCCCCCACCGGTGCGGTTGATGTGTCTGGTACCCCAGTTTGGTGCATTGAGCCGGGTTAGCTCCCCTGCAAGATATGCTACCTCCTGACTACGCCAGCTCATCGCGAGATGCTAGGATAGAACTATCTGAGCATGATTGATGATATGTGATGTACTTATATTGATTGCATGCTATTTGGTACTCACTAGCTATTATAGCTAACAGATGCTAAACTCCACATGTGCAGGTAATCCTCAGTGAGCTCGGGAGCCTGCGGGTAGTTAATTGCTTTGGGAGGAACACTGCTTTTATGTTTAAACTCTGTTGAACTATGTTTATGTCTGTTTAAGATAATGGTCAGCCGGTTATGTATTCCGTAACACCAACTGTCGTATGTGGCATCATTTTGAATGTTTATATAGTTTGCCACGTGTTTTTACTTCCGCTGCATTTTTAAATTATAAGACAGGTTTGATTGTTCTATTTACAGTCAAACCCACGCAGTTTGAAATCTTAAATTGTATTTTAAAAAGAAAAATTTGGTTCTCAAAATCCCGGTGTTACAATGACCTAAAACCTTAGCCTTATAGATAGAAGATTACCTTAATCATCATTGATACCGTTAAACCAAACATCTTTTAATTAGTAAGCATAAAGTAATACTATATAGATTTGATCGATCAACATAAAATATGTTTAATTCATTCAATTATTGATAGGTGTCTCACGTATTTTTTTTCTCTTTCGTAATATATATTTATTTTTAATTTTAACATATATCATCTTTTTTATTCTTACTTTTAGCCACATATTTTACAACTACAAATCATTATCCTATCTAAACGAACTTTTGTTGTTTCTTATAATTATGATGACTTTTTTGGATTAATTAAATTTATTAAATACAAATACAATATTATATATGCTTATAATCACTCAATTTATAAAAAGATAAGACAACTTAGTTACAACTGGATTAGCATTCTTAGTTGGTCGGTTAGTCTTTATTTTTCGATTTACAGTACAATAAATAACTCTATAGATCATGGTGGGGCGGGGGCAAGTAGTGAATAATTTGATAATAGTATGTACGGTATCGGTTAGTCTTTAGTTACAAATGGCTCAATCAAAGTTTTTAAAGAAAGAGGATAACAAAATCAATGAAATTGGGGATGAACGAAGAAAACACATAATGTGACTAAGGTTTTTTTAATTATTTTCAGAGTTAATTGTCAATTTGGTCATTTAACTATCCAATTTCTTCCGATTTGGTCCTTTTACTTCAAAAATAACCAAGATGGGTCTTAAACATCCACTTTTCGGTCTGAATGATCCTTTCGTTAGTTGACCGTTATTCAACTCTGTTAAGTTAAAGATAAATGACAATTTTACACTTATTTTTTATTTATTCATAGACCTGTATAACACACACGCACACATCAATAGATCTATCAAAAGAAAAAGAAGAAGAATCTCAAATTTCATATTTAAAGAAAAAGAAGAAGAATCACAAATTTCAAATCTAAAGGATTAAAGCCATGATATAACTGTAAATCATCTTCTACCTCTTGCTATCTTTTTCACAAGAAAAATACAACTCATTTTCAATCTACACTACAAAATAGAAAATAAAAATCTGACACAAAGGAAAACGTATTAAGATTTTAGGCTTTGGGTGATTGATCTGATTTGTTATCCTTCTATCCCTCTCAAGGATTCGTCTTTGACCTCGACTACGCCCCACTGTTAGGCTCAAGTTCGACTTCCTCTATCTCATAATTTCTCTGCCTTTTTATTTTTGGTTTCTTCTGTCCCATAGCTCTACTTCTCACTTTCAACAAACAAGAAAACAGGGTGCTCTTCTTTCAACATTTATCTATTGAGTATAACTAAACCCTCTATTTGGTGGTTTTTCAGTAGTGGTTTTTACATGATGGGGTTTTGTTGCAGAAAGTCATCTAGGGGTTTTACTTGCATTTGCAGTGAGGGAGTGCGAGAGAGATAGCCGACGATGGTAGTGGACGGTGGTGGTTGGGGCGACTGCTCTGAGGGTGGTAGGGCGGTGGTTATCGAGAGGGTGTAAGGAGGGTGATAGATGAGTGAGAGAATGAGAGAGGGGAGAGAGTGTGTATGTGTGTGTGTGTGGGGGGGGGGGTTGTATAGGAGAGAATGTATATTTTTATATATTTAAAGATAAGAGTTAATTAAAAATTAACTCTATCAATAATGAAATATTATTTTAATTAATAAAAAATAGTAAAAAGACCCATTTACTCATGACTTAATAGAGTTGACTAATGGTCAACTAACTAAAGATCCATTCAGACCGAAAAGGGAATATTTAAGGTCAATATTGATCATTTTTAAAGTTAAAGTACCAAATCGGAAGAAATAAGATAGTTTAAAGGACCAAATTGACAATTAACTCTTATTTTCATTATGAGATATTAATAAATATATTTTTCTTAGTAACTATATATATGCGGGGAGAGTTCTCGCGAGTATTAAGTTAGAAACCGAACCCATCCCATGACTAACCGGGTACCCTTATTTTTGAAATTTTTAGTCATGGGTTGATCAGGTATCAGTTTTCTCAGTTTCTGATCATACAATTCAATTTGATTCTTCGACTTTTCGGTTTTTTTAACAGCACGATGAGTAGGTCCCTTACAAACAACCACAGTAATAGTTGAGCTATCCATTGAGTAGTTTTCTCCTAGCCTAATTAATTTTAATTGCTAATACGAATTATTATCAACTAGCAAGTTACTTGCGTAATGCTGCGACGGCAAATAATTTTTATTTTACATCATGTTGCTTTAAAAAATATAATAATGTTTTATTCGCACAATTCGATGTCACGAAAAAGTATTGTACAATGTCAGTTTTTTTACTTTTTTATTTGCATAAACTATTTTATTAATTTTAAAAATAAATTTTAAAAGACATTAAAATAAGAAAAAGATTTATATTTATGAAATAAGGAGGGGGAAGTTAATAAGATTTTGAAAATTATGTTGATGTGGGTGGATAATTGTGTTTGTGTGAGAGGGTGTTTTAGTGTTATAGAGATATTTTAAATAGATAAAAAGTTAAAGTAAATTAGGAGAGAGAATGAAATGGTTAAAAAGAGTATTTTAAAAGTTAAAGTAAATTAGGAGAGATAATAAAATGGTTAAAAAGAGTATTTTAAAAGCTAAAGTAAATTAGGAGAGAGAAAGAAATGATTTAAAAGAGATATTTAAATACATTTAAATTACTTAAAATTAAAAAAATTTAATATTGTAAATATATTATAAATAAGCAAGATTATAAACCTAACACAATCATACCGAAAACCAACAACAATCAAGAAATGTGCAAAAGACCATGCATTTGACTTCGGAAAATAAACCACAATCTCGATCTTTCTGGCCAACTAAAAACCATAAATATATTATTATTATTATTATTATTATTATTATTATTATTATTATTATTAGAGTTAATTTCATAAATGACCTTTAACTAACTACGAATTGCAAGTTTAGTTCTTTTTTAAAAAAAGTTGTAAGTATCATCCTTTAACTACTATTTTATTGCATGTACAGTCCTTTCTAACGTTTTCTGTTAACTGAGTCCGTTAATTTATACAAAATGACTATTATACCCCTAACATTCTTTTTTATTTACTTCTTAATAATAAATCCATTATTATTATTATATATTTTAACATATTCAAATTTAAAACCATCACCTCCACTTTTAATTCCATCAGCTCCTTTCCCATCTTTTTCTTTTTCTCTCTCTAACCTACCACATTCCCACCTCCACACCTCCCTTGATCTAAGAAAACCATCGCCGTTTTATTTACTCGGCGTTTGTGTGGTAGTGATGGTTTTCTTGGTGGTTGGAATCTTAGAGAGAGAGAAAGAGTGTGTGTGTGTGTGTGTGAGTGAGTGTGTGCGTGGAGCTCGCCGGTGGTTTGAAGCACGATGTACTCGCCGGTGGTGGTTGTTGTTTGGGTGGAGCTCGCCGGTGGTGGTGATCGTTTTTTGGTTGGAATCTTAAAGAGAGAGAGAGAGAGAGTGTGTGTGTGTGTATGTGTGGAGCTCGCCGGTAGTTTGAAGCATGATGTACTCGCCGGTGGTTGTTGTTGTTGTTTAGGTGGATCTCTCCGGCGGTGGTGATCGTTTTTTGGTTGGAGTTCATCGGTGATGGTGGTTTTTTTGGTGGAGTTCGTCGGTCGGTGATGGTGGTTGTTTAGGTGGAGGTCGCAGGTGGTGGTTGTTGTTTGGGTGGAGCTCGCCGGTGGTGGTGATCGTTTCTTTGTTAGAGTTCATCGGTGATGGTAGTTTTTTTGATGGAGTTCGTCAATCGGTGGTGGTGGTTGTTTGGGTGGAGGTCGCCGGTGGTGGTTGTTTGAGTGAAGGTCGCCGGTGCTGGTGGTTGTTTGGGTGGAGCTCGCCGGCGGCGGTAACCATTTTTGGTTGGAGTTCATCGGTGATGGTTGTTTTTTTTGGTGGTGGTTTTTTGGTTGGTGGTGGGTTTTTGGATGATTGTGGTTGTTTAGGTTTGTGTAGAAGAAGATAAGAAAGAGTGTGTGTAGTCTGTACTCTGTTTGAAGGAAGAGAGAACAAAGATGTGTACTGTGTTTGAAGGAAGAGATAGTGTAACGTCCCAAAAACCAAATTTAAAATATTAAGATCAAACACCTATAAGTGTTCGCATCTCAAAGTTTAACATAAAAGCGGAAGCAATACTTGATTGAAAAACTGATGTATCAATAGATACGCACAGAAATACTAACATAAGTTTGGTACCAAAAACTTGATATTTACAAACCAGGCGTTAATTTCAAATAGTTTATCAAATGCTAGTCAAACCGAAGCTTTGCCCTTGTCTTTGTTAAAACCTGCAAAACATTTTAAAAATAGTATCTGGTAAACTACGAGAGCTTAGTGAGTAAACCGGACTAAACATCATATAAACTCACGTATAAAATCATATGAAGATAATACACGTATGTCTGGCAAACAATGCTAGCCTCTGGTTCTAGACCCAAGGCAGCAACATGGGTCACAGTACTGTACCATAGTTGAGCCTTACTGGACTTAGCAGTAAGCACCCCACCTCTGAGAGTTATTGCACAAAGCAGCAATCTTATACACACATATGAATAACATGTCATGTCAATAATCTGACATAATAGCATACATGCTGCACATATGAAGTGAAGTCTAGAAGACTCGCCTTCTGATCATACTAACATGAATTGATCCACATATGTCAATGATACAGGTAATATGCCAATCACCTCCTATATAAACAATTCATAAAATCACATAAGGCATTCTGATCTGAAATAGGGCCTACACGGGCCGCGTATCCCTACACAGGCCGTGTCCCTTATAAGCTACACGACCTAAGCTGCCAACATGGCTAGTGTGGTCTAGTCATCCTACACGGGCCGTGTACCTCTCGTGCTACATGACCATGTATCTTTACATGGCCCTATGACCGCCTTACACACTACACGGCCGTGTACCGCTACACGGGCCGTGTACCTCTTATGCTACACGACCATGTAACCTTATATGGCCCTGTGACCGCCTATACTACTACACGGCCGTGTACCACTACACGGGCCGTGTACATCACAGACCCAGCAGACTGTTCTTAGCAAGAACTGCCGGATTTCACCATAAATCTGCTAATATAATTATCATATTGCTTAGAGGTGTTTTCCTACACCTCATACAGCTGATAAACATGATCTAAACACTACAAAACATTCCTAACATGATTTCACCATTGAATCATGTGTTTAATCTTACATAACATCAAAAACAAAGGTTTAAACCTTACCTTATATTGTATACTTGCTATACTCTTGAAGATGCTACATGTACTGCTGATTGCTCACTGAAAGGAGAAGCTGGGAGCTGCTGTGAATGTGTATACGTGAGTTTGCAGGAGAAACAATACCAACTTTGACTCCTAAGTCAAAGTTCATGGTTTATATATATATATATATATATATATATATATATATATATATATAAATTTCAACAATTGACACAACAGCCCCTGCACTTAATCAAGTTATAATCTGACGGTTTTAGCCCCTCTAGTTTAAAACCACACCTTATCACATATATCCATTTATAACTCGAGTAACACCTTGTACTTTCCTTGCATAAATTTAATAATAAATTTCTGGGTGTTACAGATAGAGAGTTATTTAAAAAATATTAATAATATTTACAATTAATTAAAAATTATAAAATTATAAAAAGACCTAAATACCCTTCACTTAACAGACTTGATAAACAGAAAACGTTATAAAAGACTATACATGCAATAAAATGGTAGTTAAAGGATGATACTTAGAACTTTTTCAAAAAAAGACTAAACTTGCAATTCGTGGTTAGTTAAAGGACCATTTATGAAATTAACTCTTATTATTATTATTATTATTATTATTATTATTATTATTATCATTTATAATTTGAATAATTTTAAACAAAAAATAAATAAATATAATAGCATCAAACGAAAACTAATAAATTAAAAGGGAAATTAAAAGTGGATAAATCTATAGCTATTATAAAAAGGCTTACCTTTTTTTTACTTTTAACTATTAAATCAAACTCTATTAACCAATCAAACCTCAATTTCAAAATCAATTTAATTTACAAAACAGTTTTAGAAAAATGAATTCAATTTTAAATTAATTGAAAGGGGCTAGATGAAAATTGTGAGATGATTTTATAAAACATGTAAGGGGCTTTTAAGAAAATGTGAGGGGGTTTTATAAAAATTGTATATTAATGAAATTAATTATAGTTTGTTTATAAATTATTTTTAATACATGTGATATATTTTGTTTAGAGAAAAAATAATTATATATTTACGACCGTTTCATTTTTATCTACGTTTTGGTATAAATTTTATTGTAATGTAACACTTTTTTAAAATTAGTATATTCTTAATATTTTGTTATCAATTTATAGTGGTGGGTAGGTAATTTTTTGTTTAGCTGAGTGAATTTTTTTGGGATTATGGTGATGAGCTGAGTGATCAACTTAAGTATGCTATTCAAAGTGTTTAGTTATTGATTTTAAAGCATTTTTGATCTTATTAGAAAGATGTATGAAACCTTTTATAAAATATGGTTTAAAATAAAATATTTCATTAAAAGATGATATATTATATATTTAAAAATCTAAATTCAGAGATGTAAAGATATTTGTACAAGAGACTTTTGGAGCTGTGATATAAAATATGAAAACTGGACAATAAAAAAGGACATGACTTTAGTAGTTTTAAACACCATGTTCTTGCTGGTAGTTATAAAGAAGTACTATAAAATACAAGTTTTGTTACTTTTTATTATTTTTCTATAAGTATGAATATATTAGAGTCATTCAATTATCAAATATTCTTCAATTATTTCAATTTGATACACATGTTATCGAGACAAAGATTATCGCTGGCAGAATGTTTGTGTTATTATGTATAATTCTAGAATGAAATGATTTAAACATTTCAGTTAAGTTCCACCAAAGATATTTTAAAGTTATGGAAAATATCATTTTCATCATGCATGATAATTTTAAAATTAGAGATGAATATGAACAAAAACAATCATATCTCTTTATTCTATTCTAGCTTTAAAATCATCATTTGATTATCGAGTTGAAATCTTTTGAAACCTGGTCTCTTTGCTTTATTCGAAGACAACAAGGAAGCGTTTGGTTTCTTAGATATATATTTGAAAGTTTTTGTGTATGTCTACTTCTAAATTTTTTTTATTTGATTTTGATATATCTCAAATTTACTTCTTTCTATTTTTACCTATTAAATCATCCTCTATCAACCAATTTCAAAATCCTTCAATTTTACAAAATAATTTTAGAAAGATTCTATTAAACACAGACCCTCCTAAATTGAATTCAGTTCAATTATCAAATATTTTCTCAATTATTTTAATTTGATACACATGTTATCGAGACAAAGATCATCTCTCGAAAGAATGTTTGTGTTATTATGTATAAATTTAGAATGAAAATGATTCAAACATTTCAGTTAAGTTCCTTCAAAAACATTTTAAAGTTATGGAAAATACCCTTTTCATCATGCATGATAATTTAAAAATTAGAGATTAATATGAACCAACAGAAAATAAAATAAAAACAACCATATCTTTTTATTCTATTTTAGCTTTAAGATCATTATTTGATTATTGAGTTAAAATCTTTTGAAGCGTTTGGTTTCTTAGGTATATATTTGAAAGTATTTGTGTATGTCCACTTCTAAAAAATTTTTATTTGATTTTGATATCTCAAATTTACTTCTTTTTATTTTTACCTATTAATTCATTCTCTATCAACCAATCAAAACCTTCAATTTCAAAATCCTTTAATTATTAAACACGGACCCTCTTAAATTGAATTGAATTCAATTATCAAATATTTCTTCAATTATTTTATTTTGATACACATGTTATCGAGACAAAGATCATCTCTCGCAAGAATATTTGTGTTATTATGTATAAATTTAGAATGAAAATGATTCAAACATTTCCCACCAAAGACATTTTAAAGTTATAGAAAATGCCCTTTTTATCATGCATGATAATTTAAAAATTAAACATGAAGATAAACCAATGGAAAGAAAATAAAAACAAACATATCTCTTTATTATATTCTAGCTTTAAGGTCATCATTTGATTATTGAGTTGAAATCTTTTGAAACCTGGTCTCTTTGCTTTATTTGAAGACAACAAGCTAGTGTTTGGTTTGTTAGGTACGTATTTGAAAGTTTTTGTGTATGTATACTTCTAACATTATTTATTTTGATTTTGATATATATCTCAAGTTTACTTTTGTAATACTCATATGTATATAGGTCTATAAACTAGTCCAAGAGTAAAACGTGTCAGGTTGGATATATATCAAATAGATTTTAGCCTTATATAAATAATTTTCTGAAAATTCTATTATCGTACTCAACATGTGTTGATGCATACAGTTTTATTTTTCATGCGAACATTCGTATGCCATTCTTGTCTATCCCTTGTATTGCAACTCCGTCAACCCCTAAAGCCTAATATTTTTTTGAGGTCGTTTATACATAATGTTATATTTTATTATTGGTGATATTTTTACAAAAACAAAAAGTAGGTATCATATTTGCAAGTAAATTGACGCTTTTATTTTTTTTGTTTGGAAATAAATTCTAAGTACAATAATAAAATATATGCATATGCATATGCATCATTTACGAAATTGTTATTGTTATTCTTGTTGGTGGTGTTGTTATAAGTGGTGGTGGTATATATTCTTATTAGGTCAAACCACATCACAACACCACCAACACCATAAAGCATTGTCACCCTTGAACATCATTATTCCCATCACGAAACCATTCATCGATTGCGAAAACACATACATACATACATACATACGAAAAACAAGCCCAGACATCATCACCTCCTCCCTAACTACAATCACCAACCAAACACACAGTAAATACAATGCATACACACCGGAGCATCTATTAAACCCACCCGCTCAGACCAACGTATATCCATAGAAATCTCACTTAGATACCAAATCAAAAACAAAACCTATACACACATAATCAAACACAAGACCCACAAAAGCTGCATACAAATATTCAAATACACCAACACAAACAGAGATAGGGTGTTAGAAAGTTTAGTAAAATAATATGTTATTACTAACTTTGAACATTTAAATACATATATAAGTGCTATATATATGTTAAATTCTTAGTGGGTTTGTATTCTCCGTTATGAGATATTCGAAACAATATATAATATGTCCAAAACGGAGTATGTATAAATGAGATATTGATACTCAAAGTTGAGTACTTGAAATGTAATTTGGCAAAACCAAGTGGGTGTGAAAATAAGTCCCATATAGGAGGAAAGAGTAACCACTTGGTGGGTTTATAACTATTGAAGTGTAAGGGCTTACAAGTTTTTCCGTATGGTTTTACTCCAAGTCCTCCCCGCGTGCAGGGGGTGCTGATGGTGGATTTCATAGGCTAAATTCGCCGAACTTGTGTGGGGGCATGACCTGCAAACACAACATAGAAATACTCACTGCTTCTCTCGTTGTTCTTGCGTACGAGTTTATCGGCAACTGATCATCTCCGACAATACATCTGCTTAGGTTGTTGTACCCTGGGAATGAATGTCGAAGAATCTTGTTAGACACGAGTCTCGGACATTCTTCATGAATGTGTTTCCTAAAACTGAACCACTACTCCTGAAACATGAACCTAAACCTAAATCATTATTCCTGAAACTTGAACTTGAACCTGAACTTCTTAAAGAGTCTATTTCCTGAACCCGAAGTTCACGTTTCTTGTACTACCTTTCGAAGTTAGTTTCTTAAGTTTCTTGTTCTGAATCAGTTTCTGAACACAACTTTCAAGAGTCTATCTCCTGAAACTTTGTAGATCTTCAAATTTCAAGAATTGGTTCCTGAACTGTTTTTTCTAACTCATTTTTGGTAAATGGTTTTACTAACATAGGGAACAAAAGTTTGTGAGAATGCTTTTATTGCTAGCGGTGGGTGTCAATTCACATATAGATTCAGCAAGAGAAAGCGTGACTATGAGAAAGAAACCGATGAGATAGGTTCGTCGTTTAAGGTTTCAGTTCGTGAGTTTTCCGGTGGGGTCATGAGGTTCAAGATGGTCGTTCGAGTTTTCCGGTTGTTTCATGGTTCGTATTTGGGGTTTAGAGGTTCGTTGGTTGAGGCTCTGGGATCGTAGTTTATGGTTCATGGTTTAGGTTCGGATGTTCAGTTCAAAGGTTCATGTTTTGATTCAAAGGTCGTAGTTTCATGATTCCCATCGGTTGGAGGCAATCCATTTAATCTGCATCAAATCTCTTATTGTCATTACCTGATTGATCGATGACGCCATTGTTAATTAGGCAGTTTCACTTTTAGTGTTGGATTTTTTTTGAATCTAAGGTGAAGTGTAACCAGAATAAAACACCATTTAGTTACGTTGTATTTTCTAGCATCTTGCTAGTTTTAATGTAAATATATTGTCGTTAAAAAAAGGTTTGATTTAGACTTCTTTTACTAAATACAGTTAACCTATTATAATAGATAAAATTGTCATTTTAAACCATAACGAAACTTTGGAATTAAAATGTTGTAAAAAAGTAATTTAGTGTTTCATCTATAACCAAGCATAGAGTTTCATTATTTACCCACCAGATTTTGTTGGCTTCATCACTATTATGAGTTAACCGGAAACTTCTATGTATTCCTACTATATCTTTCTACTTCATCAAGAAAGATGACATGTGAAAACTGCTAATTATCTTTCCTCAACTACTCAATTGATCTAGACACTTGTCTTGATTTTGAGAGTAGAAAGATAAGTAGAAACACTTTATAAAATAATATAAAACCTTTCTTGTTAGTTGGACGGCTTTATGTGTATCACTAACATCTCTTATCCTTTTTTACGACCAGCGAAACACATATGTTATTAAAGTTGGAGAAATGATTCAGATCAACTTATAAAATATGACCAACTTTAATTTGTTAATTACCACTTACTAATGATGAGATCAAGACATCCGGAAAAAAACAAAGGTTAATTGATTAAAAGTTAGAAAATGCCTACGTCATATAACACTCAATAAATAGATTTTGTATATTATATGATTTTTTTGACATATGTATCATAGTTAATTAGTAATTAATAATCTGAAAATCTTAAACAAGCAAAATGTATTTAGTTGTTGTAAGTATTTTAAGAGATCTATGCCACTATCAATTAAGTTACTATTGTTTTTCCTAAATTTGATTAAAGATGTAATACTAATAGAGATAAAAGATATCTAAGTGTGGAAATAGTATATAGTAAATCGAACACATATGAACAGACTTAAGTGCAGAGTACAAACTTCAATCTTAGATCTTACTAAAATTGGCTGCCACTCTTCTCTAACATATGAGAAGAGTATTTATATGTTATGCAAACTAATTAATTACACCTGTACACATCTACATAATACTAGGCTAAGAATAATCTAACGGACTTTTAAAAAGATACGGATCAAATCTTGAAACGCTTGCCTTCCATAATAACGCAAAGATAGTGATAGTAGTAACTTTAACTTATTTTGCGGAGACCGGTTGTAGTTGTTCAGTGAAGACAAACTTCAGGACAACTTCAATCTTCACTTCAGCAGAGCATTGTTCTCTTCAAAGAGTTATCTTTAGAGGCTTGTAAGTGAATAAGGACTTTGTCAAAAGCTTTCTTCGAAAAACATCTTGACTGATAGAATGTGAACAAATAAGTGACTAACAATCTCCCCTTATTTATTTATAGTCCATCAACTTATTACAAAGAATAAACAAATGAAGACGGAACTATATACATGAAAGAATACTATAAAAAATGAAAAGAAATAGAAAACATCCTGATTAATGTCTGGCTTGAACTCATCAGGAAGAGGCTCAGTTGGTGTTTTCAGTTGAACATACTTCATGTATCATGAACGATATCTTTGATTGATTGATCTTTGTAGCTCAAGAAGTATCATAATGATTTTAGATGCAAGAAGTTTGCTTGAGGAAACTCTGAGACTCTCTGAAATCTCATATCATCATAAGCATCAAGAAAGAAAAATTCTCGAGGATTGGAGATCACTTTACCGGCTTTAGGTACATGACCTTTAGGTAAGGAGGTTTCTATGCGTTTACAATTTAGCAATTTCCGGTGGCTATAAGCTTTAGAATTTGTTCTTGAGACTTTCTGAATATCAATCTCTTTCTCTTATTTAGCATAGCCTGTGCTTCAGCTGGTTTGGATTTTTCCGAAGAGATTTGAGTTTGAGAGGGCCTACCTTTCATCGAATGATTGTAGTAATGAATGATGCTTGAGATTTCTTTCCGAACTTCATCAACATCGTTAGTTAACTTCAGTCTTGACAAACAACTCATTATTTCAGACCATTCAGTGTAGCCACACTTCAAAGCAATCTGACGAATTGTGTGTTTGAAATAGAGTGGATCACCTTTCCTTTGTAAGTTCAGAAGAATATTATCATTTTCTTTCTTCAACCTGACTGATGTAATGCGTTCAGGATGAACCCTTTTATTCCTCGTTGTAATCCATTCTTCCTGCTTCTTCTCCACCACTTGTTTCTTTTTTAGTTCCTTTTCTTTTCCAACTCTTATTTCCTCTTGTAATTTCAACTCATGAGATCGAGGAGATAAGTCAGCCTTGCAAGCTGTAGCTTCTTCGGATGCAAGTTTTTCAGCTGCAATTCTTCTAAGTTCCTCAGTGATTCTTCTTTCTTTTTGAAGCAAATTGCATCATCCGAATCATCATTCCCACCGTCAACATATTTCCCTATGAGTAATAGGTTATCATGAGAATTAAGCCCCATTGGCTTCTTCCCTTTGTCCTTTCGGCTTTGCTGATGTTCTGCCAGGACAGGAATTTCTATATTTACAGAACTAGGACCAGATAGAACTGGAGTATTTACTTCTGAACCACCAATATGTACATTAGGGTCAGGTTGAGAGCTAGATATCCCACCACTTCTAACTTCAATTATTTTCTGAAAAGCAACAGAGTCTATATCATCAATCTCAGATTGAAATAACTCTTTCTTAGCCTTTTGCTTTTCAATCAAAGCTTTTAGCTCCCCCTCCGCTTTAACCTGAGCTTCTTCTGCTTTAGCTTTTGCTTGAGTAGCCAACTTCAGTTCATCTTCAGCTCTGTCAACAGCTCAATCTTGAATATCATTTATGTGCTAAAGGCGTTCAACTTCATCTTTTAGATTTTGAATGACAGCGTTTCGAGAGTATTTATTTTGCCATTAAAGATTCTTTCTATCAGCTACAGCCTTTTTTCTTATAATTTGATATATTTTAAATTGTCTCCTGATTTTCTCCCTCTTAAAAGTAGAGGAGAAATCTGATGCTTCTATTTTCTGAGACAACTCCTGAATCTAAGTAGAAAGATTGTCAAAAAAATGGGTGAAACAGGGTATGGAGACAATCGACAGCAGCTTCAGATAGATTTACTAAATAGAATTTGTCGATAGAAGCTGAAATATGATTCACAGTTGAGGAATGAGTATTGTACTGATGAGTGAACTGTGAGATTGAATAAGATCTGGTGTTAGAGAGAGCGGAAATCATGTCACGGATTTGTTTATACAGAGTGTAATACCCGTATTTTTGAAAATTATAAAATTATATAAAATGCAAGTTTAATTGAAGAATTAGTAAAATTATGTGTTATTGATATTATTTAAGTGTGGCATGTAGTGTATACATATATATATATATATATATATATATAAATATTATACAACTTGATATTGGTAATAAAATGTAAAGGGAAAGAAAGTTTGAGGACCAAATGTGTAAATGGATGTGTGTAGGTGTAGAATAGTCAAATGGAAGTCAAATGTAATACCCACATCTTAAAATGTATAAGAATATTTTTAATGAATATTAATGGTGATTTTATGCAATATGATTGGGAATTATTTAAGTAATGAGGCTTATGTCTTATATATGTGTATATTGTGGACGGAAATTTATTAAGTAGTTTGGGCTTATGTATATTAATCCAATGGAAGTTTAATGGATTTTTAGACTAAAGGGGTTGAGATGGGCCTAGGCCCACAAGAGTGGCTTTGAGGGTATAAATAGAAGTTAGGGCACAGCCTCCCACACATTCTCTATCACTTCACTGTTCCATTGAAAGAGTGTGTGTGTGTGTGTGTGTGTGTGTGTGCTAGTGCCATAGAGGATACGAGAAGAGGAAGAAGGAAGTTGCTTCAATTTGTGGAAACTTGAGATTTTAGCAAGGAAAATCATCAAGTAATGTTTCTCTACTCTTTAGAATCCTGTAGACATCATTCTTGCTACATTAAAGTGATGATTGAATGTTTCAGAATATGGGTTTTGGGTTTTGAGAGTTTAAGAAAAAACCAGGAGAAAATCTAACCAAGAACACCTTGAAAGTTGTTATAATATGGTTTTAAGTTTCAAGGAAAGTTTTATATAAGTGGAGAAATGTTTTGCAACAAGTTTTAGTTGAATTGGTTGAGTTTTAAGAAAGCTTGATTATGGCTATGGAGTCTGGGTTTTTCAAAATGTTGAACCTACAGGGAAGAAGATGTGTCATGCGACAGTCACATGGCCACTTGAGTGTGCCATGCGACAGTCACATGGGCACAAGGATTGTTCATGTGACTTTCATAAGCTGAATGTGATTCCATGCGACTTTTGTGTATTGTGTAGTAGCCCATGCGACTTTCATGTGATGTATAGTAGTCCATGCGACTTTCATGTAGTAGGAAGGAACCCATGCGACTTTAGTATGCTAAGTGTAAGCTCATGCGACTTTCAGATGACATCATGTATGCACCATGCGACTTTCGTATGAGTCCATGCGACTTTCATATGCATTTATGCGACTTTCATGTGTTGAGTATAAGTCCATGCGACTTTCAGCTCCTGTGTATGTTCATGCGACTTTCAGATGAGTCGTATGTGTAGTTCATGCGACTTTTAGACCATGCTTGTATGTCATGCGACTTTCGGATTGAATTTATGTTGTTCCATGCAACTTAGTGTAGTCCCATGCGACTTTCAGCATGCCCCCATGCGACTTTCAGCATGCCCCCATGCGACTTTCGGTATCATGTAGCAGTTCATGCGACTTTTAGGTGATGTACAGTAGTCCATGCGACTTTCATAGTAGTCCATGCGACTTTCATAGTAGTCCATGCGACTTTCATAGTAGTCCATGCAACTTTCATAATAGTTCATGTGACTTTCATGTAGCAAGCATAAGTCCATGCGACTTCAGTAAGTAACAGTTAAACCCAGCATTAACCATGGTTAGACATGAACCAGGTAGCAGTCAGTTAAAGAGCAAACAGTTTGAGTCGTACAGTAAGAACGGAGTGACAGGAACAACTGACAGGTGAGTATTCTCACTTATAATCTGAATAGTTTCCAGATGTTTATATGGGCATGTGATTGCCAGATATTATGAGTATATGAGTTATTGTTGAATGTGTTTAGACCGTTTACTTCGGTAACGGGTATGAATAGACCGTTCACTCCGGTGACGGGTATGTTAGACCGCGCACTTCGGTGACGGGTATGAGACTGCACACTTCGGTATCGGGTATGAGACCAGCACTTCGGTGCCGGGTATGTTAAACCGTCGTGACGACAACGGGTGAGACGAGACCGTCCTAGTGACGGGTATGATGAGACCACTTACTACGGTCGTGGGTATGAGTTGGGTAGCCATGAGAACTAGTTTGGTTTGTAAGTAGTATACTCGCTAAGCCTTGGGCTTACAGTTGTTATTTTACATCTTTTCAGGTAAGGACCATGGCGGGGCTCCAGCTCAGTGATGATAGCTCAAACTCAAGCTTCCGCGTGCACGAATTTAGTTTTGATATTAATAGTTTCCAAAACAAACAAGGATGATTGTACCCTCAATTAATACTGTGTGTGTATTTGACTAGCAATGTGGCATGTAATGACGTTATCATTTATTACAGATCTCTTTTATGAATGTATTATGTTTTAAAAAAAATTCTGGGACGTTACACAAAGACTCCCATTTTTTATGGCTGCAAAACGTGGGAGAGCAAAGAGAGTTCTAGAGAGAGTGTAAGAGAAGAAGGAAGAAATCAAAGGAAAAGTTGGGTGGTTTATGTGATTAAATTCAAGATTTGGGGTGTTTGTTCACCATCTTCTTCATCCTTGAGCTTGGATTTGACAAAGAAAGTAAACTAGCCAAGTGGTTGTTGCAATCAAGTATGTTCTCACTTGAAATTGTGTTTGATTTTGGTTTTGGTGGGTGTTTATGGTTGAATTTGTGATTTATTTTGGTTAATGGGTCACATTTGGGGAAATTGTTGAAGTTAGGGTTTTGATGATTAAAATGTTGTTAAGTGTTGGTGTTTTGTTGTTATAAAGGCTTGAATGAGTCTTTGGTATGTTGAAAACAAGTTTGATTTGAAAATTTGGGGTTTTGGCCAGTTTTGTGAAGAAAACAAGCTGTAAGGAACTGTTCACGGGGCCTCGCGGCGAGGCCTTGCCTCCGTGAAGGTTACTTTTTTCAGCGATTTTCTCGCGGCGCGAGCTCCTTTCCCCGCGGTGCGAGACACCCTGGAACCTCCAAAATTCATGTTTTTGACCCCAATTGACCATGTACTTGTTTAAGGATTGATTCTAAGGTTTTATAAGGGATATATGAAGTCTTTTTAGACCCGAAAGAGTGTCTAAGACTAGAATTGAGTCTAGAAATCTTGTTTTTGGTTAACTTATGTAAGTTAACCTTATGTTCTGTGATCTTAGCTTTATGATCAAGTGTTTGAGCTTTGGTTTGGATGGGGTTGTGATCCTCATCACGCCCTCAGGTGAGTACACCCTGCGGATACCCAAATTTTGTTAAAGTTACAAGTCATCATGTTTGTGTTTTGATTGTTTGGAAAATGTTGATGAAACTTGATGAATCAAAGGATGTGTAACTATGGATTTATTTGATAATGTTTTCTATTATTGGCAAATGTTTTATGAAGCTTTTGAATTTAAAGAATATGAAAGTTGTGAACTCAATATATGGAGCGTTTTAAGAAAAATAGTTTTCAAACTAAGACCATTGCTCCATTTTGGAGATGGTCTATGTTTATGTTGTGTTTTACTTGATGGTTTATTGAAACATGACACTCCATATATGAGTGAGCTTTGATTTTGAAACAATAAACACGGTTTGAGTAATGAAAGATATGTTTACACTTTGTGTGTATTTTGGGCATTGAGATGCCAAATGTGATACTGCTTGTTGAGCATTTATGCTCAAGAGACATGAATTGTGACACTTGTGTGTTTTAGGATGAGCTTATATGCTTGAGATAATTGACCTTTATGGCATGTGATTTATGTGACCCTTTGTGGTATGTGATTTGGTCCGGACCAGTGTTGAGATATGTACTCTGTACCATAGGGTTCCTAGCCATTGAGACGTGTACTGGTTCATGTGGCTTCAGCAATTGAGGAACCTCGATACACGGGTGGTTGACGAATCGGTGCAGAGAGTAGAGGGGTATGTAAGTACCCATTATGACCGTGTGGGTTCACTGGGCTGACGAGCCACCGAACCTAAGCAACACGAGTGGACTTGGGGAACAGGGCATACACTCCAGATAACCGTTGTATGGTGGACTGCTTCGTGCTTCCCCCACCTTGACGGGGAGATATGGTTATCCCCCATGTAGGCACGTGTTGATAGTGGCTAGATACCACGTGGAGACATTGTAGCTCAATGGACAGACCCGCATCCTTATGTGCTTATGTGTATACTTTTAAAGTATGTTTAATGCCAAACTTGTGTCTTCAAAAGATGATGACTTGGTTTTGAAAAGACAAATGTTTTTTTTGTTGTACTCACTAGCTATGTTTATAGCTAACCCAGTTTGAAAATGTTTTGTATCCACAGGATGTCTAGCGACCTATGTGAGGCGGGTAGATGCCTTGGGCATATTTTTGGTTTGAGTTATCTTTCGGTAATTTTGGATTTCTTACTCTTTGGTTTATGGTCGTGAGATTGACTGTGGTAACACCTAAGGTTTTGGGTTGTATTCAAAGATAGATTTTATAATTAAAATGGTACTGTATTTCGATGAAATACTTTAGAGATAACATAATGCTTCCGCTAAAATTTAAAGAGCTTTATATGAACCATGCTTTAAACCGAGTTTTGAAAAGTTTAAATTTGGACTGAAAATCAGGGTGTTACACAGAGTGACACGAATTTGAGAGTGAAGAGAGAGATCTCTTGAGAGAGAAGAGGAATATTGAACAAGTGATTAAGCCAATTGTTTGAATTCAGATTGAAACAAACGTTGATTAGTGGAATATGAAGAGATATTAAAAGAAGTGGTTTTGACAAGGTGAGATAAGGATTTAAAAGTGTCAAAGAGACTTTAGAGAGATGCAGAGATGTCAACGTTAAATTGTTTTTCCCATATACGTTGACGTTCCCCTTTTTTCATTCTAGTTATTGACGCGGGAAGGAATAAAGAAGATTAGAGATACAATTAAATAACAGCCCCCTCTTTTCTCTTGTTAGGATTCGGGTTACCCCAAACAAGCGTTAGAATATGCGGATAACAATAAAGACAAGAAAATGCAACACAAAGATATAACGTGGTTCGGTCCTCGGGGTCACGACCTACGTCCACGAGCAGGAACGGAGACTTCTTTATTAACTGAGAATGTTTGTTAGACGTGTACATATGACTGAACTTAAACCTCTATTTATAATTACAACCAAATACCAAAATGTTTCCCTAATCTTAATTAAGAAATAATAAATTCCGTAATTATATAACCTCCGCCGATATACACAAAGCAAACAACTCTTCTTGTTGCTCAACCATACCCCACGCCGTGGGGTAATGGCCCACGACGAGAAGCAGCGTACGCTGCACGCCGAGAGACAAGGAGGCACGCCGAGGGACATTCAACTTTGGTTCCACGTATTTATGCCATTTTTCAAGTCATATTAACAATCTCCCCGTTGACTTGAACTCTCTTCGACCGGTCAACGGAGATTGCCAAAGAACGGTCTCCATTCCTTCCAACCTCCCCGAAGGGACTTCCTTTCTTGAGCCACGAAGTCCGACACCGCGTCACACGATTTCACCAGAGACCATCTCCAACCGTATCGTCTCGACTTCGCCAGGTAATTTTTCAGCTTCAAGGATAGTACCATAGAACTGCCTTCAAGAACGTAATACCACGTTGTAGCCTGCCCCGCATTATCACTCGAGCATCCTTAGAAACCTTCGGTCCATTCTCTTTGCCAGAATATTCGTATCCATTCTTCGCCAAAGTTCCAAGAGAGATCAGGTTTCTCCGAAGATTCGGGACATACCAACAGTGCAACCGTCTGACCACTCCATCATGCATCTTCACCTGCACTATACCACTGCCTTTGACACTCCGAATCCTATTGTCCCCCAACTTCACTTTTCTATTCCAATTTTTGAAAGTAACAAACATATCTCGTGAATATGCCATGTGATGAGATGCTCATGTGTCTAAGATTCAGTTATCAACAGGACTGTCAGTGCATATGGTCAATACATCGCCTATGTCACCATCTCCATGAACCAAGCTCGCATCTCCCTTCCATTATGGACAGTTTCTCTTGATGTGACCAACCTCCTTACAGTGATAAAACTTTATTTTTCCCATGGATTTTGATTTAGAACGCAATCTACCCACACCACCTTCTCTGTCATGTGTCATTCCTCTGCCCGCATACAGATTAGAACCGGACTCCCCCTCATTAACAGAAACTTTAGGCTTGAGTTCCTTCGATAATAAGACATCCTTCACCTCTACAACAGAAATTGTTGACCTACCATACAGCATGGTATCAACAAAATTCTCGGATGAACTCGGCAGTGAACACACCAGAATCAAGGCAAGATCTTCATCTTCAATCTTCGCATCTACCGCCTTCAAATCAAGGATGATACGATTGAAGTTGTCAAGATGATCTTCTACCTGGGTGCCTTCAGACATCCGGAGGATATACAACCTTTGCTTCTGATAAAGTCTGTTCATGAGAGTATTTTTCTGATACTTCTCACACAACTTTTCCCACAGACTAGTAGCCGTTGTTTGATCCACCACCTCCCTCAACACTTCATCCGTTAAACACAGCAAAATCGCAGAATACGCTTTTGCTAGAACATCTCACTTCATGTCCTCCTTCATATCTTTCGGCAACTTGTCCTCACCTTCTAACGTCGCCGTACAACCCTACTGAACTAGAAGAGCCCTCATCTTTACCTTCCACAATGTGAAGTTTAAGCCATTGAACTTCTCCAAATGAAATTCAAAGATGACATCTTCAATCGGCAGATACGCGAGCCAAGTGAGAACCTTGGCTTTGATACACTTGTTAGGAATGGGGATACCCCAAACAAGCGTTAGAATATACGGATAACAATAAAGACAAGAAAACACGACACAAAGATATAACGTGGTTCGGTCATCAGGGTCACGACCTACGTCCACGGGCAGGAATAGAGACTTCTTTATTAACTGAGAATGTTTGTCAGATGTGTACATATGACTGAACTTAAACCTCTATTTATAATTACAACCAAATACCAAAATGTTGCCCTAATCTTAATTAAGAAATAATAAATTCCTTAATTATATAAACATCCGCCGCTATACGTAAACCAAACAACTCTTCTTGTTGCTCAGCCATACCCCACGCCGTGGGGTAATGCCCTACGCCGTGGGGTAATGCCCCACGCCGAGAAGCAGCGTACGCTGCACGCCGAGAGACAAGGGGGCATGCCGAGGGACATTCAACTTTGGTTCCATGTATTTATGCCATTTTTCAAGTCATATTAACATCTCTTTTTTCCCTTTAGGATGAAAGAGAAAGAATAAAAGTACATTCAAGGCTTGGGAGATGGAGAAGAAGGAAAATCAAAGTCAGCGGTGTCATCAGAAGAATTGACACCTGTTTGAGGAGAAGAAGGTATATCAAAGAATTTATGAAAATTAATACTGTGAACATTCAAAGAATCTGCTATAGAATCAGTTGAAGTAGAGGGTAAGAGATGTGTAGTAATGGGAGAATCAACAGAACAAATAGTGGTAGGGTATAACTGTATAAGGCAGCCATAGCATCAGCTGGGTCTGCTGAGACATTAAGGGCCACAGTGGGAGTTGCTTCAGTTACAGTCTGCTTGTGACTGTTTCTTCATGAGCAAAGGTGATCTCAGTAGGAGATGGTTGAGCTCCAACTTCATCGATTGAAATAACCAAAGTAGCCAAGGGAGTTGGTGAGGGAGCATCACGTTCAACTTGGTATTTAACTGAAAAATCATTTGCTCCAGCTATATCCCTAGAATATGTTGGAATTGCCGATTCATTAAGGGATAAAATTTGAGCCTCAACCTTAGGGTTGGCTGAAGTATCTTTGGTTGTTGGTGCTTCAGATGTTAGAGGTATGCCAACATCATCCCTAGCAATGGTAATTGCATCATAATCAGATGGCTTAGGGTCTGACAAATCATGTGCGTAGGTTGCATCCATAGGATCGGTTGGGTTAACTGATCCATCAAGAGATGAAGAGTGTGATTGAGTAGCACCGGATGAGGAAGCATTCCTGACTGGTGGTACCTGAGCATCAGTGGGTTTGCTAATTGACTTTTTGGTAGAGGGGTTAAAAATCTCGACTAACTGGTTCCTGTCAACGTCCTGAATTTGTTCAGTGAAATCCATGGAATCAATGGGATTGACTGATATGGCAAGGGATTTAGAAACATGGGATCCGTTGCCGACTTCAGTGAGGTATAAAAGTGACCCAATCATTCCTCTATAAGTAGTAATGTTCACTGATTTAACATCAGTGTCCTTTCCTAACTTGATAGAAGTAGACATAGGTGTTTTCATTGAAGAACAGTTTTCAAAATCAAACTTTTTGAGTAAATCTTTGATATACTTTGTTTGATGAATGAAAATACCATCAACCTCTTGTTTAATTTGCAAACCAAGAAAATAGTTTAACTCACCCATCATGCTCATCTGATAATTATCAGGCATGAGTTTAGAAAACTTTTTGCATAGTTCTAAATTAGTAGACCCAAATATTATATCATCTACATATATCTGCACAAGTATCACATCACCTTTGTACTTCCTAATAAATAAAGTGCTATCTATGCATCCTCTTGTAAGACCTTTGTTAATGAGAAAAGAAGAGAGGGTATCATACCAGGCTCTTGGAGCTTGCTTAAGATCATATAAAGCTTTGTTTAGAAAGTAAACATGATCAGGTAAGCTTGACTCCTCAAAACCAGGAGGTTGTTTGACATACACCTCTTCTTTCAAATCTCCATTCAGAAATGCACTCTTCACATCCATTTGAAACACTTTGAAGATTTTGAAGGCAGCATAGGCTAGGAATGGTCTGATAGCTTCCAATCTTGCAACAGGGGCAAAGGTTTCATCAAAATCAATACCTTCTTCTTGACAGTACCCCTGTGCCACTAGCCTTGCTTTGTTTCTGATGATTTGCCCATTTTCATCTAGCTTATTTCTGAACACCCACTTTGTTCCAATGATGGATTTATCCTTTGGTTTGGGTACCAAAGTCCATACATTATTTCTTTTGAATTCTGCCAGTTCCTCTTACATGGCAGACACCCAGTGGGGATCATTAAGAGCTTCATTAACCTTTTTTGGTTCAATCATTGAGATAAATCCAGAATACAAGCAGATGTTGCAAGCTTTTGATCTTGTTCTAACTGGATCATCTATGTTGCCTATCACCAAATTATGAGGATGGTGCTTGAGGTCTTTGAAGGCTTTTTGGATTTCTTGGGAATTGGGATTCATTTGGATTTGGGGAGAAGAAGTTACATGTTGGCTATCAGCAGTAGAAATGAGTTCATTTTGAGTGGCTGATATAACTTCATTATTGCAATCTGTGGGTATCTCTACTGAAGAGGGAATGAGTGATATGGAATTGGAACCCAATGATGTTGAGTCATTTCCCACATGATTCAGTAGAGGTATAGGATTGGATGAGGATGGTTGTACATGGTTAAAAACTTGGATAGGAACAGGTTCATCTATATCATGAGCAGCTGGTGGAGAGGGATCTACTTGCTCTGGAGGAACTTCTCCAGTTTGCATAAGATCATTAAATTCTTCACCTGAAACATGATTAGAAGAACAAGAAGCAACAAAGTCATTTTCATTGAAACTTACATTGATGGATTCTTTTATGACTTTGGTTCTGAGGTTGTATACTCTGTATGCTTTAGAAATCACTGAGTAACCTACAAACACTCCTTCATCAGCTTTAGGAGCAAACTTCTGCAATTGATCTTTTTGATTGAGTATGAAACATTGACAACCAAAGATATATAGAAAGTTGATGCTTGGCTTCCTTCCCTTGAGCACTTCATATGGAGTTTTGTTATGCCTCTTGATAATAAGGGACCTGTTCTGTGTGAAACATGCACAACTTACAGCCTCGGCCTAGAAATTAAAGGGTAACCCACTTTCACACAACATGGTTCTGGTAGCTTCAATCAATGTTCTATTTCTTCTTTCAGCTACACCATTTTGTTGTGGGGTTCTTGGAGTAGAAAAGTTTTGAGATATCCCTTTCTCATCACAGAAAGATTATAGAGTTTGATTTCTGAATTCAGTTCCATGATCACTTCTAAGACTCCTCACCAGATTGCCATTCAACACTTCCATCTTTTTGATAAAACAAATAATCTCTTCAGCAGCCTCACTCTTTGCTTTAAGAAAGAAAACCCAAGTATATCTTGAGAATTCATCAACCAATACAAGAGCATACTTACTTCCACCAATACTAGCAGTTGCAACAGGACCAAAGAGATCCATGTGCAACATGTAGAAAGGTTCCTGTAATTGAGAAGGACTGCTTGGATGGAAATGATGTCTTATGCTGCTTTCCCTTCTCACAAGCAGTGCAAGGTTTAGGCTTAAGATAAGTCAGTGAAGGTAGTCCTGACACTAGTTCACCCTTGCTCAACTTGTTGATGTTTTTGAAATTAAGGTGGGAAAGCCTCTTGTGCCACAGCCAGTTTGTATCCTCATTATTCTTGGAGTACAAACATGTTTCCTTTGAAGGGTCACTAGATGACATGTCAAGTGTATACATATCCTTGGTTCTCTTGGCACTGAACACTGTATTACCTTCTTTATTTATGATAGAGCCTCATGTCTTTGTGAAGTGGACTTTATTATCTCAATCACAAGATTGACTTATGCTTATGAGATTATATTTCAGCCCTTTGACATATGAAACTTTTGACAACTTAAGGTTCCCATTATGAAGCTCACCATAGCCTTTAGTTTGCCCATGGTTGTTGTCACCAAAAGTCACCCTTGGACCTTTCTCTTTCTTGTAGTTACTGAGCAAAGCCTTGTTACCTGTCATGGTTCTTGAACATCCACTGTCAAGAAACCAAGAACCAATACCCTGCACAGATTTGAATGAAAGAAGAGTTAGTGACACAAGTAGGAATCCACTACTTAGTGGATCCCTGTGGAATGCACCTAGCTTTCCACTTCATCTCAGTTTTCTTATGTATGAGAGGAGTGACTATGTTATCATCACAAGTCCGCTGTCTTGAATTCCCTTCTAAAGAACATTCAAATGCCTTATGCTCTTTGCTTCCACATTTATAACATTTTTGAGATTTTGTGGCCTTGGAGCATTGAACAACATGGTTTGAATGCCTATGAGATTTCTTATCAGTCATCATTTGACTAACTTGACCATTCAGCTTATGAAGCTTATCCGGTAAATTTCTTAGGTCTTTATTTACAGGCACCTTAGATTGATCTTCGTTTTTGGAAAGTTTTTGACCAATCTTTGGAGTGGCAGAAATGGGAACAATGTGAACATCATTCTTTTTACTCATAGTTTCTTCTATTGAAAGAGAGTTGATTACTTCTAGATCAACTGATTGTTTAGAAGATGAGCTATGATCAGCTGACAGGTTATCAGCTGAGCATTTATCATCTACTAACCTATCAGTTGATGGAGTAGTATTAGCTAATGATTCTTCAGTTTGTGAAATGCTAAGAATTAAGTCATTTGTTTTCAAGGTTTGACAACATAATGTCTCTGAGGTCTCAACTAATGATTCCTTTCATTTAATCACGTCCTTTGACTTTGTGTTATTAGTATTTTTACATTCTGAAATCTTACTAGAGGATGATTCAACAGAAGGAATAATTGATTCTTTTGAGTGGGAACTCTTGCTTCTAACAAACTTATTTGTGAACACACTTTTGCCTTTAACAGTCTTGTGAAAGGTCTGTGGCAAGATGTCAGCTTTGTCTAAGATATTAAGGTTCTTACTAGAATCAACATAGTTAGCAGCCTTAGAGTAATTTCCACCAATAATAGCTTGAACTTGTTTGGGAATCTGCTCCTTGACACACTGAGTGGTCTTTTCTGCAGATACACACCAAGACTTTACTACTTTTTGAAGGTCATTAAACTTTTTGGTTGCTTTACTAGTTTCTTTTACTAAGATCTCATTAAGTATCTTTTGATTAGCTAGTTCATCATTTAAGATTGTTATCCACTTAAGTTCCTCATCCTTAAGAATTAACTTTTCCTTTAGTGATTCTACTTCTAGTTTTAGCTTCTTCTCTCTTTGAATAGCAGACTGGAAATCAATACACAAGTAATCAAACATAGCATTCTTCTCATTATCATCATAGTTAATAAATTTTCCAACCTGATACATAGAAGAAGGATCCCAGTTGGTAGTTGAACAAGCTTTAGCAGCCTTTTTCATGTCTTCATCAAAGGAACTACCATCATTGTTGTTGGCCATCATGCAAAACTGAGCAGAGATCACCTCATCTTCATCTGAGGAGAGATCATCTTCTGTCCAATCTTCTTCTTCAGCAACAAGAACTTGGCCATGGGCTTTCTTCTTCTTCTTCTTCTTGTCAAGGACAGCAGCAAGGAGTTTCTTATACTTGGCTTCATAATCAATCTTGCCCTCCTGCTTTTGCACAGATGAAGAACCAGTGTTATATTTGGACTTACAGTCACTGGCTATGTGGCCAATCTTGCCACACTTATAACACTCTGCTGTGGAGGCATCAAAAGTGGATTTGGGCTTGACAAACTTTGATGACCTCTTGCTGAACCTCTTGACACCCTTTCCCTTCTTGAAAGGTCTGAACTTCTTAACCAGCATAGCTACACCTTCAACCAACTCCTCCAGATTACTTTCCTCACAATCCTTCTCCTCATCACTTTCTCCAGCACTCTCCTCTCCATCTTCTTCTTTATCAGAACCAGAATCAATAGCTGCAAAGCTTCTCATCTTTGTATCTCTTGATACAAGGGCAGTTGGTGCAGCTTTCACAACCTCCTTCATCTCCTTGGATGACAATTTCCTTTGTTTGACTGATTGCTCATGGTTGAGTAAGTTACCATAGAGAGCAACCAGAGACATTCCCTTAATCTTCTCACTATGTCTTAGAACAGTGACAAAGTGATCCCATGTTTCAGGAAGGGAGTCTAGAAACTTGTTCACCAAGACAAAGTTGCTCTTGGTTATGTCTGCCCTTTTCAAGTCATTAACTAGGCAGTTAAACCTGGTGTATGTCTGTGTAAGACTCTCACCTTTCTGAGCAAAGAAGAATTCATACTCTCTGTTGAGGAGTTTCTTGTTCTCCTTCACCTCTTCAATCCCTTCATATGCAACTGTGAGTGTATCTAACATCTCTTTTGCAGAAGAAAAGTTAAGCACTTGATGATAGATTTCATTGGGTAGTGCAGAGACAAGAGCTGATCTAGCCTTAACATCTAGGCTAACCAACCTCTTATCCTCATCTGTCCACAGATGCATGGGTTTGGTTATGATTCTTCAGTTGTAGAGGTTTGACCTTCAGATTCTAATGGAATAGATAACACTGATGTTGGAACATAAGGACCATCAGTTACTATTTCAAGCATTTGGATATCAAGGGTGGATAGGAAAAGATGTGCTCTACTTTTCCACATAGAGAAATTTTCAGCATCAAACATGGGACATCTTGTTAAGGACCCAGCGTTTGAGATATTCATATTGTTTGCGGATGAGGCCATATTGAGAGGGGTAGAAGCAGTTGTAGAGTAAGCAAAACAGATCTAGATATTGATTATCTAACCTGCTCTGATACCAGTTGTTAGTCCCAGATTGAGTACGCAACAACAAATGTTTGTAGAAGGGGGGTTGAATACAAACTTTAGCTTTTAAAAATTAAAGACACGCTGATATACTTTTATATAATTCTTATTGATATTGAATCAAGAATTACATGTACTAGAAGCGGAAATTCTAAATATAATAAAAGGTGGCAATCAATTTGTCTAACACATAGACAAGCTAACTCTAAAACAACTAATGTATATAGAGTGTTCAACACATGAACAAGTTTGATTCTACACAATGCTTATACTCTACGAATTTCTCAACTGATGAGATTTTCTTTCTGTGTAGTAGAGACTTCACTTTGTTGTATTGTGTTTTTTTTTTGCATGTCCACCATGCATGAGTATATATAGAAGTCTTGGTGGATCCGGTTGCATGAAGGTAAGAGACAAAGAGGATGTGGAAATATAATATTTTAATTGTAAAGGTAGTGGGTGAAAAGTAAAGTTACGTTAATCAAATGTTTTGATAAAAGTAATTGTACTTTTCTGCAAAAGTGCAACCCATTACAATATAAAATATTAAAGTCCACATCTACTGTCGTGTAGAAGTATCTTTCCCTTTCCATGATTGTACTTTAATCAACACCATGCTTCTGATTGATTTGACTTTACCAAGTATGGGATTGCCAGCCATACTTAGTTGTTTGAACAAATCTTCAAGATCTTCGTCTGTTTGAGGTATCATTATCCTTTTCCAGAGGATAAGGTCAAACCTTTTTGTCTCATACTTGATCCAAAAAGTGCATTTTTACTTTTACAAACAAAGATCTAAGGCATAATAGAACAACACATGTTCTGCCTTTTACATATGACTTAAAATCTGAAAAGATAGAGTAGATTTGACATTTTTCACGACTCAGCTAACAGATTGTACTAGGAACTCTGATATTCACTACTCAGTTGACAAAATATATCAGTTGATCACTTTTTTCTAGGACTCAGTTGACACATATTGCTCAGCTGATCATATAGATGCTCAGCTGATCAATAGTAAGCTTAGGAGGACATAAGCTCATGTATTTGGATGATCAGTTGATCAAGAGTGCTCAGCTGATCAATCAAATACATCAGTTTAAAGGGGGAGATGACTTGTGTAAAGGAAGACTTACTTAGCTGATGCTCTGGGCCTCAGCTGATCCAATTGTTCACTCAGCTGATAGAGTAGGCACTCAGCTGATCAATTTCTTCACTCAGCTGATCAATTTGTTCACTCAGCTGATGGAATATTTTTCTCAGCTGATCAACAATTTTGCTCAGCTGATAGACTGTTTTCCTCAGCTGATGGTCTTCTTTACTTATTTTCTTCATCTGATGCTCCTTGCTGATATCCTTTGACTGATACTTTGAGTAGGATCTGATGCTCAGCTGATGGCTTATTTTCCTCGGCTGAGGGTTCCATACTTAGCTTATTTTTACATAAACTGATTCAAACAACACATGTTTGAATTCTTTCTAAGTCATACTGAATGTAGGGTTTGGTTATCATCAAATTCTATGTTTTAGGATATACAGAGTTGATTATTAGGGTGAAGTGATTATCTCCCCAACAGAATCACTTCAACAGTCATCCAAAACTCGCATAGATGTTCTTCAAACATGGAAACCTTTTTTGAAAGAGCAAAGTTCAGAAGGCGGTTGTGAAGAAAATACATGATTTGGTAAAAGGGAACAGATGGAGTCAGTGGAGATTTTGGAGGGGATGGAGTCTGGGAGAGTGACATAAAATGAAGCAACCTTTGGAGCCATTGAGAACACACTGAGCTTGTTTGACAGAAAAATCATAAGGGATTGCTATTTTGCTGGAGAAAATAAAGTATGGGTGAGAAAACTTGTGTATGGAGACTTAAGGGGTTTGATGTGCGATTTTCGTACCAGTTTTAAATTTATAAATTCCGCTTATTTTAAGTATGAACACAATAGGCAAGTGAACCTAATCATGTAGTAGTATAGAAAATAAGTATGGGTGTCGAACGCACAGGGAACGAGTATGATTTTAGTTACAATTAAATTAATAATCTACTAGATCAACTAAAAAGCAGTAAAAGGGGGAATTTGGAAATTATCAGTCTAAAGCGATCAAATTTCAAACCTTAATCCTAAAATCTCAGAAACTAAGCAAGCAAGAAGTCAAATAACTAAAAGATTCAAACAACCAGGAAGTAAAATATCTCAATAAACTTCCCTTTTCAAATAGCATATTATTATTTATTGCTACAATTGTGCTCAAGAATATAGATATATATATATATATATATATGTGTGTGTGTGTGTGTCTGTGCGTGTGTGTGTGTTTATTTTATAAAAAGGAAAATATAATTTTTAGAGAAAGGTAAAATTATTTAAAAATTTTTAAAAATATGACATAGAAACTATTCAACCCCTTTCTAGTTTCTACAAAGTTAATTTAATAATGTTTGGAATTACTAATCTTAATTCACTTCTTTCCGAGTTTAGTTACATTCTTTGCCTTAACCTGTATGAAATGTAACCGGGCTGACACATTAATAGTCGAGTCATTTTTAAGTTAACGAGTCAACCCTGAAAACATTCTTTTATTTGAAAGATAAGAGAAATAAAATTTTGGTTTACATGTAGTTTTAAAGTGATTGATATCAATACTTTTAGGTGGCGTTTGGTTCGCGGATTGTTTTTTGAAGGAATTGGAATGTAGGAAGGAATTGGAATTTGAAGGATTTGGAATTGGAATCTAAATTCTGGGGTATTGTGTTTGGTTACCTTTACACAAGGAATTGGAATCTATATCTTGCTACCCTCTCACCACAAACGCAACAAGCACCCAAAAATCGCCGTCTTTGTCTTCTGGCCTTCGCGACACCGGTAGAGTCCCGGCCGTTCGAGTCCCTCTTCGCCGATCGTGTCACCGGACGTTCGAGTCATTGCCTCAGTCCACCGCCGGTCGTCGAGGTCCCTGATCGTGTCGCTCTTCGCCGATCCTTTCGCCGGTAGAGCGCCCTTCGTGTCGCCGTTCGTTCGTAGCCGTTCGAGTCGTCGCCTCAGGCCATAGTCGAAGCCCTAATCGACGTCGCCACAGTCGGAGCTCTAATCGACGTCGCCACAGTCGAAGCCCTAATCGGAGGTCAAAGCTTCATGAGGTCGAAGCCCTAATCGGAGGTTGAAGCCTTAATCGATGGTCGAAGCTTCGCGGGGTCGTCCCCGCAGTCGAAGCTTCGATGGTCGTAGCCGGTCGCTAGTTGCCGGTCTCCGGTCGTTGGTCGTTGGTTGCTGTTCTCCGGTCGCCGGTCGTAGATTGCAAGGTATCGCCAGTCGCATGTTTTCTTCGGTGAGCATGTACGAAGGAATGTGAATTCCCTTGGTGAAGGGAAGGAATTTGAATTCCCTTGGTGAAGGGAAAGTTTTCCAATCTCTAAATTCCAATTCCATAGATACAATATGAACCAAACATGGGAATTTGTAGGAATTGGATTCCAATTCCTACAAATTCCCAACAATTCACTCCAACCAAACACCCCCTTAGTTGTTTTGCAAATATTATGTTAGGGTTTCATGGCATTGATCCTAGCTGTTAGTGAAGTACTACTAGTTCTTAATAAGTCGGATCTTGATCTAGATCTAATCCGATCTACTCCATTTATATGATCCAGCGGATCAAATAAACTAGATCCAACCCGATATGCTCCATTTATATGATCCAACAAATCAAAACACTAGATCCATTCACCAAATAAGTGATCCAATAGGTTGACCCATTTACTTGGATTACTACGTGGGTCGATTCATTTAATATTAAATTACAATTTTATTTTAACCACCAACCATCATCAATTAATTATTCACCACCCACCATCGACCGTCACCGCCACTACCGCCTACTAACCGCCGCCATCGCCCGTTACCTTCCTCACCACCCGTCGCCGTCAACACCGTCACAGCCGCCGTCGTCACCACCTCCACCCATCGTTACCACCCCTACCACCCGCCGCCACCACCACCATTACGGCCGTTGCCGCCCGTTATTACCTTCACCACCCCCCTCCGCCACCATTGTCACCGCCGTCACCGTCACCACAACCGCCTACCTCCCTCACCACCAGTCACCGCCACTACCATCACGGCCGTCATCGTCACCACCTTCGCCCACCGTCACCACCTTCGCCCACCGTTACCGCCCATCACGATCGCCACCGCCCGTTATTGCATCCACCACCACCGTCATCGCCGCCGCTGCCACCGTCTCCGTTACCACCGCCGTCACTACCGTCGCCACCGCCGCCGGCCTAGGTAAACTGTAGGGTAGGGTAGAGTAAGGGTGGGGTAGAGATGGGGTGGGGTGGTGAGGGTGGGGTAAGGTAGGGTGGGGTGGGTGATAAATTAATATTAAATTGATCGATCCGGGTCAAGATCCAATAATAATTGATTCAATCCAAATCCAATTAAATAGATCCCCATGTTATTGGAGCTGATCTAAATCCAATTAAATGGGTCGACGGGTCTGGTCAGATCTTTAAAAGATCTGATCCGATCTGCTCCATTGACAACCCTTGTTCTAATGGCTTGTGTTCTTCTTAGTAATCTTGGTGCATCCATTACAGAAGTTGCAAAAGACGCCCTTGTTGTAGAATATGGTCAAAAAAACAAAATAAATGGCCTTCAATCTTACGGTTTCATGGCTTTAGCTGTTGGTGGAGATCTAGGCAATGGTTTGGGCGGTTTTTTCCTATTAAGAACACATAAACCAAAATCCATGTTCTTGATCTTTGTATCTCCACTCTCACTACAACTCATTTCATCTTTAAGAACAAAAGAAGAATCTCTTGGTTTGCCACATCCTTCAAATCATCATGAATCTGTCTCATTGAGTATTAAGAAGCAGTTTTCTGACCTCTTGTTGGCGATTAAGAACAAGAGCGTTTTTAGCTCACTTTTATTGGTTGTAGCTTTTGATTCCATGGACCCAATTTCATCTGGTTCCTTATTTTGTTACCAAACACAAATCTTGAATCTTGATCCTTTTATCATTCGGATGTCCAAAGTTACAGGCCAAGTACCACTGTTAGCTATAACTATCCTCTACAACCCCTACTTCAAAACAATGGCTATGAGGAAACTAATCAGGACCGTTCAAGTTCTATACGCATTATCCCTACTTCTTGATCTTGCACTTTCCAAATGAAGTATTTCTAGGGGAGAACAAAGCTCAATGTTCGTTTTTCTTGTTTATGTCACAAATGTTGTTGCCATCACAATCTCCTACGCCTCTCCACCTTATGCGACTTCTTCAACTCTCTATAAAAGATCAATCTCTTAAACTAGCCCAAGAAAAACATGCTCGAGTTTGCTACTTGGTTCTCCACCAACACCCTGTTGTAATCACAAATCTAATAAATGCATACTCTCGTTCCAATAATCCTGCGCAATCTCGAAAACTTTTCGATTCCATTGAAGTTAAGGATGTCTATTTATGTAACACGTTGATTAATGGATTGGTAATAAACGATATTCATTACGAAAGTTATAGCATTCTTAGCAAATGTGACCGAATTCAAGAATCTCCCAAACTGTTTGATGAAATGCCACAAAGAACTATTTCTTCATGGAACATAATGTTGTCTACATATGTTAATGATGAAATCTCCTTAACCAATTTTCAAATTTGGAAATTTGTAAAGTACATATTAACAAAAGGATTAAAACCTAATGAGTTTACATTGTCCAATCTGCTTCCATTGTGTAGGAAGTTTGATCATGGAATGGAACTACATTGTTACATCATAAGAAACTAAATGAACCTCGATGTAGATTAGAGTGGCCACTTAAACTGCTATTTGATTGATATGTATCCAAGACATAGTAAAGTAAGTTTGGCTCGACTTATATTTGACCAACTGGCGCTTAAAAATGCTTTCGCTTGGACCGTTATGATGAGTGGTTATTTACAAGACATCTATATGAAATAGTGCTCCTATTTCGTGAAATGTGAAGAAGAAATGGTGTAGAGCCTAATGAGGTCTCTCTTATCACTCTTATCCTACTTGTAGTATGGTTGGAGGCTTATTAGGAGTAAAGCAAATTCATGGGTTTTCTATCAAAAAGGGTTTTGCAAATCACACATCTTTATGCAACCCCTTGATAGATATGTACTCCAAGAATGGTCTTTTGAGCTATGCAAGACTAGTTTTTGAGAACGATCGTCTCTCGAAAGATGCAATCACTTAGGGTTCTATGATCTCGGGGTATGGACTACACGGGAAAGGTGAGGAAGCACTTGCTTTGTATGATAAAATGGTTGAAAGTGGAATCAAACTAGATGCAATCAATGTGGTTGGAGTTCTTTCTGCATGTACCAGATCAGGTTTGACCGAAAGAGGCCTTAACGTGTAGAATAAAGTAATACAATCGTGTGGGTTTGAACCAACGGTTGAAGTTTGTTCTTGTGTAGTCGACTTGTTGGGATGATCAGGTCGGCTTGATGAAGCTTTGACTTTTATAAAGACAGTGCCATTAGAACCTAGACCAAGTATTTGGGGAGCTCTTGTGAGTGCTTATGTGGTTCACACAAACCATGAGACCAGAGCTTTGGCTTTTAAATCATTAGTTGAGGTTGGACCGGAGAAATCTTCTAATTATGTTTCACTTTCTAATCTTTATGCAAATTCTAGAAAGTGGGAAACTGTGGCTGACGTTAGATGAGAAAGAAAGAAACTTGAGGAAGATACCTGGGCGCAGTTGGATTACTGTCAAATGAAAAACATTGCCTAGTAAAATTGGGTCAAACGAGTTGAAAATGGGACAATCTGTTTTGACCCATGAAATCTTTAAATCATTCGTGTATGACCACATCTATTACTTTAAACAAATTTAAAACAAAAGGGAGAACAAGATTGTATGTAGACGACCGCTTCAACCCAAACGCGTTTTGACATGTTACTTGACCAACTTCTAGGGTTTACAACAAAATCCAGATGCCTTGTATTTACCATGGAACAAATTTGGTATTCTTGCCATGTATTCTATGTACACAAGCAAAAAAACTAATCAAAACTACCCTGGATTAGATTGAATCTAAAGATTTTTCTAATTTGTGAATCTTTAAATCTGGGCCTCAGATTCTCGTTCTCTTCTATAAACAAAAACCATATTAAACACAACTCTTCCAATCCTTCTAGTCTTTCTCCTCCTTTTACTCAAACCTGTCTTCTTTTCCTTTTCATCTGAAGGCTGTGAGGTGGGTACATTCTGAATCCAAAAAACAGGAACTAATGCTGCTAAAAATTGTATAATAATTCCTGTAGAAAGGTTTGAATAATCAACCGACGTTATGCCAAGAAACGAGGCCATTCCAATACCCAAAAATCCACTACAAATTGAGGATAAACAAAGGGCCGAGGCTAAGAATGACATCAGCGATCCCTCACAACCTGGAGGGGCTAAACTTGCAAAAAGTACTTGAAAAGGCAGGAGCTTGAACTGTGCAATCATTTCTGCTACACCCGAAATACAAACAACAAAAACATTGTTTGGGATTCCCAATTTGAGATTTATTTGCTTCACAAGAACAAGGTCAAGAAGCAGGGATAATGCGTATAGAACTTGAACGGTCCTGATCAGTTTCCTCATGGAGATTGTTTTGAAGTAGCGGTTGTAGAGGATAGTTACAGCTAACAGTAGTACTTGGCCTGTAACTTTGGACATCCCGATGATAAAAGGATCAAGATTCAAGATTTGAGTTTGGTAACAAAATAAAGAACCAGATAAAATTGGGACCATGGAAACGGAAGCTACAACCCATAAAAGTGAGCTAAAAACGCTCTTGTTCTTAATCGCCAACATGAGGTCGGAAAACTGCTTCTTAATACTCAATGAGACTGATTCATGATGATTTGAAGGATGTGGCAAACCAAGAGATTCTTCTTTTGTTCTTAAAGATGAAATGAGCTGCAGCGAGAGCAGAGATGCAAAGATCAAGAACATGGATTTTGGTTTATGCGTTCTTAATAGGAAAAAGCCGCCTAAACAATTGCCTAGAACTCCACCAGCAGCTAAAGCCATGAAAGCGTAAGATTGAAGACCATTTATTTTGTTTTTTTGACCATATTCTGCAACAAGGGCGTCTTTTGCAACTTCTGTAATGGATGCACCAAGATTACCGAGAAGAACACATGCCATGAGAACTGGTAATACTTCACTAGCAGTCGGGATCAATGCCATAGAACCCCAAGATAATATCTGCAAAACAACTGAAAATATTGATATCAATCACTTTAAATCTAAATGTAACCCAAAATTCTACTTCTCTTATTTTTCAAATAAAAGAATGTTTTCAGAGCTGGCTTGTTAACTTAAAAACGACTTGGCTATTAATGGGTCAGTCCAGTTACGTTTCATATGGGTTAAGCCAAAGAATGTAACTACACTCGGAAAGAGTCAATTAGGTTGAACCTGTTGGAATAAAAACACCTCCTAAATAACTAAATAAGTAATATATGTTCACACTTCATACTACTTATTTATAAAACACAAATAAAAATAAGATGTTTTGTGCACCAACTATACCCGACTCATTTTGACCTACATTTGTTTGACACTTTGACGAATTACCCAACCCGTCAATCTTGCCACATCTATTTTGAGACAACACATATTTGCATTTCTGCGCAGAGCACACCGGATCTAGCTGAAAGACATAGAACTGTACACTATAATTAATCACTGCATTTCTAGAAAATACAAGAATGCCAATGTTCTGTAGATTTCCCAAGCCTTCAATAGTACTTTTGCCAGAAACTCATGAATTTGTTTCCAAAACCTCAAAAGGCTACATTATTTGCTATTTGACCATTCAGAAAATAGAATTTAATCCAATTCCCCTCCAAATACATATTTAAGCTCGGAATAACATTCTTATAATAGGAAGATAAATATTAAATACGTAAAGAAAACTGCAATCAATGCTGAAAGGGACCCAACATTTAATGCCAGAACTTTATGACATTGTGAAGTCATAAAGGTTAAGAGATTTTGCTGGTTTTATACATCTGGCACTTCAATATAGGCGAATTTTGGAATAGCTGAAGAATCTGAAAATGATGACGGATTGTTATGAACAAGATTTATTCGAAACTTAAGAAAAATAAGCCAAACTTGTTAAGTCATAATAAGCTAAAACAAATGCTAGCATATTTCAAGAATCAAGAATGAACCTAACAAATTAACCTACCCAGACAAAATTAGGTGAAAATTAGCTATATGAACTAACTAAAGACACAGAAACCACTCAAAAACTTCAATGTGATTCACAGATGAAGAACTAACCTCCAATGGAAATGTAAGGCAACCTATGAGAACCATTAATGAACAGAGCATCCGACAAGATTCCATACAGGGGTTTTGCCACCATTGGAAGATTACCGGAATTCTGTACAAACTGTAATGTTGAAGGATTCATATTCATATTATTAGCCATATGGAAATTTAGGGCTAGCCATGGAAAACATCTGAATCCTTGAACCCAATACCCAAACCCACAAAGATTCAACATATCTTGAATCCCACTAAACCTTCCCTCTTTCTTTTCACTCTCTTTTTTCTTGATCTTACTGAGATAGAAAACAACAGGGTCTACCATGTCTGTTCTAGGGTTCCTACAATTTGGGGGTTTTATGGGTTTTCTCTGCTGGAGGGAAGTAAGATAGATGGGTGCTTTAAATTTGAAAAAGGATTGATTCTTTGTGGGATTTCTGAAAGATGGATTGAATGTAAATGACGGGTTGCCGTTGCAAACTGATGATAAAGCCATGGGTGGTTTTCTTGAATCTTGGAAGAACACCCACTTCGGTGTTCTTGAACAAGAAAAAGATTACGAGTTTATGATGTTTAAGGACTCACGAGAATTAAAAAGAAGAACAACAAAATATAAGAAAAGAGATGATCTAGAAGAATATAGATTATAGGTTAAGGAAGTTAGAAATATACAGAGGCTCCAAGAAAGAGAACCCTCAGGAAAGAGAACACCTGTATATAATTTTTTTTGATTTTGAGGTTTTGTTTTGGCTGTTTTTGGAGGGGATCCAAATGGGACTTGATTGAATAGAGACAGTTAACCCTTTCTCTCTCTTCACCAGGGCTTGACAGGTACTCAAATTAGGGTTTTCTTGAGGATTCTGTGGATGTGGATGGTTTGTTTTTTTTCTTCGGTTAATTTTTTGTCACGCAGATGTCGATGAGTTTGGAAGTTACGAGATGAACCGTGAAAGTGTGAAACGGAGAAACCGTAACGGAGGTTGTATGCGCGGTAAGTTTTGGTTGGAACTACATTGGAAAAGCAGATTTTTTTTTGAACAACAAATCAAAGTTATGTTAGTATGTTAGTGGGCTAGGTCCGCAGTGACATTCATATAGGGCAGTATGCGAGCCCTAGCCACGCGTCAAGTTAGTAATTAAACGTCTTTGCCTGGGTTTGAACCCAGGACCTTCAAGGAATGCTTTGCCTTTCACCTTCCTCTTAACCACTAGGCCAAGAGATCATTGGTTATTGGAACAGGAGATGCTATTTTTAAAAAAATATAATAACGCATATATAAATATTTAATGCATATACTTGATTATTATTATAAAAAAATAATTAAGTAATTTTGTTATAAAAGAGTTTTGAGTGTGTTTTTTTTAATTTCAAAGGTAAGGCTTTTTCATTCCAACAAATATGGTTCTTGGCATCTTTTACATTGATATGGCATGAGTTACAGCAAGTCAATAACATTTTTATGACCGCAATACCGAGTTTTTAGTATGCTTCTTAGCATTTAAATCCCGAAGGAGATAGAAAGAAAGGAGGGAGGAGAGAGAGTTTAAAAAATCTTTGAAGTAAGTTTTTGTTTTATGACTAATGTATATAATCAAAATTTTCTTATGTCTAATAATTTTGCTCCCATTTTCATGAATCTTTGACACACACACATATATACACGAACAAAATTTAAACGAAATCTGTTTTTCGTTCGAGAACTGCGAGAACTGTTTGTAACATCAATAATGACTTATTAATAAGAGTGTTTTGGTCATTTATGTATTTTTCTCAACCGTGAATTGCGTCCGAGTGGACCATCATTAATGTGCGGGACTTGATTTGCCCAAAATACCCCTCATTAATGAGTCAATCATTAGCCGCCAAAATTATTAGCCATTGATTTATGTTAATCAAATGCCAAAATTGATTCTCGAAGTTCTCATACGAAAAACAATTTTTGTTCGAACAATCCCCTATATATTCATGTGCTGAATTATGAAGAAAGAAAAAGTAACTATTGATTATGTGACGTAAAGTATAGAAGCATACGTAATAATAACAACTATGAAGTTTATTAGGATAGAAAGACGGAAGAAATAGAGAGATAAAAAAGTTAATGAAATGCTAATGTGGTTATTTTGATGATGAGGTGAAATGGTGATCATACCCACCTCTCTAAAGCAAAAGTTTAAGCTTTAAAACGCTTAATAGCTCCATATTAAATATCTCAATAATCAATGTATTTAATATACATTAAATAAAGCTCTTAATGTATTAAATTTACTCAAAAGATTAAAAAAGTAAAAAATGAAAGCTTAAACTCCCCAAAAAATACTATCTTTCAAGATAATATTGGTCCCAGACTTTAGATTTACCCAAATTTATTATACACTTAAATCTTATTGCTAAAAAGTGTCTAGTATCTTACTAATATATTAAAACACTATGAGAAAAGTTGTATGTGATTTGTAAAAAAAAGTTGGTTGGGTTAGGTATATTTTAAGGTTAATATATTAGCCTCATTAGGCATATTTAAAATATAATAATCCAAATAGAATTATTTTGTTTTTTGTTTTTTATATATCACGCTCCTTTCTTCAAGCATATGATTTAACTTTTTTTATCTAAATTGTTATATGTATATTTCACAAAAATATAGTTTAAATAGATTTCACCCAAATATAATAAACTTGTCTTAGTTACTAATCGATACATAATATTTAATATTTATTTAAAGAAAAAGTGTTATGATGTCATTATTCTATATTTAAAATTTTTTTTCCAATCATCAATCTTTATTTCCTTAAATGACCTAAGAATAAGTTGTTTTCTCAAATATCATTTTTAGGTGATTTAGTTTGTTAATACTTGAATATTTTAACACAAACATTTATTCAAATTATTTAGTAAATACATCTATCTATTTCCATGGTTATTTATGTAATAACTCAAAAGGTTCAAATTTGACTATAGGTTATACAAAAAAATTTGATGATAATATCATGTATCAATTTCTGATTTCTAATAGATTTGCCCATTTTTAAGAGATTATATCTTTGTTTATGTTTTACAATTGTTTTACTATATATGTTAGTAAAACATTTAAAATTTACTTTAAACATCCTCGTGTTTAATTACGGAGCGTTAAGCTAGTAGACTTTAAGGTAATACAATCAACTTTAATAATCATCTAATAATTATATATAATTGTATACAATAAGAATTATAACAAATTTGTATTACATAATGGCAACTCGGTACTATAATGCCAAAAATAATAGAAGCAAGAATATCAATCTGAAACCTAATCTAAATCGAAACTAGATCATTTGTCGGGTCGATCTCAATTGAACCTAGACCATTTGTCCGGTCGTTTATAAATGAAACCGGACCATTTGACGGGTCAGACCTTTTTTAATCTCTAATGGACCCTCAGTCCTCTAACTTAAACATCATTTATGTCATCCAAAATCACAACAATTCTTAAAGAAAATAGAGTATAAAGTATAAACAAAGACATAAACATACACTTCATGTCAATGTTGGCTGCTGAGTTTGATCAACAAAATCATTTTACAAACTCTACAACACTTCCATTTATTTGGCTGGAAATACCACCACAGAAAACCCCGTATCCCAAAATGTATACTGATCAATTTCTATTGGTCTATTGCCAATACTTTGAACAATTTACCAAACGGTTTAGCTTGTAAGGCTGCTTCAACCCACAAAAATCATGAAAAATTGAGGTCTGGTTTGTGTTCATTTGGGCTCTTAAACTTGAATCTTGTATGAAACGGAGCTTAAAAAACTGTCTCCGTAAAGTCACGGTGTTAAGTCAAAATTTGACTCCAACAGTGCATGAACTTGAGCCAGGGAGGATACCTTGTAATCTGGTTTATGTTCAACATTGGCATATTCAGGAGAATCATACCTCCCTGTTTCATCAAGCAAACATGCAACTGCTCCAGCCCTTTTCCCACAAGCCACCTGAGAACATAGGTTTCGAATCATACAAAGAATTACTCAACAAACGCTATTGAAACGTAAGATAGAAACGAATAACATCGACTGCTTTACAGTTTTTCCAATGTACCATATTTGAATGCTATTCCAAGTTATGTGATTGACTTTTTAAATGACCATGCTTGGCTTTTCAATGAGAAAGAAGCCACAATCCCTACAAAATTGGCCATAAAAAGCTACTTGCAAACTACGTTTGGTATTTTTATGAAACAATGGTTAATTTGTAACCAAACTGTAGTAAAATTGGTTCATAAAAGACATTTACTCATATCCAAGTTCTATATATCTTCAATAGGACAATAGAGGTGACAAAATGGGTGGGCTGGTAAACGAGACGCTGCGGACAGGTCTGGGTGAAAACATGTAATCTTTAATGCAGGTCAAAACAGGCAAGGCTCGGTTAGTCTAATGTGCAAAAAGAAAAAATTATATATTTTCTTATTTCTAGTAATTTACAATGCCAAGTATTAAGAAAAAAAGAGTTATAAAATTTAAAAGGTAACCTGAATACTTAATTTAGGATTTATGAGCTTTTTAACCATTTGAATTACACTTTCAACCCGTTCCATCTGTTTCCTTTTTAGTTTTAATCCTTTAGCTAAACCCATTTGACTCGTTAGAAATTAAACATAACCAAATGGTCAAAATTAAACAATTTATCTGCTGATGGATTAAAATTGCCACCTCTAATTCTTCAAGATAGAAACTTGAATAGGTCAGAATATGGAATCTTAAACTATGATGATGACATGACGTTAAAAAGAAAATGCTTGCTGCTCATGAAGACTTAAAAACAACGATTCTTAGAGAAAAAGTACTTAGAATGTAGATTACTTACATCGTCCTTCAGGCTATCCCCAATCATCATCACTTCATTAGGTTCAACTTCCCAAGTTGAACATATATGAAGCAGGGGAGCAGGGTCAGGTTTGTAAGGACGAAATTCTCTGCTCAATGCTGGAGAAAATGACATCTGTAAGAATAAAAATATCATTATATACTTTTATGAATTATGGACTTGATAAAGTAAAAGAGGACAGAGGGTTAGTTTATACAAGTAAAGACAAAAGACCAATGAGAGAATACCCCAAATCGTTCATGAAACAGATCAACAGCTAATTTGACATTGCGAGTTATTAGCCCCCTTCTGCGAAAAGAAGCAAGCATGTAAATATATCCATCAGATCAGGTATCCAATTCCACTTCAATAACTATGAGAATTGACATTGCACTTAATTAGAGAGCTAGTACATCTGTGGTGCAATTGTTGTATTATATTTAGTTTATTTCAGCAACAGATAGAACTAGATTTATTTGCAAAAGCAAAGCAGAAAGGATCGTAAAAATGAAAAAAATTAAGTCCAAAATTCATGAAGGAACATGTAAGCAGCCTAATCTGTTGAGGTTGCATGATGGGAAGGTCGGGTAACGCATCAAAATATGGTTCCAACAATTTTTGGACAATTTTCTTTTAGAGATACAGTGTGTCAACTGTACACTTTAGGTGACTTTGACCCCTTTGAACTGTTAGAGAAAAAACATAACCTGAATTGAACCATTCATAAGTGAGTGAATCAATGTTGTCACCTCTAATAATACCTGATATTCCTTGAGTTAAGAAAACTACAAAGTTCAGCAGCACCTGCATTGTGGTTCAAGTATATAACAAGATGAGTTTTACTACCATATCAAGTCCTTCTATGTAAAAGCTACAGTTATAACACTTGACCATTAAGTGAAAAATGTACATTAAATTTTCTTTTAACTAAAAGATAAAAAATAACCTAATTTGAGAACTATTCTATTACCATGACATATGTAAAATATCATCCTTTTCCAATAAAATAAAAATAAAAATTATGAAATCAGCGCCTTCGGTTTGATCATAACAATTCCTTCCTCGACTCTAAAGCCAACATAGCCCCTTTTGATGAAGAACATGTTCACTGGCCAACCAATGTTGAAAAAGAGTGCTCTTGCCATGTGAACAATATGAATGGTAAGGTGGCTAGTTTGTGTATAAATAGAGTTGCATTTGTTGTTGTAAATTGCACCAAAAACACTAAGAAAAAGAGAGAAACTCTTCGGTTTTTCGTAGTAGTCGAGTGTGAGAGTTGCACCTCCTATTGAAATTTTATTCTCGTTGTTAATAGAAGAATTTTCCGACCCTAACAAGTGATATCAGAACCAGCTTAGGCTATTTTTGGGTGTCGATCCGTTTTTGGGTCACAAAACTTCTCTCAAAAACGTGTTTTGAGAGTACCAATAGAAAGGACTCATTCTCACGATTACGAAAATATGTTTTTTGTGATTTTACGACCACCAGAAGGCACTTAAAATCCAGGTCAAAGTTACATCTCTCTCCTTAGACCGGCTGCTGGAAAACTCGCTGGAAACTGTTGTCTCGCTGAAGAAGACGACCAATCAGTGCCATATCATCGCGCAGTCAGTGCCGCGTTAGTGCCACATCATCACCCAGTCAGCAACAGGTCAGTGCCGAGTGGCTGCCATGTCAGCATCAGCAGTTTAGTTTTCAGAATTTACAGTTTGGTCCTTAGACTTATAAAATTTACATTTTGGTCCCTATACTTTTAGAAAACTTTTTTTTACCACAAAAAGTTTTACCCCACCATTTTCGAAGGTTCCGGATTCAACCGTGAGCTAATTATTTTACACCTTTTTTATTAGAATCCACAAGTTCGGATACGATGATCCGGCTTACTCCCACAAATTATAATATGTGAAAGCCAAGGTTGGAAGATTTACTAAGTTTGAAAGATTTATCCGAGCCACTTTTTCAAGGTGCCAAACACTGCATCATCAATAAATGTCACAAAGTACCTACTCTCACCGAGAGATTCTTCTTCAATAGGCAACTCAGGGAGGTTCCTTCTTGTGGAGCTCGAGGAAACTCTGCATTGTTTCTCGAACAAGCAATGCTCACATGGATCCAAGGCTACATCTTTGGCAAATGAGATAGCTTCCTTCTTGCAAGAGTCCCCAATCCCTTCTCACTCACGTGGCCCAACCTTCTACGCCACAGATTTGGAGAGGTCTCTTTTTTAACAGCATTTAGACTTGGACGATGCAATTTTACACGAGTACCACAGATATGCCCTCTGGCAATGATCATCGAGCCTTTGGACAACTTCTATATACCTCCTTTAAATCGATTCTCATAGCCCTTCTGATCTAGAGCTGTTCCTAACACAAGGTTTAATTTTAGATCTGAAACATGTCTAACATCTTTCAACACTAGCGCATATCAAACGCTGGTTTTTATGTGCACATCACCAATGCCAATAATGCTTGACAAACTAGCGTTGCCCATCTTTACAGTACGATAGTCTCCAGATTTTAATTCGTGAATAAATCCTGGTATGGAGTGGCATGAAATGATGCAATGCTATCAATCACCCACTCAATATCTTTAGTTCCTACATCTATGCTTGTTTCCTCTCAAGAAGTAACAAGTGCAATCTGTGACATGGTGACCATGGTCTCACCGGCTTCCTTGCTTGAATCTTGACTTGTTTGGGGTTACTCCCGTCGAGAACTTTTGACAATCCCTCTTCTTGTGGCCATAATTACTACAATAATCACAATAGCCTTCAAACCATGTGTCGGTAGTGACCGACTTTCCTCGTAACTGTGATCTACCTCGAACTTGGGATCTGCCTCTGTTTTGACCTCGACCTTTACCTCTGTTTTGACCTTGGCCTCTACCTCCACTTTTGCCTCCTCCTTGTCCATTATTGTCTGACGACTGACACGATGGCATATAATTGATTCTTCCAGGCTTCTTTTCTTGGGGTTTCCTTGTTCGGTAAGGCAACTGTCACCATCTGCATTGTGACGTTGCCATTAGGGGCAAAATCACTAACGGCATGTTCTCGAGTTATCTTAAGGATTGCTAGGGAAGGGAAAGGGAAATTGTGTTCTTGAGTTTTTTTGAAGAAGGGAAGGAAAGGGTTGGGAGGGGCAATTTTACCTTTTTTATGCCTTAAAACATTCCTCCCACTTTTGGGATGATTGGAAGGGGAAGTTTTTCCATCCTTCCCTTTCCTTTCCTCCCCTTCCCTTTCCTTCATTTAAAAACTCGAGAACAAGGTGTAACAGTAACAACAAGGGTCTCTCAGCTGTCAGGTAGAGAACTCAAGAGAAGTATTGCTTGTTCCTCGTCTTTAAGAACCCAGCCTAAAGCACTTAACTGGTTCACGAGATCCTAAAACTGACTCGTGTGCTTTGTTACAAAAGTACCACCATGCAACTTGTGGTTTACCAATCTTCTCATTAGTAACGTCTTATTTCGAGTTGTCTTTGCTTAGTATATGTTCTCAAGCTTTTCATTGAGACCGTACGCACTTTGTTTTGTGCGATATGATGAAAAACACTTTGGTCAATCCATTGTCGGATTTGAGTCACTGTTTTTGTATTCATTTTTGCCCATTCGTCATCTTTCTTCCCTTCTGGTTTGGCACCTTTATTTTGAAAAGTGGCTCAAATAAATCCTTCAAACTTAGCAAGTCTTCATCCTTGGCTTATATGTACTATAATTTATGGGATTAAACCGGATCATATTATCCGAACTTGTAGATTCCATTAAAAAGGTGTAAAATAATTTTTACAAAATTTTTGGAGAAGAATTAGGCAAAAAGGAGCTCACGTTAAATCCGGAATGTTCGAAAGTGGTAGGGTACAACTTTTTATGGTAAAAAAAGTTTCCTGAAAGTATAGGGACCAAAATGTAATTTTTAAAAGTCCAAGGACCAAACTATAAATTTTGAAAACTAAACTAACATGGCAGCCACGTGGCACTAACACGGTGCTAATGGGGCGCTGGCGTGGCGTTTACTAGGCAATGACGTGGCATTGACTTGGCACTTACTGCGTCGTCTTCTTCAGCGAGACAACAGGTTCCCGGAATTCTGGCGAGTTTGCCTGCAGCCGGTCAAAGAAGAGAGATGTAACATTGACCGGGATTTTAAGGGCCTTCCGGTGTTCGAAAAATCACAAAAAATATATTTTCAAAATCGTGAGAATGAGATCTTTTTATTGGTACTCTCGAAACACGATTTTGAGACAAAAAGTTTCTAACACCAACACCGAAAAAGTGCCTAACTTGGCTTTGATACCACTTGTTAGAGTCGGAAAATTCTTCTATTATTAACAACATGAATAGAATTACAATAGGAGGAGCAACTCTGACACTCGACTATTACAAGAAACAGACCCTTTTTGTAATAGTCGAGTGTGAGAGTTACCCCTCCTATGGTAATTCTAATCCCCTTGTTAATAGAAAAAATTTCGACTCTAACAAGTGCCGTCTATATTATGCATTGTGCAAGTGATTTTTGCTAAGATATTTAAAATGGGTGTCTATAATGGATCTTCTCTAATTTGTTGGATGTTCGCGAGCTGAGCTTATGACTTTATCGTTTAGCCTACTAATGTTGTGCAGTTAATCTCGGCGAGATCTCGGATCTCGGACTTAGGAAAAATCTCGGTTGTAAATATCGGAACCGATATTCTCGCCGAGATTGGCCGAGACTGACAGATATTTAGCCGAGATTTGGCCGAGATTTTCTTCTGGGCACTTTAATAGCCTATTTCTCAACCTTAAAACCTAATTAACACGCGTTTCCCTTCCTTGTTTTGTTCTTGTACAAGCAACAAATAGAGGCCCTTCTTTTTTGACTTGGGAGTTCTATGATTTTTATTTAATTTTTTATGATTTTGATTATATATACGTATGTTCTACATAATATAAAAATCCGATATCTCACCGCGATAACCGCTATTTCAAATCTCGGTCCTTGACCGATATTTGATTTTTGACCGAGATAAATGCATAGTACTAATGTGAATTGTCTTTTGCAATTTGTATGTGGCATTGTTGTGATTTATGCTTTCAATCACCTGGCTGTAACTTACCAAAACATAAATTGGTTATTTAACTTTACAACACTCTGCTCATATTTTTACAAATTGGTTCCATATAAGTTTGTTTCATTTTTAAGTTTCAGAATTTGAGTTGTTCCATATCGAATTCCACTGGATTGTAGTGCAAATAACAATCTATCACTCTACACGAAATTTAGAAATTAATCATGAACCCTAATGAAATGATGTGACATTACCGGGCATAATCTGGAGGCGATCCATCCCTTGTTGTTCAAAATCTGCAATAACTTCGTAAGCTTTTTGCTGCTTGTCGGGACTCCATTGTTCAATATGATGCAAGATGTCAATACCGGAAGGGGAAGTGGATTTGATGGAAAGGTATTGATGTTCACCGAGGACGGCTTTGTACATGGCCGGAAAATCAATGACGGGGACGGTAAGGGTTCCGTCCATGTCAAAAACGACTCCCCTGATGCGAGATTTAGAGGTGGATTGAACAGCCATGGTGGTAGATAAGGATCTAAACAGAACTCTTGAGAAGAACGGTGGAAGGGATGATTGTAGTACTATCATACTATCTTTAAGCTGCGTTTCAGAGTGGCGACAAATTGAGCGGCGACAACATGGATAAGGTGACTCGTGTGTTATGGTGCACTGGCCACTGGTGCAGCTGGTGCTGCTTTGGTAAAGCACATTCCCATTTCCCACGGAAAATCTAGAAAATTAATATTAATATATATATATAATAATAATAAAAGAATTTTTATATAGTTAATACTTAATTAATATTATACTCACAAATAAATTGGGATATGGGAGATCCCGACACAAATCTGATCCGATATACTTCATTTAGAATTTTAGATAATGTAACAAGTTTAAAAAATAGGTCTATTGATTCAATAAAAGATCCGATAGATCTTTCTAACCCCCCCCCCCCTCCCGCGCCTAACATCTAACAACTTCCTCTACCCATCATCACCACCACGAACGTCACTGCCACTACTAATCTACCACCAACCGTCCCCACTCGCTACAACCATTGACACTATCATCGCCACTCGAAACCACCACTCAACACTACCGCCATCATTACCGTCGCCTTTTGTCTCAATCCTAAATCATTTTATTAGAACAAATATCTAACATTGCTATCTTTTTCATAAAAAAACGTGGCAAAACGCAAACAACTTGTTTTGGTTTCATAAGTTAAATTTTTAAATGTTGGCCAGAAAGAAAAACTAAAGTTATATCCCGGGAGATCCATTTAATCTTTGCAATGAGACCCATTAGCAATAAATATTGACAAAACGTTAACAAAATGTCTTGGTTTCAGACAGAAAAACTAAATTAATTTATGAAATGGTAATGTTCATTCTATTCATACGCGGTTAATAAGCACATATTTTTCATTATACCTTACCAACTCATATTTTAAACGTGTAAGAATATGAAGAGAAATAATGACAAAAGTTGTCAATTAAAAAAACATAAAGAAAAATATATATGCTCTCGCACACCGGCGTGAATTAAAGGGAAAATATGAATGAGGATAAACGATAAAATGACACCCCTAAAAGTTTATAGTTGGGGATCGAATCTCTAATAAAAAAGAAAATCAAACCATGTGAGCAGTAACTAATCCACCAATTTAAGTTTCATTAAATTTAATGCAACACCGTAATTAGATAGAGAATTAAAAGCGTATTTTAGCAGTGTATGACGTATTTTAAGTGAGCACGAATGTTAAATATTTTAATAATCGTAACAATAATTATAAGCACTACCACCGAAGGTCGATCACACTTTACAATCACAACTACGAAGGAACTCCGGTTGGATCACAAAGTTTTGTGGTGATCCAATGTTTAAAACTCCGACTAAAGACAAACCTCTAATCGAAAATTTTAAATTATTGCTTACTTTAAAAGTTCATCATAGTATTAGTTCGGATTGAGCATAGGTCGGTTTTGACCCCAAACTGAACCATAACCGATAATATTGGTTATGTGTTTTTTTCAAATCGATGGGTATTGGTTTCTAATTGGACGGTTAGCGGTTTGTGATAACAAATCGGGTTTTTGTTATCGATTTTATTGGTTAACCGTTATACTAAGTTGAGCCAAACTTAATGGGCTTCATTATTTCAGAATATGGGTTTGAGTTATATTAGTTTGCTTTATAGTAGTCACAAATTTAAGTCAAATAGTTGATTTTTTATGACAAAATTACAAATTGGTAAGCTAGAGTTATATATAATACACAAATTAGGCGCGATGATACACACACCTTGGCCTCCATCAATTCACAACTTGTGAATTCATTTTTAATATATTTAATAGCTCCACATGAAAGAAATAATTAAGTGTTCAACTTTTACAATGACTCTAGTATGAGACGACATAATAAGTAGCAAAAGTTTAAGCTTTTACAAAAATATAACTTGCATGATACACCATAAATGAATAAGTATTCAAATGATTAAATAATAAATATATAAAAAAAATTAAATAAAAAATCCTTATCAATTCGGTTTGGTGTCGGTTCGGTTACGTGTACAAAATCGAAATTGACTCACTATCTATCAATTAATTAAATTTCATAAACTGAACTGTCGGTTTTAACGGTTTTATCGATTGTGGTTTAATTTTTTCAGTTAACATGCTCACCCCTAGTTATAAGTTAACTATTCAATAAAAACACTTTTAAAAAATTAAGATGTTATTAGATGAGCCTTAAATAATTACACATGAGTGTAGTTATGATGCCCATAGAATAACAGGAAATAGGAAAATACAGGAATTAAAGCGTGTGTGTATATATATATATAGGCAAAAGTTCAAACGAGAACATTTTTTCGTACGAGAATCAATCTTAGCCGTCTAATTCCCTTTCCTTCAATTGGATTGTCCACCCATGAATTCCTTACATGCACCCTGCTACACTCAATCCCAACGCTCTTCATCCATGAATTCCATTATCAAAAAATGAACGACTAAGATTGGTTCTTGTACGAAAAACAGTTCTCGTTTGAACCCTCCTCTCTTTCTATATATATATATACACACACACACCTATATTTATAAAAACCCTATATACCTTATAAAATTGACACCTGTCACATAAATAATTTGACACTATTTCATAATTTTTGTTAATATTAAAAAAAAGTTACAAAATACATCTATAAAATGTCTAAAATCATGATGTTACTATCAACATTTTAAAACTATATAAAATATAAGATTACATGAACAATACGATGGATTAAAGTTGGTTCGTATTTTATAAAAGTTTAAAATGAACGTTCAAAAATACGTTTTATTGACATTATTAATTTCACAATAAAAATTTGTAAATTCAATACATACTATAGTAAAACATGACATTGTTAAACATTTATTTAGGGTTTAGTTATTCAAATATATTCAACTTTTAAAGTTAAATATTAATATATTAATTTATCGATTATAAAATTGACACTTGTCACATAAATAGTTTGACACTATAAAATCATGGTATTACTATTAGCATTTTAAAACTAAATATATAAAATATAAGATTACATAAACAATACAATGAATTAAAGTTGGTTTGTATTTTACAAAAGTTAAAAATGAACGTTCAAAAATACGTTTTATTTACATTTTTAATTTCATAATGAAAATTTGTAAATTCGATACATACTATAGTAAAACATGACATTGTTAAACATTTATCGAGGGTTTAGTTATTCAAATGTATTCAACTCTTACATTTTGCTATTATATGTATTCAACTTTTAAAATTATCTATTAATATATTAATTTATCGAAACTTGCCTTTTACTGTATTGAACTCTCAAGTTTATGTATCAAACTTTACATATTTTCTATTTTATGTATCTAATTTTCATACTTAATACATCAATGATACGTTTTAAAGGTTTAATACGTTAAAAGATAAATTTAGAAGTTGAATACATACAAAAACATGTAAGTTGAATATATTTTTGTGTACTAAACTATTGACGTAAATGTATTAATACTTAACACTTTCTAAATTATTTATTTACACACACATATCATACAATTATACATTAACACGCAAAATAATGTATATGTGAATAACAATATTATGTTAAAAGTATATTATATTGAGTATATATTTTTTTAAATTGACCGACTTATAAATTAGTAAGCTACTATTAATATAACATTTTTGATTTGTTGTTTTATAAATTTATTAATAAACTTATAAATTAATGTTATTAATTTTGTTTATATATTATATTAAAAATATAATACATTTTATCATATTTTAATAAAATCACTTATTCATGTCTGAAAATTAAGTATGGGCTGTGCTAGTATATATATAAAAAGTGGCAAAATTCGAAACCCCATCCACTTTGGTGGGAGTCAAATCAAATGGAGGTGATTGGTAGCTCCTCCTCTTCCGTCTCTGTCTTCATCCCCTCCCGCAACACTATCTGCTTCGCTCCCAAGGTCTCTGCTCATACTCAATCCCTTCTTTTAGGTCCAATTGTTGAAATCTTCATTGCAATTAACTATAACTATCATCGAGTTTTGTTTAAATTTACCGACTTGCTTTACATATGAACTTGACCTAGATTACATTGTTGCTTTTCCTATTCGACAATCGATCTCTCCTGTGTTTATTACTGGCATTCAGTTTAAGTCCTTAAAATATCAGTGATTGTGACTTGTGAGTAAATCGAGTAATCAAAGTTGTGATAATTGACATGATCATGGAGTCGTGATGGATTATACGCGGTTCACTTTTTATCTTTATCTTTTTGTTGCATTTGTATGTGCAGGTTGTGCGATGGAGCTCTTTACTTGTTAGCTCTGTGAAATCTAGGCCGTGCAATTTGTTAACATGTGTAAGCATAAATGCTAGTGATAGAGTAGCAGCTGTTAACCCTAAGAAGGATGATGAAAACAGGAGTTTCTTTTGGTTGGTAAGAGGGTTGAACAAAAGATTTGCATTTCATCATGTTGTGCTTTTTAGGCGGAATGGGCGGTTATTAACCAAGTTTAGAAAGCATACTTTCAGCCTACGGAAATTAGTAAAGGGTTCTGAGAAACTAAAAGATTTATTTCCTGTTTTCTTTGTTCGGACTGTACTGGGAATGATGCTGTTTATGGCAATTACTATTCCCATTAGCAAATCTCCTTCCTGTAAGTTTTAACTTTTGTAAGTTTGCAGTCTATTTAGATAAGGGCTAAACCAATTTTGGTCCAATTTCTGTTTTGATAGCCAACTTCTTTTAGGCTTAAGAACATCTTAAAGTTTCTAAAATTGTAAGGTAACAAACTTTCAACAAAAAGCGAATTAACATAATCTGGTCCTTTATCCACTCAAAACAATGACATGGCAGCTCATTTGCCGGTAGCTTTGACCATGTTGAGTTTTAATCTAACAGGGCCTCTAGAACTGTCTATCTTAAGTCATTACCTTGGAATGAGAATTTTGATAGGTTTTTTGGTTATAAAAAAAGTTTGTTACTTAAAATAGAAGTTGGACCAAATTTGGTTACGTTTATATGCAATTTGCCTTTTCAATAATGGTTAAACTTTTTCTTTATTCTGAGGTATTACATCGCGGTTTTAATATACAGTGGCACTCACCGAAGAGAATCTTCTGTTTCTCGAGGCATGGAGAACAATTGACCGTGCATATGTTGACAAGAGCTTCAATGGTCAAAGTTGGTTTCGGTACAGAGAAAATGCACTGCGGAATGAACCGATGAACAACCGTGAACAAACATGTAAGCTTTTATATTTTCTAGATGTCAAACTCTTCAAGCTGTTGATTATGTATTTGTATATGTTACAGAATGGAAGCACAAGCACAATGCATGAACACACACGTTGAGAGAAAATTTTAACTTAAACTAGAATAATTTCATAAAGTTACAATGGATTTTCTTATGAAGCTGGTTCGAGATCAACTATAAATAACCGAAGATTAGTATATAAAACAGCTCATCAAAAATATAAAGTATTGATTTGATGTGATTTACTAAATAGACGAAAATAAAATAAAACAAAAATTCAAGAAAAAATCTATACATCACGGGGGGATTTATCATAACGTCTCACAGGTCGTGAGCATTTCGTGCACTGCTCGTGGCTCTGTAACTCTTAATGGTTTGGGAGGTATGACCTTATGAAGTTTGGCTTCTTTGCGTTACACGTACCATGCTCCCACAATTCCATGAGCGAGTCTGTTAAGTGCCACCTAATTTAATCTGCTACACATCAGTGTCTCCTTTATGTCTATTTGTGCATTTAGCCATTGACACTAGTTTTTATGCGGATGGTCTTTGTAGCCAATTATATACATAAAAAACATGTCCCTAGTTTCATATAGGCATCAAGATATGTAAGCCATAGTCTATATTGCCGAAGTGTTTGAAACTTGGTGCAATTCTTGCATACAGATGCAGCAATAAAGAAGATGCTTGCCACCCTGGATGACCCTTTCACTCGTTTTTTGGAGCCTGACAAGTTCAAAAGTTTGAGGGTATGAATATAGCTTACTTTATTTCTTATCTAATGACTTCTCTTTTTAAATATGCAAATATATTCTATAAAGGCAGTCAGGAACACAAGGTGCTCTCACTGGAGTCGGGTTGTCAATCGGCTACCCAACTGGAAATGATGGAGCTCTTTCTGGACTAATGGTTATTTCAGCTTCTCCAGGGGGCCCTGCCAGCAGGGCTGCCATTTCTCCAGGTGATTTAATTTTGGCAATTGATGATACTAGTACAGAAACAATGGACATTTATGATGCAGCAGAGCGCTTACAGTAAGTATTTCTACTTTAACATTTCTCTATATGTTTTTTGTTTTCTGTCATTTCAATAAAATGGCATACACCTCTACAATTATATTATATTTATATCCTTTATCCACATAAGTTATACATACTACTTACACACAAAGGTTTTTCTTTGTGCCAAGTGGTTGTGGTTTTGATGAATTCTCTTGTACTGTATAAAGTTGGAGGACGTGCGTGCACACATTTGCTAGATCATCATAAGAAAACTCTTTGGTTGGTTTCAGATAATGTGTTTGCTGTTTTTGGATTCCGTCTTCTATTTTTCTGGGATCAACGAGGGGAATAATATATAAAACTAGAAGATATTTTAGTTAGATGCTCCTCAATACTCTACTTGAATCTTAGAGGTAACTATAGACATCTAACCACTTGCAGGGGCCCTGAAGGAAGTGAAGTACAGATTAGAATACAAAGTGGGCCTGAGATAAAACGTCTATCCTTAACGTACGTTCCTTTCTTTCATTTAGTTACTTGCAAGCTTCATATGCGTATATAGTTTATGGTAATTATAAGATCAACGATTCACAATTATTAACATAGGTTTATTCTAGTAAGTCCCGGACACTATAACCAGCACATTTTGCTTTGTAGTTTGTACACAAGTTAAAAGTGTTATTTGGACATATGGTGTAACCATGTGTTTGTTGCTATAATTTTGTTTAGCATCTATAGCTCTAAATGTTATTTTGAGATTTAGGGAGTGTTTGAATATGTATGACCTATGAAACTGATTATTGCCGCTTGAAGTTGGCAATAGTCAGTTTTGAGTGTTTGGATTAGCAAATTTGCTTTCACTTATTTATTAGTTTCAAACTGCTGCTACAAAACTGATTGTATAAGAATATATAATACCAGTGCTTATTTAGTGCTCACCCTCTTTCTAAACCTAATCTGGTAGACTTTTACTCAAATTCATAAAATGTGTCTCATTGTTTTATTCTTCAGATAGTTCTTTTTCTGGTGATTTTATCTTTTAATTGCTTATAAAGTTCGGAATTGGTCAAACGATCAATATTTTCTTATTACTATAATTTCAGCAATGTAATCAAATCCAAACACCATCTTGTACAACCTCTTTTATTACATATTTACATTTAAAGATCTGATTCTAACATAATCATGTGCTATGCAGACGGGAAAACATTTCATTAAATCCAGTGAAGTCAAGAGTCTGCGAGACACCTGGTCTGGGGAAGGGTGGCTCCAAGATTGGATACATAAAATTAACATCATTCAACCAAAATGCTTCCGGTATTGTGACCAAAATGCTTTTGCTTTTAGGGGAAGATGCAATTTGAAAAACAAGATGAAGCATGTTTTTTCAATTCCACGACCCCTTAGTTGTATTTGAATCGTGCCTTAAAGAAAGAATCCTTTCATCTGATTCTTTCCTCTGTTGGCCCATTTACAAACGAAATCAAAACGTTCAAATTTAGGTTTTAATAAGCATTATTGTATGGTATCTTTTGCACCATCACTGATATAAATATAACAGTCTATTAAAAGGTAGAATGCTTCTAACTAAGCCGCCTTTCCAGCTGCTGTGAAGGAAGCAATTCAGACTTTGAGGAGAGACAATGTTGACGCGTTTGTCTTGGACCTTCGAAATAATAGGTGATTTTTTTTAGCTATCAATAGTTTTGAGCTTCCTTTTTGGACATTCCTTATGCAATAATTTTTAAGAGATGATTAAAATCTGATGCAGTGGTGGTCTATTTCCTGAAGGAATTGAGATTGCCAAGATCTGGTAAGTCTACAGTAACATTTTATTTGTACAAGTATAATCCATTATTAAAAAATTTGGTTGATTTTAAAAGCGGAACTTGATTGTATGCTTTTTCTATTTAAATTTTTTTTCATACAAAGTGCAAAGTTCTCACGGTAAAGCTGATGTGAACTAGGTTGGACAAAGGTGTGATAGTGTACATCTGTGATAGTCGTGGAGTTCGAGACATATATGACACTGATGGCACCAATGCAATAGCACCTTCAGAACCTCTAGCCGTACTGGTAATGCCAATAATACCAATCTTTATGTCAACTTCGTCGTAGATCCTTCAAAGCTGAAGTATTATGTATGTATAAATGTTTCTAAAGCCACATACAGTGATTGAATTTTATGGAGATAAAGCATAACATGAATGTAAATAAATGGGTTGAAATTCCCAGCTGTTGAGATTATCCGTATGCTAAAAAGAATTTTTTTGGTTGTTTTAGGTGAACAAAGGAACTGCAAGTGCAAGCGAGATCTTAGCTGGTGCTTTAAAGGATAACAAGCGTGCAGTGCTTCTTGGAGAACCGACTTTTGGCAAAGGGTAATCATTTTAGCATAATGCTTTTTCTTAAATAGCTTCAACTTCTGAATAAAATACTGAAAACTTTCTCCTCGTTCACAGAAAAATTCAATCGGTTTTTGAATTGTCTGATGGCTCTGGGTTGGCTGTAACTGTTGCTCGTTATGAAACCCCTGATCACATCGACATCAATAAGGTTGGCATAATTCCTGATCATCCGTTGCCAGCATCGTTTCCTAAGGATGATGATGGTTTTTGTGGCTGCATTGGGGACCCTGCATCTGGCTGTTTTCTAAACAGAGATGGCTTGTTTATTAGATGATACAGTTATGTTATATAAACTTGATTTATCATTCATTCAACTGTTGGTTGTTTGTTTAGTAGACCATGACCAGCATCTCTAATTGTTTATAGCTTTTCAATGAAGAAAGTTGTGTGGAACTCTTGAGGATTACTATTTGGGATAGCTAGACACATGGGTTAGTTAACTTGTCAATATAAGTTAACTTTGGGCAAGTTTGGCAAAAAAAAAAAAGATGGTAAGTGGAGATTTTGGATTGGATCATTTTCTTATATCTTTTCTTGTTAAATCAAGATTTGTAAAAAAAAAAAATTATCTATGGTCTGGGGTTAAATCAGGATTTGTAAAAAAAGTTACCAATGGGGTTAAATCAAAGTATATAAGCATTAAAATACTATGGGTTTAGATCATTGAACGCTCCACACTATGATGTGTGTGAGGGATCAAATACATTCCAATCGATTAAGAACATACATGATATTGTTTCAAGAAAATTAACCAAAATAGCTAAACCAACTACATGAACAATAATAATAAAATGGAACTTACTCCTCATCCAAAGTTGACAACAAATTTAGGTTGTACATAAATCGTTTAAATCCTAAAAACATGACCTAAAATGGCCTGAAAAAATAACCCCAATGAAAAAACCATATGTCTAGCATAAGTCTATTTTCTTACAAGCCATGAAGCCAATCTGATTGAAGACAACAAACCCTTCAATCTCAAGATTGACGTTAATGTGAGACCCCCCAATTAATGATTTGTAGATAGCATGTATAGAGATAAAGAGAGAGAGAGAGAGAGAGAGAGAGAGAGAGAGGGAGAGTCAAACATGCTAGTTATTTTAGTGTAATGTAAGTATTTTAGTTAAACCTGGAAATGAGTAAGAATGGTGTAAAGTGCATGCTCGTTCAAATCTTAGTAGCCCTAGACCCCAAAACAACTAGGTCGAGTGTGCCGTGCCCCTTGTAGGGCTCAGGGGCAGCTAAGTGTATGAGAATTACCCACATAAGATACATCCGAAGCTAGATAGCATAGCTAACTAAGTGATGAACTAATCAGCTAAGCGCTAAGATGATCAAATGAGCATTCAATTGACCGTATATGTTCGTTTAGTTGAGCATTTGCTTGACTGATTGGTTCTTCAGCTAAACATTGTATTCTGACTCGTTCATACTGTAATAACTAACAACTAACTATTGTATAACTGATTTTGATGGTTATTGATGTCAAAATAACTATTCTTTCAAAGACCTTTTTTGTCTTATTTTTGCTTATCTTATCTTGATAAGCAAAAAAACACATCTTTTTTTTCGCAGACTTAAAACCTTCTACATCACATCTTCTCAACATGGGCAAAAAACCACATATTTTTTTTTCGCAAATTTAAACCTTCTAAACCACATTTTCTGACATGGAATAAGACATTTATGTCTTCAAAAACAAATATCACCTAAATTAGTAACAGAAGATTCAAAAAACAAAGACGATTGGGAGAGAAGTCGTTGTAAAATGATGGAAACAATCGTGCCATTATAAAGCTTTAAGCCATTGATAATCGATAGGAACGAACCGAAGAAGTGTGGTTTTCGGTTTTAGAATAGAGCGGCTCGAGAGGTGGAGTATATATACATTGCGATGCAACAAATGTCGCTTTGATACGTCTTTCGGTACTATTTGCATTTACAAACTTTTAACAAACATGTTTTTTTTACCTTATAGATAGTTTTGTCCTTTAATATCCAAAAAGGAATTTGTTCATGGTGGCAAGAGAGTTATTGTTAATCTCCAACATCTCAGAATTCAAACACTGTTGCATGTAACTTCTTTTTTATGATTTTGTGATTGCTTATAAATTTTAATATAGGAGAATGTCTCTTTCTATAAGGTTTTAATCTTCTTCATGTAAATTCAATGGATTGTTTATTGGTTTGGGTTCTAGTGACGGACTGCCGAGAGTGATTATTTAAAAGTTGTTTTATTTTGCTGGTCTGTCCTCTGGTTTGAAGACATTTGGGTCATGGTGACACATGATTTTGATTTTTGTGGATTTGGATTATGGGGGTGCTTATTTTAGCTTATCTAGGGTTTTATTATTCATAGGCCCTATTTATTATTTTATTTCAAGTTATAATATACCCGCAAGTTAAAAAATAAGTTGAAAAACAAACTTTTAAAAAATAAACCCATAATAAGCTAAGACACCCCTATGATGTTCTTTCAAGATCTTCGCATGTTGACCTAAGGCTCATGTGTACAGATTGGAAGTCGGAAAATGTTTAGTATTTGGTGTTGTATGCTATAGTCTCAAGGGCAGATTATGAAAAATGTTAGGATTGCTTGATGTTGTTATGATAATATGTAAGAGAAATTTGTCTTTATTAGGTCCGGTAGCTGTTAGTATGTCATATTGATGTTTCACATGGATTCTGTTGTTCTGGTACTTCGATTCCTTGACTTGTTTTATATGCAACGATGATTTGTTTTAACGGGATTGATATTAAGTCTTCTTACTACTCTCCCGTTGAAAATTGGCTTCATATCGAGAAAGACGGCTAGCTAGTCTTCTCATGCAACACTTCCATATCTTTTTTTCACCGATTAGTGTTTCATGTATAAGATATCCTATTTGCTATACACTAGACTACTCCTAGTTAAGAGCTGTTCTTTTCCAACATTTGATATACTATATATAAACTAAAACAAATTAAATAAGTTTTTATAAAAGACAATTGACAAGTACAACTTACACCAAAATAAAATAAAATTTGCCTTAGTTATAATTACATACAAAGATTTTCTTTTTCAAAAAAATAAATAAAACCAACTTTTATTTTTCTTCCTTTATATGCAAGTGCTTGTATACATGGATATTAAGACAAAATTTATTGAAATAAGAAATTAAAAAGTTGTTTGTATAAAATTATTAAGTTTGTAAAAGTTTCTTATATTCTTTTGGGTCAATAATGGTTTAATCATCAATGTTTTACTTCAGTTTCGGTTTAATCATGAAAGTTTTTTTTCAAACAGTTTTAACATAAAGTTTGAATTTATAATTATTTAATCCTCAAAGTTACACCTTCCTTTTGGTTTAAACATTAAAGTTTTTTTCCAAACGATTTAATCGTTAAATTTTTGTTAAAAAATGATTCAAACCTCTAAGTTTTGTTAACTTTTTAATAAAAAGTAAAATGCATAATAAGTAGAGAGGGTAAAATAAAAAACCATACAAAATATAAGTGATTAATCAGTTTTTTTAACAAAACTTCAAGGTTTAAATCATTTGAAAAAAAGTTTGAGGTTTAAATCATAACAAATTCAAACTTTGTGCAAATTTCGTTTAGAAAAAAACTTTTATGATTAAACCGAAATTGAACAAAAACTTTGATGGTTAAACCATTATTGACCCTATTATTTTTTAATAAAGAGTTGGTTATATATATAATAATAATAAATAAAATTTTTATTATATTTTCACATATTTTGTCCTTAAAACAATATTTATAAATATTTATAAATATTTAAATAACTTTTTTAATCAAAACCATATATACAATATTTATCATATACAACCATTATGATTTTTGTGCCTTTAATCTCAAAATCCTACTATCTTTTATTCTCGTATATTCAAAGGTATAATAATGATTTAAATCGCTATTTATTGAGTGAAAAAAATTATTATTATAAGAAATACTTAAGTTATATTTTGATTTGTATTTTTTTATAAAAAAACTATATATTTATGTTAATAAAAATCATAAATTATATATAAATGTAGTATATTTCTATGAGTAAAAAAGTTTCACAAGATATCTATTTACCCATATAAAATAAAATAATTTTAAGCAGTTATAAATATAATAAATAAATATGAATAATAAAAAACCAAATAAATATAAATATGAATACATCCGTCGTTATGAAAAGAAAATTTGAACTGCACCTTGCTCGCTATTTGTGATATCCGAAGACGATACGAGAACGCTCGGGAGAGTGAGAGAAAATGAAACCAATGCCGGTGGAGCTGTTCGGCGGAGAGATGGAAGAGCAAGCGTCCACAGTGGCCATGGACGTCGATGACGTCGAAGCGTTCGAAATTTTTGGAGAAGGTCCCCTCGCCGCCATGGATCACCACCGCCTCACTGATTCCGATTTCTTCAACTCATTCGAAGACGATTTCGATGACGCCGACATCAACTGATACTAATCTCTCCATCATGGTGATTTTCTTTCTGTCTAATTCCTCTTTTTTTCTTCTCTAAACGTTGTTTTACTTGTGTATCTTGTAGTACGCGTTAACTTCTTAATTGGATTGGTTTTTAAAAGTTTTCGCCTAATTCAAATCGAAACTTTCGTTATCGACGAAGCGTTGTGCGTTTATGGATTCTCCTTGAAATAAGAACCTCTATGGATTTAGATTTTGTGTGTATTTGCGGATCGGGTATGTGTATTATTCAAATTCTTGTACTGATTTAGGGTTTTTGGCTATATGTGGCCAAACAGGTAGAAATTCATCAAAGTTATGAAGGTTCTATGATGAATTTTGATTTCTGTCCTTGGTATCATAGTATCATAGCATTAGGTTGGGTTGATTAGTATGATATAGAAAAGTGTGTGTTATGTCTTGTTTTACTGTAAGTGAAATCGATTGTGTCTATATTTGATTTTAGAAAATTAGGAACTTCATACAAATTGATTGGTTTGATCAGTGTCTTTGAAGAAAATCATGTTCTGGCTTTTGCTTTCTATCATTTGGGCATGATTTGTGTTTTGTTTAGTTTGAAAATTCTGGAGTCAAGGCTTGTTTCTAGGGTATTTGTCTGATTTCCTTGACTCATGTTTGGCATTTCATTCTGCAAAAGCAGCTCAGGCACTGTTTTTAGTTTTGATATCATATTTGTGTTATAGAAGTTAGCTTGAGGGAGAATTGGTTCCATTGACATGCTAGATGAAGATTAAAGGTTAGTCTTGTATTTTTATAAAATAAGCTCTCAATCAGGGAAATGGACCTTGTTAGTTTATGCCTTGCAAATTGAAAAGATTAGTCATGTTTTGAATTTTGAGTTTCTCAAGTTGTTCGAATCTGGTTGTTCAACTTTGACAAATGTATATGTTTTTTGAACCATCATCTTAAGAGATTTATGCTTTTAAGTGATCAATGAAATTCATTAATGCAAATCATTTTATCCTTAATTTCGTTGATTGTAGACTACACATGCTGACCGAACTTGAAATCAGCTCGAGACTTGAAGGTTGAAATCGGAACTCGGAAGGCACCTTCAAGCAGGGCATAGTTACGCCATGGTCTGAGTTATAGGTGTTTTAAGTAAACTTAGTTTTTGGATAAAATATAGGGAAAATGATGTGTACTGTTGCAACACCTAACTTAGATGTTGCCACATTCGCATACCCTTTTAATGAAAGGTAATATTTCAGTATTTGCTCGTTAAAGGGGTATGTGAGTGTGGCAACATATAACTTAGATGCTGCTAGCAACATAGATCCTTTGCACTAAAATTAATGAGGATAAAGTACAATCGATTCATGGTTTTTGGTTTTTAATAGTTGTACCTAAGTGTATTTACAAAAGTAAGTCAAAGATCACTTGGGTTTATGTTAGCTTATGGATTATGGTAGCATATGTTAGATTATGGATTATGGCAGTGTAGGTGTATGCAAATGAATTGATATATAGGCAAAAGTTCAAATGAGAACTATTTTTCGTACGAGAACCATAAAAACCAATCTTAGCCGTCCAATTCCCCCTCCTTGAATTCCATTATCCAAAATGAATGGCTAAGATTGGTTCTCGCATTTCTCGTACGAAAAACAGTTCTCGTTTGAACCGTCCGCTTGATATATGTATGTATGTATATATATATATATATACACACACAAACATCGAATTAGGGTAACGTCAATTGTTATTTCTTAATCGTTACAATTTTACTATATGCCAAGTACAATTGATATAGAAAAACGTTATAGTCTTAAACCAATCTTATTGGATCTTTGTTCAATATGTAGACAGTTGTGTCTTTCATTATGCCTTAGAGACTTGGACACTGTCAATATGGGATCCATATTTTTTGGTTGTTTTTTGCTTTGTCTTCGTTCTTAATATGTGACAACTTTTACACTTCAGTTCTTTGACTTAAACTTGTTTTGATATGCTTTACCATTTTTTCCGGTTTCCCCACTACACATTAGTAAACTCACCAAGTCACCATCACAATTTACTCTCTTACTTGCATGGTTATATTTGTCGACACTAATTATAAAGTCTTTTTATATGTTATGCACATAAAAATACATCAATTCCGTCTTAGACTCTTAGTTGGGTATCAGGTCGTATGATGTAAATAGTAGTACATCTACCCTTGAGTAAAGAGATTTCTTCCGGATGTACATACAAATTGTCACATTTTAAACTTTAGAACCCGACTAGAACGAATTTTATACAACAATTAAAGTTTATTAATTTTGTTAAGGGTTACTTTAGCACTATGTGGTGATAGAAGTAAACTTTTGGGGCACTTATGTGATGTTTTAAACTTAGGGATAAAAGGGTTTCCTTGATATAATAATTAAAAGAATTATAGGGGGTTGAATGGATTAAATCATAGACTAGAAGGATCATTATTTCATTATAGTAGTTTGTCGGGTTGGTTTTGGGAGATACGATTCATTTGGACATCGTCATTTTCTCATCCTCTCCTGCATATGTGTGTGTATTGGTGCGTGTTCTAAAAAACTCAACATTCGAGCCTAGAATCATAGAGTTGGAACTAAAGACATTAGAGTTATGATTTCTAAAGTTTTTGTCTTTAAACAATACCAAAATCAGAATCGAATCTGATGATTAATTGGTTTGTGGAGGTCACGGTTTGATAGGAACCGAGGGTATACATTGAGAAGTTAATCATGATTTCAACTATAATTGATGAGTAGGGAATCATTAAGTATTGTTTCATCACTTTCTAATGCATAAACTAGGGTAAATGATACTGATTTTTGGATTGAGTTAAAATTGATGGTGAGCTACGGTCAGACGAGATTCGATGTACTATTGTTTCACAAAAAATTAGTGTTTGAATTCATTCCATTAGGTACTAATCATGAGTTATTACTGTAATGGGATCAGCCAAGGTTGGATGAATGATTATTTTGATTTATTGGCTGTTGGGGGTATCGATCATGTAGAAGGCCGAGAAATCCAAACCATTAGGTTACATTTGATTTTGATGCAATTAAGCTTAAGGAAGTGTTATTAATGATGTTTCTAATGGTTATGGTGGATTATAACATGCCACGGTTAATATGCAACTGATTTTCGGTTGTCTATGCTTGCACCCCGTCAGTGGGACGGGTGTAGATCCTACTACTTGCATAGAGTTTGCCTAGTAGGTTTCGGTTATGACCTTCTAGGAAGTGGTAGCCATTATTCTAGATGTTTCAGTGACACATGGTGGTAGGTATGTGAGTACCTATGCACAAAGGTGATGTATGGTTTCGGTTATGGTCACTATGCATAATATTACATGGGCGTTGGGAGATATATAACGGTTACGGATATTGTTAGTGCCTTGGTTTGTAAGACGATGGAGTACACTTGGTGTGCTGCTTAGTCGCAGTAGCAGATGCGGACGGACCTTAGGGGTCGGTACGAGTGGGAGGTCGCACCCCATTCGGTACTTAGCCTGCTGGGCACACGTTTCGTGATCAAGGTCTTAGATTGGGCAAATAGGTTGATGCATTGGACTCTAATATTGGCGGAAAGATGTTGAGGTTTCTATTTGATTTTTGACTGTGTTTATGCATTGACATGTAGTTTGCTTACACTACTATGCATGTGGGTCATTTGGGAATATATTATGGTTGTTATATTCACTAATATTGGCGAACGTTTGTTTCTCAAACTGTTACCGACTCACTACACTAAGTGTAAATTGACACTTGTTTATTAAAATGTGTTTTATACTCGTGCAGGTTGATTAGAGTGATTTGCTTGGTGAGCTTGGATTGCATACGGGGTAGCCGTCCCTAGTACTTGATTAATTGATTATTTATTGATGTAATGACATTCAGTAGCGACAATGATGGTTTTAGTATGAATGTTTAGTAAACTTTGGTTAACAGTTTACTTATATGATTATTTAAAAATCTTCCGTTGTGTTGTTCCATGTTGAAGTAAGTAAATTTTTTACATTCGTAAAAATTCGAAAACCACGTTATTACACGTACTATATACCTTTTATCTAAATTATGATTGTATTATACCCATTCAAAGATCACTTGTAAAGGAACATTAAAAAAATTATACCTTAGCAACAGCTTTAACACTTTGATCTTTAATTAATTTTTTTTGAAGTAAATAAAGAAATAAGAGTATGATATAGATTTAAGAGTTAATTTTTTAACAATCTTCATATTACAAGATTAGTCTTTTTTTTAAAAAAAGTTGCAAACTTCATCCTTAAATTACCATTTTATTACAAGTTTGATCATTTCTAACAGTTTCCGTTTACTAGGTCCGTTAGTTTTTGTAAATAGACTATTTTACCCTTATCTTTAAATTTTTATTTATGTTCTTAATAACTATATTAAACTACCATTTTGTATGTTAGTTAACACCCCCAACCCTTTCTTTCTCTCTTCTCCTCTCCTCTTTACCCCTACCACCACATCCCTCCCCTTCACTGTAAAAGGCCGCCACCACTACCCACCAAGTGTTCAGCACCACCATCGCTTCCACCCTGCAACACCACGACAGCTGTCACCATCTCCAAACCGTCTCCTCGTCGTGTCACCAAGCGTTTGGCACCACCGTCGCCTCGCCGCCTCACCAAGCGTCCGTTCCACCGTCGTGTCGCCGCCTCACCAAGCGATCAGCACCACCATCACGTCGCCGCCTCACCATGCGGTCGGCACCACGGTTGTAACGTCCCAAATTTTTTTAAAAAAAACAATTGAATATAGAAATATAAATACATTCAACCAAAATCATACGAGGCCCCGCACCCGAGATTACCCGTCATCAAGTGTAATTAAGTAATATTACAAATATTGTTCTAGCGAATGTTTGAATAAAATTAAACAGCGGAAACGGTTTAAAGAAATGATGAGCCATCTTCACACTGCCGGAGCCTTCCCACGTTCAGGTCCTGAAAAGAATAATTTCAACAACAGTAAGCATAAAGCTTAGCGAGCACTCTAACTTACACACCACACTTGGCATGTACATGTCACATCATAACACAAATCCATGATCACATATCATAACACATACTACCGACGCAGTGCACTGACGACGATTTCACACTTTGGGTCACAGTTGACTATCCAAGCCGTACCAAGGATTTCACACTATGTCTGACTGTGTCCGAGTTGCGTTTTCACCACAATATAACGTAACCCTTCACTTGACATATATCACATCAGTTAAAACATCACATAAGATATAACATATACATTTCACACTAATATTATGTATAAGTTAGGGTAACTCACCTGATTGTAGCACAGATAAAAGCAACAGGTTTCACAAGCTGTAAGTTAACAATTCCAGTCGCAAGGACCTACAACACAGATTTCTCTACTGATTAGCTTTGGGTACACTACAGGCCCTAAGTCGGACCACACTAGGCCGGACCTATCACCGAAAGTCGCATGGACTTGCTAACATGCCCCATGCGAAAGTCGCATGGGCCTAAACAAAGTCGCTTGGCCTACACTCAGGCAAATCCGAAAGTCGCATGACCAATGAAATCCGACAGTCACATGGACCACTCCCTCATGAAATCCGACAGTCGCATGGCATGACTCATGGAGTCCGACACTTATGTAAATCCGATACTCTTTGCAAATCCGACACTTATACAATCCGACACTCTCATGAAATCCGGTACTCTTTGCAAATCCAACACTTACGTAAATCCGACTGTTACACAATCCGACTGTCGCATGGATATACGTATGCCATCTGACAGTCGCATAGTACAACTCACTCATGAAATCCGAATGTCGCATGAAAGAATACATATACAATCCGACAGTCGCATGAATGTAACTTAAGTCGCATGGAAGTAACCTTAGCATGCAAAAGTTGCATGAACACCCAATCACCCCATCCGAAAGTCGCATGGAATTAACCTGTGACATCCGACAGTCGCATGGACCATCTGGAAGTCGCATGGCTATTTACCAAGAGTCGCACGACTCGTCTTCCCTACCAGTTCTTTTTTTTGAAAAACCCAGAACCTTAAACTTCATTTTCAAAATCACAACCTTCTTAAAACTTAACCAAATCACTATATTTTTGTTTCAAAACATTTCTCCATTCATTTAAGCACTTCTTACAATATTTAAACACAACAAAGTATTCAAGTTCCTAGCTTAGATTCTTTACCATTGTTCTTCATAAACCCAAAACCCCATAAAACCCAGATCTTATCCAGCCTTATAATCGTCCAAACAAGGTAAAATTGGTATCTACAACATCATAGAGATATAGGAAACATTACCTGATGATTCATTTGCCAAAACCTTGAGTTTCCAAAAGATTATTGACTCCTTCTCCTTGCTTCTCTCGTGAGTTCGTGCACACACATAACACACACTGTTTCTTTCTCTCAATGTAACAGTAACAACATTCTTGGAGGCTGCACCCTAATCCTCCTTTTATACTTGTTTCCCACAAGGCCTCTTGGGCCTAACCATGGCACTAGTGTTAAGCCCATAAGGCTTAGTCTTACACACCACCATTTCATATCTCTTTAATTAATTGGCCCAATAATATGGTAGCCCAATTACTTGTTTATTTAATAATCTAAATAACCCACCAAATCCAATTAACAACTTAAATTCCATAAATAATTAGCAACTCCCCAAATATATAAAACTTGCATCATCCAATAAAATATTTATTTATTTATTTATTCAGAAACAGGATATTACAACAGTCGCGTCGTCGCCTCACCCAGCGTTTCACGCCACCATCGCTTCAATCCCTCTCTCGAACCACCACCTCACCTCCATAATCTCTCAACAGTACGGGTTGAGTGTGAAATCACATGTAACGAATCAAGATCCGATCGTTAAGTGTGTAATTTAGGGCTGCATGTGTGATTTAAGGTTTTTCACTTGTTCTTGGTTCTGTTTATCTCTGTTATTTAGGGCTTTTTGTGTAGTTAGTGATTTTTGACTTTATGGTGTTGATTTGGTGGTATATCTCTATAAATATTCATCTTCATGATCTTGATTTTTGACTTTCTGCGATTTAAGGGTTATATTTTCTCTTTCTCGATGGTGGGAGGAGGGTGGTGGTGGTGATGTGGCTAGTGGTGGTGTTTCTGGTGGCGATGGGCGGCGGAGGGTGGGGGCGAGAGAGAGAGAGAGAGAGAGTTGATAGAGTATTAATACGAGGGAGAGAGTATTTGTAATTGATATTTGTTTAAAAATATTAAAATATTATTTTAAATTAGCTAAATTTAAAAAATGATAAAAAGACCTAAATACCCCTAACTTAACAGACTTGATAAACGGAAACCGTCAGAAAGGACCAAGTTTGCAACAAAATGGTAGTTTAAGGATGAAGTTTGCAACTTTTTAGAAAAAAGGACTAAACTTGCAATATGAGGATAGTTAAAGGACCATTTATGAAATTAACTCTAGATTTAATAGAGTTGTGTTCAATAAAGTCCATTTAAAAAAACATAGTCCTAAAATTTTAATATTCAATCACGGGTGATTCAGTATACAGTCACAAGTGAATTAAGAAAACTTAAGAAAATGCCACTCCGCCTAAATTTTTAAAATTTAATTTAGACCATTGATGTCATTGATCCAAAAGCTAAAATTAGTCCTTTAGGACTAAGAATTAATTATGGACTATAATGAATATTCTTCAGATTTAATAAACCTAATAAATAACCTCAATTACAAAAACATAATTTAAGCAATCTTTTGTTATATGACAAATTGCATGAAAATACAATGAACTTTGTCTTATTTACCATTGTATACAATTAACTTTAAATTTTTAAAAATAATACAATTAACTTTCGTAATCCTTTCATTGTATGCAAACAACTTTTTTATGTGTCTGTTGGTTAGTTACCATTGTATACAATGAACTTTGTCATAACTTTAATAGTATATAACAAGTTGCATACAATGTGAGTATTATGAAAGTTGGTTGTATTATTTTTAAGAAAATAAAGTTGACTATATAAAATGATAACTAAGACAAAATTTATTATGTTTTAATGTAATTTTCCCTTTGTTATAATGCTTCTTTTCTTTTTATTGTTTTATACTTTTGTGTTTCGTTAAATAATGGGTAGCTGAAAGCTAATAACTATAAATTAAAAGGTGAAGCTAGCATACATACATATTTTTAATAAAGTGATTGTAAGTTATAGGTGGAGCACGTAAAATTAATTAAAGAGTTAATTACAAAAATGGTCCCTGTGATTGTCACTGATTTTCACTTTTAGTCATTTAACTTTAAAAATTACGAAAATAGTCACTGTGGTTGTCATTTTGTTTCACTTTCGGTCCTTTAGGCTAACTGCTGTTATGTTTGACCGTTAGTCAAGGGGTAATTAGGTCATTTTCCATTTTATCCTTATAACCAAACAAGTTTTACTTGTTATCACTATTTCCAAACATGCCCTTGTTACCAAACACTATATTTTTTAATTACTATTTATTCACATACTTCTCTCTCTAGTCACCATCTCTCATCAGTCATCTCTCCTACTCTCTCTAACTAGTAACTCACCCACCATCCACCACCGGTCACCACCATTTTGCCACCGGTTCCGGTCTCCGGCAAGCACGACACCACCACCTACCGTAAACAGGCAACCATAATCACTTAAACACTAACCACCATTCGCCAGCGGTGACGGTACCGGATCTGTCAGTGGTCCGGTCTCCATAGCCGACGCCACCAGTCCCGTCGCAGATCTGATGAAACAACCATCATCACCGTTGCTTACATCCACAAATCTGATGAAACCATCATCATCACCGTCGCCCACCTCCGATGAAACCACCATCACCACCGTCGCTCAACTTTGATGAACCCACCATCACCACCGTCGCTCACCTACGATGAAACCACCATCAACACCGTCGCTCACCTCCGATGAAGCCACCATCAACACCGTCGCTCACCTCCGAAAAAACCACCATCATCACTGTCGCTCACCTCCGATGAAACCACCATCATCACCGTCTCTCACCTTTGATGAAACCACCATCATCGCCATCTCTCACCTTCGATGAACCCACCATATGATGAAAACAATTGTATCGCTTACCAAGAAACCCACTTTCATCGAGAACAACATATCTGTTTCTAATTCTTTTTTAGTTTGAATAATTTCATATATATGGATAATTTAATAGCCTTGATTAAAAATGTGTTCTACAATTGTTTTGTTTTATGCCATTCACCTTGATGGGTTTCTATCTTGTTCTTGACTAAGGTTTCATCTTGTTCTTGATTAGGGTTTCTATTTGTGTTTCCCGTCATGAAGATAGACTAATTGTTTAAAATCTTGATTTGGTGTAAAGAATAATTATAATACTAATTGTGTATTTTATTTTTACTAAATAATATATTTAATATAATTAAAAAGTTTAATTAGAAAGAAGGATAAGAAAGAAACAAGAACTTGTTTGGTTGCATGAATAAGATGGAAAATGACCTAATTACCCCTTGACTAACGGTCAAACATAACAGCAGTTAGTCTAAAGGACCGAAAGTGAAACAAAGTGACAACCACAGTGACTATTTTCGTAATTTTTAAAGTTAAAGGACTAAAAGTGAAAATCAGTGACAACCACATGGACCATTTTTGTAATTAACTCTTAATTAAATAAAAAAGATAAATAAGAAAAACAATTTATTAAGGTTTTTTAATACACGTTTAAAGTTAAAAGCTTCAAAAATCCTTTAAAATTCACTACAAGTAGTTTTATTTTAGATCTTTTTCAATAAAAAAAATATTTAAATGAGACTAAAAGCTTCTATTTAAAAGAGTTAATTTCATAAATGGTTCTTTAACTAATTAAATATTGCAAGTTTAGTCATTTTTTATAAAAAAGTTATAAGTATTGTTCTTTAATTATAATTTTTTTTGCAAATTTAGTCCTTTTTAAGAGATTCTGTTTGTTAAATCTATTAAGTCATGGGTATTTAGGTCTTTTTAGTCTATTAAGTCATGAATATTTAGATCTTTTTACCATTTTAATTAATTTTAAATATTATTTAACTTAAAATTTTTTTCACACACACACACTCTCTCTCTTCATCTCCTTTCTCTATCAACACACACCCTCTCTCTCTCTCTCTCTCTCTCTCTCTCTCTCTGTGACAAAAATCATCACCCCCAACTCTCCCATTTTCTACTTTTCTTTGGCCGCTACCACCACCCTCATCCTCCTTGACCATCAACCACCCCTGCCCTTCTCCCCCGTATATCACCAACCACCACCGCCGTATACAACCAGAAGTTAGAGACGAGAAAACCACCAAAAAAACCGTATAAAACCACCAAAAACCACCAATTAATATCGTATACAACCACCAACCGTAATAGATCTAAACACACACACACACACACATTCTCTCTCTCTCTGTGTGACAGATATAAGCGTGCACACACACGCACACACTCTGTTGCAGATCTAAAAACACACACTCACACGTGACAGATCTAAACACACATACACGCTATGTCTAACAGAACCAACTGTTGATGCCACCTGAAATCGCCTAAAAGAACCAACCGCCGTTTGAAATCGTCAAAACACACACACTCTGTCTCTGACGAGGTGGAGATCATAGGTGGCCTCCCGCGTGGGGAGTGAGGTAGTGGTAGGTTAGAGAGAGGAAATGAGAGAAAGAATAAGGGGAGGGGCTAATGAAAGAAAAAGGGGAGTGGTTTGTGATTTTAAATTTTATTATGTTAATACTAATAATAATGATTTTATTATTAAGGAGTAAATAAAAAAATAGAGGATAGGGGTATAATGTTCTTTTTATAAAAATTAACAGAACTAGGTAATAGAAAACGTTAAAAAGAACTATCACTACAAAAAAGTGGTAATTAAAGAACAATACTTACAACTTTTTTAAAAAAGAACTAAACTTACAATATGAGTTTAGTTAAAAAGATCGTTTATGAAATTAACTCTATTTAAAAAAATATCTTAAAAGTTTAATATATAGAGAGAGAAATGCAAATCATTTTCTATTAAATAAAGATAAAATAATATATTAAAACACCTATATTAAATATTTTTATATTCATAAAAATTTAATTAAATAACTAAAATACCTCATGTCTAAAATATTTGTTAATATAAAAGTAGGTACTACTAGAAAAACCTATTCCCCTTAATTTATGCATCGCATTTTATTCACGTGGAGGGGGAAAGTATATAAGAGCAAAAAAATCGAACAAAAGGAAATTTGTTTCCGTTGTCATTGCTTCTCTCGTCTTTCGACCCAAGGACGAAAGAAAACCCACAAAGGTCGAGCAGGGGAAAAGAAAAAAAAAAACAAATCGGAACAATCTCATGAAATTAGGGTTTTTAATCGGAAACGTTGCCGGAGGTGTTTTTTTAAATGTAATTTTGGGTTCCTCACCCCTATTGGCCTCTGCAACGTTTCCTCATTGATTTTACAATTTCATAATCATCATTTTCGATGTCCCAATCTCTATGTTAAAAAGATTTGATTAAGGTTCATCAGATTTATTGGAGCTTGAATATCATTTGATCTTTCTACATTGTATTTTGGAGATCGGAGGTGTTTTTCCCAAATGGTTAGTTCTTTCTAATTTGATATCATGAGCTCCGAATTTAGTTACAATTTCTGTCCACATTAGCGTTAAGACGTTTTTCTGAATATTAGTGTTACGTTGTTTTTAAGTGAGTTGCTATTCGATCACCATTGATGACTATTTAGCGTGCATTAATTTGCTAAATTGTTGCTTGTACGCGTTTTGTGTACGTATTTTGACAACGAGCTACTGTATTCTGTTTTTGGGTTTATCAGTAAAATGTTGATGAATGCTGTGCCGGAACTTTTGTTTTAGTAGTTTCACTTGATGATCATCATCGATTCATTTTAATTATTTCATATCCTGGTTGATCTCTTTGCTTATATTTCTACAAGTTGTATGGATGATCAATAAACATTTCTCATGCAGTCATCTTCAGCTAATATAATAGTCGGGTCTCAAGTCTGGGTGGAAGATCATGAGGTTGCTTGGATAGATGGTGATGTTTTGGAAATAAATGACAAAGATATAAGGGTAAAATGCTCATCAGGGAAAGAAGTAAGTTTTTCCTTTATCGAGTTTACATTCTGATAATTAAGAAAGGATACCATTTGGTTTGAATTAAAACATTTTCAATTACAAAGTTTAACCAAAATACTTTAAAACCTTTTCATGTTTTTTGCTGATGCATTTGTAATTACAGGTAGTTACCAATTTGTCCCTTGTGTATCCAAAAGATCCCGAGTTCCCCAAATGTGGAGTGGATGATATGACAAAGTTGGCTTATCTGCATGAGCCTGGCGTTCTACAAAATTTAAAAAGTCGATTTGACATGAATGAGATCTATGTGAGTACATATATCATTTAGCTTACAATGTATATTTTATTTCATAACTAGAATTAACTTCTGGCCACCTACTGGTTTTCAGTCATACACAGGAAGTATTTTGATTGCCGTTAACCCTTTCAAACGAATACCAAATTTGTATGACAAAAATGTGATGGAAAAATACAAAGGGGTAGCTCTTGGGGAACTGAGTCCACATCCTTATGCTATTGCGGATATGGCATACAGGCATTCTTTACTTTTTTTTTCTTGCTGCTTTTGTTCATATAGGTGGCAAAATGGGTTGGTCAGGCAGGTTGGGTAACAGGTCAAATGGGCAGAGTCGGTCGAGTTTTTCCCAGTTTGCTATAATCAATCAATGTACTAAATAAGATAACATCATATACTTGCAACAATCATCTATGTTTTTAAAATTAATGTGATTTAGTAGGTTGCTTTAAAAACTATGGGAGACTTTTGTTCATTCAAACTGTTTTCTTTTAGCTACTTCTGTTTGGTTTCACCTATATTACCTGTTAGATATAAACTATAACATGGATTGACCTGTTCATATATCGATATATCATTAGTATATGGGAAAAAGTTGCCACCTCAAATATAAATTATTATTATATGCATGAGAAATAAGGACTTCTTTGAATGCAGGCAGATGGTTAATGAGGGAATAAGCCAGTCAATTCTGGTGAGTGGAGAAAGTGGAGCTGGTAAGACTGAAAGCACGAAAAATCTTATGCAGTATCTTGCTTATATGGGAGGTCGCCCTGGAGCAGATAAACGCAGTGTTGAGCAGCAAGTATTAGAAGTATGTTATATCTATTTAAAACCTGCACAAATGTTATGTATGCCTGACTGTCACTTGGAGCTGGTAATTTTGACCCATTTAGTTATCACTTAGCTGATTCGCATTATGTTTTATCTTTAAAGGTAAAATAAAAAAGAACTAGCTTTTAAGAAATTGGTTCTAACAGGTAGACATTCTGGCATTCTGCTAAAGTGTACTTGTAGTGCATAAAATCTCCTATCTCATTTTATGACTACTGAAATAGCAGAACTTTAGTGATTATCTATGACACTCTAATTATTCGTAAGGGAGAAAATGTGCTTCATATCGGTGTGTTCAAATATTACCTTTTTTTGAAATCGTTTTGACCCATGACCAACCCGCATGACCCTGCAAATTCGTCACCTCTACTGGCATTAATCAATTGTGGGGTTACAGTTACTATTATTTCTGAGAGGACATGTAATCTCACTTAAATAGGAAACCTGTTTGATTATCTTACCTTACATGTTTCTTTCTTTTGGCAGTCTAATCCGGTTTTAGAAGCATTTGGTAATGCTAAGACTGTCAGGAACAACAATTCAAGGTTCATGAAAGCTTTTTGATGGACAGAGTTTCATTTATTGAGTGTTTCTTTTGTTAATTAACATCATATTATTTAACAATTTTGTAATCCTGCAGTCGTTTTGGTAAGTTTGTTGAGATCCAATTCAACGAACAGGGAAGGATATCTGGAGCTGCCATAAGAACTTATTTGCTGGAAAGATCACGTGTTTGTCAAGTTTCTGACCCTGAGAGAAGTTATCATTGTTTTTACATGCTGTGTGCTGCACCACCTGAGGTAATCAAATAGCAATGATAGTATTTCCATGATTAAAATAGATAACAATATTATATCCGTGATTAGATAACTCTACAAGTAGCGATTGTAGATATACTTTAGTATTATTAGTTTGAATTTCCTACGATAACAAAGTTTATTTTTCAAGTGGTTTGAAAAAAAAGATTGTTTAAAATTGTCAAATGAAGTAGTATCTTATAGTGAAGTAATGAAAGCTTTGTGTTATGTTATTTGATGATTTTCTTTACCTTTGCTCCCAATCATAATGGCTATTAGAACCAATTTGTCATAAGTCCTAACATGATAAAAAAAAGTTGATCATAAGAATTGGACACACTTTTTACTTTCTGGACCAAGATTTATGAATCAAAATTAGTATAAAAGCACAAAACAAAAAACAATCAAAGATGGATGGTTTAAGGAAGTAGAAGAAATAAACATCAAGTGGATATATGTCTCAACAATATTTGGGATTTGATGTTGGAGCTGTCTTGAGGAAATCTGATATTTGTGTGTGTACTTTGTGAAATTTATATACCTGATATTTTAGAAGTAGAGAACTTGGCAATGAGTAGATATAGTAATTTAGATGAATGAATATCATTAGCCTACACGAGCTTGGTACTCCTTCTAAGTTTTAGTTAATCACATTATGATATCTATATTTTCTGATGTTTGGTAATATGCTAATATGACAATTATCTTTCAACTGCAGTGTGGTTTCTTGATGTTTGGTGCATTTTTCAGGTGTCTGAAAAGTATAAATTGGGGAACCCAAGAACATTTCATTACCTCAATCAATCGAACTGTTATCAACTCACAGGTGTTGATGAGTCTATCGAGTACCTTTCAACAAAACAAGCCATGGGTGTTGTTGGGATCAGTACTGATGAGCAGGTATTTGTTAAAATATGTGATAGTTTATTAATAAAATGTAACACAAAATGTTTGCTTTCCCCCCTACAGGAAGCTATTTTCCGTGTTGTGGCTGCAATTCTCCACTTAGGAAATATTGAGTTTAACAGAGGGAGTGAACCTGATTCCTCTCAACCTAAAGATGATAAATCTCGATTTCATCTGAAAACTGCAGCTGAGCTTTTCATGTAGTTAGTCTTTATTGTTTTCTGTTTATTTTTTTTATATTTCTTGTAAAATAGGCATGCTCTGTTTAGGTGTGATGAGACAGCTCTCCAAGAATCTTTCTGCAAGCGTGTGATGGTAACTCGTGGCGAGAGCATTAAAAAGTCTCTTGATCCAAATTCTGCAGCTATCAGTAGAGATGCTCTGGCCAAAATTGTTTATTCAAGATTGTTTGATTGGTAAGTTTGATGTAAATGTAAGATTGTTACATTATATAAGAAAGTAGCAATTTTGAACAATTTACTCATGAATGGGTCGATTTGTGTTGTGTTTTACCTCAAACGGGCGAAATAAATTCTTTAGCTAAAAGTGGAATAGGTCAAGTGGGTTGAACAGGTCGAACAGGTTGAATTGCTAATTCAAAGATTCAAACTGTTATTGTAATAATATTGTTTTTGTAAATTATAAGTAACAGAGACCTGTTTGAACCCCTTTCATGGGGGTCCTTTTTCTACAATATGACCTTCACATCTTGCCACATCTGCCATGTGTTCTTATTATTCTTTTGGGTTATAGCTTAAGGTCTTTCTTGCATCACCCAGGATTGTGAGCAAGATTAATAATACTATTGGTCAAGATGCACAGTCGAAATTCTTGATCGGGGTTCTGGATATTTATGGATTTGAGAGTTTCAAGACAAACAGGTGCTTAACTGGTACGCTTTTGGTTCATCATTTAAGATAGGTTAATTATTCCACTAATAAATAACTCCAAGTTTGATTTGTAACCATTAATCGCATTCCTAAAGTTAAATATGGAGAAATTTATTAGTGTGAACTATCTTGATTACTCATGAGCATGAGAAACATTTTAGCTAATATGTTATCTGCTTGATAGATATATAAGTTGCTGAGTTTTTTATTAGTCTAATATAAAAGTTAATTGGCTGTATGCAGTTTTGAGCAATTTTGCATCAATTTAACTAATGAAAAACTCCAACAACATTTTAATCAGGTTTGTTATGTTAAGAATGTTTCTAGATATTTGAGCATGTATAGTAACGTAATCTGGTTGCTGGTAAAGCGTTTTGTTTTTGGCAGCATGTTTTCAAGATGGAACAGGAAGAATATTCCAGGGAGGAAATCGACTGGAGCTACATAGAGTTTGTAGACAATCAAGACATTCTTGATCTCATTGAAAAGGTTCGTGCATGTTCAGGGAAAAATGTCTTTTCTTTAGCTGCCTCACCATAAACATCAATACCTAGAGGTGGTAATTCTGGGTTATGCTTTAGCTCTACGGGTCAAATGGATAAATTAAACAATAACTTAAAAGGCAATAGGCCCAATGTTCGAAAGTCATCCAAGTTTATTTTTAACATATAAAACCTTCTAAAGCATTATCCAAAAAGTTACTTTATTATTGAACTGTATTTTTGAGACAAAAGGTCTATTTTGGTTTGACCATGCCTGAACCGTACAAAATCAACTGTTTAACCCCACCCTGTTTTGATACGTTACCTAACGGCCACATATACAAGTTTGTTCTATGTTCCTCATTTGATCCAATCTAGATTTTGATTGCTTCAGAAACCTGGGGGAATCCTTGCTCTTTTGGATGAAGCTTGGTATGTACACACTCTGTACAAAGTAGCAAAGAACTTTATATTGTTAATTTTTATTTATTTACTTATTTGTTTTTAGTAATATATCACCAGTTCCCAAAACTGTGTTTGTCCCTTGTACTTGGTGGCTTTGTAACAATTTTTGTCAAATAACGAGCCACCTTTTTAAGATGACTGATTATTCAAATTATAGTGTTTAAATTCCAAAACTGACTTTGTTCATGTCAATTCCCATGCAGCATGTTTCCAAGATCCACTCACGCCACCTTTGCTGAAAAGCTTTACCAGACATTTAAAGATCATAAACGTTTTAGCAAACCAAAGCTATCAAAGACAGACTTCACTATCTGCCATTATGCTGGTGATGTATGCATATTTATTTCTTTTAAATTTCATAAATGTAACTTAAATGAATAAATCCCCATACGCCTACAAGCACCTCTATGTGCTTGCTACTTGGTTTTGAAAGTGTTAAGTATTTATTTAGTTGTGTGCTCAGAAATGGACTACGTGATTTTGAAATACATGAAATCAGATAACCAACTATAATGAAGCGTGCTGTTGGAGATAGTGCCATGGGGGAGGTCAAGAGTTCTAGTCCCTTAGGGGTTTCAATTAGGGATGGACAGGGAGACGTTTCGGAAATGGCCATGTATATGCTGGTTAGGCCGCAGGCTCGGGGCCCTCCGGGTACCTAATACGGACCCATCCCATACTAGGCCCTTATCACGTCATATGCCCAAGTGTAGAACTCACCCCATAAAACCGACTTGTAGGGAAGGGGACATCTAGACTTATAAGGCACCAATTTAATTTATTTTCTGCTGATGTGGGATTGTAACAATAACCTAAACAGGGAACACCTCTACACCTCTGTTTACCCATTTTAGATAGTGTTTGACATTTTGTAATCATTAATAAAACTAATTCGTAGAACTTCCAGAAAAGATCATCCATGTGAAAAGAAGACGAAGTGACTTGTGAGATGAGAGTAAAATGTAACACCTTAGGTGGACAAAGCGGACAATATTGTGTCGTGGTAAGGCGGGGTGTTACATATGGTATCAGAGCCACTCTTGTGCCGTTCGGGATGGTGGGGCAAACCTCATTGATGACAATGAGTCCTAGGGGGGGTGTTTGTAATACCTTAGGCGAATCCCACATCGGCCGTGGACAGGAGAGGTGCTGAGCTTATAAGTAAACTTTGTCCTTACATGACACAACGTGTTTTGGGACCAAAAGCATGGCAGATCTCATGAGAACTCTGCAGTTAAGCGTGCTTGGGCGGGAGAAATCCAGGGATGGGTGACCCCATAGAAACAAATCCGTGAGCAAGTGGGGCATAGCAGACAACATTGTGTCATGGTAAGGCGGGGTGTTACAGTAAAAGTGTCTCAAATTAGGTCAAGAGAAAGGGTAATTAGCTTGTGGTATTATCATTTAAAAATCAGTTTTGTTGCATTTTGTATAATCCGATGATCATAAAAATCAAATGATAGATTATTATTGCTACAAGTCACAAAAATCAGATACTCGGCTTCAAATTGCAAATCCAAATGCCCCGAAATCCATTTGCACCTAGAGAAACTGCAGTATGTTTCACAATAACAACAATAAAAGTACCCAATCCCGCCAAAGCGGTGTATGGGGGAGGTAGGACATGGATAGTCATATCCCTACCGGGGGTAGAGAGACTACTTCCTGTGAGATCTTTGCTTATTTCATGCACAAAAGCTGGGCTTTCTGAATAAGCTATAAAATTGTAATAAAAGGTGGTAACTGCGAATCAATTATCAAATGATGTCTTAATTCTTTTATTTCTCTTCAGATATTATTATTATTTAATGATTAATATATTTATATTAATATATTAGAGTAGAAAATTTGAATATTTGTATGTTATCTATGTTTTAAGGTGGTCTTCTAGTAGTGTGATCATTTAAAAGTTGCAATATTTTTGACATGATTTATCTGAAGTACTTTTGTTTTAGGTTACATATCAAAGTGACTTCTTCTTGGATAAAAACAAGGACTATGTTGTTGCAGAGCATCAGGCTCTCATGAATGCTTCTAAGTGTTTCTTTGTATCAAGCTTATTCCCACCTCTTTCACAAGATTCATCTAAAGCTTCAAAATTCATTTCAATCGGTTCCCAATTCAAGGTCTAGTTTTGTTGTATAACTTAATCCACCATTTTTACTTGCATTTTGTATAGAGGTGGCAATATCGATCAATTTAATTAAAAATAATGGGTTAGTAACAAAATATTTTAGCGATGAGTGGAATGGGTTATGGGTTGAAAGTCACCCAAAGCATATTTTTAATGCATACAACCTCACAAGTCATTTGTTCAAAGATTTATATAATTATTGTAATAATAAAGAACACATTAAATATTTATTAGAAGTTTTGAAAAAAAAATGTAAAAGTGTCTGCAGTTCAAGCAGAGCAGGGCCATTCCAACCTGTACTAAAAAATGACCTTTTCAACCTAAACCTGTCTGACCCATATCGCCACCTCTAAATTTCTATAGTTAGCTCATACATGTCTCATATTTACAGCAACAATTACAAGCTTTACTTGAGACTCTGAGTCACACAGAGCCACATTACGTTCGCTGTGTCAAACCGAACAATCTTTTAAAGCCTGCTATTTTTGAAAATCAGAATATATTGCAACAACTTCGATGTGGGGTACGTTTATAAAACTGTCTGGGGTTTTCATGTATCTGACGTTGTATATGTTTCCTTGCATGTTGAGACCACAATTGATGTTGTTGCAGGGAGTGATGGAGGCAATCAGGATCAGTTGTGCCGGCTTTCCAACTCGTAAACCATTCCATGAATTTATAGAGCGCTTTAAAATCCTTTCACCTAATGTTATAGAACTAAGGTAGTACCATTGACTTAAAAGTAGTTGATTACTTTCTTTAAGAACTTAAAGGCTAGTGAAAAGGCTTGAGTCTGAGACCTGTCATAGGCCCAGCCCACCCAGCCTCGCCTGAGCCTAAAAAAGCCTGGGCTTAAAAGTTGTATCCAATCCTAAGATGTCAAGTCCCAAGGGCCCCTTAAGTCGAGTATGGATAAATTGTTTCCATCACACACACCACACACACTCTTTCTCTCTCTAATATATATATATATATATATATGTGTGTGTGTGTGTGTGTATGTGTATATATATAAATATATAGTGAAAAGTTCATTTGAAAACCGTTTTATTGCGAGAACCAATCTTAGCCGTCCAAGTCCCCCTCCTTCAATTGGATTGCCCACCCATGAATTCCTTACATGCACCTTGCCACACCTAATCCCTCCACGCTCTTCATCCATGAATTCCACTTACCAATTGAATGGCTAAAATTGGTCCTCGCGGTTCTCACACTAATAATGGTTCTCAAATGAACCCTCCCATATATATATATATATATATATATATATATATGGGAAAGTTCATTTGACAACTGTTCTTATTGTGAATACCACGAGTACCATTTGTAACCACAATTAATGCTCATCAATGACACATTAATAGGGGTATTTTGGTCTTTTGTATATTTACCCAACCGTGAATTACGTCCAGGTGGATGAGTCATTATTAGATTGGCTTAATTTTTCCAAAAATTAGTCACTAACGAGTCAATCATTAGTCATTAATGAGCCACCAAAATTATTAGCCATTGATTTAATCAAGGGCCAAGATTGGTTCTCGCAATAAGGATGGTTCTAAACTGAACACTCATATGTGAGTGTGTGTGTGTATATATATAGAGAGAGAGAAAGAAAGAGAGAGAACCGTTCTTATTGCGAGTACCATTTGTAACCACCATTGTCCATTAATGCTTATTAATGATTCACTAATACGGGTATTTTGGTCATTTATATATTTACCCAACCGTGAATTGCATCCAGGTGGATGAGTCATTATTAGATCGCACGAAAAGCAGTTCTCGTTTGACCCAGTCTTGGCCCTTGATTTAAATAAATCAAATGGCTAATAATTGTAAGGGCTCATTGATGAGTCATTAATGACTCATTAATAATGGGAATTTTAGGAAAATCAAGCCTCCCTCAATCATAACAATCCACCCGGACGTAATTTATGGTTGGGTATGTTCCAAATCTGCATAGGTTTAGATCATCTCGTTGATCATCATGCATTCAACATCATTTAAGAACAATAGGATAGAAAAGAATCAAGAACAAGAAAACAGGTTAAAACCCTTTTAAACAATTTGCAATATAATATTGGATTCCACCACAGAGTTTACATCTATATGTACATATTTATAGGGCATCGAGTGGCGGTTATGTGGTGGCTGTTAGTGGTTATAGGTGGCGGTTATGGTGGTTAAATAACCATCACACCCATACAATCATAACTAACTTTAACTAAATAATAACTAACATAACTAACTTCCTGATTTTGTTATAAAGTTCCAAGTTTCCAACATTCCCCCCTAATAACAAAATCAGTAATGTAATCTTCATTTCTTGATCCTCCTTGTTCATGCTTTCTTCAAAATTTTGATGCTCCGGAATCCATCCCTCATTTATTTTCTTTGGGTGATTCGGGATTCTTTGATCGTTTCTTCTTTCTTCCAATTTTTCGGCTTCTTCTTCTTGAGCGGAAAAACTCTTTTTTGTTTGCGGGGTGAATCAAACCAACTGCTTCCAACAGTCCCCCGGTTCTTTTTTTCACTGGACAAAACTTTTGTCTTCTCTTGTTTTGCGGGGCGAATCAAACCAACTGTTTCTAACAGTCCCCTGGTTCTTTTTTCATCGGACAAAACCAAAATAAACTGACTTCTACTGTTTGCGGGGTGAATTAAACCAACTGTTTTCAACAGTCTAGTTCTTTTTTCAACTGGGCCTTGACTTCTCCAATCTTCTAATCATAATCAAAACATGAAAAAATTGTTTCTTGTCTTGTGTTGCCATTCGAATCTCCCTTTCATCTTCAATCAACATCATATTCTCCATGGTTGTCTTATTTTATTTCTGATTTTCTTCAACACAAAACGGTTACTTGAATGATAATCGAAACTTTATTAATTTTCTTTAATTGAGCCCTCCTTTGGCTCTGATACCATGTTCCAAATCTGCACAGGTTTAGATCTTCCCAGGATCATGAAATCTGGCCATCCCATTGATCATCATGCATTCAACATCATTCAAGAACAATAGGATAGAAAAGAATCAAGAACAAGAAAAATGGGTGAAAAACCGATTAAACAATTTGCAATATAATCTTGGATTCCACCACAGAGTTTACATCCATATGTACATATTTATAGGCCACCGAGTGGCGGTTATTTGGCGGCAGCTGCCGGTGGTTATAGGTGGTGGTGGTTAAATAACCATCACACCCTTACAATCATAACTAACTTTAACTAAATAATAACTAACATGACTAACTTCATGATTTTGTTATTACCTTTCCAACAGGGTAAATATATAAATGATCAAAATACCCTTATTAATGAGTAATTAATGAGAAATATTTGTAACATCATTAATTACTCATTAATAGGAGTATTTTGGTCACTTATATTTATCCAACCTTGAATTGCGTCCGGGTGGACCTTCAATAATGAGCTAGGCTTGATTTTTCTAAAATACCCCTTAGTGACTCATTAATGAGCCATTACAATTATTAGCCATTGATTTCTTTTAATCAAGGGCCAAGATTTGTTTTCGCACGAAAAACAATTCTCGTTTAAACCCTCCCCGATATATACATATAATATAGTTTTCTTATTCTTTCTATGAGTTAAATTTTTTTTTATGTAATGTAGATGCAAATTTGTATATTTTTTGGCTTGGGAATATGACATATATTTTTATCAAATTTTTTTTAATTCTATATAAACTCCAATTGTTAAAAAAAATTTAATTTAAAATAAATATCATGTTTAAATCTGAAAAATATTGCAGCTTTATTTTAGACATAGTTTTTAGTAATAAACAATATTTAAATAAAATTAGGATTGGCCCAGAGCCACTATCTTTATCCAACGTCTGACCTAAGGATGGGGCTTGATGTTTGATGGAAGTTGTAACATGCTTTGAATTCCATATTGTTGCATTTAATTGTAGTGATGAGATTGAGGCTTCAAAGATATTATTACAGAAGGCAAACCTTCAAGGTTATCAGGTACTTTAAAGAGTCTCTTTTGAGTTGTAGCCTCAAGTGCTAAAAGTTGTATGGTGTGAATATTCTTACCGGTGCCATATTTCTGATTAAAACGCTTGCAGATTGGCAAAACAAAAGTGTTTCTGAGAGCAGGTCAGATGGCAGAAATAGATGCTCGTAGAAGCGAGGTTTTAGGAAGATCGGCTACAAAAGTTCAGACAAAATTTCGTGCATATTCTGCATGCAAGAAATATATCTTGTTACAATCTTCTGCAATACCTATACAAACTATATGTAGAGGTATACAAAACTATTACCTATCTACTAGTCTAAGAACTTGAGATGTTTATGCATGTGAGTCTGTGACTGAAAGCTTTTTTTAGTGATGGAAACATAGGCAGGTTATGTTCAAGTTAAAGCGTGTTCTGGTTAAATGGTTCAAAACAAACCAGCTTAGATTCGGTTGACACACAAGTACTTCTTTTGTCCAGTTTTCTGAATAAATAATGCGTTACTTATGATTAAAAAACAATGTTATACGATAATAATCTAAACCTCTGAATAGAATAATTTAGGAGTTGACTCTCAACCAGTTCCTGTTGTAGCTAAATGTTTTGACTTGACCAGATGAAATAAAACCCAACCCAAACTGACCCATTTCTTAGTTTGAATTGTGACCTCTAGCCTACTTATAGTATATCACTATATTGTTACAGGGGAAGTTGCACGTCATTGCTATGAGCGTCGAAGGAAAGAAAGGGCATGTTTGAGAATCCAGAAAAATGCTCGCATGCATCGTGAGAGAAATGCTTACAGATTCTTGAGCTCATCTGTCATTTTTATTCAAAATGTGATGCGTGGCACGGCTGCACGCAGTGCATATAATTATAAAAGGCAAACAAAAGCGGCAATTGGTATCCAGGTACGCTTCATGTTGAGATTAACTGGAAAGCCATTATCTTTTAATCATCAGCTTTGCTTCTTGTTAACTGTAACACTACAAACTACAAAACTCTTTTTCCCAAATTATTTGCAATAGCTTAGAAAGAAAACCCATAGAAACTATGAAGGGCATAGTTAGTGGTCATTGCATAAAAAAGAGTGTCGAGTTGTGATGAATGTGGCCCAAGTAGTGTATAAAGCCGACAAAAACACCAAGCCCAGGGTTGCTTGTAGCAAGTGCTGTCATACTTCTATTGAGCTGCTAAAAGAAAAGGCCAATACGCCATGTTTATTTTTCTGTTGGGGGTCTGTTAACAGCTGTATTTCTCACTTGTTCCATTTTTTCTTTTCAGAATGACATCTTTTGTTCTTTCTGCTATGGCTACAAGAAATTGCATTTGTATAATTTTAATTATTTAAATTCTTTATTTCTCATACCGATCATTTCATGAACAAATTTGCAGAGTCGATGCCGACGGTATTTGACTTTGCGTCGTTATTTGAAAATGAGGAAAGTAGCAATCTATGCTCAGTCTGTCTTTAGAAAAGACTTGGCACGCATAGAACTAAGGAGGCTTAAAAAGGTAACTTTATCTTTCACCTATTTTCGGATCTCTCATATTCTAGGCTCAAAATTAATTGGTTTGCAACACAATGATGGTTCTTTTTCAATCTTTGCTCACTCTCTATGAAACATTCTGATGTAAAAGTTGGTTAACATAACATAGATGCGGAAGTTGATTCCAACAATCTTTGCTCCGCATTCACTACTGGGTACTTGTAAGAAATGTCTAAATGAGTAATTTTAATGTGCGGATCAAAACAGGTAAGGTAAGGTGTGGTTGGGCCGACCCAATGACACTATTTTGTCCATTTTATTGTAAATATAAACGTAATATTAGACTAAGAAAACTTAAGTATGAAATGTATCAAGTACGATTAAGAAAACTATCTTATTGAAAGTCATCTAAATAAACGATTTAGGACGTTTTAAGCATTTGAATGCATGTCGGATGACTTTTGACTCATTTAACATGTTTCATTGTTCCCAACCTTTTAAAAGTTCGATGCCTACCCGTTTTCAAAACAAATAACAAACCAACTTGACCTGTTTTCTTATAAATGGGCTGAAATGCCATCTCTAGTAAGCTTACAATGTTTCTTGTCCTCTAGGTAGCAAGGGACACTGGTGCCCTCCAGGATGCTAAATCTAAATTGGAAAAGGAAGCCAAAGAACTGGCCATGCGATTGGAGCAGGAGGAACACACGAGGGTGAGTATGTTTCAAATATAATGAATTGAATTTAATAAAACGATTTGGGAAACCTTTATGCATTAAAATTACACTTTGGGCTACTTCTTTTAAGGGTTTTCCCGCTTTAGCAAGTCCCCATGGGAGGCGATCTATGCTCTAATGTATGGGGCTTCTATGGCCGTTTCTTATACTCCCCTTGGTCATCCAAGATGGTTACCCAGTGAGGATTGAACCTGGCCTCTTTTGAGACTTTCCATGCCACCTACCACTAGGCCATCTTGAGACTTTCTTCTTGCCAGTTCTTGTAATTCACTAGGCCACCTACACTTTGGGGTACTTCTAATGCGATTTATATTTTATCTGTTTTAGTTAACTTTACCTTTTAGAAATTACACAAAACCCCAGTTGACCCATTCATAAGTTATTGGGTTGAAATTGCTCTGCACCATAACAAACTTAGTTAGAATGCCCGTTTGTTTGATATCTTGGTCTTGGAAATATTGAATTTATTGAGCCAGAAACACAAAACAATCATGTAATATCATTGAACTTATACTTTTGGATTTTACCACTTGCTTCTTCTCTAGCCATAAGGGTCAAAATATTTCATATATTGTGATCGTGGTTGTTGACTTTTATATTTGTGGTTATATGGATTTTCGTGACTTGATATAAGTTTGTATAAGTAGCTATATAATGTGTACGTGCGTAAAAGAATTGTTGCGGTGTTACTTTCTAACAACTTGTTTTCTAGTTCTTGATGCACAAAACAGGAAATAGGATATTATAGAGACCAAAGCCTAAGCTTTTACGTTGATTTCTTTTGATTGTTTAATGACACAAATCAAATTGGTAAATACGTGACTATGGTTAAACACATCGTTAGTTAGTCAGATGCTTTATTGATAAACTCCGGTATTCGAGACTTGGTAATCTCCCAAAACAAAGAACAAGAGGAAAGACAATTTTCTGCATGCTAGACAATGGGGTGGCCGGCCCCTATTAATATCCAAAACCCTAATCTCGTAATTATAGAAATAAACCGTAATAAGGAAATTACTATAATTATTATTAATAATGACATCTAGCTCCCTTTAGTTCCTGATGACGCTCCTTCTGCCCGTTTCTTCTTGCGCCGATATAATTGACCCCAATGGTTTGTATCAATACCCCCTCCCTGATGAGTCACCTTGTCCTCAAGGTGAAATGCAGGAAACTGTTCCATTATCTGAGCTGCCATCTCCCAAATATCCTCCTCCGGCGACAATCCCTCCCACCGAATCAGCACCTCCAGACCACCGGCACCTGGGCGTGACCACCACACCATCTACGGTCGACACAACACCCCCATCTCCTCGATTAATCCCACTGGTAATGACGTCTCCACAGAAACATTCCCCATTGCCGCCTTAAGCTGGGTGAATGGTAGCTGCCGGAGGCAACTTAAGGTGGTAAACAACAGCTCCCACCCGTTCCAGTACCTCAAAAGGCCCATAATATCGTGGAGCCAGCTTTAGATTGGACCTCCTAGCCACCGTTACCTGCCGATAAGGCCGTAGTTTTAAATAAACAAAAGTACCTACTGTGAAGCTAACCTCCCTCCGTTTCCCATCCGCTTTCTCATTCATCAACTGTTGAGCACGTAGTAAATGCGACTTCAGCTCCTATAACACTACATCCCGATCTTGTAAATACTGGTCTACATCGAAAGTGGTTGCGGTGCCCCTATCGTAACGCATAATATCCGGAGGCCCTACCATACAATACCTTAAACGGAGTCGTACCGATCGAGGAATGAAACGATGTATTGTACCAATATTCTGCCCAAGGCAGCCAACGGACCCATTGCTTTGGACGAGTTTCTGCAAAACACCTCAAATAAGTCTTCAGGCTATGAATCTATGATTAACCACCTTCGTCTAGCCGTCCGTCTGTAGATGGTAAGCAGTACTATACTTAAGAGTAGTACCTTGATATTTAAATATCTCCCGCCAAAAATGGCTGATGAACACTCAATCACGATCCGACACAATCGTCTTGGGCACCCCATGCAACCGTATAATTCCCCTGATAAACTCAACCGCCATGGATGCTGCAGTGTACGGATGTTTGAGGGGGATGAAGTGGGCAAATTTACTGAGCCTATCGACTACAACCATGATGACCGTGTACCCCATCGATAAAATCCATGGTGACATCTTCCCAAATACGAACCGTCAAATCTAACGGTTGCAGTAAACCGGCGGGCACAAGATTCGAATATTTACTCCGTTGACAAACCACACATTCCGAGATCATCTTGGCGATATCCCGTCGCATACCTACCCAAAACAATTCCGCTGCCATTCGATGATAAGTCTTCTGGTTACCCCCGTGACCTCTTAGGACTCCACCATGCATCTCTTGAAATAACTGTGGGATCCAATCTGACGTACGCGGAATGACTAGGCGTCCACGATATCCGATATTCCTTCCCTCAATCCGAAAATTTTCCAACCCCGGTTCTTTGGCCTCAATCCGACTCTTAAGCTACAAAATTTTCGGATCCGATCGTAGGGTTTGTAACAAGTCGTCATAGTTGCAAATTTGGCTGAGCGTCAACGTTTTCATCTCGGTGCCGATGTTACAACACGATAAGGCGTCCGCCGCCCCGTTCTCCCGCCCGGGTCTGTATATAATTTCAAAGTCATAACCCGATAGTTTGGCTATCCACCGCTGATGTTCCCTGATATAACCCGTTGCTCCAGAAGAAATTTTGGACTTTTTTGGTCTGTAATCATAGTAAATTGCCGGCCCAATAAATAAGGTCTCCATTTTTGAATTCTATACACAATCACCATTAATTCTCGTTCGTAAACCGACTTCGCTTGTGCCCGTGGACCTAGAGCCCGACTAAAATAGGCAACTAGTCGGCCCTCTTGCATTAATACTGCCCCAACTCCGTGTCCCGAGGCGTCAGACTCGATGGTGAAGGGTTTAGAAAAATCTGGAAGTGCTAGTACGGGTACCTGAGTCATAGTCTACTGCAATTTTCTGAATGCCAGGGTGGCTTCATCCGTCCAACGAAACCCGTCCTACTTTAGTAATTTCGTTAAAACCCGAGCTATTTTTCCATACCCCTGCACGAACTTCCGGTAATACCCCGTCAATCCTAAGAATCCTCATAGTTCTCTCACCGTTTTAGGCACCGGCCACTCGGTCATTACCGCTTTTTTTGACGGATCGGCCCGCACCCCTTCCTTAGTCACAATATGCCCCAAGTACTCGACCTGTTCTTGCCCGAAAATAGATTTCTTCTAATTGCAATAGAGTCTTTCAGTCGGCAAACAATCAAAAACTTTGGTTAAATATGGAATGTGCTCTTCCAAGTTCCGGCTATAAACCAAGATGTCATCAAAAAATACCAACACAAATCGCCGTAAGTAGGGCCGAAAGACTCGATTCATGAGTGCCTGAAATGTTGAAAGTGCATTAGTTAACCCGAAGGGCATGACAAGAAACTCGTAATGTCCCTCGTGGGTTTGGAGCTGTTTTGTGGACATCCTCCTCTTTCATCCTTATCTGGTGGTAGCCGGACTTCAAATCCAATTTACTAAATACCGCCGATCCATATAGCTCATCCAGTAGCTCGTCGATGACGGGAATAGGAAATTTATCTAGAACTGTGGATTTATTCAGGGCACAGTAATCGACACAGAAACGCCAGCTACCGTCCTTTTTCTTGACCAAGAGAACAGGGCTTGAAAAAGGACCGGTGCTCGGCCGAATGATCCCTGCCTCCATCATTTCCCCCACTAGCTGTTCAATTTCTTCTTTCTGCAATTGCGGGTATCGGTACGGTCGAACATTAATCGGCTCCGTTCCATTTTTTAAGACAATTGCATGTTCATGGTCCCTTTTCGGCGGTAAACGTGCAGTCAACAAAAAATTATCCAAGTATCGGGTTAATAAAAATTCAAGTGCAGGCATAGTTGTCAATAGGGAATAGCGGTAAATAGCGATGCCCTACCTATATGCTACATAGAGAATAGCGCTAAATAGCGGCCGCTATTTTGTATTTAGCGATAGCCTTCTAAAGTATAATTATATATTTATATATTACAATATTACCTTAAAAGTCTTAAACTATATATATATTAGAGAACAAAACATAATACTAAGTCTTAAACTATTATAAGTTAAATCAAAGATCATCTAAATCTTCATATTACTAATTAAAGGTAAAAAAATATAAAAAAATAAAAAATATTACCAAAATGCCATCACTACTGCTTTATGCTTAATAGCGGTCACTTAGCGCTACGCTACGCTATTCGCTATAGCGGCACTATTTGTTGCTATTAACAACTGTCGCACAAGATGCGCTTGGGGACCCGTTACCTTCCCCCCGTCCATGCTTGTGAGAGATACCAGGTAACCCTCACTGATTTCAGTTATGCCTCGTGCGAGAGCCTGGAGTGATGCCTCCGCTCTCCGTAAGCCGGGTTCCCCGTGTAATGTTACCCGTTCCGCCCCGTTAAGGAATGACATGGTTAACTCCCGCCAATTGACCCGTGTCTCGCCCAACTGCCGCAACCATTTCACCCCTAAAATCACATAAGTACTACCCAATTCCAACGGGTAGAAGTCTTCTACCAACGTTAACCCGGGTAATGCCAATTCCACATCCTGACACATCCCGAAACACGTGTCAGTTTTCCCGTTCCCCGTTGTTACTCCCGTTGCCCGTTTCCCGGTCACCTCCTTTTATAGATAGGAAGTTGTGGGTCGCCCCACTATCAATCATCACTACAACCTCAAAACCTCGTATTTTTCCCGGCAATTTCATGGTATGAGGGGAAGTAATGCCGACAACCGAGTGCACCGAGACCTCCATCGCATCTAGGTGTTCGTGTTCCGGCTCATCCCCTTCCCCGTCTATCTCCCATCCTCCCTCTCCCCTTCCATTATCATGAGTACCTGCAAAGTCCTCTCAGGGCAACGATGACCCATACCAAGTTTATTATCACAGCGGAAACATAACCCCTTTGCCCGTTTATCTGCATACTCGGCCTCCGTCATTCGTCGGAACTGTTGTTTGGCTGCCCCAACCCCCACCCGAGTAGCACCTCCCAGCAGCGGTCCCATCGGTTTGACAACCCTGTTCCCCCCTTTGGTGGTAATGTTTTCCCGGCTCCCCTCCCTACCGTGACTGCCCATTCTAGATTCATCAACCATAAGAGCTAATTTCATCACCTGTCCCAACCCGGCAGGTTGTAAAAACCGGACCGAATTACGGAGATCAGTTTTAACCCCTTAATGAAAGTCCCCTCGAGAATTTTTTCGGGAATTCCCTCCAATTGTGCCTCCAATTTTTCAAATTGTCCACATACTCCCTAACTGACCCCCTTGATTAATGGCCAAAAATTGTTCATACAAGTTACCATCCTGTGACGGCTGGAAACGGTCCAACAATTTTAGTTTCAAGTGTTCCCAGTGCCGGAACAGTTCTCTCCTATCACACCAACGATACCACGCTAAGGCTTGTCCCTCCAAACATAGAGCTGCGGCTCTAAGACGCTCCCTGGTGGTTATCAGTCCTTGTATTTCGAAGAACCTTTCCACTTTATAAATCCACCCATATGCGTCTTCCCCATAAAAAATTGGCATTTTAAGTTTCCGTAAACGATAGTCCGCACTGGCTACCCAAACCCGTTCCGCCAAAGGACCAGACCCTCCCCCTTGTCCGGTTCCCCAAGGGGGCAGCCCCGTACTACCTTTAGCAAATGTTTCCGTTTGAGGTATAAAAGTACCAGAATTCGAATACAGTTTTTCCTTACCTTGGTTACGGCTACCCTCATGAACAGGAAACCCATCCTCTGCGAAACTGAAACTCGGTGGCTGATGCATAAACCCCATGGACTGGTTCGTGAATCCTGGTGGCTGAGTTGCGAAAACTGGTGGGTTAAGAGACACGAACGGGGGCAGCGACCCGGTGGTGACGACGGCCGGCTGCGATTCCGCCACGGATGGCGGCGGCGGTGGGGTGGACCTGGGTTGGTTCATTAGTACATTCATGATTTCCGCATGCCTTTTTTCCATATCCAACTTCAAAGACTCCAATGAATTTTCGATTGTTTCAAACCTCTCCCCAGCTGCCACCTTGTACTCCGACAACTCGCTATCAACATCTGCTACTTTCCTGGTCATGGTCGATTCAAAAACTCCACAGGTGACAAGATGGTTGTTCTGAAATTGGTAAATCCGTGACTACGGTCAAACACACCGTTAGTAATTATAGAAATAAACCATAATAAGGAAATTACTATAATTATTATTAATAATGACATCTAGCTCCCTTTAGTTCCTAATGACGCTCCTTCTGCCGTTTCTTCTTGCGCCGATATACTTGACCCCAATGGTTGTTCATATCATTTAATTTTCTATCAATTTTCTGTAGGCCGATATGGAGGAAGCGAAAAAGAAGGAAACTGCAAAACTACAGTCTGCTGTAAAGGAGATGGAAGTTCAACTGGTGCTTCATACCTTTCTATCAACTTTTTCCCACTTTTTATACAAAAATCTTTAAGAAGGAGATTACAAATTCTAGTTCATTCTATTTTATCTATTTTTGACTGTTTGAAGTGCTTTCAAATTCTGTAGGCTAATTTGGAGGAAGCTAAAAATAAGGAAAATGAAAAACTGCAGTCTGCTTTAAAGGAGATGGAAGTTCAATTGGTGCTCATTTGGTGATACACAAAGCATAAAATATGAGATTATCCATAAACTCGGATTTAACTCTTCTTTTTTCTTTTTATTTGCTTTCAAATGTTGTAGGCTGACATGGAGAAAGTTAAAAACGAAGAAAAGGAAAAATTGCAGTCTACTATAAAAGAGATGGAAGTTGAATTGGTATTTGTACCTTTTTAATGAATTGTTCTATTTCTTGGTATGCAAATTATAAAGTAATAGATTACATCAAGCAAAAATGTAGTTGTTACCTCTTATTTTTTTTTTCCTTTTGTTTGTTTTTAATATTTCTGTTTGCTTTCAAATTTTGTAGGCAGAAATGGAGGAAGCTAAGAAAAAGGAAACCGAAGAACTCCAATCTGTTATAAAAGAGATGGAAGTTCAATTGGTGCTTCATAATGTTTCAACTGCTTGTTTTATTTCTTGATACATAAAGCATGAATTACGAGATTATATAATGCAAACTTAAGGTTTTACTTTAATTTTCTTTAAGTTGTTTTTAATTGTTTGAAGTGCTATCAAATTTTGTAGGCTGATATGGAGGAAACTAAAAATAAAGAAAATGCGAAATTGCAGTCTGCTATTGAAGAGATGGAAACTCAATTCCAAGAAACTAAACAAATGCTGGAGGCTGCAAAGAAAGAAATGGAGCAAGTTCGTGTTGCTGACAATGAGAAAATAGAGATGCTTACTATTGACAATGAGAAACTCAAGGTCAATTTTTGAATTCAAACATGTCTCTTTTTTGCATTCTATGAAAACCTTTCACAATCTGATTTTTCATGGTTTTTGAACACTCGCAGGATGTGGTTAATACATTGGAACAGGAAATTAGTGAAACACAAAAGAAATATGAAGAGACCAGTAAATTGAGTGAAGATAGGTTGAAGCAGGCTATGGATGGAGAATCAAGGATAATTGATTTGAAGATTGACATGCAAAGGTTGTATGATCGATGATGCTTTGACTGCACTTTCTTTCTTTCTTTTTTTGGAATGAAAACTTTATTATGTCATTTTATGAAGCTGAAGAAGTGACTTGCTCGGTTATATGATCCCGCGGTTCTCTTGTTTTATTTTTTTAGTCTTCAAGAAAAGATTGCTGACATGGAAGCTGAGGATCAGATTCTGAGACAAAAGGTGATGTTGAAATCAGCTAAAGTCACTTTGGAAAACACTATTACCATGTTTAATACTCTAATTTTCAAAGGTTAACATGTGAAAGCGTATTTTCCCCTTTATAGCAACATACTCCTTTTCTTTTTTTTACTGTCTATAGAAACCTAGTTTACTGAAACTCACATTTATTGCAATTTATGCTAGAAAAAATTTATGAAATGGCACTAATTTTCCTTGTTGCTTTCCATGTCATCATCCTCGTGTACAGTGACTGATATGAATCAATCTTTTTCCTTAAAAAAGATTATGACATGGCACTAATTTTCTTTAAAAAATTATGACATGGCACTAATTTTCCTTATTTTCTTATAGAAACTCACATTTGAACAATCTTTTCCATTTACTCCTCCATGTCATCATCCACGTGTATGGTGTGGGTGGTGGTGACATGAATATTTTTGAAACAGGAGATACTTGCGTTTAAGAGTGGGATTTTGGGGGTTTGATAAAAAGAGAGGTGGAGACGGTTTGATGCAATATTAAAAGTTAAAAGGTTTGCAGGAGATACTTGTGTTTAGAATCCTCGGGTTAACTGAGATGATGCAAAATAAAAAATTAAAATAATTTATAAATGTTATAATTGCTAAAACAGTTACTCATTTCTCTAAACGTGAGTTTTTTATAGTAAGTTTCTATAGAACATAACAGAAATGGTATGTTGCCTATAAACAAGAAAAAGCTGGAATTACGTTGCTATTTTACGCATTTAGCCTTATAGTTTTCTTGAGGACCTATTCTGAAATTACATGTTATTATTTTACTTTGAGTCATAAGGTCCAAAGAACGCCAATACTAAATCTAACCTTTATATCTTTTCAGAGTGTATTTTGTCTTGTTCTTTTTGGTGTCAATGTTACTTTCTTAGATACGCTAAAGGAAAATTTTTGATTTGCAGGAGCGGCAAAGTGGCACACCTTCGAAGAAATTTGATAGCAACTTGACGCAATCCACTATAGGAAGGGAACGTGTATGTTTTTTAACATGATTCCTTTATGTATTTATTATGTGTTTTCTTTTATTTATTTTTCCTTATCTTTCTTAATCAGGAAATTATTGTTTTGATGATAAGGTAATTAGATCAAAGAACTACTCACACATAGCAAACACTCGAGAACATACTTGTTCTAATTAGCCGATTACCTTTGAACATCGTTTATAATTATTGTCGGGTATTAGGTCATTATGGCATATTCATCATAAAAAGAGGATTGAATGAACTACAAAGTTAGATTGAAAACGTAGATGATAAAGAGTCGAAAATAATATCAACAACATAATGGACTTTGATGGTAATATGACATCATCTAATTATATATAGGAGTTGGTTGATTCTATTATGAAAGCTGCTACACAAGATCTTGGTTTTTCTCAAGGCAAACCAGTTGCCACATACATAATATACAAAGGTCTTTTGCACTTCAAAGCTTTTGAAGCAGATATAACTACCATATTTGATCGTATTATCCAGATGATGGGTTCTGAAATAGAGGTCAGATGCTTAAATTTGACATATTTCATATTTCACTTTACTATTGACATTTATTATTATGGAACAATGTATGCATAGGCCACTCAAGTGTTCAAAAGATTTCACCAAGGCCATCCAAATATTAAAACAACGTTACAGGACATATTTGGTTTCTCTTATGACATTCTTGCAAAAAGAAAAGAAAAAAAAAACTTGCTGGAAAAATTGTAAATGATAGAAATGCCCTGAATCTACTCAAAGGAATCGACTCTAGTTGGATTGCTTACAAACATATGCGTAGATTTATGGGCTTTTTTTGGCATTCAACAGTTATAGATGTGGCAAAAGCTGTTTGGGAGCAATTCTGTAATTTTAAACCTTTCTTGCAAGTTTTTGACAGGAAATGGAACAAATTGATACTTGGGTAGCCTGTAATGCTGTTTTAATATCTGGTTGGCCTTAACATTACCTTTTATCTGCTTGGGTGGCCTATGCATAGATTATCCCTTTAATTGTCTATTAATCTAAGTTAAGTGGATTCTAAATCAAGTTGCATGTATTTTGCATTGTGTAATTTTGCAGAAAAAAGAAGACATTAAGAATAAGGCTTATTGGCTCTCTGTCACATCTACATTGTTGTTTTTGGTTCAGAAGACTTTAAGTCCCAGTCCTCCCAAACCCCAGCCGCCAACATCATTATTTGGAAGGATGACCCAAGTACTCTCGGTTCCAAAATATTACCCATTTGTAGTGGGTGGGTTGGGTAATGGGTCAAAACTGCCAGTTTGACCATAATTTTTTTTGTCCATTTCCATAGCTTTTTAGAAATGGTTAATGCAGTAATTAGAGTACAAAAACAATTTAAGATAGCAATAATCTAAATTGTTGAATAAAATGATTTAAGAGGTTGTGTGTAATAAATATAGACTTTTGTAACATTGGACTCATTTGAGATAAACACAACCTAACTTGACCCTTTTACATAACTAAATGGCTGGAAATGGCCCCTCTACCATTTTCCTTTGTGAATCACTTGTATACTGATAACAAGGGGTTAGATTTCTGAATCTTAAATCTTAAATCTCAGTAAGCTAAAACTGGCAGATTTATGGGAGATTGTAATTTGTTAAAAGAAAGAACTATTATTATTGTTGTTGTTATTTAGGGATTTCGATCTGCTTCCATCATTAGTATAGTGTGTCATGTGGAGGTCAAGTACCCAGCTTTGCTTTTTAAGAAACAACTGGCTGCTTATGTTGAAAAACTATATGGTTTTATCCGTAACACCTTGAAAACAGATTTGTCCCATCTTCTTTCTTCTTGTATCCAGGTACCATATGTTATTGTAAGTTCTATTGCAATTAACAGTCATCATATGATGCTAGTTTTTTTATAATCTCTTAACAATTCAGGCACCAATAACATCAGATGGTAAATCTTTCCCAATTGATTACTGGGAGAGCATCATTGAATCCCTAAGTGAGCTGCTTGATACATTAAAAGAATACCATGTAAGTAATTCTTATTTCAAATCCAGGTTCCTGACGGGTTCCTTTTTTTAACCATCTCAGTCATAATTATTTCAGGTGCCCTCAGTCATTATTCAGAAGATATTTTCTCAAGTTTTTTCTTTCATTGATGTACAGCTTTTCAACAGGTGTTACAATAGCTTCAAAGTTTGACTTTGCCAAAGTAGTTATTTTGTCTCTTGAATTACAAATGTTTTTTCTTTTTCTCTTTTATGTGCATATTCAGCCTTCTTTTACACAAAGAGTGTTGTACATTCACAAATGGGGAGTATGTGAAAGCAGGATTAGACAAACTAGAGCTTTGGTGTTCTAAGGCCACAACAGAGGTACTCTTTAGTCTAGATGCCTTCAGTCTTTTGTAGAGGTGGCAATGACGACCTATCTACTTATGGAACAGGTCAAATGGGCCAAAACAGATCAAAAGTTGCGCAAAGTGATTTTTTAATCCATAAACCTCCTAAATCATTTTACGGAAAAAGCTAGATATTAAATAATAAATTTACATCATATTTGACACACTAGTTGATTATTAAAAAACAAATTAAGAAAAGAAGTGTTTGGGGTCAACCTAACATGACCCAAGCCATACCAAGTAACTCTTACACCACCCAGTCCATTTTGCTTGAATACGGAGTTAGTAGGTCTAACCATTACAAATTCAGTATGCAGATTCATCATTGGATGAACTAAATCGTGTAAGGCAGGCAGTCAGATTCCTGGTATGTAAAAAACAAATATATTTGTTATATATCTTTTCCCAATTTCCAACTACAGTTCCATCAAAACACTGAACAATTTTACATGGACTGTGTTCAGCATACTTCCCGTTGATGAAGTCACATTTTATTGTCCTGAAAATTAATGGGTTTTTATTTACTCTGTGCTTTTGTTCAGGTTATAGAACAGAAGTCTAAAATTTCTTATGATGAACTCACAACTAAACTATGTCCTGTAAGTCTCCCCTTTGGATTGTTTAGATTTTAATGATACGTCCCTCTTGTTCAACTTAAATGACACTTTGGTTTTCAGGTTTTAAGTATTCATCAACTTTACAGACTCTGCACTTTCTATTCACATGAAAATGATGACACCAGTAATGTCTCTGAGGAAGTAAGGAGAAAATAATGTTTCTTTCTCATATATTATTCTCTTCAGCAGCTAAACTAGAGCTGGCAAACGGACGGGTCAGGTAATGGGTCAAAGTGGGTTCAGGTTGAAAGTAAAATAAGTGAGGTTGAGTTGACCTGTACACATTTTTTCGTCCATTTTTATTTAAATATGATTAAAAAGCTATGATGGTAATGCTTTAACTTTTTTAAATAAAGCGATTTAGGAGGTTGCAAGCATTAGAAATACCCACTTGGGTGACTTTCAAAAAGTTTGACCTATTCAACGTTTCTCTTTTAGGTAATACTTTTTTCTTTGACCTGTTAAGAGTTAAACCATAATCCTAATTGACCCTTTCTTAAGTACATAGGCCGAGATTGCCACCTCTAAATTAGATGTTTCTCGTCTGCTTTATATTTTTTTATTTTTCGTGGTAATCTTTCCTCAGAGTCTCATCTTTCTATAGGTTAATTCTAAGTTCAAAGTTCTAATGTCAGAGGACTCCAATGATCCTGATAGTGACTCCTATTTGTTGGATGATAATTCTAGGTATATTCACACGCAAACAAAATAGAATTCATTACATGAATAAAATCACCATTTGCAAGAAGTGTTACTGATTCTTGTTGTTCCTGTTTGCAGCATGGCCTTCCCCATTGATGAAATTAGTAAGTCCATAAACGAGAAAGATTTTTCAAACATAAAACCTACCAGTGAACTCCTTGAAAACCCAGAGTTCCAATTTTTACTGGAGTAAGGCTCGTGGTTCTATCTGCATCCCTTGTATTTCTGGTCACTTCTTTTCGTGATCAGAGGTCAGGTCTTGAAGTCAAGAAAGTCTCACGCAAAAAGCAACGAAAAGATCCCGACCCAGACCAAGGCACCTTGGTGCACACCTCCCCCATGCTTCAAAGATATATAGCACATGGGCTTCTTTACCTTCTCGGGCCAAAACATACAATGCATAAATATAAATTTTTGGTCTAGATCTTGGTTGTTGCCACCTGGGTTCAGACTGACGTTTTTTATCTCCGTACCCCTATGACCTCACTCAATATGAACCCACTACACATGATCCAGATATCTCGGATTCAAACTCGACATTGAATCAGTGAGAAAAATCTGGTGGATTTATGCACCAATCCAACACAAGGTATTGAACTTGAATTCCATCAATACTACAAAAAGAGCTCTTCAAGAACACGAATGGAATGTCAAGTATCAAAAGGATCTTTCAACAAGCAGGCATTGGAGAGTTCAGCTCAAGCTCTTCTTGTGCAGGAAAGGTCTTGGAATGTAATTCGTCGACAGAGCAAGAAGTTCATAGCTGTTTATTTGTCTATATATGTCGACTTCTGTTCATGGCTGGCATTATGGGAATAAAAAGTTGTATCCAGTTGAAAAAAATAAGACTTTCTTGATTGTATGCACACTCCTCATCCTTAAGAAATGGAAATAATTTGATTTAACCATAGTCATGTCATGTGTAGGGGTTTTAACGGGTCTTGCAATTAACAAGCTACTCAAGCTCGACCTTGATAAATGTAAAGCATGAGCCAAGCGCCCAAGCTCGAACTAAAGTTATTGCTTGATTAGTTTCACAAGCTTGGCTTAATAACATCCAAATCGACTCGATCATAAGCTCATTCAACAATATCAAGTCAAAGGAGCTATCCGGCATATAAGTTTTTATGTTTTAAACTTCAAATAAATGGTGGTTATAGGATCTGAACTGAAAGACCAATTGCTAAAAACACATAATGTAATGTTTTGTAATTTTTAAATAATTTGATTATAATTATTTAGGTATTTAGAAATTTAGATATATAGCAGCGTTTTAAAGTTTTATAAAAATATTAATGTAATTTAAATGTTTGAAAAGATAAAGTTTGATAATTATATATACGTAATTCTTTCTATCGTTTCTTCGTGGCTTGATTTTCCTTTTTCCTTTCCTTCATATGCAAGGAATTTAATGGGGACTAGAACAATATGATTGTACAAGTCACCATATTTCCTGTATCAATAATTATTTTTAATAAAGGGTTTAGTATCCAAAAGTATACTAAAGTTGTCACTTTTTGCTATTGTGTATATCCAACTTTTAAAACTACCATTTAATGTATCAAAATCTTAAAAACTACCATTTATTGTATCTAACCTAGCATCTCAGGTCACCCGTTGACGTGGCGCCGGTTTTGATGACGTGACATCTGACTTGGAGCTGACATGTCATTGCTTTGTTTTAAAATAATTAAAAATATAATAATAATAATAATAATAGGGTTTAGTTCACCAAAATGTATCCAACTTGGCACGTTTTGCTATTTTGTGTATCGAACTTTCAAAGTTTTTATTGTGTGTATCAAACTTATAATTTGTTGCTATTGTATATATTTTGGATATACAAAAAAAGAAAAAATTTATAAGTTTAGTACATAGAATAGAAAGTTTAATACATACAATATCGACAAATTAAATGTTCGATACTCACAATAGAAACTTCTAAAGTTCGATACACATAATAGCAAAATGTGACAAGTTGGATACATTTTGGTGAACTAAACCCATAATAATAATAATAATAATAATAATAATAATAATAATAAAAATAATAATAATAACAATAATAACAATAATAATAATAATAATAATAATAATAATAATAATAATAACAACAACAACAACAACAACAACCGGATATCATACCATCGACCATTTAGACTTCATCATCCTAGACTTCATCATTGACTTCATCATCGACTACACCTTCATCATCGACTTCATCATCGAAGCTCCAATCTGGTTGAAGTTCAAGAACTCCATGGCAGCCCCATCATCACCTCCGGCCGGCACAACCACCACCACCACCGACTTCTTCATCGATATTAGGGTTTCTTCGTCGCTTTTGCCCTTGAATCGAGTTAGGGTTTCAACGATTTAGGTTCTTCATCAGATCATCTTCAGATTTTCGTTCCATTTGGGGTTTCCAGGTAATTTTCAACCTGTTCTTCTTTGTTCTTCATTTCTATTTTGGTTCTTGGTTTATTGTTTTTTATTTTGATTAGGGTTTATTGAAGGTTTTCGTTTAGGGTTTAGATCTAGTATTCATCAAGCTCTTGTTATTCATCGATCGAAGATTTTCTTGTTTTGTTCTAGGAATTGAAGGTTTCTTGTTCTTGTTTGGATTTAATCATCTGAATCTTCTTCCAGTTTATGTTTAGGTTTTCTTGTTTTATTCTTATTTTGTTTTGGGTTAATTGAAAGTTTCTTGTTCTTGTTTGGGTTTAGATCTGAATTTCTTCAGTTCATGTTCTTGTATGAATAAGGTTTTCGTTTTGTTCATGTTCTTCTTCCAGTTCATGTTCTGGTATTCATCAAGCTTTTGTTAGTTTTATTAACACTGATGTGGTGATGTGGTAATAAAAGTAAATGAAAAAGTAAAAAATTACCGGCTACCTGATCTATGGGTTTCATGATACATTAAATGGTAGTTTTAGAAAGTTGGATATACTAAATAATAGTTTTGAAAGATGGATATATAAAATAGCAAAAAGTGACAACTTATATAAACTTTCGGATACTAATGTAACATCCTCAGATCAGGCCTAGTAGTTTTAATGACTTTGGTATGATAACTTGTGATTAGTTTTGATTAATTACTTGTTATTTATAAGTTATATGGTTTTAATTAGTTTGATTAATTAAAAGGAAACATTTGTATAATATGTTAGTATTAATATATGGGTACATGTACGGTTATATATATATATATATATATATGTGTGTGTGCATGTGTTTAGTGAGATTAAATGATGACACCTCATGCTTAAATATATATACGTGGGTTATCAGATAAGTTACTTTAAGTCGCAAGGGAGTTAGTAAACATATTAAATTCATGCGAATTGAAATAGTCTCCGACTTGATTGATAGATTGAAGGCAGCTCAGTTGGAAGCCTTGAAGGATGAAAATCTAAAGTCTGAGATTATGTTAAAGAAAAAGAATGATCTGACTGATGATTCTAAAGGATTGAAGGTTTATCAATCTCGTGTTTGGGTGCCTTTGCTTGGAGGTCTCCGGAGTTTGATTTTGACTGAGGCTCATAAATCGAGACTATATGTTCATCCAGGTAGCACAAAAATGTATAACGATCTAAATGTGCTGTATTGGTGGCCTACAATGAAGACAGATGTTGCACAGTTTGTGGAGGCTTGCCATATTTGTGCACAGGTTAAAGCAGAGCACCAGAAACCCTATGGATCATTGAAACAATTGCAGATTCCAGAGTGAAAGTGGGAGCACATAACGATGGATTTCGTAACGAAACTTCCACGTACTCAGAGGAATCATGATATGATTTGGGTGATCGTTGATAGATTAACCAAGAGTGCTCACTTCTTGGCTACCAGTGAGACGGCGTCACTCAGTAAGTTGGCTCAGTTGTATATAGATGAAATTGTTTCCCGACATGGTATACCGCTTTCGATTGTATCAGATAGAGATTCCAGGTTTGTGTCAAACTTCTGGAACAGTTTACATCGGGAGTTGGGTACACGTGTTAATCTGAGTACAGCTTATCACCCACAGACAGACGGGCAATCAGAAAGAACTATTCAGACACTCGAGGATATGCTGCGGGCATGTGTGTTAGAGTATGGAGGTTCTTGGGATTCTCATATACTGTTGGTTGAATTTGCGTATAATAATTCTTACCATTCGAGTATCGGTATGCCGCCTTATGAGATGCTATATGGTCGTCGCTACCGTACTCCTACGTGTTGGTTAGAGGCGGGTGAAAAACAGTATGCAGGTCCTGATATTGTACATATCACTGCAGATAAAGTAGCTATTGCGCGAGAAAAGTTGAAAGCTGCGAGGGATCGACAAAAGATGTATGCTGATCCGCGTCGTAGGTCTGTTACTTTTGTTGAGGGAGAATTGGTTTATCTGAAGGTTTCTCCGTGGAAGGGGGTTATCCGTTTTGGGAAGAGGGGAAAGCTAGCTCCGCGGTATATTGGACCGTTTCGTGTCCAACAGGTGGTTAATGATCAGACGGTTACTCTTGATCTTCCAGCGGAATTATCAGGTATTCACAATACTTTCAACGTTTGTTACTTGCAGAAATGTAGAGTTGAGGATGAGAGTCAGATTCTACCTCTACATGATCTTAAAGTGGATTCCGGCAAGAAGTTAGTGGAGGAACCCATTGAATTACTAGATCGGAAAGTGACGAAACTGCGTAAGAAACAGATTCCGATGGTTCTAGTTGAATGGAGGCACAGTTTGGGTTCAGACTTAACGTGGGAAACTGAGACATATATGAGAGCTCGTTACCCTCAGTTGTTTGATCATGAATAGATTCCGAGGACGGAATCCTGTTTAAGGGAGAGGATTTGTAACATCCTCAGATCGGGCCTAGTAGTTTTAATGACTTTGGTATGATAACTTGTGATTAGTTTTGATTAATTACTTGTTATTTATAAGTTATATGGTTTTAAGTAGTTTGATTAATTAAAAGGAAACATTTGTATAATATGTTAGTATTAATATATGGGTACATGTACGGTTATATATATATATATATATATATATATATATATATATATATATATATATGTATGTGTGTGCATGTGTTTAGTGAGATTAAATGATGACACCTCATGCTTAAATATATATACGTGGGTTATCAGAGAAGTTACTTCATCTGGAATTTTGCATGTGTGTGTGTTTTAGTGTGTAAAACCGAGAGAAAGCAAGAGGAAGAACAAGGCATCGGATTGTGATTTCTTGAATTTGTGGGATTCAAGTTATAAGGTTGTTAGATTATTTCATACTTCTTGAAACATGATTCTTGTTAACATGTTATGAATGGTATGGGCATGCTACTGTTTTAATCTTGCTGGGTTTAATATTAACATCATAGGATCATACTTATGAAGTTATCGGATTTGGTGTTCTTGAGGTATAAGGGTGTTTTGATGCATGCTTGTGTGTTTAAACATGTTTATATGTGTTGTATGAACTTGTTTATGATCTGGGTATAAGATGTATGCAAGGTTTGAAGTTATCAGATTCTTGAAATGATGAAGTTGGCAGATTTTATTGATGATGATGAAAACCGGGTGTTGAATCCGGTAGTTATGAAATCCGGTACTCTTAAATCCGGATGTGTGAAATCCGATGATTTGAATCCAAGGGTGGAATCCTAAGCATGAAATCCGATTAGCAAGGAAAATCCGATTATGGATGCCAAGTTGAGATTCAAGTGTGGAAATCTGATGGGAGTATCGGATTCCTTCAAAATCCGATACAATGTAGCGGATTCCGATGGTGGTTGCGAATTTGGTGTAAATCCGATAATAGTGTCGGATTTCATATGACATCCGACAGTTTAGGCTTGTTCTGCATTGTTTAATGCTATGTGTTATATGTACATGCATATGTGAATCTTACATGTTTATGTTTGATTAAAAGGATATAAATTTATGTGTTTGACATATATTTATGAATCGTTACTGATTTCAGTTTATTGTGTTCTCAGGAACAAACAAGGCTCAGTAATATAAGATCACTGAGTGGAGTAACTGAAAGCAAGAGGTGAGTGGACGTTTACTCACAGATGTTATTAGTTGTAACTGGCTTGGGTTGCAACTGTTATTGGTTTGACGCATGGATAGATTGTGCATCTGTTAATTGATTAACTGTTGATTGTTAATTAACTGTGCGTCAGTGATATGTATACATGAGGAATGGGAAGTCAGCTTCGGCTGGGCATATGGGCTGGGTTTGTTTGCTATCGGCTAATCAGTATTAGGATCTTTTGATGCATTTGTTGCAACTTAAGGTAATACTGTGTGAGAATAGCAAATGAACTATCGGTAAACCTTTGCTTTGGCCGGCATCGGTTGTACGTTCCTGCAGAACCGCCGGTCTTCCCGGGGCACGATAATCTGTTTTGTGTTGTTGATATTGATGCGATTATTTACTGATATATCTATTGTGGTTTTACTCCATTCACTTAGCTTTGTGCTAATCCCCCACCTCTCACTCTTTTTACAGGTTTTGGTAAGTCAGCGGCTCGGCTGAGAGTGGTTAGCTTGGGGAGTAATCACCTAGGACTCTGATATATTATTTTGTGACGAGCCGTATTTTGTAATACTGATATTAAAACAGTCGTGTTTGTACAGTTGTAAACACTTGGGTTATTTAATTCGCTTCCGCAATGATTATGAAAATGAAAATTTTTTAGGTTAAAAAAAATACGGTGTTACAACTAAACCCTTTAATAAAACATATTATTAAAATACTAATCTTATTAGTATCAAGTCTGCTATTTTTTATTAATTTGTTGTTTATTATATTTGTAGGGCTGGTGTGTTAATTGATAGAGTTGTATGAGAAGATTGTTGTTTTTGTGATTGAGGATTTTTGCTTAATTTAATGATTACTTTAAGAAAAGTTATCTTTATATTGTTTGTCTATAGATAGAGGAGGTGTGGTTCAGCTTGAGTTTATTATAAATAGAGCTTCGTATAGTCCTTCTTAGACAACTTGACATAGTCTCTTTCACAAGCTTCATAGAGAGAATTCTTCTCTGGTTTACACTTCTTTTCTACCGGAAGCATTGGACTTTTATAGTCTTTAATCGGTTGCCTCTCTTTTAGGGGTTTATTTCCTGTCGACTACAATTTCAGTTTATCATAGTATCCATCTCTTTTATCGTAGTGTTTTTCATTTCTAATCAATAAACCATCTTTTCTCACTATTTTATATTTAGATTGCCTGTGTGGATTGATTTTTGTAAACATATAGATTACATATATTCTAGAGTTAATTATATAGACAGTTCATGTGGTTGTGTCTAAGTTGCAGATTAAATCTTTAACTTGGAAAATCACACTTAGAGTTAATGTGGTTCGCATTTTGTTTCAGTTTTGATTCTTTATGTTAAATTATATTAAGTTTGACCGTTAACGTAAGAGCATTTGAGTCATTTTATCGGTTATCCTTATTATCAAACAAACTCTTACCTCTCTATAACATAAATGTAAAATGTACGTTATCAATATATATAATGTTATGAAACAAATATTAAAAATAATAAGTAAAAGTATACATTATCAATATATATAACGTTATGAAACAAATAATAAAAATAATAAGTAAAATTATACATATAAACACAGTGTAAACTTTAAAATTTGGATACAACATATAGCTATTATAATTTTTTTTACAGAGATAGAAAAATAAATCTGTTATTAGTAAATAAAGAAAGAAATAACGAAAGAAGAATACGGAGGCATAAACAGAATGAAATTATATTAGAAAAAATATTGTTATTTACTTAAATAAAAAAGGAATTTGAAACAAAAATAAATAAGGAAACAACAGGGAAAGCAGTATTAAAAAGGGTAGCTCTAAAACTAATAAAGAAGTGTTTTGGAGTTTCACTTCAAGAATAGAAATAAAAGGAAACAAAGGAGTCAGGAGGAAGACTTTCCTCCTTAAGTGTTGTTTGTTTTTGAAGACATAAATGTCTTATGTCTTATTTTATGTCTTCAGGAGAAGATGTGGTTTAGAAGGTCTTAAGATTGAGAAGGTTTGCGAAAAAAAGCTATAGATTTTAGCTTCTCAAAATAAGCAAAAATAAGACAGAATAAGGTCTTATGTTTGCGAAAAAACAAACAAGCTTATCAGAAACGTCTGCGCACCCGCAGACGTTTCTTTAAAATAAGACCTTATTTAAAAAAACAAATAAAACCTAAGGCTAATTTTACATTGATGTCTTCCCACCCAAAAATGATATGATTGGAAGGGGAAGTTTTTCATCCTTCTTTTCTTTATAGAGAGAGAGGGGATATTCAAAAGGAACTTTAATTCGTAAATATAAAGCTAAAAAGTAACTTTCAAGATACCAATTAATTCGATCTTATAGAAAAATCGAACAACTAACTTTTCAACGATGTCAAAAACTTGATAAATTATCTTGAATTTATAATAATGACTAAATCGATCACTGCTATTAAGAATGAGAATTCATAGGCGGGCCATTAACCTAAATAACGAGGTAGGTCTTTATGCCAACATGTATGTTGCAACGGGTTATAAATAATAGTTATTACATAAATGGTCTTTGTGGTTGTTACGAAATTTCACTTTTAGTCTTTTAACTTTAAAAATTACGAAAATAGTCACTGTGGTTGTTATTTTGTTTCACTTTTAGTCATTTACACTCAACAGATTTTAGGGTTTACATGCTTCAAATTGAAGAAAAGGAACCAACTTTGTGTTCAAAGAACACAACTCAAAGCTCGTGATGTTTGAGTTTATGTTAAAAGTTTATTTAACATGTTATTGTATTCATCGATTGAGCCATGGACTGTTCTTGGATTCATTGTTAAGAGGGGTTGGAGAGGTCGAATTTTCTAGAGATAAGAGAGAGAGAGAGTTTTAGTAAGAGAGAAACTAATTAGGTGATAAAAAATAGATAAAGCTTGTTTAGAAATGAGGATAAGGATGGAAATGACGGAAATACCCCTAGGCTAACGGTTAAAGTTAATATCAGTTATTATAAAGGATAAAAGTGAAACAAAATAACAACAGTGACTATTTTCGTAATTTTTAAAGTTAAAGGACTACAAGTGAAATTTCATAACAACCACATGGACTATTTATGTAATTAACTCTATAAATAATGATACATTTTTAGATGAATAAATTAACAATTGTTGCGATATAAACCCGATTCAAGGTGTTTATATATTTTCAACTTCAATTGGATAAAATAAAAAAAATGTTAAGAAGGAAACATGTTCAATGAGTTTGAAGTCATCCAAAACTTATTCAATTCGTATAAACCATATATCTTGACCAATTATCTAACCTCACTCATATCTATCTTGACCAATGTTTTAAAACCCGGATAGAGTTGACCTAGTGTAACGAGCAGGTCATGTCTCAACCGGTTCAACCAGTTGAACCACCCGATTAGCTCGGTTTTATACACATACATGTATGTTTCCAAGCTAGAGGTTTTGTAAGTTTCTCTAAGAAAAATTCTTTTCTTTTCAAAAAAAAGAGCTTTTGTGAGTTTTTTTAAAATTTTATGTTGATATTTTGTATTGTCTTATAGCCTTATTCACATTATGATCATTAAAAAGTTTAAAAAGGTAAAAAAAAACCCCAAAACCGGGTCAATAACTGTTTGAAAGGGCCGGACTAACCCATTCAACCGGAAACTCGACCAGTTTAATACGAGTAAAAAATGGCAGCAACAAGGTCATTGTTGAACCGCTCTTCTAACTAGTTCATGAGTCAACCGGTTCAACCAGCTGGGTCAACACGGGTTTTAAACCATTTGATCTTAGACACATTTATTACTTCATTAGTGGTACCACAACTACATACAACCGATAAGAGAAAATATATAAATTAAGGGCATGCTTGTTTGGAGGTTATAGTTATAAGAAATGGATAAGGTAATGAAATAACAAGCTTGGTTAAATATAGTATAATCACTCATTAGATCAGTCATATGACATCCTGAGGATGCATTAGATAGGTATTTGGGCAACTTTGGGTAGAGGTGAACACCGCTATGTCACCCCCACCCCAATTTACCCAATCGGTTTGCAGTTTTGGGTTGGGAAACCTGAGCTTTACATCATCGACCTTCTCTCTATCTCTCTCCTCTTCTTTTCCTCTTCTCTCTTTTTCCCTCTTAATATATATAATATAAAAATAAATAAAAGATGAGATAAGATTGAGTTAGGGTATAATAACTCTTAAACCAATAAAATTGACTGCGAGCGTAGACAATTTGTCTAAATTAATGAATTTATAAACCTTCTTCGAACCAACGGTTGGATTTTATTATTGTATTAATTAATTTGTTCCCATTCACAGAAAATGTGCATTAGTGCAAGTACAACTATAACTTTGTTTCTTCATAATTATGAATATTCTAAAATTAGAAATATATTACGAAAACAAAATTTACAATATATATAATTTATGAATCAATATAAGTTATATAACCGACATTATAGTACCTATTTTGAACCAAGCGTACCTTAAAATTGTTAGGCATACTGCATACATATATGACTAATGACCATATATTTCTTTTTTTGCCGTTGTTGTTTTAGCTTCTAACACAAAATTAACCAATTGGACTATTTTTGCTTAAAGAATTAACTTTCATAGCTTTTTAGAGTGGGCCCAGTTAAGTCATAGTTTCCTAATTAAAAAGAGTATTGGATCATGGACACATATACATGCGAGCACCCACACACACATATCTATATATACATAAATTAAAGTGGGCGTTTTTAGCCCACAAATCCTGGGCGGTTAATCCTTTCACCTACCCTAACGGTTGGCCTTGCTATAAGGTGATACAAGAAGATATCTTTGTCATGTATCTAATTAGCAGTTAGTCATCTTAGAAGTGTGCACCATATATGTAGTACTATGATGAATGATGACTTATCCAACATTTCAACTTGTACGAGGCTTTGTCTAGTATGCCTACACAATGTTATTGGTCCAAAGAGAATTCGTGACAAAAGCTGAACTGGGTCAGTCCTGAACCGGTTCCAAAACTAGTTGGACTGGGTCTAATATGTTTGTCTTAAGTGGTCCAAGTTTTCAAATCCAATAAGTCTTATATTGGTCTCCAATTGGTCCCAAACCGATCCAGTCTTTTCGGTTCAAACCAGTTTAAGGTGAATTGAATTGAACCTGTCCGGTCTTAAATTAGTGCTAAATAGACAAAATTGGTCTTGCGCAATGACATTGTGCTTTTGTTTTCAGGGGATCCAAGGATTTCGACGAGCTTTGCATATAGCTTTGTTGATGAAGTTGTAGGTTGTGGTCGTGAGAAGGAGTTTTGTTAGCTTAACACCTCCTTGTTGTCTCTTCGACCGTGCTTCATAGTTCTAGGTTATGCCCATGGAGAAAGATAGTCATAACTTAAAAGAAATGATAGAATGGAGATTGAGAGAGATAGAAACGTACTTGGAGATGGATACATATATTGAATAACGACTATATACATTTGTTAGCAGGGGCGGAGCTAGGGAAATTGTGTAGTGGGGCCGTAAACAAATTCTCAATCCCAAACATTTCATCTATTAAAATTTGAAAGGGTTCAAATAAAAGTTTATATACATTCATGTTTGTTAGAGAATGTATGAAATTGAAGAGAGTTGGAAATGCACTTGCACTTGGCCACTTGCACAAAATGCTTTCGTTAGAATATTAGCTTTTTTAATTTTGATTTTATATTTTAAATGTTATAAATTGTTAATAATTTTGTATTTTTAGTTTCAAGTAATGTTAACAATGAAAAATATATGTTTGGTTTAAGACTTGAGACACTATGAAAAAAAACAAGCTGAAAAAAGTTTGAACCGAAACTTAAAAGCTGAATCGAAGAACTCGAACCAAAAAGACTGCGAAGTTTCAGACTGAAAAACAACCAAACCGGACCAGAGAATGTCTATCTCTATCCTACATCCAAGGGCACATTATGGAGCTACGGCTCTAAGCCCATGCAATGACCCTGTCTAGTGGAACTTTTTTCATCTATTAACATTTTAATGTTGGAAATTATTGATGCTATAACAAAATCTATGGTGCTATCATGACCCAATTATATACTACTAAAAGGCCGTGAAATATACAAGACCCCAACTCAGGTGTACCGGTATTCTCGAACTTACCTCACACTACTAATCTTATGATGGCTATTATACTTTTTAGGTGAAGGCCAGTTGCATCGTCGGCTCATGCTTCAGTGTGGGCCATGTGATGTTATATTATGTTTATGCATGACGGTAATATGATGTGTCTTTTATAGAGAAAAATGATGGGTCTTAAGATACCATAAAACAACACCTTTTTACATAAAGAATAATTGAACTACCATGACCCTAACCTACATCACTCTCACACGCGTGCGTTTTGTAGTAGCCCAAGGTTTTTTTAACCGCATATTATACACTTTCTAATTTTATTATAAATCTACACATTATATTCACTATGTAACAAAGACAAGGAAGTTTGAATAGGAGCAGCTGCATTACCCCCTTTCTTTCGAACATAACAACAAAACAAAATACGCAAAATTCCACACTTAGTTTTGTTTTCATTTGCCCTTTTTATGACTAACGACTACAACCCATAAACTAACACTGACAATTTGAAACACGAACCTAGAACCCGATCTGAACCGAAGACAAAATGGGTTGACATGAACCCGACACAAAACTAAAATGGGTAAAAATTAGGTTGACAGGAACATGACACAAAAAAGATAGGTCGGGTTCAGCTGAAACCTATTTACTTGATAATGACCTGATTAACTTGATTTGGTTAAATAAAAACGTATTAATTAAATATAAAATTATATAAAAATCTAAGTAAAGGTGACAAGTTTAAAATGTGTTGAAGTATTAAACTAAAAATAACGCTCAAATTAAATTGAAATCCTCAAAAATCAACATTTTAATTCATTTTATAAATATTGCGACTTTCTTTTCGAGCCGATACCAGGTCGGTAAAATGGGGTGGCTCGAGACTCGAACCCGACACAAAATTTGATTTTTTAAGTCAATTTTATATGCAATATTTTTCATAAATATTGGGTCAACCTGAAAATCTGAAATTTATCTCCGAAAAAACAGCCCTTCCCGGTAAAATAGGTCAACATAAAACAAGACCTAAATCAAACACGAATTAAATCAACATAAATCAAGCCTAACACGAAATTAACTTGGACAAAAAATAACTCAAAAACGAAAATAATATCATTTTACCCAAACACAGCCTAAGGGGGTGTTTTTTTAAGCTTATTTTTTTAGCTTATTTGCTTATTATTTGAACTTTTTATGTGTTTGGCTAAGCTTATGAGCTTAAGCTTATTAGCTTATTTTTATAAAATTAAGTCATTTTTCATAAGTTATCTTGAACTAGCTTATTTTCTTTCTTGTGAGCTTATTTTTACACTTTTATCTTTATACCCTATTTTTGGTTATTTTACATTAATAAGCTAATGTAAGAAAACCCTTTTCCGTTATTTTCCACCTTTTTAAAAAAAGCTTATTAACTTATAAATTATAAACTAATACAAACACTTTTTTCTTTCAAAAGTTTATAAGCTCGTAAGCTCAAAAGCTCTCGTAAGTTTAAGAAAAAAAAAAAAAAACTTACGCAAACACCCCTAAATTGCCACCTTATGACAAACACCCAATCGCCCGTCACTCTCCAGTCTCCACGCTCCTGCTTTCTCCTTCTTTCCTTTTCTTAGCACACAAGTTTCCCCTTCACTCACACTCTCCCACAGTTTTTATTCACCCTCGTTCTGGTTTCACATTTCTTGTAATTTTCTATCAAATCATGAGCGAAAACAGAGCACAAATCATTTTAGAAGATGGGTACGAACCCTCTGACGGTGATGATTTTGAAGAATCAGAAACGGTGGTTGATAATTTCCATTTCCGTCGTCGGAGAAAAAAGTTGCAAAGGGGAAAACCCAAATTGAAGATAAAACAGTGTAATTTAATGGACCCGTTACTTGTGTGTGGTTGCGATATCATGCTAATGATATTAAACCATCTCGATGCACGCAGCGTGGCTTCTTCGCTTCTTGTTTCTCGTAGATGGCATGCAGTTGCTTCCCGTGACGACATTTGGTCTAAAAAGGTACACTCTTTCATTGTAAACCTACTTTTCTTTTTCTTTTTGTTTATTTCAACTCTACTTTTCCCTCTTTATGCTACATTTTCTGGGTTTCCTTTATTATTTTTTTGTCGTCGAGTAATTGCATGTTCACAGCAGTGATGAACAGGAATCAAAGATACTTCTCTGTAGTCTGTTCACTACAAATTGTTTAGAATAATCATGATATAACTTCATGTTTGTTCTTTTTATTTTGGTGTTAATAAGTGTCAGCACGCGTCAAAGATACTCAACACTTCAATGCTGATTACTCACCTTGAACACTAATACTAAATGCCGCCCCTTTGATCCGTGACCCGCTTTTGTATTTGGGTCTTTGGCATTAAATATTCAATGTTGTCTCTTGGACCCACCTTCCATGGATGTCATATTCTCAATGACAATTTGTTTCTAGTATTGTTAATGGTGTAATATTATTTTAAAAACATAGGGGAGAGAGAGGTCAAAGTGTCAACAGTTCTATAAACCAGTGGAAGCCTAACTAAAACAAGCTTAGAATCGGATTAACATGAAATTGCCTTCGTTTAACATGTAAATTCCGACAATTTAACAATAATCGAATACATCAAATCAACATGAAAGTGCCACTGATTAACAATGATCAAACACACCGAATTATTATGAAATTGCCGCTGTTGAATGCTCTGCATGGTTATAACTTATAACTGTTTGATCCTGTAACTCTATAAGTTCGTTGGGTTCCACTTCAAAACCAATTGGCAATGAGTGGAGTAACCTTCTTTTTCTACGCTTAACACGTGGATACTTATGGGTTAAGTGGAGTGTGTGTGGCCATTTTGGCCAACTATGAGTGGACCTGGCTTTAATACCATGTAAGTTTGTTGAGTTCCAATTCAAAACCAATTGGCAATGAGTGAAATTACTCAGGATCCTTATAAAGCACATTACAAAGTCATACTCTTCCGATGTGGGACATTACTCAACAAATCCAAAATGATTCTCAGATGGCAGTTCTCAGAACACGATATAACTTGCTATTTTCTTTTATTTGTTCATGATATTTTGTGGACTGGAAGTATTCACATTCGATTTGGTATTTTGGGACATTACATTTGGTATTTTCAGAGTTTCGGTTTAAATTTGTGTTGAGTTTATTATATTCACAAACGATCTGTTAGCTCACATCATAGATAACCCTGAAAATCCTGGCATAGAGCTGGTTTTTAGTAAACCTTAAAAACTGGAAACGGGGCATATGACACTAAGTCACTAAGCTCTATCAAAGTTGTAAAAAGACGAGCTTTTAGATCATAAGTTGTTTTAACATGTTACAGTATCATCTGTAGGAAATTATGCATAAATGACCTGATGTTTATATATTTTCTTGGTGATAGTGTGAAGAACTATGGACAGGAAAAGCTCATGTACCTCGTTTTGTTCATGTTGAGGGATTGTCAAAGTTGTCTGCTTATTCTTTATCCATGAAAGATGGCAAACGGGTAAGTCTCTCCCTAACTATCTCTATCTGTAATCTGAATTTATGATCATGTAAACAGCATTTGTTGACTGAAATTCTTCATCAGAATCGGATCATGAAGGAAGATCTTTGGGATCATGCTTGGGTGTTTCACTTCGGAAAGGCATGTGCTTTTGATTTCTTGTGTTGCGTTTTTCTATATTCATATTCTACCCAGTACCCACTTTTGATATCTAGTAAGTGTTCAAACCAATAATAACCTCAAGATTCGAAAGTTATTTTGAACGGGTGGCAATTTCGACCTGTTGAATTATGAATGGGTTGATTTGGGTTATGTTCTGTACTTTTATCTCAAACTGGTCTAAATGGATTGAAGAAAAAGTAGCTAAAAGGAGAATACGTCGTTAAAATGTTTTTAGTGCATTCAACATGTTTTACTCAACGGTTTAGATCTATATTTTAACAATAAAAAGAAATCACATTTGCGGGTAAATACAACCCAAACAGGCCCGATTCAAATCGTACCTTAAAATGACCTGCTTCAACTGAAACCTGTTCTGACTCCTGGTTACCCATCTTCCCGTTGTTAATCTGAAGCCAACTTTTAGTTCTCCCACATATGATCATGTTGCATGATGATCTAAAACCTCTTATATGGTTTATTCTTGGAGTGCAGGATGCCCCGGAATACTGGCGTAACTTGGACCCGTATTGGAGAGGGACAGAGCCGCCAATGCACCGCTACTTCCATCCAGATGGGAGTCAAACAGCTGATTCTGGTGACCAGGTATGGGGTGGCCATGAATGCTGTTATTCCATTGTTACAAGTTTCTTGGGAGATGGAAACATCAGGGAGCATTATGTAAGAATCAATCGATGGCCTCAGATGCACATTTCTAGGAGGCACGATTGGGGTTGGGAAATGTGTAACCGCCTCTACTGCTACTCTAGTGTTCCTGATGCTGCAGAGAAAGGTGGCACCGGTCCCTATCTTCCAGTTACTTGGTTTCCGTTTTTTCATTTTCTATACTATGTTTTTTTTTATAATTAATTTGCTTGATTTATGATCTCGATGTTGCAATGTTTTAGTGTTTTCCTTAACAAGTAAAACAGTTTCCTTTTTGGGAAGTCCTGCAGAAATCACTTTTTCTTTGAAAGATTCCAAGTTAAGATATACATATTTTCAGATTAACAGTGTTACGAGATGCACATCATCGTCAGCGTCTATTGATGGGTATTTTAGATATTCGACAAACTAGTTGATTGTACTTACTACACTGTGTCATGGCAGGTGAATTTATGAGCATAAGAAACCCTCATCTTCTTGTTGATGGTGTGAACTGGGAGCAATTGCCTGGGAAAGAACATCTACCTCCTTTATGATTATCCAACAAGGATGGCAAACGAGTAAATCTTCTCTTCCTCAGTCTACCTCTTTGCTTGTTCATATTGTATAAAAGCCAGAGTTAGTTTAAGTTGTTACTTAGAGCTGAATCATGAAAAAATAGTTTCAATTTTATTTTAACAAGCGCGGGATTGTGATTTTTACTACGTGTGTTGCATTCTGGTTGTTGTATTTTGCCACGTTCATAGTAAATTCTTCGTTGTAGAATATAAGGCTTGCGATATTATAAGGCCTGCAAGCGACTGTTCTTTATAATTCTTTTTGTTAACAGTGCACTCTTATTTGACATTGAAGATAAGCTTTCTTTATGTTTTTCTGTTTATCAAAACAGAGTAACCCCTGTTTTTAATTTAGTCTTATAGTGATGTTTTTTATTTGAAGATCAATTCTTGTATTGAACTTTAATCCAAGACAAACTTGAATTTTGAATATTTATTATTTGTGTATAAAATCCTCTCAAACAGGTATGGAATCCTAATAGCACTTAGTTGTTACTAACTGCTAGCTCTAGGATGTTTTTGCATGGACTTTGTATTAGTTTGGTTTGGACTTTGTAGCTAGTGTGGGATTTTAGTTGCCAGTTTAAAAACTTATGAGGTTATGATCTAGTCTTCATCTCAGTTCTGGTTCTCTAGCACAATTTTCGCTTGTAACTGTTTGATGTGTATTTTTCTGCCTTCCAGTTTCATACCAATTTTTGTCCTTTACAATGCAAAATTACGTCGGTGGTCTTTTAAACTGATACTTCTTGAGTTGTTTCAAGGATGGTCCTTTACTTGATCAGCCGAGCACTATTTGTTTGATCAGCCGACCAATATTTCTTGATCAACTGAGCATTTAAAAGACCCATCGCTGAAACAAGTATCCGTTTAAAGGACCACCACGGTAATTTCGCATTCTAAAGGACCAAATGTGAAATAAGGCAAAACCTAAAAAACCAACCAAGTAATTAACTCTTTATCTTTGTTTGTAATTTTTATATTAAGGTGTTTGTGTAGTACAACTTTTTGCTTGCAGTTGTGGTAGTTACTGATAGGCTTCACCAAGCTTGAAAGGAACCATTTGAAATGGATAAGGTTCCATTCCCTTCCATAGAGGTGCACAAATTCGGTCCTGGAGACCTGAACCCTTTCGGGGTTAGTCTGGTCCTTGTGTAAGACCATTCGGTTTTTGGGCGGTCCGGTCTTTTTCGGACCGGTCCTTGTCCGTACTGGTCCGACTTCAGTTCAGATCCATCCGGTTTTCGTTCAGATATTTTTCGGTTCGGTTTAGACATTTTCGGTTTTGTATTTTAAGTTTGGTTTAGACATTTCCGGTTTTCGGTTCGTTTTTTGTTAAAACATTAAAAGATATGCTCGTCTTATTGAAAATTTCAATGGTTATGCACTTGTACGAAATATAATTACATATTGTTGAAAATAACTAACATATTCTCAAAATTAAACTAAATATTGTTCAAAATAAATAACGTGACAATATTGCGATACAACTAAAATATAAAGTCGGAATTGACAAACATGATATCTAAATTATACATATACGGCTTGGTTTGGACCAGCCTAGATCGGGAAACTAGCCATTGTATCCCAAGTTTCAAAAAATAGCCATCGGGACCGGTTTGGACCTGACCGGCTCTATTTTTTGGACCGGTTCAATCTAGATTGACTTTTGGATCGGTTCGTGACAATCCTAGGGCTTGGACCGGGACTGGCACCAGAAGTCTTTGACCGATTCAGGACCGTTTCGGTCTTGACGGTACTACGTAGACCTGTCGGACTAATTTGCATTGTTCACCTCTGGTCTACCCTTCCATAATGCAAGGGCTTTTTGTACTTCATTAAGTAGTCTGCTTAGTATAAATGGGCTGGGCCTGGGCAATCTACTTTTGTTTGTTAACGGGCCTAGGCATCGGCAATAGTCAATAGACTGTTGTTTGTCCTTATGGTATAATTGATGATTAAAGAAATTAAACATGTATGATAAATGGTATACAAAGTTTTAACAACTTGGTATAAACATGAGTTAATAATGGTTTAACAATCAAATTTTAAGTTCATTCTCGGTTTAACCATAAAAGTATTTTATTAAATGATTTTGTCATAAAGTTTTAAATTTGTTATGATTTAAAACTCAAAGTTTTTTTAAATTGTTTAAACCTTGAAGTAAAAAACCAGTTAATCCCTTAAATTTTGAATTTTACTCACTTTACTTGATTATACATGTTAGTTCTTTTAGAAATTTGACAACTTTAAGGGGTTAACTCTAACAAAAATAAAAGGTTAAATAATTTGGAAAAAAAACTTTAAGGTTTAAACAAAAAAAAAGTTGAAAATCTTTTTGTAAATCATAAGAAATTCGAACTTTATGATAAAACCGTTTAAAAAAACTTTGATGGTTAAACAATTATGGACTCAATAAACATTCATAAAGTTTGGAAGAAAAATATATAAACTTTAGATACATGTGTGATGCATATTCTTGTTCCATCTAGTGCATTTTGTTGTTTGTCCTTATGGTGCAAGTGCATAACTAGATGTGTGTTGATAAGAAAATTTTTATTTTGTTTTTTGGTTCAGATTTTGTAAGGTTCGCGGTTAGTTACATCTCTTTTCTATTGATCTTTTAACCTACTTGTGGCCATTGGGTGTGCCCACTTTTAGGGGGCTTGGTATGGGGTATCATGCCCTAGCCCATAGGGTTAATGGGGTGATCACCGGTGGTACCGTGGTCGTGCCGAGTTTGTACATTTTGTGTGTGTATAAAAGTGGCAAAAATTAAGTTAAATGAGTCTTAGATTTCAACATGACGTTTGGTGTTATGGGCGTAAGAAAAAAAGTTGACATGATGATATGATGGAGTGTGATGGCATGAGGATACGACACCCTTTTTAATTTGTAATTTTTGGTCCATATGTTTGTCTGGTTAAAAGATAACTTTATTTAAAGAAGAAATGATTAGTTTTTAAATTTTTTTTTCTAAGATGATTAAACTCAATAAACAGATTTTTTCCGATTAAATAATGACATTTAGAATCCTTTATATTCTCTTTTCTCACCACTTCAATAAATTTGGTATTTGCTTTAGAGAGCTGATATATCATTCTATTTTTTTCTCCTACTTAAATCATATTCACAAGATCAACACAAGTGTCAAAATCAATAGAGAAGGTGAAAAAAGAGAATTAGTAGACTCCACATGTAATCTTGTGGTGAGTAGCAAGATGAAATAGGAGAAAAAAGTTGGGTGATACATCATTTTTCTTGTTGAGAGTTATCTAGCGAGTACAAAGATGTATTATTTACTCCAGGGGCGGACCTACCTATAAGAAAGTGGGGGTACGGGACACCCGTCAGTTTTGTCAGCGTAGTGTAAATTTCGATTTTTCAAGACGGTGCTACCATCGCATAGTGTAAATTCCGATTTTTTAAGAGGATGCTACCACCCATTTCAAATGGTGTCACCGTACCACCACCCATTTCAAATCCTAGATCCGCCCCTGATTTAATCACCAAATTGGATAAAAACGAAATCTTGGAAAACTGAGCTAGATTTAAGGAAGAAATAATTCGCATTCTATACATTAAATTAGTGACCATCCATGCATAGATATGGATGTATAGATTTCCAGAAATAAATGGTGGGGTAGCTATATATAACCTGATTGATTTAGTGGTGCAGTTTACAAGTCCTTAATTGCCATTAATCTTCATAGGCTTTTCAAGGGCACCAATGATTCATGATGGAAAACCCTTTAAACTTCTGCAGTATCCATCCAATTTTCAACATCAGTTAATCGAATTGAATCAAGATGGAGAAACCAGTTGCATCCTTCATCATCTGCAGCACATTTCTGTGCATTATGACAGCGGTAGCAGCAAAGGGGTGTTTCTGGTCCGGTGGATGGGTCGTCAATGTTGAAAATGAGGTCAATGATAAAATCCAGGTTCACTGCAAATCCAAGGATGATGATATCGGTATGAAAGCACTTGGATTTCATGAACATATTGATTGGAAATTTTGTGAGAATATTGTTTCTCCCAGTACTCTTTACTTCTGCCACTTTTATAAGGGAAATCAAGAACAAGTTTTTGATGTGTATAACCATACTGTGAAACCTTTTTGCGCCGAGAAGGACCTAGACAAGGATTATTGGAGATGCACTTGGGTGGTTAAGTCTGATGGGTTTTACATCAAAGATCATAAGAAGGGTGGGGCTGATGTTAAAATGCATGATTGGAAGAACGGACGGGTGTAGAACATATATGTTTAGCTAGCGGGTATGATCGAACATGATGTCGATTGATGCATATAAGTTATTTGTGTATGTATCCTTGTATTGGTTCATGGATTTTTGTTTAGGCACTTGGTCCATTGTATATTCTTTCTTATTTTAGTAATAAAATCATTCTCATTGTGGGAAAATTAATATTCTCATTGCTGATCATTCTCATTGGACATTGTTTCATGTTGTCACTGGCTTGGGATGCAGCAGCTTCTCTCAGAACCCTTGGTGATAAAAGCAAATCCATATACAACTCTACATCTTCACAGTTCTCTTGTAACTTTTTATATTCTAGAAATACCATATCTATTCATCAATTTACAAAGAATTATAAATTTTATATATTTTTGATGAATTATAAATGTTATATTTGATGATTTTTGGTTTTTCAAACATTTATTTCTAGTCACAGACCATGAACTTCCTTATGGTACAAAACAATTAAACTAAAGGGTTAGCTTAAAGCTAGTTACTGTACCATAAACCAGTTCATAATATAAAACAAGTCATCATATACAATTCATTTGTTTAGCAAGTTCATAATTTATTGCACATATTTAAACACACAAAGATGTGGAGGATAAGCCCGTTAATCAATGTATCTCCACATAGTGGACATTCATGGTCAACAAAACCCACATGGGGTAAGTCCACATTTCTTGTCCCTGTGAGAGAGCACAAAACAGTGCACCATTAAACGTTATCTACAACTCGGGTTATCACATATCAATTTCACACATATATGTAATGGTCCGGTTCGCTCCTCAATCTCTTAAACAACTTGATCAAAATGGAGCATTCCTTATCAACCTGGTTCCACTAATGACAACATTCATCTTCAATGTCATATGTGTGATGTGTATATCATGGTTTAGTTTGCTCGCAGGCCTCTTGAACCCCACACGTCAACCAATTACAAAAAGCATAACCAATGTGCAATTGACAACATACTAGTCGGGACTATGACAATGTGAATTTGGAAATCACATTGCATATCACAAAACATAAAGTCATAAACATCACGATGTTCATTGGACATCACATTGTGCAAAACATAACAATAATCCCAAATCGATATGCATTTGACATTTCAACAATTGAGCATTTGCATTATAATCACTACCTTTATAAATCAGTTTTTCCAAACATAACACTTGACGACTTAGAAATTTTTACATTTCAAACAGGGTATCCACAATGTAAACGCGCCTGAAAGGTGTGATAAGGATCGTAAACCAAACCACAAACCAAATCACTTGAAGGGCAACTCTAAAACAAAAGTTACACAAGACGATCTTAGATAACTTATATCAAAATGGGATTTCAAGTTGAACAAGGGAGGATCGCGTTGTGAAGGGCAAAGGATCGCGCCTCGGTCCCAAGTTTTGAAGGTTCTAGAAAAATTGGCACTTTTACATATTCGTGATGAACAAGATTCATACCACTAAAATGTTCAGCCAAAGGCCACTTCCCTAGTCACAAATCAAGGTCGCACTCTGGTATGGTATCGCACATGCTAGATTGGTTTTCAAACTTAACCATTTCAACACAAATGCAACAATAACTCAATAGGAGCTTGTAATAACTCATTTAAACCAGAAGGCGACTAGAAACAATACAATAACATAACCTTGAGTGATTCAAACCCTAACTTATGCAAATTGTCGAAAATGACCAATTTGACTTAAAATTCAATAATAAACAAAAAAAAGAGTCTTAGAAAACATCATATAACATTGAATTCATTCATAAACTAGACTAAAACTTACTTGATGGAAGCTACCAAATTTGTCAAGCCCCAATTTTAAACAAGAGTCTTTTACCTATGTGATGTGTTGGGGAAGCTTATTTTTTTTTACGAGATATTAATTTAATTTATTGTCTTTAACCAATTTAGAAGGAGGAGAGTGCATTGTTATAAAAAACATACACCTTTGTACAAATTTATAATTTTATTAACAATTAAGTTTGATATACCACATCATATTTTTGTTTGCTTATATAATTAAATTTTGGTTTCTTGTTTAATACCCTTTAGTTTACTAATAATTGAAATGTTAACTCATTGCATTTTTGTAATCTAAAAGTAGTATAAAAGCGTTAAAAAGTATTAAAACTTAAACAAATACATAATTCTAATCATATTTGATTTAGTGAATTTTTTTTATTTAGAAATTATTCAAAATAACTTTATTAATAAGATTATTAAAGTAATACCATTAAAATTTAAAGATATATATATATACTAGCGGGATACCCGCGCAATGCGGCGACGGTGAATAAATATGGTTTTGTAAGGAGTTGTTTTGGTAGGTATTAATCAATAGGATACACAAGACGTAATTTTGTAATTTTTATTTAGCAGGTGAAAATAATTTTGTAATTTTATTTAGCAGGTGAAAAACAAATATTATATATTTTCCCTTTCTGGAATTTATGGAATGTTATTAAGTGTACGGAATATTCTATTTCGTAAGTTTTGCTATGGAATTTATAGAAAGGGAATATTTTGGAATTTATGAAAAAAGAATGTTATTAAGTTTATTTTATGGAATCATTTTTTGGTAGATGAGGGTAGAATAGTAATCTTAAGTAATTTAAAATTTAAGAGTTTTAAGGAAAAAGCTTAAATGTTTTATATAATAGTATAGATATATATATATATATATATATATATATATATATATATATATATACACACACGCATACACACATAAAAATAATATTATTACCGTAATACCATTAAATTTTAAAGTACATACGTACATATATATACACACAATTAAATTATGTTAGCATTTAAAATGTTAAATGTAACTACTTTTTAGGTAAATATTTTGTAACGGATTAGTATGATTTATTACGTATTAAATTTAACTCACATTTAGATTAAATATTTATTACTTTAAGGTATTGTAAGTAATGCTTTAGTAGTTTTTCTATCCTAGGTAGATACTTAAACAACCAAAATATTTGTAAAATGGAGGGTTGAATATACACTTTAGTTTTTTAAACTTATTGAACACACGGTTATTTTTAGTAAAATTATTATTGATTATAAATCCAGAAAAACAAGTGTTAGGATGTGGAAATTCTCACATTATAAAAGATAACAAGTTTAGCCTAACATTTAGACTAACTAATTCTAAAGACAACTAACGTCTAAAGGTTTTCAACACATGAATAAATTTGAAGACTTCTAAATGCTAACTCTAATTGCTTTTGTTAAGTTACAATCGGTTTTTCTTGCAACTCTAAGTCGTACTCCAACAATGGAGTTGACTTGCATATATATAGACGATGAAAGACATGAGAGATATGAAAAATATAATATTTAAATGATAAAGTTAGTGGAAGTCAAGTATATATTATTTTAATCGGTTCTTAATAAAATAATATTACTTTATTAGAAATACATCTCACTAACAATTTTTAAATATATATCTCATACATTTTGCTTGAGAAGTGCAAACTTCCTTTTTAATACCCTAGGAACTCTTATCATCCATAATATCTTTAATATTTTGACTTTCCTAAAAATGTTTATTTTCTATCATGCTTTAGTACTTAAACAAAATAGATTTGAGATCTTCTTTTGTAACGCCCCGTTTTTTATATGAAAACTTTACGAAAAAATATTCATAAGTAAACGAACTTTATTGCAACCAAAAACTCAGTTTAGAAATAGTAGCGGAAGCATGTGCTAAAATCTTTACAACACTTAATATATAATATAAAAGTCGGGAAACAACTGACACTAAATAATCTTTAAATAATTTGGTTGCAAAACACAAGCCCATCTACTGAATCTACATCCAAAAATCTTCAAGTACCTGAAAATGTTAGGAGTATCTAATGAGCTATGAAGCCTGGTGAGCAACTTAAAATAAGTAATTGTAAAGAATGTTTCACGGTCTAATTAAGGTTTATTCTATTAGTACATTTTGTAGTTCGTTACCGTGTTTGCATAATAAATATTTTTGTATTTATATCTCTCCAATAACCATATTTGTAATCATGTATGTTCTGTACTTGACTCTGCATAGTAACTGTATCCATATCTATACGATTGTATTTATATTATGGTTGTATCCATATTTTAACTGTTGTAACGATAATTGTGTTCATACACTGTATCTGTAACTGTATCTCAAGTACTGTAACCGTAGTTGTATTCACACATTGTAATTATATATGTATCTCAACTACTGTAACCGTAGTTGTATTAACATATCATAGTTTTATCCATATCACATTTGTATTTGTATAACCATCGTATCTGTATAATATTTGTGTTTGTATAACATACAGCTATGTCCGCAACATTTGAAATACTATATTGTATATATATATATGTATGTATATGTATTTGTTTGAATATATAACTGTGTAATTGTAATAATTTTGATAGTTGTATAACAATAATTGTATATGTATGAGTGTCGTATCTTCATACCCATATATGCATATTTGTAATTGTATTAATATAAATACTACACTTGCAAATCACATATGTGTACGGTGGATGTAACCATAACACTTGTATCTGATTAACCGTTCTGGTGTACGTACATAAAAGTACTATGTTTGTATAGTAATATTTGGATAATCATAACACTTATATTTGTACCACTATCATGGTATTCACGTAGGTATTGTATCTGTACATGTAATTCTATAGATATTTCATTATTTATATAACCATAAACATATGTGTTAATTTATAATATTGGACCATATTCATATTACTCATATACACATTTATGTAGAGTTACATTAACTCACGAATCACTATTTACGAGTACTAGATTGAGGTAGTCACCTATAGTCCAGCACTTCCAAAACGTTCTTTTATCTCTTCCTTAGGTCCACAAATACCTAAGAATAAGCATATGATAATCATTACTCTTTCTTAAGTCAAAATACAACTTCTAAAACATTGCTCTAGTCATGGCACGCCCGTACCCTTTTGAGGTACGTCCTAGGGCACGGTTTGTTCTTGAGGGGCACGCCCGTGCCCTGCAACTTACAGCCTAGTTTTGACATAAACTCACTGTTTTCCGGTCAGAACACCTCTGATTCATATTTACATCATATCTAACACTTTGAAATCACTCCATAGCATAAAAAATTTAAGATTAATCTCTAGTAATTCATTTGACTCATTCAAATGGGTTTAATCCATAAATTTGATGTTGAAATCACTTTTTGTATCTAATACAGTCTATAGAAGTTATAGGAGTCAATATGAGACCTCCTAACATTACTTAATGTAAAAATCAATATTTGGTTCAAATACCCCAAATCCATTTTTAAATGAAACTTAATCATTTGTACATTCTCCTAACCTCTTAATAAGCCTACTAACACAACCCAAAACTCATTTGAACAATCCTTTTAACATTTGGGTTAATTACCCATTAACACTCCAAACCTTTAAAAATAATAATAGGAGTAGATAAGAACACTTACTAATCAAGTAGGATGATCATGGTGTTGATTTATGTTCTTGAAATAAAATCTTGAGTTCTCTTCTTCTAAGAAATATATATATATACACTAGTATTTTACCCGCACGATGCAGCGGGGTAAAATGGTTTCATTTGTCGACATGTCAATTCAACGTGTTATTTGTGATGTTGCCGGAGAATATGGTGGTTGTGATCTTCGTACAAATATCAAGTTAACGCAACACTTACGTTTAAATGACAACATTCTATTCTTGTAAGAACGAATTCATACCATCTTTTACGATCATATTATATTACATGGTAGAATATAAAACTTTTTGAAAACAATAAGTAAATATGACAATTATTTAGATCATGTTAAATACATATGTACTTCATTCATCACGCAACACTTCTTTGTATACAGTTATAAGGTATATTTAGGCAAAGTATTTTGGTATGTTTTCTATCATTAAATTCTAGACAATTTTTTGTAATTAATTTTTTTGACAGTTTTAAAGTATTAATTATGTATTTAAATTCTGACAATTTTATGTAATTAAATTTTTGGACAGTTTTAAAGTGTTTAAGATTATTGCTGGAACATATTGTAAATAATGCTATTTGAGTTGTACTATTTTAAAAGTGCTAAGATTGTTGCTGGAAGTTATTGTAAAGCATGCTATATTGCTTGTACTACTTAACTTAAAAAATTGTGTTAAGAAAAGAGCTAAATGTTTTATATAGTAGTAAAGAATATATATATATATATATATATATATGAGTTAATTGTTCAAATGGTCCTTTAACTTAGTTATTTCTGCCATTTTGATCCTTTAACTTTAAAAGTGGTGAAAAGAGTCCTTTAAGAACCATTTTGTTGCGAGTTTAATCCTTTCTAACAGCGGACGTTAAAAAATTCCGTTAACTATGTCAAATTGAAATTTTTACCTCCCTATAACAAATAAAACACTTAAAATACCTAATCAAATTTGAATATTATTATAAGACCATATATATAACCTAAATAACTAAACATAATTTACTAAACATAAAAAAATCTCAGAATTCTCTCTTCACAGACATCACCACCGTCGCTTGCACTCTCCGACGACCACCACCACCGTCGCTTTCGGCTTCACCACCACCGTCACCTTCTGCTCGCCTTCACCACCACCATCCGGATCTTTTTCCTTCTCCTCTCTCTCTCTCTCACACACACGCAGACACGACACTCAAATAGCTAATCTATGACCGGCGACTTTGAGGCAGTGGTGGTCATTTGGTTGAAGATAACAGAGAGTTTTTAGTTCTGATGGAGTTGGTTTCAGTTTCGGGGTGGTTTCGGTTATAGTGCTTGATTTCAAAATCATTTTTAGGGTTTTTTGTGAACGAGGGATTTGATTCAAGGTCCTTTGGTTGAAGATAAAATAGATCAGAGGTGGTGGTGAAGGGTGGTTGTGAATTATGGTTTGTGGTGGCGGTGGTGTGTGCGGTGGCGGTTATTTTTCAGAACGGTGTTGATTTTTCTGGTGGCGGTGGTGTATGCGGTGGTGTATACGGTGGTGGAACGGTGGTTATGAGCTATGAGTTGTGGTTTGTGGTGGTGGTGGTTTTTTCGATGATTGTGGTTTTTTGAGAGAACGATGTTGATTTCTAGAGGCACAATGATGGTTTCGAGAGATGGGTGCAGCGGTGGAGATGATGGTGCGGTGGTGGAAGGTGCAATGGTGGTTTTGAGGGAGGCTGGACGGTGGTTGTTGTTTCAGGTGGTGTTAATGGTGGTGATGGTTACCGGCAGAGTATGAGAGAGAGAGAGAGAGAGAAAGACAGAGATGAGATTGAGAGAGAGGGAGAGATGACAGTAGTTTTGACTTAGATTTAGGGAGTATTTTACTATTTTTTAAAAATTAAATATTATTTAAAATGATTTAAAAATTAAAAGGAGGGTAAAAAGACTTAATGCCCTCGTATTGAGGTGAATTTAACGGACTTGGTTAACGTCCGCCGTTAAAAAGGATTAAACTCGTAACAAAATGGTTTTTAAAGGACTCTTCTCATCATTTTTGAAGTTAAAGGACCAAAATGGCAAAAATAACTAATTCAAAAGACCGTCTGAACAATTAACTATATATATATATATCCCTATATAGGGTAGAGATCAAGTAAAAAGGATTTTATGGTAAAAAGGGTGAGAGGCAATAAAATATCCTTTTTATTGATTAAAACTAGTTCTTCATCAATTTATTTTTGATGAATCTAATATATTCATCACTTTTTACAAAGCAAAAAAAATTTTCAAATGTAGATTTTGAAACCAAAATTTTGAAATAATTTGTTGATGAACAAAATGCTTTCATTTAAAAAGTGATAAATATGTTTGATTTATCAAAAAGAAATCGATGAATAACTAGTTTTAATCAATAAAGATGATGAACTAACAATTATCGGTTGATGTATATACCGAAAAATGATCAAATAATCATCACTTTTACACTTTTTACTTTAATTTCCTTTTTATTTGATCACATCCCTATATATATATATATATATATATATATATATATATATATATATAAATTTTAACGATTACAACTCATCCATATGATATTCATAAATTTTAACGGGGATATATTTGAAATCAATTATTCTAAACCATTCAATAACTTATAAATTATATTCATTTTCCTCGACTTTTATCCCACACCTCATTTTAATAACTTTTATAAATATGGGTGTTACTTCTTTCTTTAGCAACTTTAACTTTTTTCACTAGATTCAAGTTCTATCTTTTTAGTTTTACAGTGCAAATAAAAGTGCTGGTAGTTTGGTACTTTTATAAATAAAAGATCTAAGGTTGTAAAGAATAACACATATTCAATAGTTGGCTTAAATAATTATACATTAAAAATATAAAAGGCAACTCGGTACTTAACTAATGGGATATGATTGCACAGCTGAGCAAAGAATTACTCAGATATGTCTGCTCACCTAAAGGTATTGCTCATCTGAGCTAGTAACAATGTTTAGCTAATCAAATTTAATTTTACGTACTCGGTTAGCTGATATGTATCAAACTCTTTCTCGATATTTCAGATAACACCATATTAAACCACCTCGGGATGAGCGCGGTTTCAAAAATCGAACAGAACCGGGCTGAACCTGAAAAAACCAAAACCAAATATGCCCCAAATGTAATAACCAAGAACCGAACCGTTTGTTCCTAATCAGTTCTGTCGGTTCCGGGTAAAAAAGCGAACCCCGAGGAACCAAAAACCAATCCAAAAATATGTAAATCGGTCAGGTCCGGTTCTGGTTCCGGGTTCAGGACTGGATCAGTTTAAGCCAAACGGATTTTTTACTCATCCCAAACCACCCCCTCCTTGACCAATATTTGTTGTATTGTGTTGCAACACCACCCCTTGTTGTAGTGCCGCCACCATCACCACTACAATTGTAAAAGACACACTTCCAAACTCTTTCTTTTTGTCTCAAGTTTTAAACGTCGGTTTAAGACATACAACTGCATGAGTTTCAGCTTTTTGGGGCATTTAATTTTTATTTAATTAGGAAATAAAGACATCAACCTAATTAATTAATTACTAGAGGAGCGTCCCATCGTTGGTCATTAAAACATTAAAAATAAATACTAGAAGTGTAATTAAGGAAAAATGTATAAGAAGTAACATTATAATATTGTTTAATTAATGTGTTACTTAATATAGAGTGTATCGATAAATATATTTATTGAAAGATGATTGTACATAAATAAGAAGACTTAATAGAAAGATATTGGATTATTGATTAAATATTATTTTTAGTTTTAAGAAATAATATATATATATATATATATATATATATATATAATGAATTACACAAAGAAGTATATTCCATAAATCATTTACTCCAATTCTTGATTAGTCACTATGAAAAGGAACTCTATATATCTTGCTATTTATCTATTAAAATTGGTAATCCTTACACAACACAAGAAATATAAAAAGTAATTGTGAAAATGTGCCAAAGTTACAATCGATAAAGAGTTTTGCACCACAAGTGTGGTGTCCAAAGAATTTATGCAAAATCTAAAACACATTAATTTGTAAAAGTTTCTTGTGTAATTATCATTACTTGCTGATTTGTGTTATTAATGATTTATCTTTGATATATAGTAATGACGTTGATAAAGTACTAATTTATAGGAACAAGATACTGATAACTAAAGTAGAATTTATTCATATAGAACCTCTGGGTTTCCAATCATATTGTTTTCCCCAAACCGTCTTATTAAAATCATACAAGTATATTCCATCTGTCATGGCTGACCAGTTACAAGGATTATTATCTCCTTTATCGTAGTTGCATTCGAAGGACATTGTATTGTTGAAGACATCCAAGACTTGTTCTTTTGAATCCCAATAGAAATGACAAAAAAATAATGTATTACCCAAATGGTTTTCACAAAACTTCCAATGAAACTCTTGATTAGAAGTGAGCCAGTGATCTCCTAGATCATCATCTTTGGACTTGCAGTGAACCAAGATCTTGCTATCAGAGATCAAATTTTGAACTTGTACTATGTATCCAGGGTCAAAAAAACAAGCAAATGCATTAGAAAAATAAAATGCTAGAAATATAAGAGATAAGATGTTTTTCATTTTCAATATTTCTTAGATAATATAACATAAGACTCTTTATATAGATATATAAATAGATATAAAAAAATGTTGTGGCATTTATGACCCTTGAAACAACAATAACAAATATTAGTAATTAATGACGATAAATAATAAGAATAATGACCTCTATAAAATTATAATATAATGTAGGGCAAAATACGCGAAAATACAAAAAACTTTACCAATATTGTCATTGTATGCAATTAACTTTATTTTGTATCTAAAAATACATACAACTTACAAATTTTGTTCATTATATACAATTGGTAACCTGATTACCAGGTTACCGGCTATTCATTGTATACAATGAACAAATTCGAAAGTTTTTTTTGTATTTTTAGGTATTAAAGTTCTTTTATTTTTTCAGGTTACCGGTAAGTTACTTGTTATAATAGGTAACTTGCATACAATGAACAAAATTTGTAAGTTGTGTATATTTTTAGGTACAAAATAAAGTTGGTTGCATACAATGACAATATTAACATAGTTTGTTGTATTTTCGTGTAATTTGCCCTATAATGTAATATAATACAATATTGCATGGTCTTATATAATATGAGATGTAATATTTTCTTATTGTAAATGATATTATATAACATAATGTAATATGTAACAAGATACTATATCATATGAAATATTATAATGTAACAACAAAAAGTTATATAATTATTGGATTATAATTAAGTGCTTTAATATAAGGGTTTACTATCCAAAAGTGTATCGAAGTTGTCACTTTTTGCTATTGTGTATACCCATCTTTGAAAACTACCATTCAATATACTGAAGTTTCAAAAATTACCATTTAATGTATTGTTAAACCTACTATTCAGGTAGCAGGTAAATATTTGAATTTTGATTTATTTTTAATATTATTATCTTTTCCACGTCATTAATTTTGCCACATCAGTATATCCATATCAGTAATTCAAAACCGAATCGAAACCTAAATCCATGAAGAACACCAAATCTGGAATTAAAAATCCAACCCCTAAACCCATGAAGAACACCAAATCTGTGAACCCATTTGTGAACTAAAAATCGAACTCAAAATCTATGAACTTAAAATTTGTGAAATCAAAAACTCAAAATCGAAACCTGCAAACCAAACATGAACAGATCTGGAATTCAAAATCGAACCCCTAAACCCATGAAGAACACCAAATCTGTGAACCCATTTGTGAACTAAAAATCGAATTCAAAATCTATGAACTTAAAATTTGTGAAATCAAAAACTCAAAATCGAACTCATCACGGATGTTGCCCTTCGCAGATGAATCAAAAACTCAAAATCGAACTCATAATATGTGAACTCGTCATGGATGTTGCCCTTCGCAGATGAAGAAAACCTCAAAATTAGATGAAGAAAATCTAGAATCTATGAACCAATACCGAATAGAAACTCAATTAATCGAAACCTAAAAAGAAGTCTTTGAACCAAAACCAAATCGATACCTAAAAAAATCTATGAACCAAAACCGAATCGAAACCTAAACACGAAAACCCTAAATAATCGAAAATTGAAACCTAAAAATGAAATATGTGGACAAAAACTGAATCGAAACCTAAAACCGAAAACCCTAAAATAATCAAAACTCAAAACAGAATCGCAGATGAAGAAAACCCCAAAATAATCAAAACTTACCTTTTATGGTGTTCTTGAAGATGAACATAATAGGTTCGAACAATATCTTCTACTTCCAGATCTTGAATGGTTCGAACAATATCATAAGAACTCTCGATGAATCGGTCAACATATGAAGATGAAGATGAATCGCCTGAGTGCTCTCGATGGTTATGATGAAGATGAAGAATAGATGGGAGATTTCATTTGTTGAAGATGAAGAATCGATGAAGAATGCAGATGATGATAATCATAATAATATTATAATAGCATTTATTTATTTTGTATTATTTTGGTAAAAGAAAAAAATGCCATGTCACTACCACTTAAGAATTAAGTGTGCCACATAAGCATTAACTTGTGCCACATAAGCATTAACCTGCTATCACAAGTTACCATATACTAAATGGTAGTTTTTGAGACTTCAGTACACTAAATGTTAGTTTTAAAAGTTGGGTATATACAATAGCAAAAAGTGACAACTTCAGTACACATTTAGATACTAAACCCTTAATATAACAAGCAATGGCACAAAAGGGTTACATACTCATAAAAGAGTCAGATGAAAAATTATATAACGATTTATTATTCTTTGAGTGTGTGATATTAAGTGTTATTAAATTTATGGTATTTTATTTATGAAATACCATAAATTAGAAGGAAAAAGTACGTTAATAGAAGGAAAAGGTATGTTAATATATTATAACGCCTGAAAAAAATTATAAATAATATATAAATAATTCATGGAAAACAACGTAACTTTTGCATCCTAAACCACTTTCTAACAAAGTCATCAACCAATGACTCAGTTACAATTTTGCAAATATAAATTTGTAAAACATTTCAAATATTCAGAAGCACATTCTCTTACTTTTGATTATTTAATTTCGATTATTAAAAACGTATAATCTACTTACAAATCGTAATTCCAAACACCCCTATGTATTAATTGATAAAAAGATATAATTTATTAGTTAATAAATAAGAGTTGTGTTCAAAAAAGTCCATGTAAAAAACATAGTACTAAAATTTTAATATTCAATCACATGTGATTATATATACAATCACATTTTGATTTGTAAAAGCATCATATATGAATTACGAAAATATCACTCCGCCTAAAATTTTAAAATGTAATATGGACAATTGATGTAATTGATTCAAAAACTATAATTAGTCTCTTAATACTATAAATTAATTATGAACTATATTAAACATTCTTCTCATAAATATGTATGTTATTAATTAATACATAAATGATTTAAGTTTAAATAAGTTTTGACTTTGATTAATTACATATTAAATAGGCGAAAATCAATCCAAAACGGAGATCGTATAATATGAGACATAAATAGATATAACTTTTTTTTTTTTAGCATTTACCACCCTTGCAACAACAATAACAAATTTTGTCATTAACAATAATGAATAATAAGAATAATGAACTCTATAATATTATAATATAATCTAGGGTAAATTGTATAAAAATATAATAAACTTTATTTTAGTTACTATTATACTAGCTTATGGACCTGTTGAATTATGGGTATTACAAAAGTAAACCTAAACAAAATATAAAATTATATACAGAATAATTTTGAATTAAAAAGCCAATAATGTTATAAATAAATTGAAAAAAGTCTAACTCTTACAAAGAATATAAAGTACATATACACGAATATAACTAAATTTTTTAAAAAACTTCTTTATATACAACGTTTGTTATTTTGTCTGTAACAGCATTGTTGTTGTCACAAATCAAAACTTTTAATCCCTTCTTTTTTTTTTCACACGTGATACTACGACATACAATTGGTTTTTGAATTATAAAATTAGGTTAGAAATATTTTTGAAGTACCAAAACAATAATTTTGTCCATATTTTGAATTGTATCGACATAATAAAATAGCTACAAATGGTTATTATATGAGTAATTCAAATAAGTAAAATCTTATAAAGATTACTAAGTCTATATTACAAAAGTAGACTTGAAATGCAACTAAATTAAATAGAAATTTTTAGAGGTACATCAATTTGTGTAAATAATACCAAAATAGAAAGAAAACAAAAATTCATTAAAGAAAGGGTAAATTGCATGAAAATACAATAAACTTTGTCCTAATTATCATTGTATACAACCAACTTTAATTTTTTTTAAATAATACAATCAACTTTAATAATCATTCCATTGTATGCAAGTTGTTGTATACAATGGAAATTATGAAAAAGTTTATTGTATACAATGATAGCTAAATACTAGACACGGAAAAAAGTTGTTTGCATACAATGAATTTTTTTTGAAAGTTTGTTGTATTATTTTTAAGAATTTAAAGTTAGTTGTATTCAATTAAGACAAAGTTAATTGTATTTTTATGCATTTTACCCTTAAAGAAAACTGCTTTTGTAGTATTACTTTTATTTCTATAATTTCATAAAGTTCCACATATTAAGTTGAATAGCTAGAAGATTAAATTAGTGAAAACGGATTAGTTTTAGCACCCTATACATAATCGTGACTAAATCTTTTCATATCAGTTCACAATCTTTAGGCTAGCAAAAACGAAAAGCAGACATTTCCTTGCTAAATATACTAAAAATGGTAAGCAATTCAACCTTCTTCATAGCTGGCATGACTTTATTAAATTATATAGTTCAAAATATCATACGCCAAAAAAAGAACTCAATATTATAAGCTTTAATAATTGAATGGGTTTCTGAATTTGGGACATAGAAAATCGGTACAAATCGAGCCCTAAGGTGAATAACCATAAGAGGAGTACAATAAAGTTAAGGATATTCAAATTAAACCACAAGAAGTAACACAAAATCATGAAGAATTAGTTGTCAATGAGGAGTTCATATACTCATATGTATGAACTTGCTGATTCGGAAGAAGGGACTTTTCTTGACTTCCTTGATCAAAGCTTCAATCGGGAAGAAAGTAGCAAAAACATGACAACATAGAGTAATCAATCACTTTAAGTAAAAATCGAACACCTATAATAACATAGAAAGATAAAATTCTCTCTTGTTAGAAATGTAGATATTCTTTGACCCAAACTCCTATGGGTTAATTTTTAGTAAGAGTAAATACGTAAGTTAATTTTTAGTAAGAGTAAATACCTTATAGACTTGAACATGAGCTCCATGTGTTTTTCTAGAGCACTTGTCTCCATGTTAACATTACCAAGGTCAAGTTTGTGATTGTAACTTTAGGTGTCAATAAAAAAAGGGTTAATTTCATATATACCCTTATTAAACATTAAAATATTTTATTTGCCCAGCTAAACTTATAAATATCTTATATAACTTTCTTAAGCTTTTAAATATCTTATTTGCCCGTCTTAACTTATAAATATCCTATATATCCTTATTAAGCTTTCAAAATATCATATTTGCCCAAATCAACTTTTTTTTATCAATTTTTAATCATTTTAAATGAATTATAATTATAAAATATGTTTGAATGACTATTATACCCTTCTTTTAAATATATTTATAAAACATCACCTATACCCTTACTACTCGTATTTATCCAAGTTATATATATATATATATACATACATATACAAGATTCTATTAATTAATTTGAATGATCGAGTACAGTTCATGTGCGCGCGTGTGTGTATATATCATGTAATTAACGCACCAATTAAGATACATACACAATTAAGAAAAATATTATTATTTTAATCAATTCTAATGTCTTAAAACAAAAGAATTATGCATGATATATATATATACATATATATATATTAATTATATACGCATTAACCGTACTCGATCATCCAAATTAATTATATATATATAACTTGGATAAATACGAGTAGTAAGGGTATATGTGATGTTTTATAAATATATTTAAAAGATGGGTATAATAGTTATTGAAACATATTTTATAATTATAATTCATTAAAAATGATTAAAAATTGATAAAAAAAAGGTGATTTAGACAAATATGATATTTTGAAAACTTAATAAGGGTATATAGGATATTTATAAGTTAAGTCGGACAAATAAGATATTTTGAAAGCTTAAGAAGGGTATATAGGATATTTATAAGTTAAACTGGGTAAATAAGATATTTTGATGTTTAATAAGGGTATATATGAAATTAACCCATAAAAAACCCCATGTTATCTTACATAATAAAATTATTGCATACATCTTAAACCATAAATCAAATACACTAAACTGGTACTTGTATAGATAATAATTAAGTTTAAATGCCATTAAGCAACGGAAAAAATGAAGCTGAAATTACCTACAAATACTTCACCCCTTAAAAAAACCTGTAAACACGGTCCATCTGGTGGCGTGTATTGTTTCAGCTTAATATTTCACACCTTCGAATTGACACTCTAGCCTTTCCACCTATAGTAATCACATCCAAAATGAACATGCAGGATAAGATTCATGATTTACAACATTAGTTTATGGGTAAAGTTATTAATTTTACCCATAACATGTGATATATACATTGTGAAGACTGAAGTGAGCAAGATAGAAGCATCAAACGATCATAACATGTGATATATAGGAGGGAAGAATAAAGTTATTAGTTTTGACTAATATTATCAATTTTGGGGATGAAAAACTCAAAACATAAAACAACCAAACCAAAGCTTGCATCCTTCATTATTAGTTTACGGATGACAAAAACTTACTGTTGATGTAGAGAATCATGAGGTGCAGGAAACAGTGAACATGACCTTCACATGGATGTAACACATAGGAGTTTATAAAATAAAAGTCAATATACATACATGTTATATTTCAAGTCCAAGATATTCAATTCAAACTTATTTCTTTATTGACTCTTATCAAGAATCCTTAAGTTAGGTAAACTTAATGAAAGACTAAAACCCATTCTAACAACCTAACCAAGAAGCAAAATATGTCTAAAGGTTAACTTAGACCAAAATGCCCACAGAACATGAAAAAATGACCCCAATTAGATAGATGTAACTCAGGTAATAGTCTTACTAATAGCCACATGTGTTGAACAACTAAACTTACTACACCGATAACATAAACCAACCAATTAAGATTATTAATGTTGGTCTCATGGGTAGTTGATAATACCAAAATGCATTGTGAAAACTAAAGTTACGAAGATAGAAGCATCAATCAATCATAACATTTGATGTAGAGAAGGGAGGATTTTTTTTCTTGCCAAAATTATCACATTTGGGAATGAAAAACTCATAACATAAAACAACCAAATCAAAGCTTGTACTCTTGCAGTCAACATTATTAGTTTTAGGGAAGAAAGTAGCTTACCTTTGATGAGAAGTGCAGGAGACGGTGATCATGCCCTTCACATGGATGTAAAACATAGGAATTTATAAAATAAACTTCAGTATACATACTTGTTATATTTCAAGTCCGTAATATTTGATTTAACTTCTTTTTATCACTAAGATATTTCATCAAACATTTGGTTTTCATAAAACTATTAAGTAACTTTTCAAACAAACATACAAATCACAAAGCAGGATAATTGTACCAAGCTAGGAAGCATGTTTCACTATGTCAGGTGCATATAGAAATTTCAATAAGCACGCAATAATCGAAAGGACAAAACTATTAACAAAAACAACAACATGATAACCAATTGAATGAGGGGCTAGCACTAAAATCCTTTTCCATTTAGAAAATTTAGGTGGTGTCGCATTATAAAAACACAATTTAGCCCAATATTAGTTGTGTACCTTAAGAACACTTAACACAAATGGACAATCAATCAACATCCACAAATGGACAATCAATCAACATCAAGAATTACCCTAAAAACCCAAAACCGCATAAGCAAAAGTTACAATTTCTTCACAAAACATATATATATATATATATATATATATATATATATATATATATATATATTATAAGAGGTTTATCACGTCCATAAACCTAATTAAGGATACGGGAACGGAAAGTTAAATAAACAAAATATATAATCACATCTTCACTAATATAACTAATATACCAAATTCAATGAGATCAACAACCAGATTTTGTAAACTTTTATGTTTTGTATTCATCATAATAAGAATAGAATTTGTAATAATTATAATTAAGACTCGAATTCAACTGATTAGAAAATTCTCACATGCCTTAGGCGTTGATTGCACATTAGATTAGAAAAATACTTCTCCAGTTGCATTTTACGGTCTTCTTCAAGCTACAAAAAGAGGGATACACCATTTTAATCCAATTTCTAGAATACATGCATTTTATGTATATTTACTCTAAAACGAAATAAGACAATGTAAAAGCATTTGCATACAATGTTCATGGCTAATTCAGGGAATTTGACTTTCAGGTCCGAGTCCATCTTTCAACCTTGGCTTTATCTAAAAGTTTAACTTTAGTATAAGATGACTAAAAATAATGAATAATGATATCACTTAATAGTTTTAAGCACGCTTGCATAATAACTAACCTTTTGGAAGTTGTTCTTTACAGAAATAGAACTTCTCTCAATACGTTTGAAGAACTCTCCAACTAAATTGATAATCGTCTTACCCAGTTATCATGTAAAAGAAACACTTCAAAATAAATTTCTTTTTAGCACCCCATAAAGAAAAAATACATATAAAGAAGAAAAGGTATCTTAAAGAACAATGATTAGGCATAAAAATTTTAAAAAGAAAAATAATAAACAACAAATGAAAAATAAACTTAGAGGACAAAGAGCAAAGAAAGAAAAGTTAACTAATTCCAAAATTAAGAACAAAGAGAGAAAACCCATGATGGACCTTCCTTCAAGAAATCAAGTTAAACAAAATTTGCTAAAATCAATTTTTAAAATGCAATCTATAAAATTGAAAATCAAATATAAAATGGGTACTCCTGTAATACATCAATGATGGATGTAACCTCATAGACAAAACCTTGAAATCTTCCTACGACTACTACCTATAATGGAGGGAAGTTGACCATTGATCCACCATTGAATATAAATATAGACAAATAAAGGAGAAGAAACAATTACCTATACAGTTCTCTAAGCGATTATGAACATATCATTGACCCAATGTCAATTGAGGAGAAAATGTGATTTAATTGTGTAGGGAATCTGTTCCAGGGTCTTGGTTCGCTTGAAGGAGGTGTCCAAATCAACTTCAAAACACGAAATTCAAGCATATGAACAAATTAACACCCAAATCGAATACAATATCCCTAACAAATCACATAACATCAAATCATATTAAAAATGTGAAGTATAGGTCGTGTAATGTGTGGCAACTTAGCCAATCAGATTAAACATGAGAATGAATATACACACAGATTACATATGAGCAAAATTAACATCAAGTAACACCAAATCATATTTAAAAAATTAAATTGCAAAGCAAGATGACAGAATGAAAAAGTAGTACCTTTGAAATCGAAGATGCTGGTTATGAGGCTATGAGAAGATTTCAAGTCCAGAATTAAATGGTTTGGTCACGGTGAATGCTTGATGATTTTAGGGCTCCGTATGAAAGAAGAAAGCGATAATCTAGCCTTATGAATATGAAATCGAGTTTAATCGTATGATTCAAAGTGGGAGGGAGGACATTAACAGTGAAGGAGACGAAGTAGGATATTGAAAATACCTGATAACAATGATCGAAACACTCTTTCTGTAGAAATCGCCCGATCGTAGGAAGAGAGATTTAGGGTTTTTGGAAGAGTGATGTGTTTAGGCGTAAATGAGAAGCAATCGTCAAAATAGGGTGGTTTGTTGAAGTCGGAGCATCCATATGGGAGAAGGTCCGCGTTTTTTTGTTAGCCGGATCTTTCCCAAAGATAGCTTTTTAAAAATGGTATGTGTTGAAGTGGAGGGTTATGATTGGTGGAGAGAATTTTTTTATTACTATTCTTGGTAAGATGGTAAGCCTTTTAATCATATATATATAGATATAATGAATATTTTATTTTAGGGCAAATTGCACGAAAATACAACAAAGTATGTCAATATTGTCATTGTATGCAACCAACTTTATTTTTTATCTAAAAGTACACATAACATTCAAATTTGGTTCATTGTATGCAAGTTATAACAACATGTCACTTTCAAATTTTATTCATTGTATACAATTGATAACCAATAACCTTGTAATCAGGTTACCAATTATATACAATGAACAAATTTTGTAAGTTATATGTATTTTTAGGTACAAAATAAAGTTAATTGCATACAATGACAATATTGACAAAGTTTTTTGTATTTTCGCGTAATTTGCCCTTTATTTTAAAAAATAATACATTCAACTTTCATAATCCTCCAATTGTTTGCAAGTTGTATACAATGAGAATTATGACAAAGTTTATTGTATACAATGGTAACTAAAAACCAGACACAGAAAAAAGTTATTTGAATACAATGGAAAAATTATGAAAGTTGATCGTATTGTTTTTAAGAAAAAAAAGTTGGTTGTATACAATGATAACTAAGACAAAGTTAATAGCATTTTCATGCAATTCGCCCTATAATCTAATATAATACAATATTGCGAGTAGGGATCCGGTGAGAATACCTTTTAAGTAGAGAACGGTGAGAACACTTTATATCAATTATTTAATTAGATTAATAAGGGTTATAAACTCAACATACCTTAATTAAACCAAATAATTAAAAATCAACATACCTTAATTAAACCATGATTAATATCAGTCATTAAATAAATATCATCCGAGAACTATAACTTATCTCCAAGTTCTCACTTTAATAGGTGTTTTCATTTTATCATGCCTCACAATATTACATGGTGTTATATAATATGAGATGCAATATTTTATTAGAGTTGTGTTCAATAAAGTTCATTAAAAAATATAGTCTTAAAATTTTAATATTCAATCACATGCTAAAATAATGTCACTTCGTATACAATATATATGATTCAGTAAACAATCATATATGATTTGTAAAAGCATCACATGTATTACAAAAATGTCACTCCGTCCAAATTTTTAAAATACAATCTGGACAATTGAGGCCATTGATCCAAAGGCTAAAATAAATCCTTTATAATGTAACAAACTTATATATATATATATATATATATATATATATATATATATATAAGGGTTCAAACAAGAAATGTTTTTCGTACGAGAACCAATCTAGCCCTTGATTCAAATTAATCAATGGCTAAGATTTTTGATGGCTCACTAATGCTTCATTAATGACACATTAATGAGGGTTATTTCCGGAAAATCAAGCATCGGAAATTAATGATGGTTCACCCATACGTAATTCACGGTTGGTTAAATATATAAATTACCAAAATGACCCAATTAATGAGTCATTAATGGCGTTAAAAACAGTTCTTGTACGAAAAACAGTTCTCATTTGAACTTTTGCCTATATATATAAATAGGATCAATATAGAACTTAGTCTTAATCATAGAACCTAAAGAACAAATCTGGACCACTGGATCATCTAAATTAATAGTTAAGATTTGAAAATGGCAATTTTGTAAATTATATGAAAAATATATGACGTAACTGCATATGTGGGGGCAAATATGGAATTTTGTTTTCGTCGCCACAAATCCTCTTTCTTGCTCCACCTCCCGAAAATGCAAAATAATAACCAAAATGCAAATAACCGAAAATGCAAATAACATTAAGTCATTAACATGCAAATAATCCAACGATTTCTTTTCAAATCTATAATTTACCGATCTTAAATGACGGTTTTCGGTCTTCATTTTCATCTAGTTTGCATTTTGGCTATCATTTTCATCTAGATGAAGAAGATAACCAAAATGCAAATAACATTAAGTCATTAACATGCAAATAACACAATGATTTTTTTAGATCTATAATTTACCGATCTTAAATAGCGGTTTTCTGTCTTCATTTTCATCTAGGTTGCATTTTAGTCATCATCTTCATTTAGATTGTATTTTGATTATCATCTTCATTTAGATTGTATTTTGATTATCATCTTCATCCACATTTTGCATGTTTGAATATGAAATTTGTATTTTCCCAATTGCATTTCAAAATAAAAATTTTAGAAATATGGGAAAAGTGATCTTGAATCAAAGAGAAAAAAACTGAACCTAATGGTATAATTTATTTTGTTAAAAATCTTAAACATGACATAGTTATGATGTAACATACCGGTCGGCGCCGACCGGGCCTCTCCCGGCGCTACCCATTCCGGCGCTATCCATTCCGGCATGTTAGGTCCACTGCCATTGGTAGCCAATTTAATTAATTTAGACCTCACCTGGGTTGTTGATTTGAACCCTTGACCTTAATAGACAACTTTCTTGAGTACTATCACCAGTTGAGCTGTTATTAAAAGGATTAATGGGATTTCTTAAAAAAAACTGATGGGCTGAGTTTTATCCTACGAGGCGCGTGAGTTACTAATCAAATATATATATATATATGTATATATATATATGTATACTTCGTAGTTTTTAGCATATTTTGTATATTTAAACCTACTCATACTTTAGTAGATCAAATATTTAAGATAACGAACTAGCTTATGACCCTGCTAGATAATTTTCCTAACTCCATCTCTAGTTTCCTACTTTCACAATAGGTTATATGTGTGTGAGAGGTACGCGATGTGTTCTTGTGAGTCACCCAAACTCTTAACCACCATAGTTGTATCAAACTCTTTCATGATATTTCAAATAACATCATATTAAACCACGTAGGGATGAGCGTGGTTCCAAAGTCGAACCGAACCCAAAAAAACTAAAATAGAATATGCCCGAAATAAGAACCAAGAACCGAACCATTTGTTCCTAACCAGTTCTGTCGGTTCCAGGTAAAAAACCAAACCCGATGGAACCGAAAACCAAAAATGAGAAATATAGGAATCGAGAACGGAATTGAAAATATGTAAATCAATCCGGTTCGTTTCTAGTTCCGGTTCGGGATTGGGTCGGTTCACGCAAACGGGTGTTTACTCATCCCTAAAATCACCCCCTCCTTGACCACCATTTGTTGTATTGCGTCGCTACACCACCCTTTGTTGTAGTGCCGCCATCATCACCACTACCATTATAAAAGAGACACTTCCAAACTCTTTCTCTCTGTCTCAAGTTTTAAATGTCGGCTTAAGATGCACAACTGCTTGACTTTCAGCTTTTTTGGGTATTTAATTTTTATTTAATTAGGAAAACCTAAAAATATCAACCTCATTAATTAATTACTAGAGGAGCGTCCCATCCTTGGTCATTAAAACATAAAAAATAAATATTAGAAGGGTAATTAAGGAAAAATGTATAAAAAGTAACATTATAATATAGTTTAATTAATGTGTTACTCAATATAGTATGTATCGATAAATATATTTATTGATTAGATGATTGGAGATAAATAATAAGATTTAATAGAAAGATATTGAATTACTCATTAAATATTATTTTAATTGTAAGAAATAATATATACAATCAATTACAGAGAGAAACATATTTCATAAATCATTTACTCTAATTCTTGATTAGTCACTATGAAAATATACTCTATGTATCTTGGTATTTACCTATTAAAATTGGTAATCCTTACACAACACAAGAAATATAAAAGTAACGGTGAAAATGTGCCAAATATACAATCGATAAAGAGTTTTGCACCACAAGTGTGGTGTCCAAAGAATTTATGCAACATCTAAAATACATTTGTAAAAGTTTCTTCCGTAATTATCATTGCTTGCCGATTTGTGTTTACTAATGATTTATCTTTGATATATACTAACGACGTTAATAAAGCACTAATTTATAGTAACAAGATACTGATAACCAAAGTAGAATTTATTCATATAGAACCTCTGGGTTTCCAATCATATTGTTTTCCCCAAACCGTTTTATTAAAATCATACAAGTATATTCCATCTGCCATGGCTGCCCAGTTACAAGGATTATTATCTCCTTTTTCGTAGTAGCATCTGAAGGACATTGTATTGTTGAAGACATCCAAGACTTGTTCTTTCGAATCCCAATAGAAATGACAAAAAAATAATGTTCTACCAAAATGGTTTTCACAAAACTTAAAATGAAACTCTTGATTAGGAGTGAGCCATTGATCTCCTATATCGTCATCTTTGGACTTGCAGTGAACCAAGATCTTGCTATCAGGGATCAAGTTTCGAACTTGTACTATGTATCCAGGTTCAAGAAAACAAGCAAATGTATTAGAAGCATAAAATGTTAGAAATATAAGAAACAAGATGTTTTTCATTTTCAATATGCCTTAAATATAAAACTTAAGGCTCTTTATATAGATATATAAATAGATATAACTTTGTTTTTGGCATTTAAGACGCTTGCAACAAGAGTAACAAATATTAGTTATAAATGATAATAAATAATAAGAATAATGACCAATAAAATTATAATATAACGTAATATCATACAATATAACATAATACAATATTAATGCATGGTCTTTTATAATATGAGATGTAATATTTTCTTATTGTAAATGATATTATATAACATGAATGAATGCAATATATAACAAGATACTATATCATATAAAATTTTATAATATAACAACAAACTGTTTTATAATTGTTGGATTATTATTAAGTGCATTAATATAATAAATAGATGACACATAAGGGTTGCATACTCATAAGAGTAAGACGGAAAATTATATAACGATTTATTATTCTTTGAGTGTGTGCTATTTAAAAAAGTGTTATTAAATTTATGTTAATTTATTTATGAATAAAGTTATGATATAAGAGAATATATACAAAAACTCTTATGTAAGTGTGTGACATATAGTAAAATAGAAGGAAAATGTACATTAATATATCGTAACGCCTCAAAAAAATTACAAAAAGTATAAAAATCATTCATGGAAAACATCGTAACCTTTGCATCCTAAACCACTTAATTTCTAACAAAGTCATCAACCAATGACCGAGTTACAATTCCACAAATATAACTTTGTAAAACATTTCAAATATTCAATAAAACTTCGCTGATTATCTGTTTATTAAAAATATATAATTTATTTTCTAATCGTAATTCAAAACACCCTTAAGTATTAATTGATAAAGAGATATAATTTGTTAGTTAATAAATATGTATGTTATTAATTAATACATAAATGATTTAAGTTTAAACTAGCATGATACCTGTGTAATTCGGCAGAAACGAATAATTTTTACTCGTTAACATGTCCCTTTTCAAGACGTAGGGAGTATGGTATTCATGTAATATGGTGATAGTGAATAATTTTCGTTTGGTGACATGTCTATTTTGTTTATCTTATTTTCATTTTCTTTACTTTTTTGTTCTCCATAACTGAAAAAAAAAGTTATATAAATATTTTTTAATAATTAAGTTAATTTGTATTGGTTTGACTTTTAAAACAATTGTATTAACTTTAATTTTCTATAAAGTTTAGTTATTAAAATGAAATATAAAAATCTTATTAACTATATATAATAGTTACTTAATTTAAATTTATATGAGGGGTAATTTGGTGATTTCAAAACACTAGAGTTTAAGATAACGATAGCTTATGACCCTACTAGATAATTTTCCCAACTCCATCTCTAGTTTCATACTTTCACAATAGGTTATAGGTGTGCGAGAGGTATGCTATGTGTTCTTGTGAGTCACTCAAACTCTTAACCACCATAGTTATATTAAACTCTTTCTCGAAATTTCAGATAACACCATATTAAACCACCTAGGGATGAGCGCGGTTCCAAAATCAAACCGAACAGGACTGAACCCGAAAAAATCGAAACCGAATATGCCCCAAATGTAAGAACCAAGAACCGAACCGTTTGTTCCTAATCGGTTCTGTTGGTTCCACGTAAATATAGGAATCGAGAACGGACTTGAAAATGTGTAAATCGGTCCGATTCGGTTATGGACCGGCTCGGTTCAAGCCAAACGAGTTTTTTACTCATTCCTAAAACCACCCCCGCCTTGACCACTATTTGTTGTATTGTGTCGCAACACCACCCTTGTTGTAGTGCCACCACCATCACCACTACCACCGTAAAAGACACACTTCCAAACTCTTTCTCTCCATCTCAAGTTTAAACGTCGGCTTAAGACATACATCTGCATGAGTTTCCGCTTTTTTGGGTATTTAAATTTTATTTAATTAGAAAAACCTAAAGACATCAACCTTATTAATTAATTACTAGAGAAGTGTCCCATCAATGGTCATTAAAATATAAAAAATAAATATTAGAAGGGTAATTAAGGAAAAATGTATAAAAAGTAACATTATAATATTGTTTAACTAATGTGTTACTCAATATAGTGTCTATCGATAAATATATTTATTGATTAGATGACCGGAGATAAATAAGAAGATTTAATAGAAAGATATAGAATTATTCATTAAATATTATTTTTAATTTTAAGAAGGGTAAATTGAATGCAAATACAATAAATTTTGTCTTAATTATCATTGTATATAACTAACTTTATTTTTTTTAAATAATACAATCAACTTTTATAATCCTCCCATTGTATACAAGTTGTTGTATACTATGAAAATTATGGAAAAGTTTATTGTATATAATGGTAGCTAAAGACTAGACACAGAAAAAATTGTTTGCATACAATGAAATTTTTTAGAAAGTTAGTTGTATTATTTTTAAGAATTTAAAGTTAGTTGTATACAATGACAATTAATACAAAGTTAATTGTATTTTCATACATTTTACCCTTTTAAAAAATATTATATACAGTTAATTACGGGGAAATGTATCTATATCTATACGTCTTATAAATCCTTTAGGTATTTGTCTTAAAACTTTTAATTCTAAGAAAAAACAAGATTACTTTTATAGACCTCTTGAATATCAAACTAAAAGAATAATTCTTCATTAATACAGCATTTAATCCATATGAATGTCAACATGGATGGAAATTCAAATTTGCATGTTCATATATGGAATATAATTTTCGCAGTATTATAGCTAAATAATTTGTAGCAATAAATTAATTACTAACATGATACCCGCGCAATGCGGCGATAACGAGTAATTTATATTTGTTAACATGTCCGTTTTCGAGACGTATGAAGTATGGTATTTATGTAATACGGTAATAACGAATAATTTTTATTTTGTGACATGTCTATTTTCTTTACTTTTTTTACATTTCCTTTACTTTTCTGTTTTTCATAATTGAAAAAAAAGTTATGAAAATATTTTTTTTTAATAATTAAGTTAATTTGTATTGGCTTTGACTTTCAAAACAATTGTATTGACTTTGATTTTCTTAAATATTTAAAGTTTAGTTATTAAAATGAAATATAAGAATTTTATTAACTAATAGTTACTTAATTTAGTTTATATGAGGGGTAATTTAGTAATTTCAAAACATTTAAAATTTAAGAATTTAAGCAAAAGTCCTAAATACTTTATAATATAGTATAGATACGAGTGAGAAAAGGAAACAATAACCCTAATTGCAAGTGGAAAACCATACTTTGCATCATTTGTTTTGAATGTTGCTAAATTACAGCTAATTTGCATATTTTATATATATATATATATATATATATATATATATATATATATATATATATAGGGATGGGATCAAATAAAAAGAAAATTAAAGTAAAAAGTGTAAAAAGGATGATTATTTGATCATTTTTCGGTAAATATATCAACTGATAATTGTTAGTTCATCATCTTTATTGATTAAAACTAGTTCTTCATCAATTTTCTTTTTGATTTCAAATACAGATTTTGAAAACAAAATTTTGGAATAATTTGTTGATGAACAAAATACTTTCATCTAAAAAGTGATGAATATGTTGGATTCATCAAAAAGAAATTGATGAAGAACTAGTTTTAATCAATAAAGATGATGAACTAACGATTATCAGTTGATATATATACCGAAAAATGATCAAATAATCATCCTTTTTACCCTTTTTAATTTAATTTTCTTTTTATTTGATCTCTACCCTATATATATATATATATATATATATATATATATAGCGTAAGGATCTACATAACCTCATCTTTAAATATAGGACTTAAAGACCAATTCTCAGTCACCAATTTAAAAGGGCAAAATGAGAATTGCAAAAAAAAAAAAAAATCCAAACTCACGCCTCTTTTAAGACATTCCCAAACTTTCCTTTTTTATTTTTTTATTTACCCTTAAATCTTTAAATGATCATAATTATTTCAATTTTGAGAATTTAAGAAAAAAAAATTGTACCAATGTACTCGTTTTTTAATCCCTTTAAAAAAAGACCACTCTTCCTATATTTCTGAAAATTTTATTTCAAAAATGCAAACCATATAAAGATGATATCAAAATATTATCATTCTAAATCATGTGTATTTTTATTATTTTCGACTGTAACCATATGTATCTATATCATTTTCAACTAAAAATATGTGTATTTATATATTTTTCAGCTTTAAACATGTGTATTTATATCATTTTTTGCTATAAACATGTGTATTTATATCATTTTTGGGCTAAAAACATATGAATTTTTATCATTTTCAGCTGTAACCATGTGTATTTATATCATTTTCGAAGAAGTGTATTTATATAATTTTTGTTTAGAAACATGCATTTTTATATCATTTTCGTCTAAAACATATGTATTTATATCATTTTCGGCCGAAAATGAGTATATTTTTATCATTTTCATGTGGATAATGTTATCAATTTACATGTTGTATATTATTATCATTTTCATCTGAAAAATGATATCATTTTAAACTAGTGCCCGGAAGTTATCATTTTCGGTGGATAGAAAATGTTATCATTTTCAAGTGTAATTGTTATCATTTTCGGCTGGAAAGTTATCATTTTCGGGTGGCCAGAAGTTATCATTTTCGGTGGTTGGAAGATCATATTAAGCTAAAAGTTATGGGGCTAAAAGTGAAAAAGAAAGGAAGAGACTAAATTTATGGGGTGGAAGATTCCTATAATACATTCCTTCTATAATTAAATCTTATAATTGTTTACTTAATTACAATAATACCATTATTAGATCTTGACCATTGATTTAAAAAATCTAGTGATCTAGATTTGACCTTTGGGTTCTATGTTTATGCACATGACCTTTATTGATCAATTTTCTATATATATATATACTAGCATTGTACACATGCAATGCTGCGATGACGAATAATTTTGTTTTCTAACATGTCGCTTTTAAGAATATAATAATATGTTATTCGCACTATTCAATGTCATAGAATTTTTTTTCAGCAATGTCTATTTTTTCAAATTTTCTTTTATTTGCATCAACTATTTTATTACTTTTAAAAATAAATTCTAAAAGACTTTAAAATAAGAAAAAAGATTTACATTTATGACATAAGGAGAGAGAAGTTAAAGTAAATTAGGAGAGAGTGTGAAATGGTTAAAGATTGAGTGGATGAGATTAATTTAAATAGAATGAAAAGTCAAGTTGTTGTTTTGATTGAATTTTAAGAACTATTAAAATTAAGGAGGAAAGAGAATGTTAAATGGTTTATATAGTAGTATACATATAGATATCTATATCTATACTATATTATAAAGCATTTACATTATTTGTTTAATCTCTTAATTTTTAAGTCATTTGAACTTACCTATATACCCTTCTCTAATAATCAACATACAGTTAACGTTTCAATATGACAACCAATGAGTTGTGTTCAATAAAGTCCATTTAAAAAACATCGTCTTCTAATATTTAATCACAATTGATTCAGTATACAATCACATATGATTTGTAAAGGCATCACATGTGAATTACGAAAATGCCACCCCGTCCAACTTTTTAAAATTTAATCTGGACCATTGATGTCATTGATTCAAAGACTAAAATTAGTCCCTAGCACTATGAATTAATTACGGACTATATTGAACATTCTTCGACAATCAATATATAGACGTATGTATGTTTCCATAAAGTTGTACATCATTCTATGCATCTTGTACAATTGGTTAAAGCTACAATATACTTGGAAACTTTGAATTTACACTCAGAATAGGAAATTACAATAACAATACAAGTCAAGAAAGGAAAAAAGGAAACTTGAAAGAGTGTAAAATCGTAGAAACTTACAATCCTATTAAAACTTTCTCCCAAAACAATTGGGGTGCTAACATGCTACAATCACAATAGGAAATTGCTTCTGTCAAAATATTTTCTTTATATAAAAAATCAAATCCATGTCTAAATTGAATTTCCAACCATTCAATTACCATATTAAACCCCAGATCCTTTTATATAAACAAAATCGCAAAGTTCTTAGATTTCATACCTTTTATTGCCTCACCATTGCCATTGTATGCTCAAAACCAAAATGTCCACTCCGGTTAGAAATAAGCAACTATACTGCAATGATCATCCTTGAGGACTTGAAAATCAACAACAGTGATTCACAGATCATAGTTAAAGTTCAGAATATACGAATGGAAGAGTGGTTATTTAAGCTAATGATATGCTGCAGGTAAATATGCTAAAGCTTTTGCTTGAGAAGTTTTTCTATGATTTTTATCAAGGCAAATTATCCTTCTAAAACATACATCACTGTTAAAACATACATCTTTCAGAAAATGAGCAACTATACTACAAACATGATCATTAAGAACTAGGAAATCAACAATAGTGCTCCATGGATCATGAGAAAACAAGAATGAAATAGTGGATAAATACGAAAAAAATTAAACCCAACTATGAAAAATCCACCAAGTTCAAGTATATTACTTAAAAAACACATTAGATAATAACTCTTTTATTTTGTGCTCTACTTAAATCATGTCAAATATACAAAGCTCATGATAGGACACATATAGTTTCTATTTATAAAATTACTACATAGCAAACATGTAGGAAAACAAACAAAAGGACATAATTTGTTTACCTAAGCACTCATGAAACAAAAACAACATTGTCGTAAATTAAACGAATGGGAATTATTTTAGGGTCCATACAAAATCGATTTGAAGCTTTTAACCACGGGAAGGCAACTTTCAACATCAACACATTTTAGATGGCCTTAATATAAAACAAGATGTTAAAACATTCACTAACAAAATTTCAAAAAAGAAAAATGATTCAAATAAATATTAAAAGAAAACATGCCCATAAAATCCATTTTTAATCAAGATAAGTGGGTTGTAGAGGTGTTTAAACTATCCTAAACTGGTAAGCCTTACCGAATTTTAGGGTTAATCAAACGAGTTTAAATATTATTACGGTTGATCGGTCAACTCTCCTTTTTGCCACTTTCATTTAACTATAACACTAACAAAACCATTGTAAAGCTTACCAAAAGGTGACGTACCCATATAAACTTGCATGAGATAGATGGATTGACAAAGTGCGAAGAGTAAAACCTTAAATTGGATTCATTCCAAAATGTTCCACGCTAATAATTAACAAGAATTGAATTCATTTCCAAAATTGTGAGCTTCAATCCCAAACATGATTGATAAATCGAACAGAACCAAATACAACTCAAAGACTCTATTGATAAAAAAACTTGCTCATGACTATAGAATCTCCTAAAAAATCAGTTTATATAAAATCTATCAAAAAATCAGTGAAACTTATTTTATGTTTAACCAATAAGCAAGCCCCTAAAAACCATAGTTGCTTACATACCTTAAGACAGTGCGGTTCGCCAACCCTAGCTCAGATTCAAGGGTTCAAGAGAACCAGATTAGACGCTTTGACTCTAGAGCATTGGAACCATAAAACGGGAGTTCACTATGTACCATCAAACATTTAAAAAAACTATAAAATATTCAATTAAAACCAATATGTCTAAAACATGAAACTCAAAAAATCTAAGGTGTTAATTTGGGGGCTAAGGTTACCTGTTTGCTACCCAATATTCCAATGTGTCGATTTTTAGACTTATAGATTGACCGAAGGTGTGAAAATGACACTTCGTAGGGATGAGGACATTAGCTTGATCCTTCAACTCAGGTTGATACTTCAAGATGGTGAATTAGTCAGCGATGCCCCCATTCGTCGATGCATATGATGTATCGATTGGCCGATTGTCAGATAGAGTCTATGACGTACTAATACATAATTCATTTGTGATGATGGACGACCGACCGAAGGTATAAGAGCTGAGGAGCCATAGAGAGATAAAAATTCGAGGGTGACCCTGTGAGGACTGAGGAGCTATTGAAGCGAGATTGTTGGGAAATTTAGGATTTTAGGTTTAACTTTACCCTTAGCTATTTACTTACTTGCCAACTACGTTGAGTATATAGACCGGAACTTTTGAACCGAAGTTTTATCGATACAGAAACAGTATCCGTCCATGTATTTTAGTTAAATACAAGAATTGAGAGGGTCCCGAACCGGTACTGTTTCTTAAATTTCGATTCAATATTTGCTACAAAAAAATTCAAGAATTTCAGTTATGGTACCTATTATGGTACCAAGCTCACCCCTATCACCAACAAGGCAACAATTTATATTATTTTATTTTGCATATATTTATTGGATAACACCAGAAACGTAATTTGGAGTTTGGTCATCAATTAATATATTACTAGCTTAATAAACTGTGTTTAAACATGAAGATTATGGATATAAATTTAAAAAATTTATAATGTCAAACCTTAAACATATAATAAATTCATATATCTATATTACTATATAACGATTTAATATTCTCTCTTATCCTTAATTTTAAAAGCTTTTAAAATTCAATCAAGACAAAATATTGACCTTTCATTCTATTCAAATTAATCTCATCCATTCAATCTATAACCATTTCACACTTTCTTCTAATTTACTTTAAATTCTTATTCATTTAAAATGTATTCTCTACACTAACATACTCTCTCTCACGAACACAATTATCCACCCATGTCAATATAATTTTCAAAATCTTATTAATTTTTCTCTCCTTATTTCATAAATATAAATCTTTTTTCTTATTCTAATGTCTTTTATAATTTATTTTTTTAATTGATAAAATAGTTAATGCAAGTAAAAAAGAAAATTTAAAAAAACGGACATGTTGTTGTAAAAAACTTTTTTGTAACATTGAAATGTGCGAATAACATATCACTACATTCTTGAAAACAACTTGTTGTAAAAAATAAACTATTTGCCGCCGCAATATTATGCGGGTACGATGCTAGTATATATATATATATATATATATATATATATATACTAGCATCATACCCGCGCAATGTTGCGGCAGCAAATAGTTTTTGGTTTACAATATGTCGCTTTCAAGAATGTAATGATATGTATTATTCGAGCGATTCAATGTCACGAAAAAGTTTTCTATAGTAACATGTCCATTTTTTTTTCAAATTTTATTTTATTTACATTTAACTATTTTATTAATTTTAAAAATAAATTATAAAAGACAATAAAATAAGAAAAAAGATTTATATTGATGAAATAAAGAGAAGAGTTAATAAGATTTTAAAAATTATGTTGACGTGGGTGGATAATTGTGTTAGTATGAGTGAATATATATTTTGAATAAAAAGTTAAAGTAAATTAGGAGAGAATAAAATAGTTAAAGATTGAATGAATGAGATTAATTTAGATCAAATGAAGGGTCAAGATTTTATATTGATTGAATTTTAAGAAGTCTTAAAATTTAAGAGGAGAGAGAATGTTAAATGATTTATATAGTAGTATAGATAGGGTGAGGATCCAATAGAAACAATTTTTAAAATAGGAACGCTAGGAACATTGCATCTACACTATAAAATCACTACATCCAACTTTAAATCATTACATCTTATCTAAAAATATGGAATTCTCTTAAAACTAGTCCATCATGCGTGAATTAATCGGTAAATTCTCATTTAAAAACCAATACATCTTGGTTAAAAATCACTTCATCCAGCATAACATCACTGCATCTTGTCTAAAAACACTGCATCTTATCTTTACACACACAAATAATAATAATAATAATAATATAAGTACACTTTTTTTGACTTTTTGTTTCGTTCCCAATTTGCAAACGATTTGCGTCGTTCGCATCAGATCTTATACATATATGGAAAAGTCAAATAAGAATTGTTTTTCATGCGAGAATCAATCTTAGTTGTCTAATTTTCCCTCCTTTAATTGAATTGTCCACCAATGAATTCTTTATATGCACGTTGCCACACTCGATCCCTCCACGTTCTTCATCCATGAATTCCACTTACCACTTGAACGACCAACATTGATTCTCGCAATTCTCATACGAAAAATAGTTCTCGTTTGAACCCTCCCCTATATATATATATAAAAGATCAATATATAACCTAGTCTTAATCATAGAACCTAAAGAACAAATCTGGATCATTTGATCATCTAAATTAATGGTTGAGATTTGAAGGTGACAATTTTATAAATTATATGAAAACTATATGAGGTAACCGAATAATTAAGGGCAAATATGGAATTCTGTTTTGGTAGCCACAAATCCTCTTTCTAGCCCCATCTTCCGAAAATGCAAACTAATAACCAAAATACAAATCATTAGGTTATTTACATATTAATGACTTAATATTATTTGTATTTTCGGTTATTTACAATTTTGCTAACTTCTTTTATGTCGGTTGCATTTTACATTTTCGTCAAACAATTTACATTTTCATCAAACAATTTACATTTTTATTATATGTTTTTTTTCATTTTCGGTAGCATTTTGCATTTTCATCAAAAAAAAGTTCATTTTCGTAAAAAATAATTAAAAAACATTTCAATCCTGGTCTTGAATTAAGTAGGATAAAAAACTAAATCTAATGGTATACTTTTTTTACTAAAATTCTTAAACATGAATTTATTATGACTATTTGGATGTTTAGTAAAAAATTTTTTAAATGGAAGTTTGGAAGTTGAATGAGGAAGAGGGAAGTGTGTATTAATTTATAATTTTTTTTTCAGTTTTACCCTTACTCTTGATGCCATGTGGAATAAGCAAGGTTTTATGTATAACCTCACCCTATATATATATATATATATATGCAAAAGTTTAAACGAGAACTGTTTTTCGTATGAGAACCACGAGAAACAATCTTAGCCGTCCAATTCCCCCTCCTTCAATTGGATTGTCCACCCATGAATTCCTTACATGCACACTGCCACATCCAATCCCTCACGCTGTTCATCCATGAATTCCATTATCCAAAATGAACGGCCAAGATTGGTTCTCGCAGTTCTCGTACGAAAAACAGTTCTCGTTTAAACCCTTTCCTATATATATATGCCGATAGACATTGTTAACACTCACCATCGTAACCACTGCAACACATACATCAAAGCTGTGCGTGATATGATTATTGATATGGTGCAACTGATGAATGTTCTGTATATCCTAAAGGAGTCTATTGAAGATTTGAGGTGATGTGCAAGAAAATAAGAACATCAATGACCTCTCGAAACTCTTACGTATTAACAAATGGGTGGCAATTTAAGGCTTCAAAAATCTTTTCCAACGTTCATTCTTAATTTACTTCTTTTATGTACAAATATACTAATTCGTACTTCTTTTATATGTCTATGGCGATTATTTAATTCATTCATTAATTTTTTTAACAATATGATGTATGAAATGAACGTCAACAATTAATGTTTGTTTTCTATCATTTTTATGCTTTGTAATACCAATTATCTTTTTTTCGTGTTCTCTAACAACATTAAGGTCAATATTTTTTTTAGAAAGGAGAATTTTTTTATTATATATACAATTAAGGTCAATGTTCTAACAATAATAAAGTTTGCTCCTAAAGATTTAATTAATTCCACAAGACCAAATTTAATCGGGGCCGGCTCTCGGTACGGACAAGAGGAGTGGTCGCTTGGGGCTCAAAAATTTTAGGGGTACATTTTTAACAACCTATATGTGTATATATATTTATTTTGCGATAAAATAAGCTCTGTAATAGTGAAATCTTTAAGGAGAAATGGATAAAAAGAAACAAAAAATGCATTGAAAGTAATAAAGCAACGTTCAAAATTTATATGTCCATTGGCCCTTATTGTTCATCTGTCTTCCTCGTTGTAGCTATTGACCCTCCTAAAAGCACAATCAAACTTTCATTTAAGCTTCTTCTATAATTCAAGAGGTTCACACACAAAATTGGTTTCTTCCTATAATGACGTCGATGTGATAACATTTTGCTTCTCGTCTTCCACGGTATACCTTTCACCGGCTCGGGCAATACAATTTCTTTTGTAGTAGTTTTAACATTTTGAGCCTCTAGAAACAACGACGACTACTGCTACTGTTACTGCTGGTGGGTTTTTTACGCCAGCAATGGATTAAACAAAGATTAAATCTTTCAAAATAAGAAAATAGGAGATAAATGAGAAAAATTACTAGGGGAGTGATTTTTATAAAATTTACTTATATATTTTTTATTATATTTTAATAATTTTAGAGAGGTCCCTTTTCTTATTTTTACTCTATATACCTTGGTAAATACCTACTAAAATTGGTAATTCTTACACAAAAATGTGCCGAAGATACAATCAATAAAGAGTTTTGCACCAAGTGTGGTGTCCAAATAATCTATGCAACATCAAAAATACATTAATTTGTAAAAGATCTTCATAAATTATCATTACTTGTCTTTGATATATAGTAATGATGTTGATAAAGCACTAATTTATAGTAACCAAGTAGAATTTATTCATATAGAATATATGAATTTTTAAGGATAAATTGCATGAAAATATAATAAATTCTCTCTTAATTATCATTGTATACAATCAACTTTATTTTTTTAAAAATCATACAATCAGCTTTTATAATCCTCCCATTGTATGTAAGTTGTTGTATACAATGAAAATTATAAAAAAGTTCATTGTATACAATGGTAGCTAAAAACTAGACACAGAAAAAAGTTGTTTGCATATAATGAGTGAATTATGAAAGCTGGTTGTATTATTTTTAAAAATTTAAAGTTGATTGTATACAATATTAATAAGGCAAAGTTAATTGTATTTTCATGCATTTTGCCCAATTTCTAATCATACTGTTGTCCCCAAACCATCTTATTAAAATCATATAAGTATATACAATATTGTGAGGAGGGATCCAGTGAAAACATCTTTTAAGTAGAGAACAGTGAGAACACTTGTAGGTCAATCATTTAATTAGATTAATGAGGGCTATAAACTCAAACCTTAATTAAACCAAATAATTAAAAATCAACATACCTTAATTAAACCATGATCAATATCAGACATTAAATAAATATCATTTAAGAATTATAAAGTGTTCTTCAAATTCTCACTTTAATAGATGTTTTCATTTTATCCTTCTTCACAATATTGCATGTGTTATATAATATGAGATGTAATATTTTATTAATGTAAATGATATTATATAACCTGAATGCAATATGTAACAAGATGTTATATCATATGAAATATTATACAGTAAAAACTTTTATATATATATATATATATATATATATAAACTTCCCGGTTTTTAGCATATTCTGTATATTTATACCTATTCATACTTTAGTTGATCAAATATTTAAGATAACGAACTAGCTTATGACCCTACTAGATAATTTTCCTAACTCCATCTCTAGCTTCATACTTTCACAATAGGTTATAGGTGTGTGAGAGGTACGTGATTTGTTCTTGTGAGTCACCCAAACTCTTAACCACCATAGTTGTATCAAACTCTTTCATGATATTTCAAATAACACCATATTAAACCATGTAGGATGAGCATGGTTCCAAAATCAAATTGAACCGAACCCAAAAAACCGAAACCAAATATGCCCCAAACGTAAGAACCAAGAACCGAACCATTTTTTCCTAATCGGTTCTGTAGGTTCCAGGTAAAAAAACCAAACCTGGTGGAACTGAAAACCGAAACATGGGAAATATAGGAATCGAGAACGGAATTGAAAATGTGTAAATCAGTGTGGTTTGGTTCTGGTTCTGGTTCGAGACTAGGTCGGTTCAGGCCAAACTGGATTTTTACTCACCCCTAAAACCACCCCTTCCTTGACCACCATTTGTTGTATTGTGTCGCTACACCACCCTTTGTTGTAGTGCCGCCACCATCACCACTACCGCTGTAAAAGACACACTTCCAAAGTCCAAACTCTTTCTCTCTGTCTTGAGTTTTAAACGTCAATTTAAGACGTACAACTGCTTGAGTTTCAGCTTTTTTGGGTATTTAAATTTTATTTAATTAGGAAAACCTAAAGAGTAAAGACATCAACCTCATTAATTAATTACTAGAGTATCGTCCCATGGTTGGTCATTAAAACATTTGTTGTATTCAACTCCTCATTCTACAAATATCTGTTATTTCGTACCTAATGTGGGACTAACACTATTAAAATTGGTAATCTTTACACAACACAAAAAAATATAAAGGTAACAGTGAAACTATGCCAAAGATACAATCGATAAAGAGTTTTGCACCACAACTATGATGTCCAAAGAATTTATGCAACATCAAAAATACATTTGTAAAAGTTTCTTCCGTAGTTATCATGCCGATTTGTGTTTACTAATGATTTATCTTTGATATATAGTAATGAAGTTGATAAAGCACTAATTTATGGTAACGCGATACTGATAAGCAAAGTAGAATTTATTCATATAGAACCTCTGGGTTTCCAATCATATTGTTTTCCCCAAACCGTCTTATTAAAATCATATAAGTATATTCCATCTGCCATAGCTGACCAATTACAAGGATTATTATTTCCTTTACGGTAGTAGCATTCGAAGGACATTGTACGGTTAAAGACATCCAAGACTTGTTCTTTCGAATCCCAATAGAAATGACAAAAAAATAATGTATTACCCAAATAGCTGTCACAAAACTTCCAATGAAACTCTTGATTATAAGTGAGCCAATGATCTCCTAGATCATCATCTTTGGACTTGCAGTGAACCAAGATCTTGCTCTCAGAGATCAAGTTTTGAACTTGTACTATGTATCCAGGGACCCAAAAACAAGCAAATGTATTAGAAGTATAAAATGCTAGAAATACAAGAAACAAGATGTTTTTCATTTTTAATATGCCTTAGATAATAAAACATAAGACCCTTTATATAGATATAAATAGATAAAATTTTCTTTTTGGCATTTATGACCCTTGCAAAAACAATAACAAATATTAGTAATAAATGAAAACAAATAATAAGAATAATGGCCACTATAAAAATTGGATAATCTTGCATGAATATATGGTATCATTAGCCGTCAACGTTTGTTAATTTTTTAATTAAAGAATTAATTATGTATATGTATTTTAGAGAAAATAAATATATAGTTAATAATTTAAAATTGGTTAAATTTATTTATATAGTAATTTATTAATTATAATACTTATCTCTTCTTCAAATATTAATAAAAGACTAACATCTTTAATCTTTAAATTAATTTATTTAATTTGTTTCATATTTTATTATTTATTTCGATAAACCTAATTAAAAATGTTTGTTATTTATGCATATCCACTATATGGTGGAGAATACAAACAATGTTTGTGATGTTCATTATTGCACTACTTTTTATATGTTCTACAAATATTTTACTATAAATGTTAGTACTGTTTAACACCACAAACATTTAAAATTACTTTAATCATTTTCGGTGTTTATACACGGCGTGTTAAAACTAGTTAAGTATTAATTGATATATATATATATATATATATATATACACTAGTGGGATACCCGCACAATGTGACGGCGGTGAATAAAGAGTAGGTTGTGATGAGTTTTGTGTAGAATAATCACAAAGAGCTAATATGAGTTTGTGGAGATTCCTTGCGAGATGAAGATAATATGAGTTTGTGAAGATTCTTTGTGAGAGCCACTTTGAAATTAAGAATTAAATTGCTAACTCTGAGTTATTTGTCTTTCAGTTTGTTAGAAGAATTTTGTCGCATGGATGAATCATGAAGTTGCTGATTATATAAATATATGTATATGTGTGTGTAATGTTTCATAGTTCCAATTATTATGTAATTGAGTTAGAATGCAATGTTTATAAATTTCAACTCTTTAACTCTTTCATTTTGTTTGGTGTTTGTGAAATCACCTGAACTTGATTTATTACAAACAGGAATTTAGGTGATCTCATTAATCAAAAGTTAATATTAAAAATATATAATTAGACTTAATTCAGTTATAAGTATGGTGATCTCATGAATCAAAATTTAATATTAAAAATATATGGTTAGAAATAATTCACTTATAAGTATTGGTTTAAATTCATTAATTGTCGGTTATGTTTTCAATATTTATTTGTTGAAATTCATTAATTGTGGACTTGAAGGAGGGGTAAAGGAGAGGTATAAAGGAAGGGTATTTTAATAAATTTACTTTTCTTTAAATTAAGATTACTAGTTAATAAATATACATGTTATTAATTAATACATAAATGATTTAAGTTTAAGTTAGTTTTGATTTTGATTAATTAAATTAAGTAGGCAAAAATCAATCCAAAATGGTGATCATTTGATATGAAACATAAATAGATATAACTTTTTTTTTGGCATTTATGACCCTTACAACAACAATAACAAATCTAATCATTAATGATAATAAATAATAAGAATAATGACTGCTATAATATTATAATATAATGTAGGGTGATTCTATTTGGATATATATGAGTGTATAATTTGCATTGAAAATTGTAATTAATTAAAGTATGGAATCTAGAAACGAAAGTAAATAACTTTACACGAGACCAATATCACATGAACGCAAGCACTACCTTTCAAACTTTTCTTTAATCTTACCAAATATAGTAATTTTAATTCATTTAGGGTTGTTAGGTTTCAAAGACAAAACCATTATTTTTATTCTAAAAGACTAAATCTGGGCACAAACTGTTTGATTCCGTACCCACCGTCTATAGCATCACGAAGGATGGTTAAGCAAGATCAGTCCAACCACTACAAACGCTACTAGAAAAACTGAGATTTCCGATGAAATTTTGCGACGGATGAAAATCATCGCTAGTTAGCGACGGATTAGTGATGGATTTGCGACTAAATTGAATTACCAGATATCAAGGGCAATCATCGTTGTTCCATCAATAATTTGCGATGGATCATGATTCCATCACAAATCTCTCGTAAATTAGCGAGGAACAAAACCATCTCTAATTCGTTGCTAATTAGCGACCGATTTCAAACAGATTTGCGACGGATTTCGAATTAAGGTATATCATCGCTATTCCCTCACTAATTAGCGATGGATTTGCGAGGGATAGCGACAGAACTGAGTTGTCAAGGATCAATGCTACTTCATCGCTATTCCCTCGCTAATGACGGATTTACGAGGGAACAGTTGCATTTCGTCGTTATACCCTCACTAATGAGCGACGGATTTCGAATTAAGGTATATCATCGCTATTCTCTCGCTAATTAGCGAGAGATAGCGACGGAACCGAGTTGTCAAGGATCAATGCTATTTCAGCGCTATTCCCTCGCTACTTAGCGACGGATTTGCGACGGAACATTGGCATTCCGTCACTATTCCCTCGCTAATTTGCGACGGATTTGCAATAGATCTATGACGGATCCGAGTTTTTAAGTATTAAAGGAATTTAGGTGTCGTTTGTTTATTAAGAGGTTCTGAGTATGAATCTGAATACCATGTCTAAATATTAAGACGTGATTCTGATATCTGAATGTTCATTCATATTTTGCTGTTTGTTTTTTGAAATATTTGAATGGTTGTAACTTTCTGTTTTATAATATTTTATATTCAATTATTACATATTTAACTAAAATTTTCTAATGATAAGGTAAAATATTTAAATAACAATTATCAAACCATAATAATATAGGGAATTAAAATCAAAATATATAGAAGAGAGATGCACAGCGGCATGCGGCGGCCGACGGCCACCGTGAAAGGTGTCCATGTATGTAAAGTAGTGGAGTGGATGTTGACATGAATTAATGAAGGAGTCTAATTGTTATAGGATAATAAAACATAAATTCTATTAAGATGTTATAAGAGGTAATTTTATCTCTTATTCGTTAAGAGGTTTTAAGAGTTTTCAAATCTTAATGAAAAGAATAAACAAGCAACCATTACATCTTAATACCTCTTATTAATTCAGATTAAGATGTATTAAGACATTTTCTAGAAAACAAACGACCCCTTAGTCACTACTCCCTGTCTTTTGATGATATCTACACCTTTCACGAGTTAATCAATTGGCCACATTTCTATACTTGTCACTCTAGGTCATTCTAAATTAGTTAAAAATGGTTAAGGGTGTAATCGAGCTGAGGCATCTCGTGAGCTACTCAAGATCGACTTGAAAAATATTCGAAATCGACTCGATGCAAACTAATTTGAGCTCGAGCTACTCGAGTATGTTTTGTTGGGGTTTGTTCGGTTTTTCAAAATATATTTTAGCAACGGAAGCATGAACAACAATTTTAAACTTTTTAAAACTCCCCACCAATGATCCATATGTAAGCCTTAAGAAACAAAACAACCATAGGGTGTTTAGAACTACAACCTTTGTAGCGTGAGTAAACCGTTGATGAAGTGGTTGATCTATGAGAAGCCAAGAGAAGACTTCCTCCAAGGTATCCACAAATCAATGAGTCCAACACCTTTGAGATGCTAGTCTCTCCAACCCTTGAAATTCAAGCAAGCAAGCAACAACCTCTTGTTCTTCTTCTTGAACTTACTATGTATGTATATGAGTATGTATTCTAGCACCACACTTTGCTCACTTGAAGAACACCAATACAAGAATGTAGAGATGTTTCCAAAGCTTCAAGAATACTTAGAACCTTTCTAAGAACTCAAGGAAAGGTGGTAGCATGAACTTCATAGAACAAAGAACCATGCATGTACTAAATAAGATCAAGGAGTGAAGCAACAAGAGGGAGGCCCCCTTTGGCTCCCATTTTCGGCCGAAAATGGGTGAGGGGGGAGGGTCCCCTCTTGTCTTCCTTCCATGCTTGTACATCTACTCCATGCCTTGGTCAATTCCAATCAAGAAGCAATACATGGCCCCTTTGAAGGATTAATGTGTGAATTTCTAGTTTTTTCTTTCAATTTATATAAAAGAGTATACTAGATATGTCATACTAAGTATAAAATACATCTACATGTATTTTATATACATACTTGATTGTTACTAGTAACTCTTTACTTGTAACAAAGATATACATACATTTATATAATTGTTACTAGTAACAATTTACTTGTAACAAATATATATTTATACATATATATATATACATATATAAAATCATATGTTTATATTTATGTATTTCATATGCATTATCTTGTATCAATATACAAGAGTGATATTATTATTTCACATAAATAACAATATGCAACAATGCATATATACTTATATATATATATATAACGAGTTGGAAACATATTTAAATCATATTCAAATATGTAATTGGTGTCCATTGATTGTAAATGTGTGACCCTATGGGTTTATTTATTATCAGTAATATCGTATTAATTTGTGTCTTGTGCACATAGAACCAACAATCTCCCACTTGCACAAGTTACAACTTAAGCCGATATAGACAATGGTAAGAACGTCTAGCAACATCCCATTGCCCCTAATAATAAATAAAGTGTGTTAATCAACACTTTCACCAACGAAGTTAACTCACTAGCTACAAATCGTTGTTATAGGTAAGTCATCAATTATCCCTTTGTTTTAACATCTCGTTGAACATGAGACATGGATCGTCATCAATTCTCATATAATGTTTAACTTGTTTTAGGGCCCAGAGATATTATACTCCCAATTAAATGAGAGAAACAAATTCCATCTTGACCACATATGTCTCTTATAAGACTCATATCATACCTAATAATGGCCTTTATAACTACCCGGTTAAAGATAGCGTTTAACCACATTAAAGCATGATACTCCTCATACTCGAGTCCCAATATGTGTCTCAGGTCTAAGGATACAAAGATACCACCTTTTTCTCAAGATTTACTTATGACACTGATCCATGAAGCGATCTTAAGAGCGGGTCATGTCCAATGTTTGTTCCCTAACAAACATTAGTGAATTTGGCTGCAAACCCTTTTGCCTACTTTCATCACGAATGAAAGTCAACCAACTCATTCACATTAGTCTTAATTCATAACTATTCCCATAGTTATAACCGACTATGGACGTTTTAGAATAAAGAATTATTCATGGATTTAAACATGCTAATAAAGAACACAATATATATTAATGAAGTGATCATATCCCATACATCATTCAGATAAAATAGATATTGTCATAATGTTCCAAAATATCCAAATACTAAATTACAATTCAAATCCAATCCCTTGCAAAGCGAAGACCTATTGCCCTAGTATGAGACTCATGCTTAGTCGAGGCAAGATCTGCAAGATTCTGATCTGTATGAACTTTGCGAATACACACATCTCCTCTATCCACTATATCCCGTATGTAGTGGAAACGTCTGAGGATGTGTTTGGTGCTGTGATGTGATCTAGGTTCTTTTGCCTGGGCAATAGCACCTTCATTATCACAAAATATTTCTATGGGGTCTTGAATGCTTGTTACTACCCCAAGGTCAGCAATGAACTTCTTCATCCATGCAGCTTCTTGTCCAGCCTCAGAAGCAGCAATGTATTCAGATTCTGTAGTGGATTGTGCAACTACACTTTGCTTAGAACTTTTCCAAGCAACCGCGCCTCCATTCATAACGAAGACATAGCCCGATTGTGATCGAGAATCATCTCGATCCGTTTGGAAACTAGCATCTGTGTAACACTTTACACAAAGATCTTCTTCCAAACCCCCATAGATCAAGAACATGTCTTTGGTTCTTCTCAAGTATTTTAAAATGTTCTTGACTGCCATCCAATGGCTATCTCCTGGGTTTTGCTGGTATCTGCTCGTCATGCTCAAAGCATACGAGACATCTGGCCTAGTGCATAGCATGGCATACATGATGGATCCAATTGCAGAAGCATATGGGATCTCACTCATTCTATCTAGCTCTTCTCTTGTGCTAGGGCTTTGAGCTTTACTCAAAACCGTGCCTAGTGCCATTGGCAAGAATCCTCTCTTAGAATTCTCCATCTTGAATCGTTTCAAGATTTTGTCAATATATGCACTTTGACTTAGGCCAATAAGACGCCTAGATCTATCCCTATAGATCTTTATTCCAAGAAAGTAGGCGGCTTCTCCCAAGTCTTTCATTGAGAAACACTTCCCAAGCCAAGACTTGATGTCTTGCAAGGTCGGGATGTCGTTTCCAATGAGTAGTATGTCATCAACATACAAGACAAGGAATGCTACTGCGCTCCCACTAGTTTTCTTGTAAACACACGGTTCATCTTCTGATTTGATAAAACCAAACTCTTTTATTTTCTCATCAAATCGAAGATTCCAACTTCGAGATGTTTGCTTTAGTCCATAGATGGATCTTTTAAGCTTGCACACCTTATTAGGATACTTAGGATCTACAAAACCTTCAGGCTGAACCATATAGACATCTTCACTTAAGTGTCCATTTAGAAAAGCCGTTTTGACATCCATTTGCCATATCTCATAGTCATAATATGCAGCTATGGCAATAAGTATTCTAATAGATTTAATCATGGCTACCGGAGAGAAAGTTTCATCATAGTCAATGCCATGAGTTTGAGTGAAACCTTTCGCCACTAGCCTTGCCTTAAATGTGTGTACATTTCCATCCATGTCTGTCTTCTTCTTGAAGACCCACTTGCTCCCTACAGTCTTACTATTGGGAGGAAGATCAACCAAGTCCCATACTTGATTTTCATACATGGATTGCATCTCAGTGTTCATGGCATCAAGCCATTTATCGGATTCCGGATCCGATATAGCATCTTGGTAGTTAGTAGGCTCAGAAGAGTCTACCAAGAAAATCTCATCATTGGACACGAGAAATCCGTATCTCTCGGGTTCTTGACGAGGTCTACCAGATCTACGAACACTTTGTGTTTCAGTAGGTTCTTGAACAACCAATTGTTCAGATTCAACAACCGTTTGTTGAGTGCTAGTGCCAACCTGACTTGTATTTTGTGGTTCTTGAATTTCTTCAAGGTCTACATTGCTCCCACTTGCCTCTTTCGAAAGAAACTCCTTTTCTAAGAAAGTGGCATGCCTAGAAACAAACACTTTGTTCTCAGCTGGGTTGTAGAAATAATATCATAATGAATCTTTAGGATATCCCACAAAATTACATTTGATAGATCTAGGATCGAGTTTGCTTAAAGCTTCTTGTCGTACATGAGCCTCACAACCCCAGACTTTCAAGTAAGATAAGTTTGGAACCTTTCCATACCATATCTCATATGGTGTCTTATCTACCTTCTTGGTTGGAACCATGTTCAATATGCGTGCAGCAGTTACTAAAGCATAACTCCAAAAGGACGAGGGTAGAGTACTTCGGCTCATCATAGACCGAACCATATCTAGTAGAGTTCGGTTCCTCCTTTCAGATACACCATTATGTTGTGGTGTTCTAGGAGGAGTAAGTTGTGAGATAATCCCACAATTACTAAGATGATCCATAAACTCTTGGCTTAAGTACTCACCACCTCGATCAGAACGAAGGGCCTTGATTGTTTTGTTGAGTTGATTTTGTACTTCGTTTTGAAACAGCTTGAACATGTCAAATGTTTCATGTTTATGTTTCATCAAATAAACATAACCAAATCTACTATAATCATCGGTGAATGTAACGAAGTATCTTTCACCATCCCTAAACATTGATCTAAAAGGACCGCATACATCCGTATGTATGATTCCTAATAGATCTTTGGCTCTTTCACTTGAACCGGAGAAAGGAGCCTTAGTCATCTTCCCATATAAACATGATTCGCAAACTTCAAATGAGCTAGAATCGTTTGATTTTAAAATTCCATCCATTTGAAGTTTTGCAATGCGTTTCTTGTTTATATGACCAAGTCGACAATGCCATAGGTATGTTTGACTTAAGTCATGCTTAGGTCGTTTGGTGCTAGTGGTATATATAGAATTATCATCAAGAGATCTTTTAAGATTAACTTCATATATTCTATTAAGAGGCCGAGCCTCAAAATACAAGATGTCGTTTTTGAAGGCACGAATGCCATCATCAACGAAACCAAAAGTGAATCCAGATTCTCTTAACCGAGCTACTGAAATAATATTCCTAGTTAAACTAGGTACATAACAACAATTGTTTAATATTAAGTACAGGCCATTTGGTAATAATAATTCAAAAGTTCCAAGGGCTTCAACAGCAACATTTGCTCCATTGCCCACGTGGAGATCCAAATCGCCTGGCTTCAGCAGCTTACTTTTTCTCAACCCCTGCACATTGTTACAAATGTGAGTTCCACAACCGGTATCAAATACCCAGGAATTAATGGAAAAAGTATACATTTCAATCATATATATACCTGAAGTGCTAGCCTCGCCAGCCTTCTTCTTTTTCAACTCTGCAAGGTAGGTTAGACAATTGCGCCTCCAATGTCCTACCACCCCGCATTCAAAGCACGGGTCATTCTTGGGAACCTTTCCCGCCGTCTTGGGTGTAGGAGCCTTGGCAACTTGCTTGCCTTTGTCCTTTCCCTTTGCCTTTGCTTTGCCCTTCCCTTTTGAGTTGTTTATCTTTTTCTTCTTGATTCTCCCTTCTTGAATCATCAAGACTTGAGGTGTTTTGCTTGGAATCTTACTCTCAGCAGTTTTAAGCATCCCATGCAATTCTGAGACAGATTTCTCTCAATTGTTCATGTTATAATTCATGACAAATTGATCATAGGCTTTGGTCAACGAGTTAAGGATCATATCCTGTGCAAACTCGTTGGTTATGGGAGATCCAAGCCTAGCAAGCTGGTCAATGTATCCTTTCATCTTTAGCACATAATCGCTAACGGATTGACCTTCCTCCATCTTGCATGCATGGAAAGCTCGAGTGACCTCAAAGCGTTCTTGCTTCGCTTGCTTTTGGAACATTTCCTTAAGCTGGCCAAGCATCTCATATGCTCCATGCTCCTCAAGGTTCTTTTGAAGATCCGGAGACATGGTAGCAAGCATGAGGCATGAAATTTCGACCGAGTCGTCGGAATGCTTCACCCAAGCATCCCTAACGGCTTTGGCCGCAGTCAATGGAGGTTCCTCAGGGACGGGATCCTCAAGTACGTACAATTTCTTTTCGTGCTTAAGAACGATTCTCAAGTTACGATACCAGTCTAAGAAATTTGTACCATTGAGTTTTTCTTTCTCTAAGATTGAACGAAGAGATAAGTTGTTAACGGGCGTAGTTGAGTTAGGGGCCATCTACAAAATTTAACAAAGTTCAATTTAGTATTTTCGATATTTAATCCTTTAATAATTAATACCCTTTAGAATTATAAAATTCTTTAATTTTTAAAGGCTAGGATCCAAGTTGAACTTAACCTTGAATGTTTGGCTAATGCTCTCTCCATCAAGTTAAAACAACAAGGTAGGTAACGTTTACCAATTACATCTCGTATGTAATTCCTAGATCTTTATGGGATCCTAGACAACGATTGTCAATTTTGGCATGTTTGATCCCATCTATGCCTTGGGCTTCCTTACGTTTGGCTAATGCTCTCTCCGTAATAAGATTCCGATTAAGTCGTCCTATTTCAAGACGGTGAATTTCCGGCCCAAGACGTTCATGGAATTCGCGGAAAAACACCTCGGTTGTTACAAAAACAATCCACGCGTTTGGCTAATGCTCTCTCCACGTGAGTGTCGTTGCAACAAGCGAGTGTCTTAAAATGGGATGGCATAGACTTACGCTTTGAAAAAGGGCTTTTACCGTTTTGTATATTTATTAAATAAAACAAAACGAGTCGTGTGACTAGTATTGCATGCATACAATAATAAGTCCACGTTTTGATAAAATCATATTTTATATATATATTTGTCTTGAGTATTCTTAAAATCCATATTTTACGAACTCTCAATGCGTTCAATTTTAAACTAGTATTAATATCCTATATTAACGTGTGTAGTTTCGAGCGCGCAAATACGACCAATTTTAGCTTGCAATAAAACCATTTTATTATTAAGCTTGAATGGAGTTTGGTTGAGTTTTAAAATCTCTATTTTATAAAACTCATATATATATATATATAAAGATATATATTTTGACATAATGAATTTTAATCTTTACAAAACTCCTTTTATATAAAATTTATTTTACATCTTATGTTATGTCAACTTAAAATACCAAACTCCCATTGTGTGATTTATATTATGTAGAAATATTATCTAGCATGCAAAAATCCTATTTTCAACCATGCATAATAATATAAACATAAACACACACAAATAACATGTATAAGTGCATAACCAAGCCATGTATCCTAAGTGGTATTTTGTGAGCCATACAAAAATACCAAGTCATAACTAAGGACCAAATATTCCTCTTGTGATGAACTTGAAGCTCCCACTTGCCAAAACAACTCCTTGTAGTGCAAATGACTCCAAGCCTTCATGGTTGACTCCACCACACTTGAAAACTCCAACTTGGTCATTTCTTCATCTTGTTACATTTTTATAAAAGTAAACTAGTCTAAACTATTCTACTACTTACAAAATACAACAAGATGAAACAAAACTAAAATTATTATTACATACCAAATGAAAAATATAATTTTACAACCAAATCGAATTTCCAACACATCACAAAAGGTCTATGGCTTGTTATGCACAACATACATTCAAACAAACATATATATCAACACTTGATATTTAGGCAACTTTTACAACCAAACATGCATGTGGTTTGGTTGTTTCCCAAAATAAATATATAAACATATATAAGTTGCCAACAAGAAAATCCACAACTTTTCTAACAAAAGAAAAGTTGTCCATTTTCTTAAAACAATACATACTCAAAAAGTTTCTTAAAACTATACATAAGTGGCTCTGATACCACTGTTGGGGTTTGTTCGGTTTTTCAAAATATATTTTAGCAACGGAAGCATGAACAACAATTTTAAACTTTTTAAAACTCCCCACCAATGATCCATATGTAAGCCTTAAGAAACAAAACAACCATAGGGTGTTTAGAACTACAACCTTTGTAGCGTGAGTAAACCGTTGATGAAGTGGTTGATCTATGAGAAGCCAAGAGAAGACTTCCTCCAAGGTATCCACAAATCAATGAGTCCAACACCTTTGAGATGCTAGTCTCTCCAACCCTTGAAATTCAAGCAAGCAAGCAACAACCTCTTGTTCTTCTTCTTGAACTTACTATGTATGTATATGAGTATGTATTCTAGCACCACACTTTGCTCACTTGAAGAACACCAATACAAGAATGTAGAGATGTTTCCAAAGCTTCAAGAATACTTAGAACCTTTCTAAGAACTCAAGGAAGGTGGTAGCATGAACTTCATAGAACAAAGAACCATGCATGTACTAAATAAGATCAAGGAGTGAAGCAACAAGAGGGAGGCCCCCTTTGGCTCCCATTTTCGGCCGAAAATGGGTGAGGGGGGAGGGTCCCCTCTTGTCTTCCTTCCATGCTTGTACATCTACTCCATGCCTTGGTCAATTCCAATCAAGAAGCAATACATGGCCCCTTTGAAGGATTAATGTGTGAATTTCTAGTTTTTTCTTTCAATTTATATAAAAGAGTATACGAGATATGTCATACTAAGTATAAAATACATCTACATGTATTTTATATACATACTTGATTGTTACTAGTAACTCTTTACTTGTAACAAAGATATACATACATTTATATAATTGTTTCTAGTAACAATTTACTTGTAACAAATATATATTTATACATATATATATATATACATATATAAAATCATATGTTTATATTTATGTATTTCATATGCATTATCTTGTATCAATATACAAGAGTGATATTATTATTTCACATAAATAACAATATGCAACAATGCATATATACTTATATATATATATATATAACGAGTTGGAAACATATTTAAATCATATTCAAATATGTAATTGGTGTCCATTGATTGTAAATGTGTGACCCTATGGGTTTATTTATTATCAGTAATATCGTATTAATTTGTGTCTTGTGCACATAGAACCAACATGTTTGCCGAGCTCGAGTTCCATAATGCCTAGCATGTGAGGCTCGCCCCCCAATTGAGTTTTGGAACCAAGTCGAGCTCGAGCTTGGCACTGTGTCGACTCGACTCGACTCGATTACACCCCTAAAATTGGTCAATCATTCTCAATCTTGGTTTATCAAAGTCATATTTTGTTCAATCGGGTGAATCAAGTAACATTGATTATTGTCACTCATACTTGAAACCAAAAACATCTATTCGTTCCGGTATACGTCAATTAGTGCCAATATACGTCAACATTAGTTATCATCAACTTTCATTAATTAAGGTGGTAATTGGTTAATATAGAGTGTTCATGGTGAAAATGGATTGTTCATGGTGAAAATGGACCATTCATGGTCATAATTGGTTTAAATTAGTCAATCAGTGTCGACTTTTGTTAATTGGGGGAATAGAAGCAATAGAGAGAAAGAAAAACATAGTTTATAGGTTAAGATAAAGAGTCATACAATGAAATCCTAATTAAGCTACACCGATTATGTAAGATGGATGAGAGAATATCAAACTGAAATTTAGTTAACACCGGCGAACACCTATAATTTAATCGTATATCATAAGTTGGTGTGTGTGTGTGTCTAACTTGGTTAAATTGAGTTCTTACTAGCAATATTGGTGTAAATGGTCATGATACATCTTAATGGGCCAAATTGAATTCTTTTAATAGGTTATATATGATTGTTTATTTGTCAAATTTGGGTTATAATATTTTTGTATTATACTTAGGTACTCGAGCTAAAACAAGTAGTACAAGACCTGCATGACAGAGAACAAAAACTTTTAAAGGAAATGAAAGAGTCTCGCAAGAGAGATGAAGAGACACAAAAGGCACCAGAAGATCGGTTTATCAATTACAAGAGATGTTACTTTCTCATTTCCGTGTTAACCCTCCCTTTCCCCTCCTAGTTAGTTATTTAGTTATATGTTTATGATAACCTAATTTCAAAACATTATAACTTTATCTAATGTGATTGGATCGTTGATTATGGTATCAAATGTAGTGCTATGTTTATATTTGTATTGAACAAGGGAATTTTAAAAAAATACAAAATTATTTTAGATGTGATAGGAAAATTCCGTCGCTAATCTGAATTCCGTCGCTAATCCATCGCAACCATTGCCGTCGCTAACCGTCGGTAAGGCACTTCACAGGCGTATGATGAAAACCGTCGCTAATATTATGTCGCTTGTAACACCAAAAATCTAAAGTCATTTTTTTAAAAAAATTCGCTGCGGAAGCATAATTCAATGATTACCATAAATATTCACAAACATCCACATGATTACAAAAACAAAATATCTCTTGTGTTACAAAGATGATTTAAAACAAGGTATGTCTTTAACAAAACAAATATCAGAGCGCCGGTCAAGCTTTCCTCTACACAAAAACCCAACTAAACAGTTGTACTCACCGAACCTGCAAAAACGGATTCAATAGTGGGGAATTAGCACAAAGCTAAGTGAATGAAAGCTAAACCACAACAACAAACAGCAACAAACAATATAAAAGCATATAATCAAATAAATCTAGAAGACCGGTGGTTCGGCACACAACCTTTCAACCATTTGCGGGCCAAAACAAAGGTTTATCGATAGCCCTCTGCCAATTGGCAGAATTAAATCCCCTCCGATATAACACATGCATCAGATGGTCTACAATTGCTCAACTAATAGCAAACGGACCCAACCCAATGTTACGCATAGTTGACTTCTATCATATCACGATACTCATTATCATCCCACGAGCACGTATCGGCCAAATAACACACAAGCAGTTATTCAATCAACAATCGGACTAAACAGTCTATCAATCATAAATCACATGCATCACATCAATCATAACCTTTACAATCCGTAAGTTTACATCCACTTACCTCTATTTTCAATCGCACTGCTCAGTTGTCAATATTACTGAGTCTTCGTAGTTCCTAAGAACACAATTGATATCGCGCTAAATATATATAAATATTATGCGATATCGGGTTGGTTTTAGCCGGAAATTGTGCATTTAATTGTAAAAAGGTACGTTTACCGTTTCTTTTATGTTTTGCAGGCTAAAAAGGCAAAATATCCAAATACTCGAGAAAAATAAAAGAAGCGCAAGAAAGTCGAAAAAATAAAAGAAATCGAGAAATTAATTGGGCCGAAGAAAGAAAAGAAAAGATAAAAAGAAAGAAGCCCAAAAAGAAGAAAAGAAAGAAAGAAAAAAAGAAAGAGCCCAACTGGCCCGAGTCCAAGAAAAGGGAAAGATCCGGCCGCCAAAAAGGGCGTCGCGGTGCGACCACCTCGTGCGTCGTGGCGCTACGAAGTCTTCCGGATAAGGTCCTACTCTTCACCACGTGTTGTCGCGGCGCGAACAAGGAACCTGTCGCGGCGCGACGCGATAGGATGACGCCATCTTTGAATTTTGAAAGAGTTGGGATCGGGTTAAAACACTCCGTCGCGGCGCGACACCCCTGTTTTCAGAGTTCTATTTAAACGAACTTACACATCTGAAAAAGGGTTAACCACTCGATTTCTTCCACCATTCCTCTGCTAAATACATCCCTTAACACATCCCACAAGGCTTGAGCTCGGATTTGGAGGATTAAAGCTACAATTGAAGATTAAAGGCTTGGAATTCTTGCTTTATTACGGTTTTTCTACTTCTCTTCTGTTTTTAATGTTTAATCTTGATTTCCAGAAGTTGATTATGCTTGTAATAGGCTAGGTTTTCTATTTTCCTCCCTAGAGGAGATGAAACTCTATCAAGTTGGTTAATTTTATATCTTTTTGACTTTAATGGCATTATATTTATCTTTCAAGTCTAATCAATGATCCTAGCATGCTTTAATTCTGTTTTTGATTTGTTTAGAATCTGAGTTGATGTAAATTGGAGGACCAATCCATTTATATGACTTTAATCAATACTAATTAGGACCAATAATTAGGATTGACTAGTGTTTGATCAAAACCTAGGGTTAAACAATCAAGATAGGAACTTTAATGTGTTAAAATTGATATATGATGATCTTCATGTGTTAATTGAATGATTTGGTAACTTAATCAATCATTAATGATTAGATCTTGATAGATACGAACTTAAATATGCTTAATTGTGTAGTAAATTGATTTAATGACCAATTGATTAGTTAATTGCATGATTAGATAAGTTGGATATTCGGATCAAGAGTCTAACAATATAGGAATCGGTATAGTGTTCATTAATTGTCCAATGCATTGATTTTGATTTATAAAACCAACTTGAAAAGGGTGGAATTGAATCTAGGAAGGGAAAGCTTTTATTTGATAGTTTAATTCATAAAGATTCTTGCTTTTTGCTTATTTTGGTTGTTTTTGGTAATTTAGTAGAGTTAGTGATCACTTAGAATAATAAAGTTTCAAACTTGATTACAAATTCCCCTTAATTTAGTTTAATTGCTTTAATTTAGGTTAATTGCATTTATTTTATATTTATTTGGTTTATTTGGTTTAATTAGTTTGTTTTAGTTAATTCTTTATTAATTTGATAAAATCAGTTTAGCTCCCGTTCCCCAAGAGTTCGACACCCGACTTACTAACTATAATACGAAACGATTAGGTACACTTGCCTATTCGTGCAGTTTTTGGTAAATAAATCAGTAAAATATAAATTTAAAACTAGTACGTAAAACGCACATCAACAACATACCGAAATTAGTTTCTGATTCATAAATATATATTCATATATATATTTATATCTCTAATGTTCATAAACAACATGTTATATTCACATATGAAATAACACAACATATGCAACATGAACAAATTACAAACAAAAGTTTAAATGCTGAAAGCACCGGTCGCGGCCGCGGTTGCGACCTAGACAAGCGTCACGTCGCGACGCCTAAGTCGGACTACCAATATGTCGGACCAACCCACAAGTCGGACCAACCAAAAGTCAAATGGTCAAGGTCGGACCATCAAAGTCGGACCAATGGCCGTGGTCACGTTGTGACCTTCAACCTTGTCGCGCTACGATGCCTTGCGAATAGACCTGCAACTTCTGTTTCTGCTTCTGCCTTCTTCCAACTTCATAACAACATTCTCAAAAGACATCTATAATTCTGGAAATTGATTTCTAACCATTTCTAAAGCAATAAAAACTTCAATTAACATATTTACAATCACACAAACTCATCAAAACCAATTAAAATCTTCAAATCCACAAAACCCACATATCAAGTTTTCTTCATATACTTATTAATGGTGTTCTTAAGCTTTTAACATGAAAACCCAACAACATATAACAAGGATTAACATAATTTATAACATAAACATGTACCAACCTTAGTCTTGAAATAACAATCACTAATCCTCAAATTCAAAGTTTCAAGTTGTTTGTTATTGAGTTTCTTAGCTTTCTTCACCTCAAAGCAATACACACTTTTACATACACAAGATAGCTTTTAAATGAGGAGGTGACTTATCTCACGCATATCCAATGTATAACCATCACAATACACGTGCATTTACACACAAATCTCCATTTGAATTAAACCAAGCATGAGGTGTCACTTTATCAATTTATATACAACCATTCATGTATACTCACAATTATCCTCACTTTATTCAAATACTTAGATTAACATGAGGCGTCCCTTTAATTAAGATAACTACAATCACTAGTGTACCATACTACTTTCTATCATACAGTTAATCAACCTTAATCAAGAAAAATAATTGAAACCTATTCTTGATAGATCACAAAATATCTAGCTTGAAATGCTAAAGAAAAACACAGCAAAACTTACTAGAAAATTAATATTGCTATGTGATTTTGTTGCTGCCGTAAGTCCCCATTTAAATTCCAATATCATGCTTATCTCTTTTAAATTTATCATGTCTATCTGTTTATTTTCCTCTAAATGAAATAATTATGGGGAGAGTTCAAACGAGAACTGTTTTTCGTACGAGAACTGCGAGAATCAATCTTGGCCATTCATTTTGGATAATGAAATTTATGGATGAAGAGCGTGAGGGGATTGAGTGTGGCAGTGTGCATGTAAGAAATTCATGGGTGGGCAATCCAATTGAAGGAGGGGGAATTGGACAACTAAAATTGGTACTCATACGAAAAACAGTTCTCGTTTGAACTTTTGCCTATATATATGGGAGGGTTCATGCGAAAAGTGTCTTATTTGCGAAAAGTGCGAGAAGTAATCCTAACCTCTTATTTATATTTGATCTAATAGTTTAGATTAATCTTATTTTTTATTTTTTTTAATTCAAAAGGGTAGAATAGTAAACAAATATTTTTTCTCTCTTTAAAATAGTAAATTAATAAATTTACGGCAATGAACACAACAAAAATTTACGTGTTTTTAATTATTAAATGTTATGTTCATTACTTTGTTCACTAGTAAACGCTTGTTTTATATTGTTTGGGTAATCTTTTTTTTTCAGATTAATTCTCTTTTTTTTGATATTTTATGCTTGTTTTTAAGATCCCTTCTTTGTAAGAAATAAAAAGTATTCATTAGTAGACTATAATAAATCATAATCAAAAATAAAAATTAATGAATGTTCAATAATAAATAATATCCTATACATAGCTAATAAAAACAATTACTCATGATGAGGGTGGTGGCTAGTGACGGTTGCTCCGATGAGGGTGGCGGCTAGTATATACCTTATGGAGATATATATATATATATATATATATATATATATATATATATATATGAATTCTTTGTAACTTAATTTAGGTAAATAATATTTTAGGGATAAAGTCTATTTTACCCTTTTGAATTAATTTAATAATCCTTAAAGATACACTTTAATTACAAAAATGTCATGTATGATCTTAGCCTTTGATTAAATGATCCGATGGTCAGGATTGCTTCTCGTACTTTTCGCAAATAAAACATTTTTCGCATTAACCTCCCTCTATATATATATATATATATATATAAATAAAATATGAAAAAGGTTTGGGTAAAGAAAGGAAATGTATAACACTTGTTTTGGACAGGGTAAAGAAAATGAGAGAGGGAATGATGTGGCGCTGATGTGGCATTGGGTAAGAAAAAGGTAAATGAAATGTATAACTAAAGGCCAAAGTACGTACGTAGGAGAACAAATCTTTAATGGCCGGTGATGCGAAATTAGTATTCCTAAGATTACACCTTTGAAGTTTGATTATGAATTTTCTTTAAAATCGATGGTTCGAAAGATGTGGTCTAAGGCTTGGACGTAAGGCTTGACGTACTCAGCTTGACATATCTTTACCTATTATAATCCGTGTTTTTTAAGCGTGTTATTTGTATTGAGTCATATGAGCCGAATATATATATTTATTCACTTATAAGAATTGTTAGATATACCGAAAACAAAAAAAAAGATTGATGAACTACGTTATAAACGTATAATTATATGTTCTTATATTTGTTTGTATAATTTTATGTACATAATTATAATTTATATACAAAATTGTCGCCTTAAGTCGCGCCTTGTAAAACACCATGACCTTACCATGGCTTCCGAGGCTTGAGGCTTAACCTCGCCGTTACGTCACGCCTCACGTTATTTAGAACATTGATTTGAACGTGGATTTAGATTTTGTTAATTATTATACTTTAAAGTAATAGAAAGGAAGTATTTGGTAATTAATTTTGTTTCGTATATTTAAAGTAGGCGCCGGAACTATTATAATATGAAGAGATGTGATTGTATTTCTTATATAAGTCATCAATAATTATTGTTAAAATTAAGGGTAATAAAATTAAACGTTATTGTTATAATTAAAAAGGATTTAAAATGATTATAAAATATTTTAGAATGATAAAACTAAGAATTTGGTTAATTATGATATTTTAAAATATTATAAAGGGTAAATATGATATTTGTAAATTAAGATGGACAAATATGATTTTATATGATTTAATAAGGGCATATATGAAATTATCTCTAATAATTTTGACTCTAAAAAGTCAAAATTGATTTTTTGATTTTAAGTTAATGAATGTTAAAGATTAAATATTTTTTAATGAATGGTTTATCGTTTAATAAATTTTATCAAATTCGTCCTTTATTTATATTAGAAGAGGAGTCTATAACTAGTTAACTACATTTAAACTTCTTTTCTATAGCTGATTTTTTTATTTTTTTTAAACTCTTAATAATCACTATAAATTAAAACACACATCAAAACATATATCATCTATAGTAAAGTTATATTGTTGGTCGTTTACGAAATAATAATATCAATGTGTACTTGATTTGTTATTGTTGTTTTAATGTTTTATTAGATGTATCGTTTATTTAACGTAGACACAATAATGATTTTTGTAAACCGTACATAATCGGTAGTAACGGGTGGAGCTTAAGAAACATATTTTAGCCCTAAACATTAATGTTGTTCAAGTAAAAATTTGGTAGGAATCAGATTCATGCATGTTGCTAGTTAAGTAAAAATATATCATTTGCAGTATATTTGGTATGTATATTATATCCGGGTCTCTTTGAATTACGAGGTTTTGCACGCACAAATTCAAGAAAATAAAAAGGATGATTTGGAGGGGCTTTGTTTCGTTTTTAGGCCACATTCTAGGCATCAATTTCATGTTCACTTGGAAATTTTGTTGTCTAATAACGATATCTAACGAGGTATATCAAGCCCACGCGTTGTGCCGGGTTAATATTTAAATAATCATATTCATACACTTTTAATTTATTTATAATATTATAGATAAGATGGTTGTTCGAATGTAGTAAACATATATTTATTTAGTTTGATAATGTGATTTACGAAGATAAAATATATAGTTATTTTTTAGCAAACTGTAATTTCTCAAATAGTTAACTAAAATAAAATGAGTTATGTAACTTGTTGGAGATGCTATTGTTTTCTAAAAAAAGATCAGAGCTTGTAATAAAATATACGTAAGACGTGTGTACTTTTGAGACTACATATCGAATTCCATTTATCAATATTTTTAACTTAGATTATTACTCCCTTTTGTTTGTTTTTAAATTCGAAGACCATTTTGTTTGACATATCAACATGTCTATATTTTCAAATACTTGTTTGTCTATTATGTCATCAATTATGATAATACGAAGTTATTATTAGTATTGTAAAGAACTAATATTTAATTCATTTTAAAATCATGTAAGAAGTATGTTAAAAGCTATACAGTTGAAATATAGCTCATCTAATTATTTATGTACAGTTTGATTATAAATGTTAAATTTGAAATTAAATAAGAATTTTATTAAATTATAATTGATAATGTTTATATTAAAAAAAATCATTTTGAATGAGTTCGAAAACTTATGTGTCACCTATATAAACTAAGAAGCCAATCAATAAACTTGATGATATCTCCGAAAAGATGTAAAACAAAGACAAAAAATATTTTTAGTAGAAACATAGATATATTATGTTCATAGATACTATAATTTAAATAGACAAGTTTATATATGGTCGTGTGTATCGTATGAAATTTTTTACCTTTTGTTGTACTAAACTTTTAGAAATTATATTTAAGTTTGCTTACACAATAGAAAATTGAGATAAATTTGGTATATAAATATCTTAACAAGACATGATGTTTAAGAGTTAACATACAAAATATATCAAGTAACATACATACAAAGTAAAAATGTATGTGAAAATGTTTGGTGATGCTAGCACCATATAACTTAAATTATAGATTATAAATTATAAATTGATAAGTAAAATGTAAAATTATATGACTAATTCACCCTCCAATTAAGTTGGTTCAATAACATTAGTTCATATTTCTCTAACATATATAGTTTTATACTTGGATATTTTACGGTGTAATTTGTAATATTATTTTATTTATATATTGTACAAAACTAAATGTATTATTTTAGTATCCATGTCACTTTATCAAATTACTCTAAGCAATTTTAAATTGTTAATTTATGGTATCGTCCCATATTGAATTTCTCACTTACGTATCTTACATATTTAACATATTTACTTATAATCTTAGTTTTAGAGTTTTATGTGATCTAGTTCGGTCCAAAAGCATATTTAATAGCTGTAGGAATAACAAAAAGTAATAATAATGATAATGAAACTATAAATTATGTTATGAGGTAAAATGGAATCTTATATAAGTTGAAGGTGAAAAATTAAAATATATTCATGGGTGAAAATAAAAAAATTAAAGATTTTAAAAAGTGAAAAACAAAAGTTTGTTAGGGGAAAAATAAAAATTAGAATGAATAGTGTAATTTGTTTGTAAAGTGATTATAAGGGATCATATGGACTTTAATTGTTATTATCCTTATCTTCTTTAGATCCTTTCGGTTCTTCGGATTGTGCTTTTAGCAAATGGAAATTGATTTATACACAATAAGATTTTATCATACATAATAATTGTGATTTTTATACCCCTAAAATCTTACTATCTTTTATTCTCATCCACATATTTAAGGGTATAATGGTCCAAACAACAACTAATTATTGTGTATGGTAAAAATCTGTTGTGCTAATGGTCCCAACAGAAATATAATCATGAAAATTATTTTCAATTAAGTAGAAAGCTACTTTCAACATGATCTTGATTTGTGAGCAGTGTTAAAGAGTGGAAGAGTACCTTGTTAAACCTTAAGGATTAAGGTTAATAGTAATTTAGATACAATTTTTCTCTCTTCTCTCTCTTCCCTTGTGACTTTCGACCGGCAAAACAAAATCCCAAGGCGTTTTCATTTTTGTTCAAGTTTTGATCGTTTTGGTTTTGCTGGTTCGGCTAGAAGGATCTTGTCAAACATTATCACAAGTGGACTAACTTGAGTTTCCAAGATAATATTCTCATAACATTCTTGTAGTTTAAATTCTTTAGAATTAACTAGATCATGTATACAAGTTTTAAGGTTTTGATATTTATTCGTCATAAAATCATTTCCGTTGTTTCTTTTTGATGGTTAAAACCCAACAAATGACACGGGCCATGTAAAGCCATAGATGGTCTTAGGCATGTCCTTGAAGGACATGTCATGTCACTAAGATGGAGATGGATGTATCGATATTGACACGAACAATTTCGAGCCCTATTTTATAGTAACGTATTTTGTCTACAAAAACCTTGCATTTCAAAATTTTGTTTTTTAGACGTTTTTCTAACTAAATGTTCCTTGTTTAATCGATAAACTTCCACTTGTTTTCCTCTTTAACCTTCTATTTAAAATGTGTCATTATTCATTTTAGAACGTCACTAAAAGATTTAGCATCCCTTTTTTGCCTTTGATACCCATTTCTAAGTTCTAACTATCTCACCTTGGAACGAAAATTGCCGGTCGCCATTCTTCGTATAGTTTGCCTTCGATTTTTATACTCCTCTTGTTTCAAGTGTTTCGGTTTATCGATTGTCGTCCGTATATCTATTAAACGAATGAAACCAAATTATTGATAATTCTATAACCTCACAATGGCCGTATTTTTCTTAAAAAGATAAATAAGAAAATGATCTCGATAGGTGCCAATTCATCCCATAGCTAAATTGGTAGCCTTTCTTTCCTTCATTATAGCATCAATCAATCGTATTTGAAATATGCGTGCACGCATACACACACTTTCACTCACTCATACACTCTCTCTCTTTCTCATTCCCACTCTAAGGTTCTTGTGTGACTAACAGATATCGCGCTTCCTTTTATCCATTTTTATATTATTTATAATGTGATGATACTTTATGATTAAGAATTATGAGCATCGACTTCTTTTAGTAATTAAGTAGTTTTTTGTTACTCACCATTCTAGTAACAGTTATTATTATTATTATTATTATTATTATTATTTTGGAAAGAAGAGAAAGAGAAATGAAATAAATCATTTTTTAAGAAGAGAGAAATGGTGAAGGAAGTGCTATTTGGTACAAAAATTATCCTTTTCAAATATGAGATAGTTAGGGGTGTTTGGTTGGTGTCATTTGGGAGGATTTCATGGGATTGAGATTTTAAATCTCTCCAAATGTGGTGTTTGGTTTGGCAAAATGGGATGGAATTTCAAATCCACGGATTTTATAAAATCCCACAGATGAGAGATTTCTAAATCCTTCCACCCCCCTGGTATTTTGAAATCCCTCAGATGATGTATTCTCTCCGGCGACTCTCAGGCTAATATTCCGGTGAACCATCACCGATTTCGCCATCACAGTCGTCGCAAGGCCGTCGCGGTCACCCGTTCGCTGTCTCTATTCGCCGTCGCCGTCACCCGTTTGCCGTCGCGGTCACCCGTTCGCTGTCGCCATTCGCCGTCGCGGTCACCCTTTCGCATTCGCCGTCGCGGTCACCCGTTCGCTTTAGCATATGCCGTCACCCGTTCGCCGTCAACCGTTAGCTGTCACCCGTCGCTGCTGTCGTCACCATTCAACGTCGTCGTCACCCGTTCGCCATCGCCATCACCCGTCAACCGTCGCCGTCGTCGTCCTTCCTCTTCGATCGTGGCAACAAGTGTGGTGATTGGCTGTTGATGGAGTTTAGTGGTGGTGGAAATCCCACCTAAGAAATATGAACCAAACACAAGATGAGATTTTAAATCCCACCAAATACCAATCCCATTATAAATGCAAATTCATTCAAAAACAATATTTGAATCAAACACCCCCTTAGAAGGAAAGGTGTCCCCCTATATTTCATTCCCTTTTCTTCCAACTCAAAAACATAACTTAATCATTTCTTTTATAACCTTTATTTTTCTTTTTAAAAAACTCGATAACAGAGCGTACAAGTTTAATTACTTGATTATAAAACCATTATTCCGTAATAAAAATGCTAAAAATATGATCCTAGCTTATATTATTACAATGTTTCTCTTAAAAGAAAAAGAATAAAAGATACGGTTAATAATTGTTTAATCATCAAAGTTTCATCTACTTTTAAGTTGTAACCCTCAAAGTTTTTTTAATGGAATAACCATAAAGTTTGGTTTGGTTTTCATTTAAACTTTTGAGTTTATTTTTTTTTACGATTAAACCCTTTTGTTTACCTTTAACTTGTTTGGCAGGTAAAATGTTTATATTTTATTTTTTTCTAATTCTTCTTCTACATTCAAGCACAGATCCATTAAAAGAACACATGAATAACAATCATCATCACTAAAACCTAATCAACTCATGAAATGAACAAATAAACAATCAATATCATTATTATCAGGATCGTCTTCAACATTAAATCTAGAAATGAAACAGAAAATTGTATAAAACAACCTAGATTAATCTGGAAATGATGAAAATGATGATGGAATATGAAGAAACCCAAATAAGGTCGAGAAGATAAAAATCGATTCACAAAATAATCGATCCACACACAAATCTGGACATTAAAGAACACACACCCAAGAATATATTACACACCTGGAACACACAAATATGGAAATCAATGATGATATCGGTTTGGAGCAAGAACAAACACAAAAATCATTGAAGATGGATAACACACCTGGAACAATTTTAGAGCAAGAATTTAGAGATTATACACTCACCTACATATCCATGAAGATGAAGATGAACAACAATTCGATGGCGGTTGCACTGGTGGTTGCGGCGATGTTAGGTGCCGGAGGTTGCAGCGGCTGAGAGAGATAAAGGTGTTGTATGACGGTTCAATCTTCATCTTCTGCACACAGAGAGAGAGAGCTATACAACGGTTACGGCGGCGGTGGCCGTGGGTAGTAACGGCTGCGACGGCGGTGGCCATGGGTAGTAGTGGCGGCGGTGGCGATTCACTAGGTTGTAGAGAGAAGTTGAAGGGGGAGTGGGGATTAGGGTTTGAGGGAAGTTGGCTATAATGGGGGTGTTTGGATGAGAGTTGGAAGATATTGGGATAGTTAACCTAATTATATAGAGATTAGGGGTTGTTTGTTTAGTTTTGACCTAGTATAATAAGTAAAAACGGTTAAAGTAGAAGGTAAACAAAACTATGTGATTAAATCATTTAAAAAAAACTTTAATAATTAAATCGAAAAACAAATAAAACTTTGATTATTAAACCATATTTAAAAGATATTGTGATTTGTGACACTTAATATAGTTGTTCAGGTAAAAAGGTTTAAAAAATCGGAAAGAAAAAACAAAGAAATGTTTTAAAAAAAAACATGAATGGAGGAAAACATATAATAATTTTTTAAAATTCAGAAAGCTTAAACCCTCTCATCACATGGGTAATGGTTTATGGCCAAAAACCCTAGAACCAACTAACCAACGTCTTCCAGATTCTTCGGTTCCCTTTTTAATTGCAAGTTAACCAGCCTCTTCTCCCATATATCTCTTTCAAGCTCTTTGAAAAGGGTTTCAACTTTCCAGAATCAGAGAAGGAGAAGAATGTATCGTTTCGCAACAAATCTTGCTTCCAGGGCTAGGTACGTGTAGATTTCATAATTTCCACCTATTGTTTACAACACCTACATAATTTGTTCCACAAAGTTTTCGTCTTGATCACATACCCAGATGTAGTTTAGTTTGATCCAATCATGATTCTTGTTTTTGTTTGATTTGCAGGGTTGCAAAAAACAGCACCCGCCAGGTGTTTGATTAATTGCTCTCTCACTCACTCCATTTGCTTTCTCTCTCTCTCTCTATCTCTCTCTCTATATATACTGATCTATGTACGTTTATCTCTCTGTTTGTATGAAAAACAGATTGGGAGTAGGTTGAATTGGAGCAGAGACTACGCAGCAAAAGATATTAGATTTGGAGTTGATGCTAGAGCTTTGATGCTTAGAGGAGTTGAAGAACTTGCAGATGCTGTTAGAGTAACCATGGGTCCTAAGGTACTTGCCTCACTGACCTTCAACGTTTGTGATACAACCAATATTGGAAAATTTGTTTCGGAAAGCTTTTTAACTTGATTACATTCGTCAAATTCAAACCTTTGATTATATTTAACTATCAGTGATTGAATCTTGAGTGGAAATTTGCTAATGGCTTCTTGAACTATTCATCTGGGAGTGCTATCAAGATTTAGAGGGATGGATTTGGATAAAAAAACAGTTGTTTTTGGAGGTTAAAGATTGATTAGATCCAATGTTGAAGGAGTGATACTGTGTAATTGACATGGAAGCATAGATCACAACTAGCTGTAGCAGACAAATACAGAATCATTCAATATGTGAAGAAATGGCATTACTTTATAGCTTCGACTGGTACAGTGAGGTGGCTTAGATGGAAATTGTCAAATTTTGGAAAATTCTCGAACATCATAAAATAATACTAAATAAGTTAATTACAACAAAATATATAGATCTTGCGAATTGAGGAAATGCTGAAATCAGAATCCAAACTTATGAGAACACTTTTCGCTGGTGGATTCAAAGTTAAATTCAAAATGTTTATTAACAAAAAGGTGCTATTTTGTGTGACCTTTTGAAGGGGCGTAATGTGGTGATTGAGCAAAGTTATGGAGCACCAAAGGTAACAAAAGATGGTGTAACCGTTGCAAAAAGCATCGAGTTTAAGGACAAAGTCAAGAATGTTGGTGCAAGCCTAGTACAACAGGTTGCTAATGCCACTAATGACGTGGCTGGTGATGGTAATTCTGATCTGGCATTTTATTACTGGTTCTTCTATAAGAACTTATAAGCTTTTTGCCGCTACAAATGTCACAGGCTTGTTAAAAGAGTCTTTAATCTTTTTCAGGTACTACTTGTGCAACAGTCCTTACGAGTGCAATATTTTCAGAAGGGTGTAAGTCTGTTGCTGCTGGTGTGAATGCAATGGACCTTAGACGTGGTATTTCCATGGCTGTTGATGCTGTGGTAACAAACTTAAAGAGCAGGGCTCGGATGATAAGCACGTCCGAAGAAATCACACAGGTGAGCGTTTAGTTAGTTTTAGAGGTGGCAAGATGGATGGGTTGTGTAGTGGCCAAAACAGGTTCTGTTTGAAATGTGTCTTTTTTTAGTACGGTTGAACTTAACCTGATCGGGTTGGGGTTCATACAAGCAGTTTTTTTCCATTTGTATATATATACCTTTGCATAACATGATTACAAAGTTATTGCAATATATATATATATATATATATATATATATATATATATATATATATATATATCAAAGTTATTGCAATTTGCAACTATGGTCTATATCTTTGCATAACATGATGTAAGAGGTTGTATGTGTGAATGACTTCCAGCTTGGACCTGGTCCCCTTTCAGCTTTTATATATATATATATATATATATATATATATATATATATATATATATATAACTGAAATAAAACACAAATCAAATCAAACAATTTATAAGTAAATGTGTCAGCCATCCAGTATATTTGCTATGATTCCTGAGCTTCAAAGTAGTATATGTGTGGAGTATAATACTCTTTGATGAGGGAGCTAAATGTAAATATGATTAATAGGTGGGCACAATCTCTGCAAATGGAGAACGGGAGATTGGCGAGCTTATTGCAAAAGCTATGGAGAAAGTTGGAAAAGAGGGTGTCATTACAATTCAAGTAAGTTTTACATAGTTGGTTCATTATAGGATTCAAAGATTTTAATAGTTTCTCTTTGGTTGTTATCTTGACTTCGGTTGAGTGAATGCATACTAATTCTTGCATTGAAACTGATGAAGGATGGGAAGACATTGTACAATGAATTAGAAGTTGTTGAGGGAATGAAGATGGATAGGGGCTACATATCCCCACATTTCATCACAAATCAAAAGAATCAGAAATGCGTGAGTTAAATGTCAAAATCTTTCACCGCTTTCCAATTTCCATATCATCCTGTATTTATGATTAAAACTGGTTAACGGATGACACACAACAGGAACTAGAAGACCCTCTTGTTCTGATCCATGAGAAAAAGATTTCAAGCATTAACGCTGTGATCAAAGTGCTAGAGTTGGCATTGAAGGTATGTCTTCTAAAGCTTTTAGTTGGATGCTCTGACTCTTTCTATAGTTGATGTAATTCTGTGATTGTCAATCTGTCATTTAGAAACAAAGGCCCCTATTAATCGTTGCTGAGGATGTAGAAAGTGATGCATTGGCGACCCTAATTCTTAACAAGCTTCGTGCTGGCATCAAGGTTTTTAGTGTTTCTTGAAATAGTTGATCACTTCCGTATTGAATGATATTTGTATGTGATAACTTTACTACATTTCTTCAATAGGTTTGTGCCATAAAAGCTCCTGGATTTGGAGAGAACAGAAAAGCTAGTTTACAGGATCTTGCCACTCTAACGGGAGGCGAGGTGAGTTAACATACAAGCTTTTTTAAATATTCCTTATAAATCCGGCATTCTCTTTTGGCAAATCTTCAATCAATAAATTTAGGTTGAGCAAGAAAAACTGAACCAAAAAACACCAAACCTGAAAAAGCCAAACAAAGAGAATCCGGAAAATGTACTGCACAAGAGCACGGATCATGACACAGTGTGGTTGTCACAGTTAGTATGTAGCTAAAACCAAAGAATGAAAAGACCAAAATGCAATAAATTGTATAATAATTTCTAAATTTCATGTATGTAACTATAGCTTAATGTAACTACCATCTAGGAACTGGGAATTACCTTAAGATTCTTGTGATTGGCATATTTATTGCATTTATATAAAATAGCATAAAAAATAATAAAATAATAAATAAGTGTGTTTTTATTAAAAATCATAAGATATTTTCTCCTAATGTTATCTATTATTTTTATTTTGGACGTGTACAAGTTAACTTCATTGGTAATGTTGATGAATTTTGTGGAGCTCGATGGTTGTCGTAGAAAATGAATAGCCGCCATTGTGGTGGTATTCTGAGGGTGCCATAGCTCCTTGGCTAGTCCCACTATCAAGTTAGCATGCGAGGGTCAAGGGGATGCCAGCTTTTGAACAAAATTTAGAATTACGGGCTTGGTGTATATGGAGTTTTTAGGCCATAAATTTAACACTAGTCCTAATCCAGATGTGATTAACCCTAATCTGTTCGCTATACATATAACCCTATATAATTGTATACCTATCATAAAAGATATACGATCCTCCCTGTATTTGGTCATTGAGTAAGCAGATCATATCATTCTGTCCAGGCTTGTAGAATACTTGTGTTGGTTTGCTTTTTTTTTCTTGCCTTTTAATTTGTTTTGTTACTGTTATTCTAAAAGATATAGGAATCTCGCTGTATTTTGGCCATGTTGCTTTGGCCTGCTTTTCCAACTTCTAATTGGACAACGAGATGTGTTTGATTTGTTTAACTAGGCGAATTTGACCTATTTAACTAGGCTAGTAACTTTATGTATGAACTCATGGACTTGTTAAAGGATCTATTAGTTGAGTTGAGTTAAGGTGGCTTTTCTAGAATTGATCGTCACAGGCTTATAAAATAGTCTGTTTTATTATCTAATGGTAATATATTAAATGATGTATTTTATGGGTTATCTACTAATAAATAACTGGCCATGGCAACTCAGTAAAGTTTAACTACTAGCACCATCAAATTTCAGTGGTAGCATCGTAAAAAAAGCAGAGATATTTTAAATTAGTTGGGATTGAATGAGTGGTAGCGCACCCACCACCTAAATCTGCTCCTGGTTATGGAGATTATTGTTAGAAACTTAGAATTTTTATAGGACTCAGGGTGTATCAAGTTGCTTTTTTTATAAAACGTTGTATGATAATTCTTTTTCCCCGAGTATAAAACCGAACAAAAAGTCGAATAATGAGATTGTTTTAAGCTGGTACCAAAGAGAGTTATGCTTAAAATCGGATAGCTTTGTTGACCTTATACCTTAAAACCACATCAAATGAACAGTGCAGAAATATTTCCTTTGAATATTAATAATGATTACAAAATGAGATAGTTATTGGTCCCCTGTGGTTTTCTCTTATTTTGTCATCGTCAGTGAGTATATTATCTTCCTACTAAAACATGTTTATTAAACTATATGTGTAGTTGAAGTACCGAATCTAATGTTGAATGATGCTCTATGCAAACATCAATTGATGCATCTTTGATATGATTTGCAGCTTTTTACAGAAGAGCTTGGTATGAACCTTGAGAATGTGGAGTTGAAAATGCTTGGCTCTTGTAAAAAGGTTTTGTTGCTGTTTCTTTGAGTAGTAAAAATGGACAAAAAGCTGTTACTTCCTGGTGTGGCTGTATAATTAATGGCAATAAGGTGATGTAGGTTACCGTATCCAAAGACGATACTGTTGTGCTTGATGGTGCTGGTGATAAGAAGTCTATAGAGGAACGATGTGAACAGATTAGGTCAGCTATCGAGTCCAGCACTTCTGATTATGATAAGGAGAAGTTGCAAGAGAGATTAGCAAAGCTTTCTGGCGGTGTAGCTGTACTGAAGGTATCTTTAGCTTATTAGTTAGAGGTGGCAAGATGGGTGGTTTGAGTAACGGGTCAAAACAGATTCGGGTTGAAATGAGTCATTTGTAGTATGGACCAAAATTGGACGCAAGAAGCTTTATTTTTCTTTTATTGATATAAAATTTTTGTAAATATTAATGGGTCAATTAAGATAACAAGAACATTATTTATACAACTCCAATCTAATCGGAATCTTGCTCTACTCTACCTTGGGCCATCGACATCATACGCTCTACTGAAATAGATTTCGCGGAAAACCAGCTATATTTGATTTTGGAGATTTGTTGTGAAAAAACAGGCTTGGGTTCCTATAAACCTGTTTTTCCCCGTGGTTAAATTTTCTATTCAGCCTATTCATAAGTAAATTATTTGAATTGCCACCTGTAGTTTTTCTTATATATTTCCCTAATTCTACACTTTAATAACGAGACTGTAACTTTGTGAAGATTGGAGGTGCTAGTGATACAGAAGTTGGTGAAAAGAAAGATAGAGTTACAGATGCTCTGAATGCCACAAAGGCAGCTGTAGAGGAAGGGATTGTACCAGGTAGAGTTGGTCCATGAATCATTAACTTAGTTGGCAAACGGGCTTAGAAATTATTCATAAATTGAGTTGATAAATGCAGGTGGCGGTGTTGCTCTTCTTTATGCATCAAAGGAGTTGGACAAGTTACCAACAGCCAATTTTGATCAAAAAATAGGTGTCCAAATCATTAAAAACGCCCTTAAGGTCAGTACCTGATGTTTTCGCTACTCTTTTGGTGTATGAATTAAGAACTTAACAGGTGCTGACTTTTTATATTTGAATAATTGCAGATGCCGGTTCATACAATTGCAAAGAATGCTGGGGTTGAGGGTTCAGTTGTGGTTGGTAAGCTTTTGGAGCAGGAAAACCCTGATCTTGGATATGATGCAGCCAAAGGTATGTATCAGCAATGTATAGTTAAATGAAAACATAGCCAATTCTTCAATATGTAGTAGTTAAATGAAAAGCTTGATTATTCGACCTGTAGGTGAATATGTCGATATGGTCAAAAGCGGAATAATTGACCCATTGAAAGTGATAAGAACAGCTTTGGTTGATGCAGCGAGGTTAGTTGTAGTAGTCGTTTTTAGTTGTAGGTGTTATGACTTCTGGCCTATATGGGTGGGTTAAAACGAGTGATCTCTTGTTGGATCGAAACACTCGGGTCATTTCAAGTTGACCCCAAACACTGTTTGTCATTTTTATTTTTAATATACGTGATCTGTCAAATATGATTAAAATAGTTATACTGTTTCATCTATAATATAATTTCATTGAATAATAAGATTTTGGAGGTCTCATGACCTTGAGAATCCACTTCAGGCATATCTTTCGATCCATCTAATCTGTATCCTTTTTAACTAGTTAATTTTGTAATGTCTTACCCATTAGGGAAAAAAACATAAAACTGACTTTTATATTTGAATCTGTAGTGTTTCCTCTTTGATGACGACAACCGAAGCTATTGTGGTGGAACTCCCTAAGCCTGCCAGTGAAGCAGCTCCAGGAATGGGTGGTGCCATGGGCGGTATGGGTGGCATGGATTATTGACCAGAGTTGAGTACTAAAAAGGATTGACATTACATTCTACTAACAAAATAAATGCATGAAGGGGTTCACTTGATTGAGATAAGATGTATTAGAGGCATAATCGTGGTTCAGACTTTGGGACACGTTTTTAATTGAAAATTTTGTTTTGGTAAAAGTTAGTTACAAAATTTCCCAGTTTTGACGAGGACAAGATGTCGTTTAGTTTTCGTGAGCAACATGAGGCATCTCGTGCGGAAACCATAGTCCTTATATATCTATCTATCAGTATGCTTCGACTTATTAACCCTCATATAGTCATATTCATCTTATTGCCTTCTGTACTGCATCATATGGTATGGATATGGGAACAGGAATAAGAATAAGGAATGAGAATGGTTATTGGGGGGTATGTGTGTGTGTGTGTGTGTTCATTTTTATTTTAAGATAAGAATTCAAATACTGACTTAGGGAGGTTGATTGTTTCATTGTGATGGAATTGGAGCAACTTCTGTGTTTGTTTGGAAGATCTGGAAGCAAGAAACTGGATATTATAGTTTCAAATTCTGATGAAACTTTATATCCCAAAAGACGCTATAGGAATCACATTCTTTCACCAATTCTATGACACCTTCGTCTTCAATGCTTTGATGAAGTTGGTTCTGTTAGGGTTAGACTTAGTTGGTTCTTACTCGGTCTACATCTTTGATATCACCAAGTTAAGGCTTAATCTGGTTCGCCTTTTATGTCTTCATTTTTTATATGTCCAATACCATGTGGTTTCGTTCTGAGATTAGGGCTTGATTCAGTTTATCCTTCTTCTTTCTTCATCTTTGACATCTCTAACACCATGTGATTTATCACTCACATGTTACGGCGTGATATATTTTCACATGCTTCGATTCGGTTCAGATGTTAGGGCCTGTGGTCCATTGGCTGATTCGGTCATTAATTCGTTTGATTTTGTTCAATGTTTACATGTCTGCTTTGATTACGGTGGTGGTAGTGGCGGTGATAGTAAGATCATATTCCTTTGGTGAAACATGTTTGGTGTTTGTGAGATTCAAGTCCTGTTATACGCATTTTGTGAACAAAAAATCCCCTAACACATAAGATAGATCACCTGTCTTTTCTCTTCTTTTTGTAAGGATATCTATTTCTAAAACTTATTTAGAGCAAAATATAATCTTAATTTTAGTTTTGGAATGAAAATGGGTAGGTTAACGTTATAAATCCAAGATGTATTCAAATTTATCTTATCGTATATACTAAACTTCTTATTATGTGTAACTTTATTGCATATAACAGTAACAATGCACACTACAAAAGGTTTTATTTTAGAGGTAGATGAATCGATCCAGGTCGTATGTTTCCCCAACATCTTAGAGAAGTTAAAACTAACTACCCAAATAAGTTGTTTCAAATTTGATAATATTTTATCACAATAAATTAGATTTATAGTAATATAGTTTTTGTAATAACATATAATGCACTGGATTAAATATCCATATGATAAACAGATTGGTCGTGTAAAATTATAAATATTAAGCATTAATATAAAAAAAGGATATCAAATAACTATAAACACGAAAGAGATTGAGAATTAGCAATAGTCTTGGGATGTAGTTGTTTTATGTATTTCAGAATGAGGGAATGACTCAGGATAAATAAGTTCAGGTTTTAGACCCCCCCAAAAAAAAAAGTGCATTAATCACTTAAAACTAAATATAAAAGAGCTGCAGGTCCACTCAAACTTATCATTGTACCACAAACCTGTTTTAAATGTTACCTTCCTTTTACCACCTCTAGTCCTTGTTAAGTCACTTGGTGCCCGCTGTTGGGTACACCCCCTTGTAGAGTAGTAGCACCTAATGAACGTCTACCAAACACTCTAACAAAGAAGATGAATTCTATTCTAATACTTGAAGTAAAATAAGCAATTTGTTACTAATGACAAAATGTAACGCAAAACATCGATTTCGAACATCAGAAACACACAAAATCAGAGTTAATTTATCTTAGATTGCTTCCTACTGTACCAGAAAAGAACCAGATGAGTTTATTTGCCCTTTCGCCGCTTTTGCATCCCACTGCAGTCACTGCAGTACCATTTTCCTTTTGGTTGTTCTTTAAGACCAACACAGCCATAATGAAACCATTCGATCTTGCACTGTGAAAATAACAGATTATCATCTTATTTGTTTGCAGGTTATAATAATAGCTTAAAGGGGTATCAATTTTGGTCCAATGGCCAAATTATATTTACAAGGAATAAAACCTCCTTAATCATTTAATTCAGAAAATAAATCATTATTGAAATAATTTAGTTTTTGAAATTATATTCGACACCCAGATTATTTACTAATAGAATTTTAGAAAATTGAAAACGAAGCTGTTTCGGGCTCTGCACCAAGAATAACCCCTTTTGGACCCAAACCCTTTAACGAACACACACGTTTCTCCATCTCTACTAAAGTACTTACATCGGGATTGTCACATGCTACCATCTCCCCATAGCTCACTTGGTTGCAGAAACAGTATGTTGGCTCATTAGGATCGACTGGCAGATCCAGGTCCATACTGGGTGGGTTTGCAGCTGCTGTAGTGCCTGTCGCAGCAAGGCGGGACCTGAATAGTAGTAAAACAACAAATTTGACCATTAAAGAGAAGTATTAGTGACCAAAACTAAAATGATTTATCAAGCAAACAAAAGGCTAAATTGCAAAAATGAAAAAAAAGATTTACTTTTTCCGTCCTCCTCTACCACCTTCCTTTCCAGGTTTGCCATTGCCATCAGGGTTTGAAGCAGTTGACCCAGCTGCAGCAGCACTATCCTTTTCTGCCACAACCATAAAAATATCAGAAGTGAAATAGAAGTGTGTCCATGCTCACACAACAATACAGTGGCAATTTTGACCCAGTTACTTATGAGTAGGTCAAATGAGTTGTGTATTATTTCAAACGAGCGAACTGGTTAAAACTCGCCCAAAGAATATTTTTAACTCGTACAATTTGCTAAACCATTGAAAATTTATAGTACTGCTGTAGCTATGGTTTCATAATCATAATTTACAGGTTAGGAGTTTGTGGGCCACTCAACTCGACTGGCCCATTTCTGTCCATACAAAAATGAACCGTCTCAACCTGAACCCATTTCTGACCCATTACCAAACCCGCCTAATCAACATATTGCCACCTCTACAACGCATAAATAGGAGGATGAAGCAAATTAAAATCACATCTGCAAGGATATATGTGTGTGATAGGTAGATGAAACTTACCACGCCGTTGCTCTTCTAATTTTTTAAGATACTGATCAAGTTGTTGAATATGAGCATCCACCTGAAGAAAGAATACTTAAACAGTTAATTTCAGTTTCAGGTAGATGAACTAATCTCACAACATCAGGCCAGAGGAAGACACTTTTAAATCATGCAAACATTTCAAAATTTTGATAGTTACACAAATATTAAAAAAGAAAAAAAGGTACCAAATCATATGCTTGAACAGCCAGAGCAACCTTCTCATCCGCGATCCTGATGGCATGCTTCTGCTCATCCTGTGCCTCATCTGAAAATTTGTTTAGTGAAGTACCTGGTGCAATGTTCCCAGACTTGACTCCATCTTTAAATTCCTCTATTTCCCGTAGGCAATGTATTTCATTTTGCCTTTGAATATCTGCAGATAGGATAAGTAGAAGAGCTCAATCATTGCTGTAATTGGAAAGGAAAAAAGAACAGAGAAAAGATAGCTATATCAACAGGAACTCTAAGAGACAATTTATCCAAGAAAATAGTATTAATGTTCATGAGCTCATTGATGTAATAGAATTGCAGGACCTACGACATATATAGTAAATGTACATGAGTTCAAGAGGCAATATATATTCAAGTATACCTTGCAAACTTTTATCCAGGTCACGTAATAATGCATACTTCCTCTGTAAAATGTTCGGCAGTGGCTCCACACCTGAATGAAGGAAAGCAATATATAATCTGGTAAAGATAACCTGATAATCAATGATGTTAGCAAGTCTGTTAAAACTAGCAGGAACAATCAAGGTTAGTAGACTTGGTTATATAGTTTATTAAATGAGCATTCTTTAACTTATCTGTAACTAGTTTCACCAAATAAGTATTCTGAAGCTTTAACATAGACTGTTGTATTAATAGACCTTCCAAAAGTTTTCTATCATGAAGACTGCTTATTATTCGTTTATTGGATGGTAACATGCCATTCAACCTCACTTGCACAGCACAATGAGGACGCACTGTTGATTCAACAAAGATCGAGATTTGTCTAACATGTTAATATTCAGATTGTCTAACATGTTATAAACTTATCAAGTCATATAGAGTAATAGAGGCGGCTTTGATATCCAACAATTATATATCTACATGGCCTTAAAACTCAGATTAGTCGCTAAAGTTTCATTTAATCATAGCATCATAATAACTGTCACTCTGAAATAGAATCCAACTTAACACACAAATGCACAAGCAGAATCTACAATATGCATCGTACAAAGAATGATAGAATACCCATATAATTGTAGCTGTACCCATAATTCAACAGTATAATAGCTACCGGAGAACAAATTAAAAGCCCTAAAAAAACTAGGGTTCGAGTCAATTTCGATTTTTGATCGATCAAAATGTAAATTCATGAGGAAAGGTTCAATTGTTTTGGTAAAAAGACAAATATTATCACAGAAGCAAACGGAATTAGGAAAGGAGAAGAAACACAGAGGCTTACTAGCTTGAAAGTCCTCGAGAAACGACATTTTTGCCGGGGGGAATTTGGGAGAAACTAATGATTCGGTGACAGTTGAAAGCCCGCCTAAAATTTAATCGTGCCCTAATTTAACATTAACCGTGAAATCGAACAACTGTTGGATGCTGATTCGTTACCGTTCTTTAATTCTTCAATAATTGATTTGTTGTTGCATTTGATGATATTTTGTCAATTCATTGATTTGTTCTTTAAATCGGTTGTCGTCTTGTTGATAGGATGAAATCAAGTTACGGAACCTAGTAATACCATTCTTGACATGACTAGAATTTCCTTTTGCTAATCATGACGACGTCTAATCAACCACTTAATCGGATGTGGTCATCAGATTTAATACCTACTTATTTATGTTAAATTCGGTAACAACAGACGACCAGACGGATGATTAAACCCCATCATCACCACCGCTAGAAAGGAATTCTAGTATGGTCGTTAAAGTTTGGTGGTGATCTAATATTGAAAACTATGGCTAGAGCTAAAACCGTAATTGAAAAATTCAAGTTATTACTTACTTCAAGAAATTTCACGGAGTAGGTTGGTTACCTATTTGGGTAATAAGAAAAATATATAACCTATTTAGTAGTCTTAACCCATAATAATACTTTTTTTTAAAAAAATTTTAACAAAATAACGTAATGGGTGTACTTTTGACATGACGGACTTGGTCCTACGATACCACATAGAACACCACTACAACCTTGAATACCGCACCATTGCGATCAATGGTAAACAATATATAATATATAATAGTAACATTTTAACAATGTACTATAGATAACATTTAGCTAAAAAACCAAATAAATGGTTTTATAACACTTAACCATTTATTATTGATAACATTTACTACATCATGGTTATATTGCATTCTTGACAAGGTTGCGGCATGTAATATTGATTTCATTGTTGCGAAAATGTATAGGTTTTTTAAGGTTTGGTTTTATGATTTAGTTATTAGCTTATCTGGTTTACCGAACACGTTTTGATGAAATGTCTAATGAACCTAGCCCATTCTTTTTGTCAATCCTATGATAATGAGTTCTCAAGTTGTAAAGTGTCATGAACCGACAATTTTTTATGCTATATCTGACAAATATTTCCGGGTCAGTGTGACCTGACGAATATTGGTTCTTAATTGACAAGATAATAACAAAAAAAGTGTTATCATTATAATTAGTTTGAGATACTATTTTCATGTGCTTGCTAGTGAAAAAGTTACTAACCTGAACTTCCATATGTAGTTTTATTATATACAAAAAGATAGCTTTATTTTTATTTAATAAAGAGAACTTTTAAGAACATAAAAGATAGTTTTATTTTTAGGAAAACCTACATAAAAATATAATAAATTGTCTTAGTTATAATTGTATATAATCAATGTTAAATTCTTAAAAACAATATAATCAACTTTTATAATTTTTTCATTGTATGCAAATAAATTTATCTGTGTCTGATTATTAGTTATCATTATATACAATGAATTTTATTATAATTCTTATTGTACACAACAACTTGCATTTAATGCGAGGATTATAAAAGTTGATTGTACTATTTTTTATAAAAAAACATGTATCATATACAATAGTGATTAAGACAAAGTTTATTATATTTTAGTATATACTCTTATTTTTATTTAGGGTTTAGTGTTCAAAAATACATCGAAGTTGTCACATTTTGCTATTGTATGTATTGAACTTTGAAAACTATCATTTAATGTACTAAAGTTTCACAATATACCGTGTAGTGTATTATAAAACTTGTTTGGTAGGTAACAAGTAATTTTCTTATTTTGATTTATTTTTTAATACAAAATTATTATTGAAAACTACCGTTTAAAGCTATGCAGTTATCTCGGTCAAAAATCAAATATCGGTCAAGGACCGAGATTTGAAATAGCGGTTATCGCGGTGAGATGTCGGTGGGATATCGGATTTTTATGTTATGTAGAACATATGTATATATAACCAAAATCATAAAAAAAATTAAATAAAAAGCATAGAACTCCAAGTCAAAAAGAAGAAGGCCTCTATTTGTTGCTTGTATAAGAACGAAACAAGAAAGGAAAATGTGTGTTAATTAGGTTTTAAGGTTGAGAAATAGGCTATTAAAGTGGACAGAAGAAAATCTTGGCCAATCTCGGCTAAATATCGGTCAATCTCGACCAATCTCGATGAGAATATCAGTTCCGATATTTACAACCGAGATTTTCAACTAATATTTTTCCTAAGTCCGAGATCCGAGATCTCGCCGAGATTAACTACACAGGTTTAAAGTATTGAATTTTCAAAAATTTACCATTGAGTGTATTGAGAAACATGATGTCCTACTTGTTACCTACTATCAAAAGTCATGGTACACTAAATGGTAGATTTTAAAACTACAGTACATTAAATGAAAGTTTTCAAAGTTGGATACACACGATACCAACAACTTCAATATATTTTCATAAACTAAGCCTTTTTATTTAATAAAGAGCAACTTTTAAAAACATGAAAATATGTGACTTTGACCTTTTAATCTTTTTAAAAATGAAGCATCCCTTTTTGAACTTTTCTAAACTAATTTACCATTTATTGAAGAAAAAAAAGTGAAATACATGCCTCAAAAGTCAAAATAAACATTAATCTAGTTTATCACCTTTTTTTTATAATGTAATTGCACTTTTCTTTTTTAAAACCCAAGTCCCCAACAAACTCACTGAAGCTACCTAAAACATTAACACAAAATATCTTAAAAGAATTTCATAACTAAACAACTTCAACAACTCCATCATCTTCCTAAAACTTGCTGTATAAATCACCACCTCCATGATCATCATAACCATCAAGTTTTCAAACAACAATCTCCCCAAACACACACCCATATTCAAGATGTCTACACATTCATTAACAGTAACTTTATTCACATTGCTCATTGGAGCTCTTCATCTCGGAATTATCAACGTATCAGCAACCGACCCAATACCAGCAACAGAACCAGGCGTACACGTTTTCGAGCTCTATATGCACGATATTCTTGGCGGTAGCAACCCCACGGCTAGGCCCGTGACCGGGTTGTTGGGTAACATATATAGTGGTCAAGTCCCATTTGCTAGACGTATAGGTTTCCGGGCCCCATCGGGTGGGGTAGCCATTCCTAACCCTAATGGAGCCATCCCAACCGTAAACGCCAATGGTATCCCGCTTGGAACGGGCTTAGTTGGTACGCAATTTGCGGGAAATTTGAACCAGAACAACGTTCAAAACCAAGTTGCAGCCCAGTTCGGTCCAGATGGACTCGGGCTCGGGTTCGGGACAATCACGGTGATTGACGATCTCTTGACAGTTGATGCAAAGCTGGGTTCACAGACACTAGGGAAAGCACAAGGAGTGTATGTCGCTAGCTCAGCAGATGGAAGTCGACAAATGATGACATTCACGGCCATGATGGAAGGAGGCGAGTACGGGGATAGTATCAACTTTTTTGGAGTGTACAAGATCGGAAGCCCGATGTCCCGCCTGTCAATAACTGGTGGGACCGGGAAGTTTCTGCATGCTTGCGGGTTTGCTGAGATTCGGTCACTCATACCTGCAGGTCAAATTGTTGCAGATGGTGTGGAGTCTTTGCTGAGGCTGACTGTCCACCTTACTTACTAAGACTATAAACCATTACAGAAAGTTTTTCGTGTTTGTATGTGTGCTTGTTTGACAAAAACGTCATTTTGTGTGTAATTTTCACTTCATCAACGAAAAAATGATTTTATGAATGATAACTTTTGAAACCTTTCATAACATTTGTAGGGGGGTGTATGGATTTGCGTCTTGAAACTGATTATCTGATCATAACGACTTGCAGTTGCAATAATCAGTCTTGTATGTTTCAGTAAACAGGTTCTGGTTTTGATTATAATTTGGTCAAATAATCAAATATCATACAAGCAGCAAACTAAATGATTATTAAAAGGCAAAATCCCTAATAACCCCTTCTTTTAACATGATTTCACATGTCAAAGAAACATATATTCTTTTTTCACAAGAATGTTCTTTTGGTCATTTACTCATTTTAGGATCAGCTATAACAATCATAAATGGTTAAACTCTGATAAAGACCTACAGTTGATTATCCTGTTACTACAGCCTCAAACAACAATACACTATATCAAATAACCCGGTTTAGTATTGTTAGTTTTTCACTGATTATTTAAAATCGAAGAATCATATTCAAAATGTACATCGAAATAGCCCCTTACATATGTTATTGGCATATATGAACCAGATCAAATTTCATATCAACATAAAAACAGATATCATGTAAAACAAAGAAGATATCATGTTAAACAAAGAACATAAGGGATTCAAATTGAATTACCTATCACAAAAAGCTTGTGACTTTGACCCGGTGAAGAACCGAGTCTTGATCAAGCCCATGGAGTGAGTCGATCAAATGCATTCGCAATGATGCAGGTCCTTTTGCCATAGCCATGCCAATCTCGCCAGCCAAACCGAATACAGAAAATGCAGAAATTGTGGCTTCAAAGGCATGTGTAGGGTCGATTGCAACAAAAGCAGCAATGAGGGCAGTGACTGAACATCCACTTGCGGTTATCTTTTGCATCATTGGCACGCCATTATGTGCACCAGCCACCCGTTGACCATCTGTAACAAAGTCGACTGATCCTGAAATTGCAACTATGCTGCCACTCGATTTAGCTAAAGTTTTTGCTGCTTCTACAGCATCACTAGATTCATGCAAACTATCAGCACCCTAGTTATATAGAAACACCTAGTTAGTAACCCTTGTAATGAAAACAAAATCAGTTTATGTATAATGACAAATTAGAGAACACAAGAAAGGAAAAACACTGCAATAGGTAAAACCATAACCCAAGAAAATCATGAGAATGCATGACTTACATATAATCAAGCAGCAATGTGAAAAAACATGATTATCAACTACATTTTGGATAAATTTCCATTCATAATTGACACATAACAGAATAATTTGGATGATTCTTGCAATTTAGCAGCATTAACTACCCAAACTCGTTAAACAAGATCCTATTTTGGACACCAGTATGCAGGCTTGGATATACAGAGATGGAGCAAACTCGGTTCAAATTGAAGTTAGACCCAATTCAAGTTTCATTGGGAAGCCTACATAGGAATGATAACATGGATGCAGAGAAGTAAATCATAGCTTTTCAATCAATTTGAGTAGAAAATGGGAGAATTATACCTTGGTGGATCCTATAGAAGCCATGGAAAGAGAGAGAATTTCAGACCCATTTCCTCTGATAACAGTAGGCTTAAGTTCGACTAGCTCAAGACAAGCGTTTAACCGGAAACTGGAAGCACCGACAGCGACTGGATCAAGAACCCAAGGCTTACCTAACTGATTAGCCAAAACGGCAGCGGCTTTCATAGCCGGCAAACAGTCAGGGGTTAGTGTACCGACGTTTATAAGGACGGATTGGGTGTGAGGAGTGAAGTCTGGGATTTCAAGAATCGAGTGGACCATCGCCGGTGATGCACCGGCGGCTAAGAGAGTATTGGCCATTAAATCCATGGATACCAGGTTTGTCATGCATTGTATCAACGGCGATTGTTGGCGGAGTGATGAGAGGTAAATCCATGCTTTTGAACCCCATGTGCTGTTGTTTTCTTGCTGTTCTTCGTCCGCCATAGCCTTGACTTTCTTCTATCCGGTACAAAATCTGGACCTAAAATCTAATTGAGTGACGATTTGACGGCATAATACAGTGGTGTTTTTTTTATTTTTAACTTTTTAAAAGACGTTTGAGCTTTGTGGATTGGATTGAGGCATGCAGCTTGTTGCACAAGTAACTTCGTAACCGCTAGCTAAGTAGCTTGTTGCACTTGTGATTCATTTAAATAATAATTATTTAAAAGGTATATTTTATTTATATTTTCATCTGTAAACAAATTTAAAAATTGTTTTATAAAATCATCTATGAAAGATTTCATAATATAAAATAAAGAAATAAGTGATATTGGTGTAATAATTTTCAATCTTAATTACTATTATATGATTTTTCCCCATACCTAAACCTAACTTAAATCTTGCTACTTAGAGCATTCGCAATGACCGGGTATAGAGCTTCATAGCATGCCTTCTCGAGCACTTCAACTCATTGTTGTCATCGCCCTTTATTTGTGTATGTCTCATTATATGTTTGTTTGTGACTTTGTGATACTAGAAACAAGCAAAATGGTTTGTTGTGTTACTTGTGTATTTTTTTTTCTTCCAACCAGTTGCATTTGAGATAGGTATTTACGTGTGAGTTCAATGCTGAGAGTGATTGCAAAATTATTATTATTAGCATCTCTAGCCATCTTCACTCGTTTTTTGTATTATTTTGCAATACGATATGTTACAAAAGATTAAAGTTATTTTCATTTACTTGTTTCACAGTTTCTTGCAGCTTTTTGCTAGAGTTTATATAAGTAAATCATATCTTCTTCTAATAATATAAATAAAAAACAAATTAAGATAAAATTTATTATAGGATTTTAATTCTTCGCCAAATGATAGTGCCAATTCAAAATTGCCCTTATTGTTACTTCAAATCCTATAAACGATTTTACCAATTGTTAGAAAATTCCTATAATGAAAAACTTGTTACAAATACCCCCCAACCCCAAAAAAAAAAAGCTATATTCCATCATCTATTTTTTTTTCCTTCAAGTTAGGGACTGTTTGTTAAAACAGAAAGATTAAGCACCGAATGATTATGTGGTCTGAAAGGCTCTTAATGTGACATGCTGTTTGATAAAGGTTCTGAATGATGCAAATTATCATTTTTAACCTTAATCGTGATATATTATAAGATAAGATATGATTGTTTAACAAGAGAACATGCAAAAGAAAGAGTATTAGGGTAAAATACTTGGTGCTTAATGATTCAAAATGCATTTTAAGGTAGAATGATTCAGCAGCATTTTGCTGAATCATTTAGCACAGTCTTCATTCAGAGGCAGCAATCAAACACGCTAAATGGTTTCATTAAACAGCAAACAAACAGCCCCTTAATCAAGTTTACCCTTGAACAATAGAGGATACCATGCTAACATGCATGATTGATTCTTCAAGCTAATGACAAGAAGTATCAAAGCCTTTTTTTTTTCTTTAATTTGGAGCTTGAACAAGAACAAAGCTATTCCAAATATGATATGTTGATATCCAATTGCATGTGTTTACATGTTCCATTTGCTCTTTAGTATGCCGACATATTTATCAAAGGGTTTTATTCATCGATCTTTACTGATTTTTAATCTAGTTTAAATGTTAGTACTTAGTAAATATGTTGTATTTTTTTTATAATTATAAATTAGGCCCATGTGTTATAGTGTATGGTTTGTACCTTATTTATTTTATTCGATGAAAAAGATATTATCCAACATATGTAACTTATTAAGAACAAGTTATCGACTAGCCTAGTAACCTATGGGTATCAGTCTCGTTTACTGAACATTTGTTACAAATTACCCACTCATTATCAACCCGGTTTCTAGATTTTTAAAAAATTTTAAAATATATATGCATATGTGTGTATATATATGTATGTATATAAACTTGAAAACAATTACTAATGTATTATGAAACTAAATAATCTATCAAACATAAAATGAAATTCTATTGAGAGGGTTACGTGAACTCAATGGACGTTTATGCTTGAAGGACAGTCGCATGTCAGAGATGACAGAGGACAGGAGTTGCCATCGACTGTCGAGAGGGGTTCACAACTCATTTTTAGGGTTTCTATCGAGTGAGGGTTTCATAGTATCAATTGTCGAGATGACTAATTGCTAAACTTTTATGTTTTAAAAAAAATATTAAAATGAAAAAAGATAAAAACTGGGTCAAACCGACCCGGGTCGACCGGTTCAACCATAAACCCGGGCGAGTCAATGCGGGCCAGAAATGAGCAAAAACCCAGTGTACATTGACCCGGTCTCCTCACCGGGTCATGGGTCGACCGGTCGGGTCAACCCGGGTTTTAAAACATTATTTTCTACAGCCTCAAACAACAATACACTATATCATATAACCCGGTTTAGTATTGTTACTTTTTCACGGATTATTTAAAATCGAAGAATCATATTCAAAATGTACATCGAAATAGCCCCTTACATATGTTATTGGCATATATGAACCAGATCAAATTTCATATCAACATAAAAACAGATATCATGTAAAACAGAGAAGATATCATGTTAAACAAAGAACATAAGGGATTCAAATTGAATTACCTATCACAAAAAGCTTGTGACTTTGACCCGGTGAAGAACCGAGTCTTGATCAAGCCCATGGAGTGAGTCGATCAAATGCATTCGCAATGATGCAGGTCCTTTTGCCATAGCCATGCCAATCTCGCCAGCCAAACCGAATACAGAAAATGCAGAAATTGTGGCTTCAAAGGCATGTGTAGGGTCGATTGCAACAAAAGCAGCAATGAGGGCAGTGACTGAACATCCACTTGCGGTTATCTTTTGCATCATTGGCACGCCATTATGTGCACCAGCCACCCGTTGACCATCTGTAACAAAGTCGACTGATCCTGAAATTGCAACTATGCTGCCACTCGATTTAGCTAAAGTTTTTGCTGCTTCTACAGCATCACTAGATTCATGCAAACTATCAGCACCCTAGTTATATAGAAACACCTAGTTAGTAACCCTTGTAATGAAAACAAAATCAGTTTATGTATAATGACAAATTAGAGAACACAAGAAAGGAAAAACACTGCAATAGGTAAAACCATAACCCAAGAAAATCATGAGAATGCATGACTTACATATAATCAAGCAGCAATGTGAAAAAACATGATTATCAACTACATTTTGGATAAATTTCCATTCATAATTGACACATAACAGAATAATTTGGATGATTCTTGCAATTTAGCAGCATTAACTACCCAAACTCGTTAAACAAGATCCTATTTTGGACACCAGTATGCAGGCTTGGATATACAGAGATGGAGCAAACTCGGTTCAAATTGAAGTTAGACCCAATTCAAGTTTCATTGGGAAGCCTACATAGGAATGATAACATGGATGCAGAGAAGTAAATCATAGCTTTTCAATCAATTTGAGTAGAAAATGGGAGAATTATACCTTGGTGGATCCTATAGAAGCCATGGAAAGAGAGAGAATTTCAGACCCATTTCCTCTGATAACAGTAGGCTTAAGTTCGACTAGCTCAAGACAAGCGTTTAACCGGAAACTGGAAGCACCGACAGCGACTGGATCAAGAACCCAAGGCTTACCTAACTGATTAGCCAAAACGGCAGCGGCTTTCATAGCCGGCAACCAGTCAGGGGTTAGTGTACCGACGTTTATAAGGACGGATTGGGTGTGAGGAGTGAAGTCTGGGATTTCAAGAATCGAGTGGACCATCGCCGGTGATGCACCGGCGGCTAAGAGAGTATTGGCCATTAAATCCATGGATACCAGGTTTGTCATGCATTGTATCAACGGCGATTGTTGTCGGAGTGATGAGAGGTAAATCCATGATTTTGAACCCCATGTGCTGTTGTTTTCTTGCTGTTCTTCGTCCGCCATAGCCTTGACTTTCTTCTATCCGGTACAAAATCTGGACCTAAAATCTAATTGAGTGACGATTTGACGGCATAATACAGTGGCGTTTTTTTTATTTTTAACTTTTTAAAAGACGTTTGAGTTTTGTGGATTGGATTGAGGCATGCAGCTTGTTTCACTAGTAACTTCGAAACCGCTACCTTAAGATTAAGAGCTTTTGAGCTTATAAGCTTTTGAGAATAAAAAGTGTTTCGATTAGCTTATAACTTATGAGTTAATAAACTTCTTTTAAAAATATAGAAAATGATCAAAAGGACTTCCTTACATTAGCTTATTAATGTATAATAAGTAAAAAGAGGGTATAACGATAAAATTGTAAAAATAAGCTCACATGAAAGAAAATAAGCTAGTTCAGGATGGCTTATGAAAAATGGCTTATTTTGTTAAAAATAAGCCAATAAGCTTAAGCTAATAAGCTTAGCCAAACACCTAAAACATGATAAGCTCATAAGCTAATAAGCCAAAATAATAAGCTTAGACAAACACCTAAAACATGATAAGCTCATAAGCTAATAAGCCAAAATAATAAGCTTAGACAAACACCCCTTAAGTAGCTTGTTGCACCCGTGATTCATTTAAATAATTATTTAAAAGGTATATTTTATATTTTCATTTGATACTAACCAAGTTTGACAACTGTTCTATAAAATCATCTATGAAAAATTTCACAATGTGAAATAAATGAATGATTGTATTAGTGATATTGGTATACCCTTTTCAATCTTTGTTAATATTATATGATTTTTTTCCCTTAACTAAACCTAACTTAAATCTTGCTACTTAGAGCATTCACAATGGCTGGTTATAGAGCTTCATTACGTGCCTTCACAAGCACTTAAACTAATTGTTGTCATCGCCCTTTGTTCGTGAATGCCTCGATATATGTTTGTGAGTTTGTGATACTGGCAACGAGCAAAATGGTTCGATGTGTATTTTTTTTCTTCCAAACAATTGTATTTGAGATAGGTATTTGTGTGTGTCTAGTGCTGATAGTGATTGCAAAATTATTATTATTAGCACCTCTACCCATCTTCACTTGTTTTTTGTATTATTTTACAATACGATATGTTACAAAAGATTTAAGGTTATTCTCATTTACTTGTTTTACAGTTTTTTAGCTTTTTGCTAGAGTTTACATAAGTAAATCATATCTTATAATAATATAAATAAAAAAATAAATTAAGATAAAATTTATTATACGATTTTAGTTCTTCCCCAAATGATAGTGCCAATTCAAAATTGCCTATTGTTACTTCAAATCCTATGACCGATTTTATCAATAGTTATATTTCTAAAAATTAACACATGTTAATAAAGCAAATTCCTATAATGAAAAACTTGTTACAAATACTCCAAAGATGATATGTTGATATCCAATTGCGTATGTATACATGTTTCATCTGCTCTTTAGTATGCTGACATATTTATCAGAGCATTTTATTCATCGGTCTTTAATGATTTTCAATCCAGTTTAAATGTTAGTAAATATATTGTATTGTTTGTATGATTATAAATTAGGCCCACGTGTTACAGTCAAGGCCCAAGTCTGATTCATATTTCATATATAGTTTGTACCTTGTTTGTTTTATTCGATAAAAAAGATATTATCCAACATATGTAGCTTATTAAGAACAAGTTATCGACTAACCTGGTACCCTATGGATATCAGTCTCAGTCTCAGTCTCGTTTACTGAACATTCGCCACAAACTACCTACTCGTTATCAAAGATGGTGTTACATGTAACATATACTTGAACAAGACTAATTGAGTTCTTTCTTACATTCTAACTAACTGGATGTCTAAATGAGTTAGTTACATGGAAACACTATAGTGTGTGTACGTGTGCATTAAAAGAACAACTATATATAAATACTCGGTTGAGAAACAAAATGTAACATACAGATTCAACCCTTATTACCATAAGTCTGGTTTCTCTCTTCTTTTATTAATCATTCAAAACCTTGATCTATTCTTACTCTTAGATCACATTTGTTGATTGATTGTGATCTATGGCACATTGGCACTAGCTAGTATAGGTTACATACCTGCAACAGATGGTAAATTTCATGTCCCAATTTCTAATATTTTTGTGGTAATCATATTAATAGAATCAAATTTTGTGGTAATCTTTTTAGCTTTCCATTGATTATATGATGTTTTGTCTCTATATAGAAACAAACAAGTTTGAGGTCCATAAAACACTATCTAAAAACCCTCAATAACAAACAAATGTCAATAGGTTTGAAGCCATACTCCACTTTTTGTGCTATTTCATTGTTGCAAAATCAACTATCTTCCAATAGAAATTCGAATATTTTGGTTCTATAATTCTAGAATCTCAAACATGACGATTTATAAACTACGAAATTTTTTTAAAGTTTCCGAGAATATTATCTTCGATTGTGCACCCAGATTGTCTTTCACGAGAAGCCATAGAGCATACGTCACCACCTCAAAACCCTTGCACAAGGTAAGAATTCATTTCCTAACGAACAATCTTTGCATACAACAGATGAGATATAGACAGTCATATCTCTATTATAATTTTTTAAATAATCCTAAGTTTTCCATGATCTGTCTTTAAGAGGTTTTGGTAAATTAATGTTGCGATCAATTAATATATGCAAATATATAAAATATTGTTATGGAAAATACAGGAAAATACGGATGAGAAAGTTGAACAAACATGTCAAGAAGTAACAGAAGCAGCCGATGAAGTTAAGGAAGGATTCACACAGGTACTTGTATACATCAAATACTTGATTTTCCCATAAGTGGGTGTTAATTATCTTATTTTCTCACATACGAGCTTATTAGGATTTTATATAACCTCGTAAACTAATTTTTTCGTCTTATAAATTTATCTAACTTCAACTTATAATTAACTTATAGAGGAGGGTTCAAACGAGAACTGCGATAACTAATCCTGGCTCTTGACTAAAATAAATCAATGACTGTTAGTAGTAATGGCTCATTAATGCCCTCATATATGACTCATTAACTAATGGTTTATTAATGATGAATTAACGAGGGGTATTTTGGAAAAAATCAAGTATCACTAATTAATAACGGTCCACTCTGATGTAATTCACAGTTGGATAAATATATAAATGACCAAAATACCCTTATTAATAAGTCGTTAATTATGTTATAAACAGTTCTCGCAAGAAAAGCAGTTATTGTTTAAATTTTTCGTTTGACTTATATATGTCGTAATTTATTTTGAGAATCCAATAAGCATTAAACAATTGTTGAGTTTTTCTTTTCTTTTTTCTTCTCTTAATTAATCAGTTTTCAGAAATGACTAAAGATGTTAAAGGAAAACTATCAGGAGCCAAAGACAGTTTAGTAAAGAGGGCAAGGGAAAATGTTGTTGATGTTGCTGCCCAAAAAGCTAAAGAAAAAGTTGTCAAGAAACTCAAATGAACATTAATTTGAAGACCTAATCATCAATCTATTCATTTTTATATATTGTATCATACAACAATTTAACAACTTCATTTTTATTATGTTATGCATCATCAATTAGCATTTTATCAATTATAAGTTTACGGTATCTATTTAGAGTGTTAGCATTGCATGCTTCATCTCATCACGTCACTTTTTTTCTCACTCACACTGGTAATTACATGCATATCATACTGGATTCATACCCTATCACACCCACAAAGATATACAAATAGTTGTGTGAAGACAGTGTGCCTCTCCCCAAGCTAGAGGATCACGCGAGCCAATCACGTGAGGGGTGTAAATGTGTAATGCATTTCATGGTGGGGGTGAAGAGCCCGTTGCCTCCCCCCTTATAATCTTATATGAACACATTATGTACGTAATGCATTTTACGCTGGCGTGATCAATAACTGAATGCTATAAGGTACGTTCTCCTATACAAAATTTACATCAATGTATTGCATCTTAATTTTAAAAGAAAATTACAACAGTTTTGTTGGGTAACTGTTAATAGTTGTCAACCCTTAATACAACAACAAACATGTGAAATGTAGATAGTCATAACTTCACTCGAATGTAGATCAGTCACTATTTTTTTAAAGACTTTCGACATATTGGGTATGTGAATGATCTAAGATAACGAAGGGTATTAATATATTAGATGGTGGATATTCTTAAGGGAGGTTTGTTGAACATTTCTTGTGAATACCTTAGAGAAACAATAATTCAAGTATTTTGTTGACAAAAGGCAATAGACAGGTAACCGAGGTTAATAAACAAACTGTCTTTTATAATTGAAAAAACAAACAGTCAATAACCAAATGTTTACGAAAATGTAACAATCGAACATTCGATTAATTGCTCAGTTTTTACTAATAACCAATCTGAACCAATTTATGCTCACCCTGTAAAACTATAAAAATAGATTCAACCTAGTTAAGGTTAAACGTGTTTTGGGCCACCTCTAACTGGACCTAGAACACAATGTTTTAAAAGGGGAACATTGCAAGAAAGGGCATACTAGTCATGCTTTCAAGATCAACATTTTAGGGTCTATATTTTCATTTACAAACACTTTAGGGAACAATTTACATGTAACATTTTCATGTTCATACTTTTTACTCGTCACCTTTTTCAAATTAGTGTTTAGTTATATTCGAGACTTAAGTATTTGTTATTGAATCTAGAAGTGTAGACTCTAAAATCCCGTTTGTTTCACAGAATTTGAAGGAATATAATTAATTTAAATTTTATCCATCCCGCATATGAAATAGACTTTTCATTACTTGAGGGCATGTAGACATTCTAAAAAATAAGATTTTATTCAAAAACAAGTTTACCAAACGCAATACAGCACATAATTTGATTTTAATTCTATTCAATTCTGCAAAACAAACGGGGCATAAGATGTCGATTTTTAAAGTATAAACTAAATCTTGACCCACTTAGAACTATGTAACCTTTCTAAAATGGTAGACCCCTAATATGTTGATTTTTCAAAGCTATTTTTGTGCTTGAAATCAAAATCGATTGTTATAATTTAAAAATGTACGTGGTGAGTTATTTCCAAACTTCAAAATCATAAACCTTAGAGAGGCGCGGGTGACAAAATGCTTTTAGAAAACTAGCGAGGTATCCGCGCAATACGGCGACGGTGAATAAAAATGGTTTGTAAGGAGTTGTTTTGGTAGGTATTAATCAAGAGGACACATGAGACGTAATTTTGTAATTTTTATTTAGCAGGTGAAAAACGAATATTATATATTTTCCCTTTCTGGAATTTATGGAATGTTATTAAGTTTATGGAATATTCTGTTTCGTAAATTTTGCTATGGAATTTATGGAAAGAGAATATTCTAGAATTTATGAATAATGAATGTTATTAAGTTTATTTTATGGAATCATTTTTTGGTAGATGAGGGTAGAATAGTAATCTTAAGTGACTTAAAATTTAAGAGTTTTAAGGAAAAAGCTTAAATGCTTTATATAATAGTATAGATTATATAGAAAACATGATAATTTCTGGAATCAAATCAACTTGGATTTCTTGTCAAATAATGTGATACACTTTCCAAATTTGATATTTCGTCCCCATGTCTGGGTCACAACAAAATTTAAATATGGGATAATCCTACAAGGATCAACTTTGAAATCTAAGCACAGATTCAAAGGCTGTGTTTGTAGTTGGTGAAGAGAGTTCGAAAATCCATAGCCAACCAAATGCCAACATATCCTAAGTATCTATATTCAAAATTTAGAGGCAGTTTATTCGAAAGTTATAGCAGAAAAACGGACTTTTGGCGCTTCCCCTCTTTCTATCTCTCATCATTACAAATAATATTAATAAGAAGAAAAAAAGGATAAAATTGAGAAGGGTAAAACTTGCTTTTAGAGAAGAAAGTTATGTGACACCGATGTAACGAGAAGGAAGAAAAGAGTATAAAGGAATAACTAACCTGCGGATAATAAAACACACAATTAACCACCTATCAAGTGTTGGCATTTTGGGTTCTACAAATATTGGCTATGATAAAAAAAACTACAATCAACACGAAAATCAACGACTAGTAACCTTCTCAACATCACACGTTCATGATGATAAGCCGATTGAACTATCGAGTTTTTAAGGGTTTCAAAATACTACTGATTATTGTTTTTATAGCACTAAAAATTGTTAGTAAATCTGGCAAAAATAGAAAAGAGAATTTTGCGGTGAAAATTAGATTTTTTTTTGTCACAAAAATCATATTTATTTTGAAAATTCTACAACATCAAGATTGCTATCTGTTTTTTATTGAAACTTTTAAACATAATTGATATTTTTTATGAAAGATGGTTAAGTATGCAGTACAAGACGAAATATAAAAAGTCGACTCGTCAAGAATATTTACTTTTATAAAGCGATTTGGAAGGAAATTTATATGATTAAAAATAATATAATATTAATTAAATAATAATATAAAGAGAAGAAATATATATATATAAATGTGAATCTCAAGGTAATGAATTTGGGTCAGAAAGCAGAGCTAAAAAAGATTCCCTGAAATTACTTACATTATGCCATTCACACCTCAAGGTACCATCACCATTCTCCACAGGCCAAAAGTATAAATAAATAAAACATTCCATATTTATAACAGGTAGCATAACAGACTTGTACCCTTTGTATATTCAGTTGTACTGTGGTCTATGTAGGAAGGAAATCTCAAAAATTTACCAAAAATGGAAACTGGTGTAGTCAAAGGGAAAAGGTTGCCATTGAATTTAGGCATCAATTATTTTCATACAAACTTACTTCAATCATCATTTGACCACTATTATACAAAAGCAAATCTACTATTGGATTCAGGTATTGTTTTAAGATAGAGAGATTATATATATGTTTTTACTTTTTACTCTTGCTTATTTTTCTACCTTCAACATTAATACAAATAAATTAATATAAGAGGTGAGGAAAAATAATTAGTAAAATTCACATGTTAGGTTATGATGAGTAAAAAGATCAAGTAGGAGAAAATATCATTTTTTAATACCTACTTTTTCTTGCTACTTTATCCTCCTACTTTTTCTTTCTATTTCATCTTCCTACTCATCACAAGATGATATATAGAGTTCACTAATTCTCTTTCCTTACCTCTTCATTGATTTTGACATTTGTGATGATCTTATGAGTAGGAGGATATATAACCTCTCATCTAAATTACACTCCTAATTTATGTAAAAATCTTGTAAAAGTATTCTTTAACTTTTAAAAAATTAATATGGATGGTACTTTAATCGTTAAATTTAACAGACCTGTCGTTAAATTTATCAAAATGACAATATTACTCTTTTATTAATATTATATGAATGGTCAATTAAATATATAAGTTCTATTTATTCTCTCTTTTCATCATTCTCTAACCATCACCGTCATCATCTCTTCACCACCACCACAACACTAACAAATACTTACCCACCACCATTTACCACCTATTCAATGAACATACAGAAACATTTAAGATCTCTCTCTCACACACACATACGATATTAAGCACGCATAGATCTTCTCTCTCTCCCCGTCTCTCTCACACACACGGACATGAACACACACCATATCTGAATGTATCTCTCTCACACTCAAACACCCCACAAATCTAAGAAAAACAACCCTAACACCAACCTAAGACTTTTACTACCGCATTTGATCTATCAAAACCACAAATCCATATCAAGCAACACACGGAATCGATTTTAGAAAGAAGAGGTGGTGAACCAGATGTGTAGCAGACCTGTTTTTGGGTCGGTCGGTTAGAATGGTCATAAACCACTAACTACATAAACAAAAACTCTCAACAAAACCCCTTGTATAGGTGGTGGCGCGTAGTACTTTGGTTAGGAAGCCGGTGTATCAAAACCTAGAAAATCGCCGACCGAAATCTCAACGACGGTGGCGGTCGCATGGTGTATGGGCGACTGTGAACTTCCGAGTTAGGAGAATGATGCTTGCTTTGTGTTTACCAGCGATAGTTTAGATTAGTGATAGGTGTTCTTTGTAGAGAGAGTGTTTGTATGTGTGTCTTCCCACTATAAAAGGGTGTTTGATTTTATTTTTAAATTTAAATAAAAATACCATATATATAATATAATTATTAGATAGCAAAATAATTTCTCAATGTTTAAAATTAAAAATATTGTATAAGGACTATTTGTGTAAATAGTAAAATAGTCATTTTGAAAAATTTTAACATGTGTTAACAAACAAAAGACCATATGTGTTTAGCTTTTAAAAATTAAGTATTGACTTTGCAAGATTTCAAATAAAGAACTGAAAGCAGATTTTGACATATCTTAAATGACTATTCGTGTAATTAACTCTTGTTTTTTTTGCCAATGTTTTAAAAAAACAAAACTTTGGGATACGATATATGAAATTAGCCGCACTCGTTACGAGATATCACACTTAAAAGATTGATTGGACGAGTCCAAAACGACTTAACCTGAGTTCAACAAAGGACTTATTTCCAAGAGACATTCGATAATTTAGGTGTTCCCTAATATTGAAATACTGATTTAGACAAAAGGTGTAGATTTAAACGTAGAATTAGAGAGTATGTGTATTTCATTAAATAAAAGTTAAGTTAACCCACGTTCAAAATTGTTAAAGAACGAATTTTAAAGGAATGCCAGCATTTTGGGGTTAACTTAGACCATCCACAACCTATCCAGCTTGAACCCGTAGGGTGGGCATGGGATGACTTTCTAGTGAAGCAAAACACCATCGCCCCTCCCCCCCCCCCCCCCCTAACCCGTAGAAGAGAGACTTTTACGGGTTACTAGCCCCATGACTTTCTCTCTTATATATTTTTCTCTTTTCTCTCTATGTCACTCCACTACCTTATTTATTTATTCTTTTAAATAGAGAAGAATTGTGTGGGATGAATGTTGAGGCTTGTAGGATGGGATGGGGTGAAAAGGAAAATTGATATAACACTGATATAACACATAAAAACGTATGAAATAAATAGAATGGATGTTGATGGTATTACTTGACAACACTACTTGGCTATTTGCTCCTTAACTTTTTAACCTATTATGATAATGTTCTTATAAAAGTTATAATTAAAATATAACTTTATTATCTAAATAAATGATCTATAAAGTTGTAAAAATATCTCCACACTATGCACTAAACGGTGTACTAAATGTAGCGTAAAAAATAGAAAAGAAGGTAGAAGTATAACTACTTTGAACCTCAAGGTATGCATGTAGTAATCATTACATTGAAACTTATACATCGGTTTAGCACCGCTAACAACCATAATTAGAAAGTGGTCATTATTATACTACTGATGAAAAAGGTTTTATAGTAGAGGGATACCAAGATATTGAAAAGATGTTTTTCATAATTATAATTTTTAGTTTTACTGTGAACAAATAGTATAGATTTAAAAGTGGTATATGCTGTGAGTATGTTCTGATTTTGAAATAAAAAAAAATCCACTTGAGAAAAGGGTTCATTATTATACTAGTAATGAAGAAGGTTCCTAAGCCAAATTTGGCTTTAAGTTTTTCTTCTACTTACACAACTCTCTTAATATACAACTAAACCCATTACAAATCTTGATTAAATTTAAACCTAATAACACAAAATAAATAAAAATCACTTTTTTTTAAATAAAAAAACACGCGGGAAGCCACATTCCAAAGAAAGCCGTTTATTCACTTGGAGGGAACTCTGGAGGAAGACGAGTAAAGCAACGAGGAAGCAGAGAAACTACTTGGATTACTCCTCACCCCACCACGTCCGGCAGCCGCCGATGAAGATGATGTCGCCGGAACTCCTATACTGGCGGGTTTTTCCGGTGAGCCTTTTAAAAGAGCATCAACTTTTGCATACTCTTCTCTTTCGTGCTTGATTTCCCTTAACATTGCTGCAACATCTTTCATTGTTGGTCTTTCTTCCGGCAACGAGTTGACACATAGTAGCGCTACGCCTAACGCTTGCATCATTTCTTCAATATCGGATTCGGGTCGGGATAACAAGCTCGGGTCAAGTACTTGAGTCCATCCTCTTCTTTGTTTCACCCAATCCACAACGTGTAATCCGTCAGGGATAGTTGGATCGATTGGTTGTTTACCGGTTAAGACTTCTAGCATGACTACCCCGTAACTGTAAACGTCGCTTTTTTCTGTGATCTTCATTGAGTACCCGTATTCTAAGGTAAGAACAGACATAAAATGTAAGTGCCCACAACCTGTTTGTGAAAATGTCTTAGAGAAAAAAACAGTAATTGAACTAAAGAAATGCGTACCAGGGGCAATGTAACCATAGGAGCCCGCAATTGTATTAGACGATCGAGCAAAATCGCCACCATCAACTAGCTTTGCGAGCCCGAAATCTGCAATGTAAGGCTCGAATTCCAGACCGATGAGGATGTTATTAGCCTTGATGTCTCTATGAACAATTGGAGGAACACAATCATGGTGCAAATACGCAAGTCCTTCGGCTGCCCCTAGCAAGATTTGGTACCTCAGTTCCCACTCCAATGAGCTCCCCATTCGTTCATGGAGGAGACTACCAAGACTCCCGTTTGGCATGTAATCATACATCAGCAGCCTTGTTTTCTTGTTCCAACAACAACCTAGAAACCGAACAATATTCTTGTGTCGTACCGAGCCCAAAGTCTTCACTTCTGCTGAAAACGAGTCTCGTACTGCACATTTCTCGTCTTCATAAGCACCGTTAATGGTCATTGATGGCCACAACTTCTTCACAGCTATTATTTCACCATTGTCCATATCGGCACGATACACCACCCCAGAACACCCTTTACCAATCACATTTGTGTCCACTAAAGATTTCAAGATTCGCTCAACCGAAATATTAAACTTCTGGAATGGAGTGAACTGCCATGGCCATGACTCGCCTAACTCGGATTCATCGTCACCTTTAATTCTCCTTCTTGCCCGTAGAACCGCAAGCACACCCATGATCATCATAGCGACCGTCAAAGTAATTAGCAGGGCAAGCGCGAGCCTTAACCTCTTAGCATTCCTAGATTTGTATTCATCTTTCCCATTTCCTGATTCTGCTACATTGCTCAAGAAACAAGAATCTTTCCCGAACGAACACAACCCTCTATTCCCCGCTAAATCCGCTTCAGATAATTGCCTAAAGAGCTTGTTATCCGGTAAATACCCTGTAAAGTTGTTATACGAGATATTCAATGATACGAGGTTGTCAAGGTGTGAAAGCGGGCTCAAATTTCCAGCTAGCTTGTTGTATGACATGTCAAGTACCGAAAGCTTGTTGAGTGCACCAATTTGAACTGGGATGGGCCCGGTTAGCTCATTGCAGCTCAAGTTCAATGCAATCTCGAGCGTCTGAATATTTCCTAACTCAGGCGGGATTTCACCTGATAACTTATTACTGCTAAGATCTAGAAATTGAAGACCTAAGCAGAGTTGAAGCGATCTAGGAATCGCTCCAGAAAACTCATTTTGGCTCAAAATGAGTTTGTTTAATGATGCCAACCGCCCTAAACTAGCAGGAATGGGACCATGAAGGTGGTTTCTTGAAACATCCAAGACTTGGAGACCCGATAATGATGATAAAGAATCGGGTAAAGGACCTTCTAATGTATTGTTGCTAAGATCTATCATTTCTAACTCGGTACAACTTGCAATCTCATTAGGAACCACCCCGGAAAGTCGATTACCAGACAAATCAAGAAAGTTTATGCTCTTCAAACCAGCTATTTCCTTTGGGATTTCGCCTGTGATTCGGTTATTACCCAACCTCAACCTCACTAAAGAGCTCGAATTCCCAATTTCTGGTGGTATGGAACCTGAAATGTCGTTGGAAATGAGAAGCAGTTTGGTGAGGTTTTGTAATTGAAACAACCCTGGAGGAATACTACCAGTAAGCGAATTATGTGATAAATCTAATGCTTGAAGATTACTACAACTTCCTAAACTTGAAGGAACGCTTCCTTCAAGATTATTATCCCAAGCGAAAAAAACTTCAAGATTTGTTAATTTTCCAAGCTCAGAAGGAATCAACCCTGACATCTGGTTCGTGTCGAGCTGCAATTGTTGAAGATTGATGGCATTTGCAAGAACAATAGGGATTGAACCAGTGATATTGTTGTTACTGATCATGAATTCTTGTAACTCAACAAGATTACCAACGGAAGATGGAAGAATCCCAGATAAAGAGTTTAAAGAAACATCCAACATTTTCAAATTAGTACAGTTTCCGATTTCTTCTGGAATTGATCCAAGGAAGTTGTTCTGCCATAGCAACAGTTTTTCAAGTTTTTTCAGCTTTCCAAGCTGGGGAACGATAGGGCCAGACAGAGAGTTTTCGTATAAGAACAAGTTTACAAGCTCTGTACAGTCACCAAGCTCAGTCGGTAACTCGCCGGAAAGCATGGAGGTGTAGATGGATAGTGTTTGCAGTTTAGTGAGGTTACCTATTGAGCTAGGGAGAGAACCTGATATCCGTGTGTCAGCAAGGCCAAGAAACGTGAGGTTACTGCAGTTTCCGATCTCATCTGGGATTTTCCCGGCGAGATCGTTGTTTCCACCGGCACGAATGACTTCAAGGTTGCCTAACCCACCTAATTCAGGTGGGATGTTGCCGGAGAGTCGGTTGTCAAATAAAAAAAGATTCTTGAGGCTCCGGCAGTTCCCAAGTTCATGTGGGATTTTTCCGGTGAGCTTGTTGGAGTTTAAAATCAAGTCTTGGAGATTTTCAAGGTTGCCAATGGAAGGTGGGATGGGACCCACAAGACTGTTGGAGCTTAAATCAATGGCGACGAGTTCCCGGCAGTCACCAAGGTCGTCGGAGAGAGTTCCGGTGATATTAGCACCGGATACTGTGAGGCTTTTGAGATGAGAAAGTGAAGAAAGATTGGCAGGTAATGGTAGCTGCAATGGGATTGATTGAATGTTGATTTCAGAAACAAAACCCTGTGAATCACATTTAATGTAATCCCATTTACATGGATTCTTGGTTTCTCCTGATAGTGTCCAACTTGAAAAAGAACCACCACCTTGGCCAGCACCACCACCACCATGAACCCAAGTGAACAGCACAGTGGCTTCATGGTTAGGGCCTCCATCGCCACCGGTGACGGCGGCGGAAGTGATAATCAAGAAAAGGGTTGAAAGAGAAATAAAAAAGGAAAACAGAGGAGGTTTTAAGAAGCAATGAAGATTAATATGGTAACGGTTATGGGGTTTAGAGCAAGGCAACATCGACATTTGCCTCAAATTGCAAACTTTTCTTGGGTTTGTATCATTTGGGGTTTTGGGTTTGCTGTTTGTTTTTCTTAATCTTAGAGTTTCTCTCTCTTCCTCTGTCTCTTTCTCTCACTAAAACCTTCTCCTTTTTTCTGGGTTTTCTTGCTTGGTTTAAACACTGGTGTGATGATCAAGAAATAGCACAGGTTTCATGGGGAATTCCATTATAAAATACAAAAAAACTTACAGAGATATTAAAGAAACATTAAAGAAATACCTAGAGATTTGCAAATTAGCAGAGCACCACCACCCCCTCCCCCCTCTGTAATTTGTGAGGTTTGTTTATAGTTTAATTATGCTTTGATTAAAACTTGTTATTGACTCTATCAGTAAAACACAAGACAAAGTGAGTGTGAGAGCAGTTAGGCATCAATCTCAAGTCACTCTGTTTTCCTCCATCACCATTTTAATATTCTTTCATCTCTTCTCTTTGTCTCATAGGTTTTTGTACAAGCTCTAAAAGCATAAGTACAAGAAGTTGAAGCAATGCAGAAAACATTTTAACTGTTGCTTGCTCCTAGTTTACCTACCTATGCAAGGCTTGTTCCTATTTTAACTGTTGCTTGCTCTGTTGTTTGTCTACACAATTTTTCAATCATGTATTCATATAAGAAGTAATATCAATATTTCTAATAGGGTCGAGGTTGGTACCGGAATCGATTCGATATCGAAAATACCGAAACTGAATTTCTTGAATTATTGGTACCGAATACTGAACTGGAATACAAGAACCGGTATCAGTTTGGTACCGGTCCCGGTTTGAGACAGGTTCGGTTGGGAAAATTTCAAGTCAGTACGCTCACATTTAACAGAATTGGACCGAACCGGTACCGATACCGAAAATACCAAAACCGAATTTCTTAATTTCTTGGTATCGAATACCGAACCGAAATACAAGAACCGGTATCGGTTCGAGAAATTCGGTTGATACGCTCACCCCTAATTATTAAACTACTAAATCATAAGTGTTATAATGTTATATAAGTATTAGCTTCTTATATTTCTGATTTCTTATCAAAATTTAATTTTTAATATTTTAAAATTTTTATAAGTTTTAGAGTTTACTTTTACATGGACTTCGAAATTTCTCTTGCCCAACCATTGTCCTAGTTTCATTCATGAATGCAAAACAATTAAGTATAGGTGAGTATAGTTCGGTTATTTGTTGACACCACACCATTAAGTGAATAGTCGGTTATTACACATTTAACTGATTGGTTTTGGTTATTAGTGGTACGGTTTTTCGGTTATAAACTTCGGTTAAATTGGTTAAATGAATGGGTCTGCGATTTTGCCCATCAAAAAAAAGTAAAATGCAGGTTATTTTTCGGTCCAACATGCATTTGTGTAGAAATTTAGAGTGTTGGATTATCTTGAATTACGAATAAAGAATGGGCAAAGATATCTGCTGCTAATAGTATTTATGTGTTGTCACACTTGCAGACTTTTTTAATAGGCAAATACTTCAATTATAAAATTATCTTTCATTAAACATTTATATAAGTGTGACAGTATCTAGATGCTACGGTAACACATTTACACATATCCTTTTCCTAAAAGGAAAATTAGTTTTGAATTTGTAAAATATAACGATTACATAATTGCATAGAATTGCTTGGTAATATAATAAGTAGACTATTTTTATAAATCCATCAAAAAGGATATAGGTAAGTGCAATGGTTTGATTTAATATGGTCACATCTGAAATTGATAAACAAACAGAAACAAGAAGAAATTAGGTGTTAGTATATTTAATATATATTAGAAGAAAAAAAGATAGAATTTTTTTTCATACTAATAATCTCTTTATATTTTCTATAATAGCTAACGAATGAAGAGTTTGTTACGTCAAACTCTTAAGCAGTAAATTTTGAGTTGGACGGGTTTTAAGTTGAAACGAGTTACCTGTCTTCTTAATCGGATCTCGTGTTATTCAAAAGCAATCTTCAACAAAACTATAATTTCTTATTCAACTATTACTGCAAATCTGTTGGGCACTTTTCACCAACTATCGGATCTCATGTCAATTTTTAATTTCACTAACAGCTATCCAACCCCCCTTAAAAATAACTTCGAAAGAAAGATTAAAACAAAAAATATAATAAAAGCTTAATTTAGGACCAAAAGAATCTTGGAAGCACTCAAAATTTGATCACATGTGAATAGCTCTAAAAGCAGTTTGTGACAACCCAGATTACACAATTAGGGCAAAATGAAGCCTTAATCCTTGCTCCTTTAACCCCAAACCATTGGGATGAGATAGTAAATTGGCAACTAAGAACATGATTGGTATCACATAGGTAGCAACTAGCAACCACAGTCTATTCAAGAAGCATACACAAACCTACAAATGATAGACTTAGGTGTGTTTGACTAAAGTTTTATATTTGTGAACCCAGATTCATGTAAACCCTTTACAAACCATCAATGTGCGTAATTATGTTCAAAAAATCAAACTTGGCAGAAAGTTGATTTAGGAATTGAGACTGCTTTTGGAACTACGAACCAGAGCAATGGTTGGAGTTGCTCGGAGATTGTGCAGGTGGTTTAGGAACTACAAATCAAGACTAATTATGTGGATGAATCAATTTTAAGTGAAAGTATCATCTCCTTTTAGTAATTGTGTGGGTGGTCAAAGCTGCTCGGAGGTCGCCATAGGTGCCATGTGGTCGGCACTCGGGAGAGGCAAAGAGTTGAGAGTGAGAGCCATCAAATTCCCAAACTCGGGTTTGTGAAAATTATTTGTTTTTTTATTTATGATTAAAATTAGTTATATTTGTGTAACATATAATATATAAATAAAATAATTCATTTTAAATAATTGGTGTCCTGTGTATCGGGCCTCTTAATCGAGTAACCTAGACTATTATCACATAACCCGTCCTCATAAATTTTTTGGGGTTTTCCCCATCCCCACCCCATTCATCGTCCCTGAACTCGACCCGTTTATTTTGGGCAATTCTCATTAGTTCCCGGTTTGTATCATCCCTAATCTTAGACCTAGTTCGTTAGTTGTTTATCATGCTCCTTGTTATCCCGCCATTGCTATTATAACCACCGTCGCTACTTCATCACCAACAGCCCCCAAATCATCATATCGAATAACTCTCTCTCTCTCTCTACATGCGTTTTTGCCACAGATGAATAAGAAGAGGAACCCATTAAGAGTTTTTCTTTGTGTCATTTAAATATAAATATAGAAGCATCCCTATACATTTTTTCACACTACTTATGTATTAGTTTATTACTTCAATTGAACAAAGTATTAGTTTTTTCTTTGCTATATTTTCTTAAATAATTAAAACTTATTTTATGATAAGTAGATACTGGTTAACGAAGAATATCTTTTTAAGGAGAATAGACTTTTTTCCTTAAAATCTTGATCTAAGAGCTAAAAAGTATATAATGCATCTACAAAAATTAGATGCATATACTATATTTATCATTTTTACATCCGTTTTTTAAATGTACTTTAAAAGTATATTAATTTATGTTATTCTAAATTAAAAATAAAAGTAATTTTGTTAAATTTCTTAATTTTTATAGTTGTACTTTAAGTACTCTGCAAAAATATGTTCTTCTTGAAACTATACCATGATAAGTATCATGGCTACAATGTGTATTAGTTTACTGATTAACATTCCAATGGGATTGCTAAAGTTTAAAGTTTTTAACTTGTCACGAGGAAACATGAATTAATTTTAGGTTTAAAGTTACTAAATAGTAATAATGTTTCCGCTAAGTTTCATTATGGTACATCAACTTTTTTTATATATATGGCCGGTAAACTCATAAAAAACGTATCATTTTGTCCATTTTTAACCTACACATACGGCCCGTAAACTTATAAAAAAATGTATTATTTTGCCCATTTTTAACTTGCAACTCTTTCAGCAAGTTACGGAAACAGACCAGTAAAAACGTCTTTTTTGCTCAACTTTTTATCATTTATCCTTGTAGATAATTATTTTACCTTTCGAACGACAACAGGTTCATTAATTTTCATTAAGTGTAGGCCAAGAACTCGCTAATTAAAGTTGGGTATGTTCTTAACCAAATCATTCAACACTCCTTTATTGCCTTTTGATTATTCAACTCATTTAAACTCGATTTTTGTCGTTCCTTTTGCATTATTTAAAAGACAACTCGATTACCTTTTCGTAACATCCAGAATCATAACTTTTTATTTTAAACTCGTTTTTGTCGTTCTTTTTTACTTCAAAATTTCGATCTTTTTGGTTTTTAAATAGAAAAAACATGGCAGAAAAAGAATGGCGTTTTTGCTCAATACTTGATTATTTTACTTAATTATTTTTTATAGATTATCGTAGGTAATCTTTTTAACTTTTAAGGGACATTAAGTTCATGAATTTTAATCAAGTGCAGGAAAATAAATCGTTAATTAAAGTCGGCTATGTCATAAACCAAACCTATTCGGCACCCTTACGTTTTTATGATGATTCAACTCGTTTTAAACTCGTTTTTTGTCGTTTTTGTGCATTAGTTTATAGACAACCAGATTATCTTGTTATAGACTTAAGAATCATTATTTTTCATCAAGTATGGAGAATTTCGAGTTCAGATTTTTCATTTCGTAAGTGTTAGAGGTGAAGAAGATGTAGAGAAAATGATGACCTGTTATAGCAGGTTAAAATCAATCAAATTGACATTATAGCACGTTTTACTGACCATATGTTAAAAAAATTTGAAGTGCCATAATGAAGCATTGGAAAAACAAAATTGTTATTTAGTAGCTTTAACCTTTAATTTTAAGTTCGTCTGTGTTGTTCACTAATGAATAACTACAAGGTTTCTTTAGTTTTTGAATAATTTTATTCACTAGTGAACATGGTTTCTTTTCTAGGTGTAACCCAGTGCAAAAAACTATGCAACAATGTGTTATAAAAAATGTGCAACACAACGTTGTAAAGTTGTGCAACATAGTGTAAAAAACGTATAACGCAATGTAAAGGCGTGTAACATGGTGCCAATGTTGTGCAGCAGATTAACGTTGTGTAAAATAATATAAAAGTTATGTAACACAGCCCCAAATACATGCACTAAAGTATTATATCTTACAGTAAGAAATTGATGCAACATAGTATATATATTGTGCAACATAGTTCTAAATTTTTTAAAAAAATATATGCAATAGGTATTAAATGAAAAAGGCATAGCTATATTTTTTTAAATGATGTATTTTTTTTAAAGTTTACTATACAAAATATATGATAGGTTAAAATTTTAGGGGGTGTTGGGTTTTTTAAAACAACTCACTCCCTTTTTAGGAGAGTGGCTACCACTCTTTGTGCGATTTTACCCTTTTACCCCTTCCCCTTTTTGAACAATTAAACACACACACACCTAATTTTACACCATATGTTAACTATGGAGACTTGAACCCAATACCGCTAGAACAATCCCTTTTTTTCTTGCTCTTGATGCTTTAAATGTCACTTTATTATGAAAATATCATTATTGATCAAAACCATTAATTAGATTTGATTAACGATTAAAAATATTTTTCACACTTCTTATTTTAAGTTACTTTTTCATATATATATATATATATATATATATATATATTGAGAGAGAGAGCAGGGATCAATACAGAACCGACTTTATATATAAAACTTACAGAAACAAGTTCAACATTTGGATTTGGATGATCAGTGGTTGAAATTGCGACTGCATATTCAATTTACTTCAACTGCATATTCGGTCGGAAATTATATATTCGATTGAAGTAAAATGCATATTTGATTGTAATCTTAACTATTCAAAAACAAAATCTAAAGGCTAAGATTGGTTATGGTATAAAAGTCTTAATTGGTCGAATGTGCCATCAGTAGGGAGATTGCAAGGTTTTGTATTTAAGGCTGGTTTTGTACCGAACCTTACCATTTATGTATGTATGTATATATATATATATATATATGGCAAAAGTTCAAACGAGAACTGTTTTTCGTACGAGAACCGGGAGAACCAATCCTAGCCGTCCAATTCTCCCTCATTCAATTGAACTGCCCACCCATGAATTCCTTACATGCACCCTGCCACATTCAATCCCCCCACACTCTTCATCCATGAATTTCATTATCCAAAATGAACGGCCAAGATTAGTTCTCGTAGTTTTCGTACGAAAAACAGTTCTCGTTTGAACCCAGCCCATATATATATATATATATATAGTGTGTGTGTGTTTTTTAATTGTTGAAGTTAACTTCAAATTGAGGAAGATACCAGTCCATTGATTGTAGGTTGAAGACTAGTTGTAGGGTGAATGAATAATTTAGTGTATTTAATAATGATGGGTCCAATTTCACAGACTTTTAGACACTTAAAAACATTTATATGCGAATTTATTTACAGGAGAAAGTCAGAAAACTAGTGGGTTTCGTAATATTTTATATTGGATTAAGTAAATTGTATATTGTCATACATAGTCTAATTTTCATGTTTTGTTACTTTCTTTGTAACTTGTTTCTGACTTTTAGTATTTTGCTAGCTTCTCGTATTAATAAAATTTTACTGTCATTCAAAAAAAGTAAAATTTAAGTACGAGTCTTTGTTTTTTGAACGGTAGCAAATATTTTTAAAATATAAAAAAATAGCAAGAAGTTAGACAAAAAAAGAGAGAAAAATCAAAACAAATTACAAAGGTGATAAAGAAGAGCCACACCAACTTATCCATTCCAACCGAGGTTTAAGTTTCTCAAGTTAGAAACTTAAAATGGGATGTCTTTACACCATTTGTTTCTTTTAAATTTCTCAAAGTCTTATATATAGATAGTTTATTAATGGGTAAAATGTGCGAAAATACAAAAAACTTTACCAATATTGTCATTGTATGCAATTGGTTTTATTTTGTACCTAAAAATAATACAACTTACAGTACATTGTATACAATTGGTAACCTGGTTACCGCTTACAAATTGTATACAATGAACCAAATTTGTATGTTGTTTCATATTTTTAGGTACAAAATATTGGTTATTTCTTTTATTTTTTACTAGGTTACCAGTAACTTATCTATTGTCATGGGTAACTTGCATACAATAAAACAAATTTGTAAGTTGTGTGTATTTTTAGGTACAAAATAAAACAATAAAACAATTAAATAATCCTAACAATTGATATAGATAAAAAAGGGCAAATTGCATGAAAATACAATAAACTTTTTTTAATTACCATTATATACAACAAACTTTAAAATTTTAAAAATAATACAAATAACTTTCATAATCCTCTCATTGCATGCAAACAACTTTTTTATGTGTATGTTGTTTAATTACAATTGTATTAAATAAACTTTGCCATAACTTTCGTTGTATACAACAAGTTGCATACAATGTGAAAATTATGAAAGTTGGTTGTATTATTTTAAGAAAATAAAGTTGATTGTATATAATGATAAATAAGATAAAGTTCATTCTATTGTAATGAAATTTTCCCTAAAAAATTAGTTATCAATTCTGAACTATTTATTTTGATTTTATTTTGAATAAAAATTATCAGAGAAAATTTCATATATGTCTTTTTCAAACCTTAAAAAATTATACCACCTATATAAATTAGAATATCATATTTACCGTTTATAACACTTCAAAACATTACATTTAACCAAATTCTAAGCTTTATCATTTTAAAATATTTTTATAATCATTTTAAATTTTTTTCTAATTATAGCTAATAAAGACTTGACTTTATTGTCCCTAATTATAACAATAATTTTTAATAACTTTTACAAGAAATACAATCATGTGTAATATTTATCATTTTTTATTAAAATTTATTATTTATGATTTTTTAAACCAACTCATGTATTATAGAGATATTTAATCTCGTTTTTAATAAAATAATCTTAAATGTTATAAATATGGAGAAATGACCTGTAATGTTAATATTACCCAAGGTTCTAAATAATATGAGGCATATTATGACGACATGGTTAAGCCTCAATCATTGGAAGCTATGGCGAGGCTATATCATTTCAAAGACATGCCTTAAGACGTTATTTTAATTCGTATATAAATTATAATCATATATGTACAATTATACAAACAAAAAATAAAAAAAACACATAATTCTAGATTTATAACATAGTACATCAATCGCTTTCTACGTTTTCGGTATATCCAACCATCTTTGTAACTAAATAACTATGTATATTCGACCCATATGGTTCAATATATTTAACTTGTTCAAAAAACACAACTTATAACGAGTATGTTAAGTCTTACATCCAAGCATTGTGTTGGGAAAAATAGGCTTACAAATATATCCTCTTTTGTTGACACAAAAATTTACAACTTGTTTATATAATTGTATATATTAACATTAACATATGTGCACATATACATATATATATTCAATCAAATATATTCTCATCTATAATCTACAAAACAAGCTTCATCAAATGGCCAAGCTCCAATCGTCAAGATCCGAGTTTAAGTAGAAGCCGATGTCGAAGATTCCTACAAATAAACGTTCAAAGTTTATGAGCTTACAAAATAAATAATTAAATGAGTTTAAGTTTTTATAAAATAATTTTTATAAAAACTTTTATAAAAATTGAGACAATTTTTATAAAAATCACAAGCTTGGAAGTCAAAGCAAATAAATTCTCATTTTGGCAAATACTAAACACAATCTTCTATTGAAATAAGCCAAATCCATATTTAGCAAAAAGAATCTCCCAAAGAGGTAAACTTCCAACATGCTTTGTGCATTTGGTTTCTAAACTACCATTTTTATGATTAAATTCAAACTTAAGAAGTATGGCACTAACCCAACTTTTCTAAAGCTTCTTTTCAGTGCATTTTTATGGTAAAAATGGGTTGTGTGTGGTTTTGGTAAAAGGCCAACGTCTATATTGACAAGTCTCAAAAAGTTCCAGCAGGCCGACGGTCGATTCCACGGTCGACCGTGGATCGACCGTGGACAGTCTGGACACTTTTTGAGCTTGCATCTTTTTCCTTATTTAAGGCAACTCAAGTCTTGTGTTTTACTAACCTCTTGCAATCTGAAGAACACATAACATATACAAAAACTTGTGAGCTCATATTCTTGATACAAACTCAACATTTCAAGATCAAGAATGAAGCAAGAGTGAAAGCAATCAAAGTTCAAACACTACATTACCTTCTTATATATTTGTAATAGCATGAGGATCATCTCTAGCCTTAGAATTAGAGAGAAGTGAGGATCATCTCTAGCTTTAGAATTAGAGAGAAGTGAGGATCATCTCTAGCCTTAGAATTAGAGAGAAGTTGTAAAAGGTTTATCTCTACCTTCAAAGAGAGAAGTTAGTGGAGCAACTCTTGGTGGGTGAGGCCAAGGAGTGGATGTAGAGCAAGGTTGTTAACCCTTGCTTGAACCACTATAAATCATTGTGTCCAAACTACTTCATTGGTGATATCTTTCTTACTTAAACTCTTTAATTACTTGCAAATATTTTTAAAGACTTCAAAAAGTGGGCATATAACCTATTCACCCCCCCTCTAGGTTCTAACAATTGGTATCAGAGCAAGTTGCTCTAGATAATTTTTGAAAAGTTGTTTAAATCTTCTAAAAATATTTTTCAAAAATTTTTGAGTTGATAAAATGGGACAAAATTATATAGAGGGGAATTCTATGGTTAGACCTCCACTTCTTGAAGAAGAAGACTTTTGCTATTGGAAGCAAAGATTCATGACCTATGTAAAGGCCAAAGATATTGACCTTTGGGAGATTATTGAAGAAGGAGACTATGTTCCAAAAACCTTTGATTCTAAACAAAATGCTTATGTTCCAACCCCTAAAGAAAAATGGGATCAAGAAGACAAGAAAATGATTTCAAAAAATTTTCTAGCAAAACTTTTTCTATATAATGCTTTACCTAGAAAAGAGTTTGAAAGAGTTTTCATGTGTGAAAGTGCAAATGCTATTTGGAAATCTCTTGTCATCACACATCAAGGAAATGCTTAAGTTCTAGATAACAAAATTGAATTACTTGTGCAACAATATGAACAATTTCAAATATTTGATGATATGAAAATTGATGATGCTTTTGCAATATTTAATACTATTGTTACTAGTCTCAAGGCACTTGGGACTATTTACTCTAACAAAAATATTGTAATAAAGTTTCTTAGGGCTCTTTCACCAAAATGGAGAGCAAAGGTGACGGCTATTGAGGAGTCAAAGGACTTGAACATACTACAAATGGATGAACTAATAGGAAATCTCAAGGTGTATGAAGTAATCATGCAAAAAGATGATGAGATTGCCAAGCTAAAGAAAGAAAAAAGCAAATCCATTGCACTTAAAGCTAAACATGTCAAAGAATCCTCAAGTTATGAAGAAGAGGAAATAAAAGAAGAAAAATGTCTCATGGCTTTTGAGACAAGTGAGATACATTCCGATTCTAGCTACTATAGTGATAATGATGACCATCAATATGATCAATTATGTGACTTTAGCTCTAAAATACTTGCTAAAAATGAGGAGTTAAAAAATGATAACAAGAGCTTGAAAAAGGAAAATGTCAAGTTAAGAAATGAAAATGATAACTTGAACTTGAAAATAAAAGATCTAGAAATTGCTTCTCATATATCTCCAAGCTTGAAAGATTTGGCAAGTAAGCTAAAGACAAATTTTGACATAACCACCTTGTCAAAATTTGAAGATAGTTCAACCAAGTTAGATGAGATGTTAATGATTCAAAAATCATCAAAAGATAAAGGTGGTCTTGGGTTCTCAAGTTACTCAAACAACATGCCAACTAGTCACTTAACACCTATCAAATTTGTGAAAGAAAAAGAGGAAGAAAAAATCCAGGAGCCTCACGGTCGACCCACGGTATCGACCGTGAATCGACCGTCGTCTCACTGGAATTTTCCAAAAGTTCAAAATTGCAACATTGTTTCTAGTTCTTCCACTTGTATGCCAAAGGTTGCAAGTAATGAATTAATAAGAAAGTTTTATACTCCAACTACAAGGCATGGATTTGGATTCAAGAAGCCTAAATCAAATACAATTCAAAAATCAAGACATTCTCATAAACCTATTAACTCTATGAACACATGGTATCATAAAGGGTTTAAGATTACACAAAGGTGGATTAGAGTAGGAGTTTTTGATGCTAACCATCCTGGACCCATGAAACATTGGGTACCAAAATCTTGAATGAAAATTACACAAGTGTACGGGTGCAACAAGATTCTGTCTCGTGTATTGGATTCTTGATAGTGGTTGCTCAAAACACATGACCGGTAATAGAGAACTATTCACTTAATACAAGGAGTATGATGGAGGATATGTTTGAAAGCAACCTAAGAAGAAAGGTAGTTGGTAAAGGTATCATTCTTCATATCAAATTCTCATATTTTGAGCATGATAGTAGCTTATAAGATTTGAATGTTAGATTCTCTAAACATGAAAGTTTGATATGCAAAGGATGTTAGGAGAAATGGACATGATACATGTAGACTTGGTGATAATCCTAACACAAGTATGTCTTGCATCTATAATCGATAATTTAACATTGTGACATAAAAGACTAAGACATGCTAACATGAGATTGTTACAAAAATGACTAGTAATGAGCTTGTTAAAGACTTCCCAAATGTAAAATTTGATAATCATCTTTGTGTGATGAGTTTTGAAATCTTATACATGATGAAATTAAAATGAGAATGATGGATGAGTTGAATTACTTTCTTGGTCTTCAAATATGAAGATGGTACATTCAAATTAGGCATCATTTCCTACGTGACAATATGCAAAAAGGAAATATAAATTTAGAAAAGGTTGCTTCATGTGAAAATATTGCCGACATATTCACTAAACCGCTAAAAATTGAAATGTTTAATACATTACGACTTGGTTTAGGAATGATGGAACATTTACCCTAAAAACAACACCTAAACAGCATGAAAATGGTAAAAATATGGATTCCAGATGCACCACGGTCGACTCACGGTCGATACCGTGGATCGACCGTCGAGGTACTGCAAAAAACCAAAACGGACTTAAAAGGGGCGCGCTCGATATCACGGTCGACCGTGTATCGACCGTAGGGTACCTGACGATTTTTAACCCTATTTTACTCTCTCTCTTACACTTTATCTTCCCCACACAAACCCTAGCCGCCATTAACAACTAAGAGCTTAAAAATTACCTCAAAAATCAAGGTTTTTACTACGGTTGAAGCCGTGATCGAAGGCACGGTTGGATTCACGGTTGATCCACGGTTGAAGACTCATCCTCTCTTGCTTTTCCCTTCTTCACGAATTTTTTGTTCAAGGTATAAGTTTATCTCTTCTTCCTTTTCTTAGGGCTCTCTCTTTGCACCAAAGAATCATGTGGATCTTAGGATTAGGTTGATTTTTGGAAAAGAAAATATGTTAGGTTTGTTGAGTAGTAAATGGTATATGAAAATGATGGGTTCGGTTTTAAATATAGATGATGTCTAAGTTATTATTATAAGATTCAATTAGTGTATGCATATCATGTCAAAAAGGGACAAAAATGAAAACTTGAAAACCGTCCACTGCCGGTCGAACCACGGTCGACCGTACTTCTACCGCAACATATCACCAAAAATCCATACCAACGACGGTCGATCCACGGTCGATACCGTGCATCGACCGTAAGCCCACTGGAAATTTTTTGAACGTTTAAATTTTTATGTTTTGACTTTTAATGTCCAAACTCAATGTAGTTTTGCTTAATCTACATCAACTAACCTTAGTAACCACATGATTCATAAAATTTTCAAAATCTTCTCAAATTTAGGCACACACTGGTCATAATGCTATATATTTGTACTTAATCATATCATCATTGTCTCTATAGATCATCATGCCACGTGTACGTACATCAGCTTCAAGAAAACCCGACAATCCAACTCCGCGCCAATCAGCCAATGCCCTCAAAAAACGAGGGATAAATGAAGGTCGGTTGGTTGTTGTCAACCAACTAGACCAATTCCACACTCAAGCGACCTTTGACGCAATTGGGTGGTCCACGTTTCTTACATTGTCCAATGTCTTATATAAGTCTCGCATATTTGAATTTTATGCATCGTTTAACTACAATGAAGATGATGAAGTTGTCACCTTTGCAATTGAAGGAACCGATTTCACATTTACTCTTGTCCAACTAGGCATGATCCTTCATATCCCCTCATCCGGTTTAAAGTTCTACACCACATCTCACAGCCTCACAAATCTCCCTGCCGCGTTCTCCATCCCGGGGATCCTTGGCTCGATTTGCAGGCCAAATATTCCACACACAACGACCAATCTATTTAGGAGGGATCTTCTTCCCGAATGCGCTGTGTGGAATAAGATAATTGATTCCAACATCTTTCCAAAATCCAGGAATCATTCGGAAATTAGCGCCATTCAAGTCGTCCTCCTTCATGCTCTCAAAACGCGATCTGAGGTCAACATCATGCACATACTTGCTAAACGCATGAGTGGCCTTGTCACTAGCCGTCGGGACCTTCCATACGGCCGTCTCCTCTCCATTCTCTTCACCAACCTACCCAATATTTCCCGCATAGCTTCTACTCCAGCTTCCTCGGCTCCCATAGACCTTGTGACACTTCGCAAGATGTCTTCCCATAAAGGGAAGAAGCGATCTCATTCATCATCCTCCGGAGATACGGAAGCCGAAATTGACGCATTCACCTTTGGTGAAGAGGAGGAGGGTGAAGAGGAGGGTTCAATTCCTCCGGATCACGGCATGGTTGAAGGCTCTACCGACGAACGAATTGCTGCACTCAATCGCAACATCAACGAGTTGCGGAATGAAACCCGATCTCTACGGAAGGAAGTCAAAGGGGTAAAAGGGATGCTGCGGTCAATCATGAATGCACTTAGGTGCAATGCCGGGACAGACGGGGGTGAACCATCTTGATTCTCTATGGTTGAATGGATTGTAAAAACAATTATTGTTATTTTTATTTTCTTAACCAGACATTAACTATTGCAACAATCGGTATTTTCTATATTTTATGATTGCTTGTTGACTTAATCTACTAGATTGCTATTTCTTTACATCTTGCTATGGACATCTTACATTATGCTATTTGCTATTTGGGTTGTGATAATTGCATGATTAGAATATTGTTCATACTCACATCTCCTTGGCAAGTTCTTGGTAGTATTTTCATATATTTTAGATCAAACATCTCAAGAAGTGGAGCTCTACGTTCAAGGGGGAGCTTACGTGAAGGGGAAGCTTACGTGAAGGGGGAGCTTATGTCAAGGGGGAGTCTCCTTTTTGTTTAAGACAAAAAAGGGGGAGAAGATAGAAGAATATATAGAAGATAGAAGAATATATAAATATATATGTATATATGCACATGTTAACATGTTAAAGTTATATATACAATTCTTATACAAGTTATAAATTTTTGTCTTTAACAAAAAGGGGGAGATTGTTTGGAAAAATAGGCTTACAAATATATCCTCTTTTGTTGACACAAAAATTTACAACTTGTTTATATAATTGTATATATTAACATTAACATATGTGCACATATACATATATATATTCAATCAAATATATTCTCATCTATAATCTACAAAACAAGCTTCATCAAATGGCCAAGCTCCAATCGTCAAGATCCGAGTTCAAGTAGAAGCCGATGTCGAAGATTCCTACAAATAAACGTTCAAAGTTTATGAGCTTACAAAATAAATAATTAAATGAGTTTAAGTTTTTATAAAATAATTTTTATAAAAACTTTTATAAAAATTGAGACAATTTTTATAAAAATCACAAGCTTGGAAGTCAAAGCAAATAAATTCTCATTTTGGCAAATACTAAACACAATCTTCTATTGAAATAAGCCAAATCCATATTTAGCAAAAAGAATCTCCCAAAGAGGTAAACTTCCAACATGCTTTGTGCATTTGGTTTCTAAACTACCATTTTTATGATTAAATTCAAACTTAAGAAGTATGGCACTAACCCAACTTTTCTAAAGCTTCTTTTCAGTGCATTTTTATGGTAAAAATGGGTTGTGTGTGGTTTTGGTAAAAGGCCAACGTCTATATTGACAAGTCTCAAAAAGTTCCAGCAGGCCGACGGTCGATTCCACGGTCGACCGTGGATCGACCGTGGACAGTCTGGACACTTTTTGAGCTTGCATCTTTTTCCTTATTTAAGGCAACTCAAGTCTTGTGTTTTACTAACCTCTTGCAATCTGAAGAACACATAACATATACAAAAACTTGTGAGCTCATATTCTTGATACAAACTCAACATTTCAAGATCAAGAATGAAGCAAGAGTGAAAGCAATCAAAGTTCAAACACTACATTACCTTCTTATATATTTGTAATAGCATGAGGATCATCTCTAGCCTTAGAATTAGAGAGAAGTGAGGATTATCTCTAGCTTTAGAATTAAAGAGAAGTGAGGATCATCTCTAGCCTTAGAATTAGAGAGAAGTGAGGATCATCTCTAGCCTTAGAATTAGAGAGAAGTTGTAAAAGGTTTATCTCTACCTTCAAAGAGAGAAGTTAGTGGAGCAACTCTTGGTGGGTGAGGCCAAGGAGTGGATGTAGAGCAAGGTTGTTAACCCTTGCTTGAACCACTATAAATCATTGTGTCCAAACTACTTCATTGGTGATATCTTTCTTCCTTAAACTCTTTAATTACTTGCAAATATTGTTAAAGACTTCAAAAAGTGGGCATATAACCTATTCACCCCCCTCTAGGTTCTAACACATTGGACCTTGTCGTGGGGATATGGTGAATCCTTAAGTCTTGATAGAAGCATTACAAAGCCAAAACGAGTTTTTTAAGATCATAATATTACTTAAGTTAGGTGATGTTGTACTAAAAACCATTTAAATAATAGATAGTTTTAATCATTTTAGTACCTATTTATATAGGTTAAACATATAACATTACATAAAAGAAAATTGTGGGACATGTTCTTCCTATATAAGTTTTTTTTTAACAGCTTCGTCTCAGTGGCAGTGGCACAGGATCGAAACCGTTTGATATAATCCGGGCCCCGGTTTCGAACCACTCCAACTACACCCCCCTAATTAATTCGGTAGGGCTGCTTTCACCAACGAGGGTGTGACCCTCAGCTACTCCTAGGAAGAAACCCTCCGGAGAGACTCGAACACAAAACCTCTCATTTACTGGGAAAACTCCCTTACCACCAGGGCAAACCCTTTTGGTTTCCTATATAAGTGTTTTACTTAAATAGCATTTGAACTTTGTATTATATCGAAGTTGTGTTCGTTTTGGAAAAAGAAGAGAAATTTTTTTCATTCCCAATAATAATAAAAAATCAATACACTGATTGCAATCTATCAAGTCTTATTTTATTTTATGTTATTTATAAACATTTTAAAATATAATAGTAATCTACAAATTATTTTTTGTTTAACCTTACCCTAAATTAGATGTAACATTCTCTAAAAGCAAAGGTAGTTTTGCAGTTTTTAATTTCATTTCCAGGATGAAAATTCTTAAAAGTTGAAAGATAAAAAAAATTACATAACTGTTTATTGCATTTTTCTAATTTATAATTATATAACTTGATAGATTAGAAATATTAGAAAATGGTTTATTGTATTTTTTCTAACTTATAATTATAACTTGGAAAGTTAAAAAATCTAAGAAAATTGTTTACTGTATTTATAACTTGAAAGATGAAAAATCTTAGAAAATTGTTTATTGTATTTTTCTAGCTTATAATTATAACTTGAAAGATAAAAAAATTGTTTATTTCAAACTTACAGTTATAACTTGAAAGTAAAAAATATTGAAAAATTGTCTTTTCCCTAGCATTCTAAATAACGTGACGGCATGGTTAAACTTTAAGATTAGAAAAAAAATGACGACGACGTAACGTTTAAAACAAGAATTTTGTATATAAATTATAAATACCCGTATACATTTATACAATTATACAAACAACAATAAATAAACACGTGATTATAAATTTATATAATAATTCATCACTATTTTTCTTCTTTTTTCTGTATATCCGACTATCCGTTATAACTTAATAACCATACATACATACATATATATAGCTTGTTAAACCAGTACTCATAACGTGTCTTATAATAGGCAAAGACGTGTCTAGTTAAGCCTTAACATACGTCAAACCTCACACCCAAGCCTTAAACTATTTCATAACGAAATACTCAAAGTCTCAAAAAGTCACTTTTTAGGACGTTGTCATCTAGTATCAAACCCGTGTATGTGTAACGAGTTTCATTAGTATTAATAATGAATTTATATTACAAAATGAATGTGATGAGAAGAGAAGAGATGAGATGAGATGTTGTCCACTATTTCCTTGAAATGAGCATGTCCCTTGAATGTTGATCCGCCTAAAGACATATAGGACAAGACATCCATCTTTATCATTAATCCAATGTAATTCTTAATTAAAAAGTGAACCACACGGCCTTTTATTAGGTCTACTTAATTAAATTCATTATAAAACAATATTTCAAAATCAATCAAAATAAGATAATTGTCCAATTATTTTTCTAATCAAGCTAGAGGATGCATGTGAACAATATTTTAAAGATGGGTGATATATCATTTTACTATTTCATTCTACTTACAAAATTAATATAATTGTACAAATCAATCGATAACGTGAAAAAAGAGAATTAGTGGATTCCGTATGTGATCTTGTAGTAAGTAAAAGAATGAAGTAGAAAAAATAGTAAAAGGATATATCATTTTTTTATTTTAAATCGATAAAAATAGACTAAAATGGATATATATTTGAACCACTACATATGATTGTGCACGCACATGTAGTGGTATTTTTCTTGCACCTACACTCTTAACATGTAAAAGCAACACTTGGATACTTCAAAGCTAAGTAGGTAACTCTTGTAGTCACAAACCAATAACTTATACACTTTATACATATTTCAATTGATTACCTACTTCTTTAATGACGATCACCATATCTAATTCGTTAAGTGTGGGGTACATGGAAGGTAAGATGTAAATAGTCTTACTTTTATCGTCAGATAGAAAGACGGTCGCTTTTCACAAAACCTCCAGCTTAAGAAGGATCGAATAACGAGGAGTCAATATTTATTTTCTATAATTTTTTTACTAATATAGATATTAGCATTGCCCAAAAAATTATTACTGTTATTCTTATCATTTGATGACATACTTATATATATATATAATTATATATACTATTATATTATTTTTATTTAATTATTTAATATTAATATTGTTATTTAGTTGTTTTTTTGTTTAGCTATTCTTTTTTATACTTAACGGGTAGGGATCCATAAGATATCTAACATAAAACATTAACACCATAACAAATTATTATAATTAGATATAATAAAATAATAATTATAAATATATTTGAAATAAAAAATGCTTATAAGCATTGCAAATTAATAATTATAAAAACCTAGCTTGTGTTCAATAAAGTCAATATAAAAAGCATAGTTCTAAAATTTTAATATTCAATTACAGGTGATTCAATATATAATCACATGTGAATTACGAAAATGTCATTTCGTCCAAATTTTTAAAATGCAATATGAACCATTGATGTCATTGATCCAAATGCTAAAATTAGTCCCTTAAAACTATGAATTAAATATAGACTATATTGAACAATTTTCATAAAAACCTATATAAAAACTAAGAAAGTAAAACTACCTAATCACAAATAAAACTACCACATAAATCCTCCGTACCTTTAGCCTTCTATCCTAATCCTAGTTCTCCAACAATTCCTAGCCATCGGAGATCACCGACTTCTTCATGTTGTAAATCAAAGAAGTGATCATAGACAAATATGAAGTAAAAGAAAAGAAGGCATGCATAGTTTCACATTATGTTGTTTTTCAAACATTCCAACTTGTTTTAGTATCGACTAATTTCTTCATTTGTATTAATAAAGTACGGTTGTGCCGATATGCTAAAAGTGTAAATCATGTGATATGAGATATTATTGAAACTAGCTAGGGGTGTAATTGAGTCAAAATAATGTTAAGATCAAGCCGAATCAAACCTTTAAACTCGAAACTACAACTTTGGCATGGACTTGATCGAGTATTCACTTTCAAGCTTAAGCCAAGTAAAATAGTTGATTTCGAGCTTTTCTTAACTTGATTATCTTTATCTAAGTATTGACCGAATTAATCCTTTCATACTCGGATTAAACATGACCATGTTATATATACATTAATCTATATATTCTAACTAGTGGGGTACCCGTGCAATGCGACGACAACGAATAAAGAGGAGGTTGTGATGAGTTTTGTGTAGAATAATCACAAAGAACTAATATGAGTTTGTGAAGATTCTTTGCGAGATGAAGATAATATGAGTTTGTGAAGATTCTTTGTAGAGCCACTTTGAAATTAAGAATTAAATTGCTGAGTTAATTGTCTTTCAGTTTGATGGAAAAGTTTTGTCGCATGGCTGAATCATAAAGTTGCTGATTATATATATATATGTATGTATATATGTGTGTGTGATGTTTCATAGTTCCAATTATTATGTAATTGAGTTAGAATGCAATGTTTATAAATTTTAACTCTTTGACTCTTTCATTTGTTTCGTGTTTATTAAATCTCTTGAACTTGATTTATTGAAAACAGGAATTTAGGTGATCTCATGAATCAAAAGTTAATATTAAAAATATATGATTAGACTTAATACAGTTATAAGTATGATGATCTCATGAATCAAAAGTTAATATTAAAAATATATGGTTAGAAATAATTCAGTTATAAGTATTTGTTTAAATTCATTAATTGTGGACTTAAAGGAGGGGTATTTTAGTAAATTTACTCTTCTTAAAATTAAGAGTTTTTTAGATGGTAAATGCATTATATAGGAGTAAGATAAATCTATTAGATAATCATAACCATTAAATTTTAATAAAATTTTAATTATGAAATTTTAACCGTTCATTTTGATAATAATTAAAATTCAATTTTGATTTTCTGAGTCAAAATTAGATTCAATTTTGACTTTAATTTAAATAAAACTTTTAGAGATAATTTCATATATGTCCTTCTTAAACCCTAAAATATCGTATTTATCCACCGTAGTTTACAAATATCATATTTACCATTTATAACATTTTAAAATATCATATTTACCATTTATGACATTTCAAAATATCATTTTTAACAAAATTCTTAGTTTTATTGTTTTAAAATATTTTATAATCATTTTAATTTTTTAATTATAACCAATTACCAATTAATCATATTTTCCTTAATTGTAACAATAACAATCGATCACTTGTACAAGAAATACATTCACTTCTCTTACCACGTTTCTGCCGTCACATTTGCCCTCTCCCTCGGATCAACGTTTCCAGCGTTGGTATGAGTGTTGACTCTATCTATCGTCATTTTTTAAATACTCATTACATTTATGTTTTATAACTATTTAATATCTTTTTATTAATATTTACTTATTTTTTTAAATGAAACTGTGTATCACACGGAAATCTAATCTAGTAAATTTATATATACACAAAGTGTAAGAATACAAAATAATACAAACTTATAAGGGTACCGAAGTTTGCAGTCTAATATTTGAAACTATATTAAATACCCATATAATATACGTGTTGGTTTAAAAAATATTAAATATTAAACATTAATAAAAAGATATTAAATACTTATAAAATATGAAATAAATGAGAACTTAAATAATAAAACAAAAAAATTTCGTTAAATATGATATTTTGAAATGTTATAAAGGGTCGATATGATATTTGTAAATTAGAGTGGACAAATACGATATTTTAAGTTTTAAGATGGACGCATATGAAATTATCTCTAAAAATTTGGATTTAAATTAAAGTCAAAATTGAATCTAAGTTTGACTTAAAAAAATCAAAATTGAATTTTAATTTTTATTAAAATGGATAATAAGGTTATATAATTAAAATTGATTTGTTAAATGAATAGTGTGTAATAAATTCGATTTAAATTTGTCACCAATGTAACTATGCCAATGGGATGGAGTCATTGTGCGGTTCTCTCCAATTTAAAAGAGAATTAATTTGTATTTAGTTTTGCTCCAAATTAAAGAAAGGAGTGTTAGGGTTTCATTTTCACCATTAATCATGCTTTTAATTTCTTCTGTATATGTACTTTTATTTGCTAGTTGCTTGATAGTTTTGTTATATAAATTTTCGTTAAAAAAATCATGCATGATAGTAAACAAAACATCTACATCATTGGGTGAAATTTAACAAGTGAGTCAAAATGTATTCATTAACATTTGGATTAGCCATTATACATACACAATAAATTATCATTTTTATATTCTAACAACTTTTAATTTTTATTTTTTTGAAAAGCAAGATATAGTATAAATAGGAGAGTATTAAAGGTTGAGACAACTTTATATTACAAGGTTCTTAAAAAAAACATAATACCAAACTAAAAATAAAGATTAGGGACAAATATCGACAATAACAATGATCCAAACCATTAAAACCAAAACCTATCCGGCTTGCAAATATAGAAGCGATTTTCATCACAACTTGCAACCCAAGGCTTGATATGACCACTAGCTAGAGTTTCTTAAAATAGCAACTTGTTCGCGTATACACAATCATGTATAGTGGTTTAAGTATATGTTAACCAACCTATTTTAGGGACTGTTTATTTGCTGCTTAATGGAATCATTCAGCGCTGAATGCTGAATCATTCAGCGCTGAATGCTGAATCATTCAACATTCAGCGTGTTTGTTTGCTACCTCTAAATGAAGACTGTGCTTAGGGATGGTAAAAAAACCGAACCCGATGGGGAAAACCGAAAACGAGCTAAATGGGGCGGTTTCAGGGATGCTAAACGGGGACGGGGATGGTGAAAAACCGAATAAATTAAGCGGGGACAGGGACGGTGATACCCGGCCCGATTACCCGATTATATTTTATTTTTATATTTTATATATTATTTATTCTATTTTTATATTTTATATTCTATTGTTAAGTATATATTATATATTCATATGAAGTTGTAAGATTGATATAATTTATAATTTGGGTCGTCCTTGAACACTTAATGTTTTAAAACCATTTGTTAGGATACATTTGAACACTTATTCATTATCTTGGATCGTTTTGTATGTATTTGTGAAGAATGTATTAATGTTGTATAATTTTAGTATAATTGTTTTTTACAACTCGTGCTTAATCTTAATAATGAGGAGAATCCCCGCAGTGAAAAATCACCGTTTAACTTCATACGGGTATCCCCCGCGGTGAAAATTACCCGTTTAATTACCCGTTCACATTAAACGGGGATACCCGTTTCCTCGCGGTTTTTCCCGGTTACCCGACGGAGATCCCCGTTTAAATCCCTGAGGTGTTTTAAGCGGGGATGGAGGCGGTTTTTTTAAACGGGGACGGGGACGGGGGGACCAATCGGCCCCGGCCCGAAATCGGTCCGTTGTCATCCCTAACTGTGCTGAATGATTCAGCATAATGTTGCTGAATCATTCTATCTTAAAGTGCATTCTGAATCATTAAGCACCAAGTATTTTTACCTCAATACTCATTCTATTGCACGTTGTTTTGTTAAACAATCATATCTTATAATATAATATATTACTATTAAGGTTAAAATGATAATTTGCATCATTCAGATTGTTCATTCAAAATCTTTATCAAACAACATGTCATATTTAGAGGCAGATTCATTCAGAGCCTTTGAATTTTCAGACCACATAATCATTCAGTGCTTAATCATTCTGTTTTAACAAAAACCCCTTAGTTCATTTTTGGTTTCATCATTTCTTCAAGAGATCTTTTACAATCTTCTCTTTTAGATAAAAGAGATAACTAATCAACATCTCAGTGATCATCATGAGTGTGTAGCTATCACCTCTAATATCTTCACTAATTTATTTATTACTTTAATAATATTGGTAGAGATGATAATTTCTATTTACTATAGTAAATCAAGAACTAAAGATTACCCTTACAACTTCTCCCTAGTCTTTGTATTGATAACCACTTAATTATTACAATATATATAGGAGGTATTACTATTTAGTTCAACAATAAAATTCCTCTCCTGCAAATATTGGATCTCTCTTCTAACGTGGGAATATTTGAAGATCTAGAGATCATTCTCGAAATAATAATAACAATTGTAATAATAATAATAATATTATTATTATTATTATTAAACATTTCTTATTCTTTAATAAGTCGTTATGAAAAACAAACGGGTACGTTTCATCATTCAGAATCATTATCAAACAACTTGTTATATTCGAAACCAATTTCATACAAATTATTTAAATTATTCAAACATTTAAATCATTAAACACTTAATCATTTTATTCTATCATAGTAAATTTTCATTTTTATCTCTTAACCCCATTTTATTTTTTTCGGTTACAGCAATAACAAATACTTAATTTGTCAAACAGCTCTACATAAATAAAGCTGAGCTTCCACCTCATGCTCCAACTTCGGGTTAATTACTAATTTTATCAAACATATATGCACGTACGCACTATATATAATCCCATATTAAAACAACCATCATTAACTAATGCCTCAAAAATTTAAATAACACATTTTTAACGAAGGAAAGAAAATGATTGGAAGGAAATATAGAAAATTTGTGTTTTCGAGTTTCATTTAACGAAGAAAAAGAAAGAAAAGTGAGAGATTTGGAAGGGGACACTTATAGCAAATGAAGTCGTGTTGTGAAACTATTTAGAAACCCAATTTCATCAAAAAGTTTGTAACTCAGTGGTATCAGGTGTTAGGGAAAGGTGCACATCGTCCTCTTTTTAAGGGGTTGAAACTTCAAGTCTCATAGTAGATAACATAGTAGATTTAAGAGTATATTTAGTAGGTGTATGTTTGTTTGCACTTTTAAAAAAATATAATGAGCCAAACTTTTCATGTTTAAGATTTTAATATTGTTACACGCGACTATGAAAATATATGAAACAACTTATAACCCAAATCATGCATAATACATAGCATGTAGAGAATGTTGGTGAGTAATTTGAAAAGGGTTGTAATTTTATTTTAGAAATCTAGCTAGATCTCTCACTATTTAAGTTGTTTTTAGCCAATTATTGTTACAACACCTTTAAATGACATTTATTAAAAGTCTAATTTGAATTCAAGAGGACAAAAATTTCGAGCTTTTCATAAAGGAAAAAGAAGAGAGAGAAGGTGGATACAATTTCAATGAAAATATATTTTTATAATAAAGTAACGAGCCGTGTTCAATAAAATCAATGTAAATAATATAGTCTTAAAATTTTAATATTTAATTATAGCTGATTCACTATATAATCACATTTGATTTGTAAAACATCATATGTGAATTGCGAAATGTCATTTCGTCCAAATTTTTGTAAATAACAGTCTTAAAATTTTAATATTTAATCATAGGTGATTCAGTATATAATCATATGTGAATTACGAAAATGTTACTTCGTCCAAAATTTTAAAATGCAATCTGGACAATTGATGTCATTGACACAAATTGTAAAATTAGTCCGTTAAGACTATGAATTAAGTTTGAATTATATTGAATATCTTCGTAAAGTAATATCAAATAGTGAGAGTAGAAAGATGGTGTTGTAAACAATTAAACAAATAATAAGTTATTGGTGAAGAAAATAAGAGTGGTATGTTATAAAATAGAGAGGTTCCGTATGTTTTTACTTTTATTTTATTTATAATATCAGGTCAAGTCAAGATAAAAAGAGAATATAAAAAAAAATTAATTAATTTCACATATAAATCATAGAAAGATATAATAAGAAATTTTAAATAAATATAATTTTCCTATATATAATATAAAATAATATTATATAATGGGCGAAAATTGAAAAAGGAAAAAAAGGCAACGGCGGAGGACGACAAACAAAGCCCGAATTTTAAGGGTCGTCTTCTCGGAAACCTAAAACCCCCTTCCTCCTCCCCATTTTATAATCTTTATTCTACATTAATCGTTTCCGACCTTTCTCTTTATTTATAATATATCTAGTTCTATACTATATTATAAATCATTAAAATTTTTTATTTAAACTATTAAATTTATTAAATTATTTCTCATATAAACTAAATTGAGTAACTATTAGATATAGTTAATAAGATTCTTATATTTTATTTTAATAACTAAACCTTCTATATTTAAAAAAAATTCAAGTCAAAACAAACTAAATTATTTAAAAATATTTTCATAACCAACCTTTCATTTTAAATATTGTATCATGTAATAAATATTCTAACGTAATTATTAGAAAATGTGTATAAGTAAAACTCATAATCAATAGTTTACTAATTTACACTCTATGTTTTCATGTAATTTACCCTATTGTATAAGTGGAGACTTTTTTCTTATTTTATCGTTCTCAAAATTTATTTTAAAAATAATAAAAAAGTTGATTGAGAACAGAAAAATAAAGAAAATGGAAAAAATAAAGAACATAGACATGTTACCAAAGGAAAATTATTCGTTGTGATCGTACTACGTGAATACCGAAAACGGATAAATTATCGAATAGAAATTATTTTGATACAGTTGCATTGCGCGGGTACCATGCTAGTGTATATATATATATATATATATATATATATATATATATATATATAGAACAAATTGCATTCAAATGTAATGGACTTTGCTTTAATTATTATTATATATCACAAACTTTATTTTTTTTAAAATAATACAACCAACTTTCATAATTCTTACATTGTATGCAAATTGTTATATACAATAAAAGTTATGACAAAGTTCATTATATACAATAGTAATTAAACAACAAACACATAAAAAAATTGTTTGTATACAATAAAGAGATTATAAAAGTTAATTGTATTATTTTTAAAATTTTAAAGTTAGTTGTATATAATGATAACTAAGACAAAGTTCATTATATTTTTATAAAATTTGTCCATATATCTAATTAACTAGATTAATACTTTCTGTATAAATACGTGGATGGTTAAACTAAATTTTAGATATTTATAGTGTTAAAAGAATACTATCTTCAATCTAATCTAATATGAATAAAAGACTAATTTTAATACAATTTATTAGCTAATCTTAGCCATTAAATTTAAATAAAAATTTTAATTATCAAATCTTAACCATTCATTTTTGATAAAAAGTAACATTCAATTTTGACCTTTCTTGATTAAAATTGGATTTAATTTTGACTTTTGTTTAAATCAAAATTCTTAAAGATAATTTTATATATGTTATCTTAAACCCCAAAAAGTCGTATTTTACCCATCTTAATTTATAAATATCATATTTACCCTTTATAATATTTTAAAATATCATATTTAACCAAATTCTTAGTTTTATCATTCTAAAATATTTTATAATTGTTTTAATTTTTTTAATTATAACTAATAAATTCTTAACCTTACTGCCCCTAATTATAATAATAATGATCCAGGACTTGTACAAGAAATACAATCACGTCTATGTATATCATGATACCACCTTACGTCGATGTTTCTTCCGTAGTCTAAGTGTTGACGTTGTTTGTCGGATTTTTAAAAAAATTTCATTTCATTTGCGTTTTATAACTATATATCATATTTTTATTAATGTTTAATATTTATTATTTTTTAAACCAGTCAATATATCATAAAGACATTTAATCTAGTATATATAGTAAAACAATTATAAAACATACATATAAATATAAAATTTCTTAAAAGAAAAATAATCTATTAAAAAACAGAAATTTAAAAATGACATCATCATCAAGCTTTTTGTAGAATCTCTTTACAATCAAATTTAAATTTTATAATTTAATCCAATATTTAGTATACGTGTTTACATAAATTATCACGAAAATAGGTAGATATATCTACTAATTTATTTGAATATATGTTTTTGTTAAAATATTTAAATGTTACCAAACTAAATCACCTAAAAATGACATTTGATGAAACAATTTATTTTGTAAGTCATTTGTGAAATAAAAGGAAATGATTGATGAAAAAAAGTCTATCAATAAAAAAAAATATTTTAATATATTTTCTTTTAATATAGATTAAAATTTAGACACATTGTACAGAAAATCACCACCCAATTACGGACAACTTGTATTTTTATATGTTCTTTCAACTTTTAATCAAGAGAGCTCAAAACACAAATAAATCAATTGCAAGTATGTGTCAAACTCTATTGTTAAACACCCACCAAATTACTTGCAATATTACTCTTAGGCCGTCCATAGCACAAGACCTGCTCTCACCAAGTCGCTAGTGGGTTTCTTCCCGGTCGAAAGGCAGCAAGAGTACCAAAATAGTCACCCTAACCCGTGAAAGAATCTCCTAGCTCTTAGCATCCCCCTTAACTCGCCCCACACCACTCCACCTTGCTTTCTTTTTTCTCTAAAACTCTCTTTTCTCTCTTCCCCTATTTCTCTTTCTCCTTTTAATTTAAATAAAAAAGAAACGAGGGAAAGATTACGGAAATGTAAAACTAAGCTGTAGGGAGGGGGGGGGGGGTAATGTGCCGTTGACGTGGCAAGATGGAGTGGAAGGGGAAGGGATATGCTATTGTTATACCGATGATCTTAGACATTGTTTGGTTTGTGATTTATTGTAAAAAGAATACGATTAATTCTAAAGAATTTGAATTTTCTTTGAAAAGATTTATGTTTTTCCCCGTTATGAACAAATATATGAACTTTGGAGATGTATATGAAATTTGTTTTTTTGTTAATTTGTAGCAATTTCATGTGTATATATTTGAATGGTATCATACATGTGAAATAATGGTCAAATCTTCTACTCTAAGGAATTGGAGGGAATTCGTATTATTCTAATTCTTTCATGTTTCTCAACCAAATAAACGTGCCTAGAAATTCCAGATTCAAATTTATTGTCATATTCCTACAAATCAAACAGGTCTTAATTCCATGTGCTAAACAATTTTCAATAAAAGAATCATTGAATATGGAAACAAAAGAAATGTTTGCATGTACATGTATATAAGAATACTATCAAGGTACCTGCGTAATGCTGCGGCGGTAAATATTTATATTTTGCATCATGTTGCTTTTAAAAATGTAATAATATGTTATTCGCGCAATTCAATGTCACAAAAAAGTATCGTACAATGTCAGATTTTTATTTTTTTTATTTGCATTAAATATTTTATTAATTTTAAAAATAAATTCTAAAATACATTAAAATAAGAAAAAGATTTATATTTATGAAATAAGGAGTGAGAAGTTAATAAGATTTTAAAAATTATGTTGATATGGTTGGATAATTGTGTTTGTGTGTGAGAGTGTTTTAGTGTAAGAGAGATATTTTAAATCGACAAAAAGTTAAAGTAAATTAGGATGGAAAATGAAATGGTTCAAAAGTGGTTTTTAAAAGTTAAAATAATTAGAAGAGAGAATAAAATGGTTAAGAATATGTATTTTAGTACATTCAAGTTACTTAAAATAAATAGTTTTAAGGTTGTAAATGTATTATAAAAGAGTAAGATTATTTACGAACCTATAACAACCGCATAAGAACAATAAAAAAATAATTGGTTTGGTTTAGTATTTAATTTTGACCTCAAACCAAAAGATGAACTATTTGAAATGGTGGTAACCGGTTTTTCAGCTTTTCGTTGGCTTTTCATTCCGGTGGTAGAAAGTAAAGTTATAAAAACGATAGATGATTTATACCCGATAAGTATTTGCAATACATAACAAAAAAGAATTTCTTGGACAATAATTCTCTTAAAAGTGTGTTTTTAGAGTGAATTACACAGTTGGTCTTTTTAGAATTAGTGTTATTTGAAATTTGGTTCTTTAAACAAAAAAATTGCAAACCTAATATTTTGTTTTAAAAAATCGCACATTATTAATTATTTGATGGTTAAAATAAAGGACTATTAGTGTGCGATTAAAGGACTAATAATGTGCTATTTTTCAAAATAAAGAACTAAGTTTGTAACTTTTTAACTTAAAGAACTAAATATGAAAATACCTTAATTTTAAAAGGACCAACCGTGTAATTCACTCCGTAAGTTATAATTGTTATCATCAACAAAAGTATGCCAATGCAATCATATTCTTAAAAAAAAGTTATAAATATTAAAGAGAGAACATATAGAATAGAATGAAACTCATATTATTCATTCGCCAATGAGTATGACCATTTGTTGATTTGTATGACTATCTATAAGAGGAAGGTACTTTATCACACAATGTTTCCTTTGCCTTTTTCACTATCACATACACAACCACATATAAGTATATAGCCCTTACTTTATCACATCAATCATATTCACCCACTAAAAAAACTTCTTTTAATACACATAAAACAATAACTTGTTTATAAAGTTAGGGGTGTTTAAAACCGTATATCTGAAATTTCAAATAAATTTTTTAGTATCTGAATCCGAAATTTCGGATTTGGATATCAGAAATATCTAAAAATTTCTAAAACATATATTTTTATATAATTTTTTTTAAAAATATAATTGCTAAATAGCAACATTTTAAACTTTAATCACTAAAAACTAGCTTAAATATGATTCAAAATGAAGAATTCATGTATATAAAACTATATATATTTAAAAATCAAATAAATAAAAAATATTTTTCGGACATCCGAAACTTTAGAAAATCACTATCCAAATCCGAATCCGAAAATTTCGAATATCCGAATTTTCGGATCAGATTTTCAGATATTCAGATTGGATGCTTAAATTCGAATTATTTTTAAACACCCCTATATATAGTATTACAGTGTGAGTGTGATCAGGAGAGGTTGATCATGCCCGCCGTCACGCAGCCATCACAACATAATGAGGGGTGATCACACCTCACACTTCTCTCACTCCACCCCTTAATTCTAGTAACTTTTGAGGTCCAAAAAATTATAACATTTTTGTAAATACCAACTCACTGTTTTTTTAAAAAAATACTTTTACAACGTTTCTATCCGGTTTTGGAGTAAACTTAGAATGGCCCAATTTTCATGTCCATTATTTTATAGATGGGCTTAGCTCTTCAGTAAATGTAGGCCCAATAACTTTATAATTGGGCCAAATAATTAACCCAAGGCACATTGGCAAATGGCAACCCAAAGAAGCTTTTGCGAGTACAGTGTGAGACTAGCAGGAGCAGCAGCAAAGGCGGAGGGAGGGGAAATCGTGGAGGAGAACGGCGGAAGATGGCGGCGGCGCGGGTGGTGGCTGGTGGTGGTTTGGTGAAGTTACCTCCGGTGACTTTCGTTACTGGAAACGCCAAGAAGCTTGAAGAAGTTAAAATAATTTTAGGGCAATCAATCCCCTTCCAGTCTCTTAAGCTCGACTGTAAGTATATTGTTCGGTTATTTCGTCCTAATAATCTTCGTATATCGCGTTTCTTTGATGTTCTGATTGATTGGTTTACAGTGCCAGAACTGCAAGGCGATCCTGAAGATATCGCCAAAGAGAAAGCTCGTTTGGCCGCTAACCAGGTACACTCGTATTCTCTAATCTTCATTGATGATCTTTCACAGTTTTCAGGTTTTTGATTTGGAAATGTGTGTGTGTAGGTGAATGGGCCGGTGCTGGTTGAAGACACTTGTCTCTGTTTTAATGCTCTTAAGGGTCTCCCTGGTTAGTTGTGATCAAATTTCTCTGTTTTACATCATATTTTTTTGGATATTGGAGATGATTAGTGATATGACGCTATAATGATCAATTAACAGATGAAATTTGTTTCATGATTCTGTAGTTTTCCCTACTATCTTCATTATTTTGTCTGCAGGGCCATACATGTAAGTCTCCTTTGCTGCACTTCCTTTTGACTCTCAAGGTGATGGTTTGATAGCTTCCTTCAAATTGTCTTTCATAAAAACTTTGATTACAAGTTAAACCATTCATGCTTTCAATGAAATCATATTTATATTAGTCTTCTTATAGACTTGGATCTTATTAGGCGGGTGATTGGATGTGCGTATCTAAAGGGGTTATTATTACATTCAAGAACGATTAGCCAAAACAAAGTAATTGAAGTTATGTGAATTGTAAATTTACTCTAAAACACCAGTTTTGTTGCAGCAAATCCGCAACTACTTTAACCTGCCTCTAAAGATCTGATTCTTTTTCATGAAAGTTTCAAACCACCTATCTACCTCTACAAAAGTGCCTCGATGATAGAGGTTTCAAACAAGTTTTTGAGCTCGTGGCCAGCTAATGGTTTTTTATGGTCCTCTAAGTCAATTTCTGTTTTTTCTATCTGTCATCCAATGTTCATGAATAGATATAAACTTAGGTTCTATTTATTCGCAAAATATTTCTGATGGAACCGTAGTTTGTCAAAGGAATTGGGTTCTAACATGTGTTTGGTTGACAGAATGGAATGGAATTCCAAATCCCAAATTATGTTTGGTTTACAAAGGAATTGGAATGAAATAAAAATGACCGAAATTATCAATTTGTATTATTTTTTTAATTTCTGGTTTACTATACTAATATATCATTAAATTAATAATCAATAAATGTAAGAATATGAAAAAAAATCATTAATTTCATAATCATTTTAAATTTACCAACATAATCAATATACACAAATTAGAAAAAATATCGTATTTGACTTCAAAGTTCAAACCATTACTTCAAACATACAAGTTCACCTACCATGACTTTAAACATACCATACATATGTAATGACTTCAAAAATAAAGTGTACTTGACCAAACACATGATCTTGCACGTATGACTACATATAAAGTTATAAACCATAAATTGTACTTTTTCAAAAACATAAATGAATTTCACTCGGACATCATAAACTTCACCTAATCAGCCTCTCGTGTTCTTCTCAAACCTAAAAAGTCATTACAGAAGCCAGGGGGTCATTTTTGATCTTTTAATTGCTTGCAACCTTTCTAATTAAGTCAAAGATGCCATCTTAGAAAGTTCAGAGATTCTAATCGAAGTTTTCTCTTCTAAATCAATTTCATGTTTGCTACCTTCACTCAATTGAGTAGATGATTCTTTAAGATAATTACCAAATAATACAACTGCATCCTTGAAGGACTCGAGTAAATTAGTGAGTTGGCCTGAGGCTTTTCGTTTCATCATACGAGATCTTGTTGTTTCTTTCATATTCACGTTGCTACTAGGTGGTGCATTTTGGCTACCTTCTAGCTTTTCATTATAATGGTCTTCTATTTGTTGATTTTGTTCCCCAATATTGACATTCTCTTCCATCTCATTGACATCTTAGCTCCCCTTCCCCGAGTTAAGTCTTTTTCAAAATTACACATAATTTTGTTAATGAGGAAGCAATTATTTCTCCATTTAGCCGCTGTTTATGATGCTCTTTAGTTGACATCTTGGTTTAAAAAAGCGCCGCTTTAAGCGCTAAAGCGATGGGGCTAAGCGCTTCGTAATCACCTAAGCGCTACGATTACCGAATTTGCCAAAAAGCGGTCGCTTTAAGCGCTAAGCGTTGAAGCGCAAAGCAGCGCTTAAGCGCGCTTTATGTATTTTTTTTCGTTTTCTAGGCTTTTTAGTGGGCTTTGGATTTAGATTAGTGTACAGTTGGGTATTAGTGATGGGCTTAGGATAGGAAATCGAAGGGCCATAACAAAGAAACTGAAACATCAATCATAACTCACGATTTCATAGTGCCCTAAGGTCTAAGCGGTAAAATTGAAACGTCAAATCGTCAATTGGTGCTCTACTCTTCTTCGTCGTTCTACGATTTTCAGAGTAAACATTAATCGAATGATCAATTCCCACTGTGATACTAGTAGCAAATCGGTTGATCGATTCCCACTGTTTTCTAGTGATGAGGGAGATCGTGTTGTCCAAGTTGATGATGACGGCGATTTAGAGGATTTTTAGTGATGAGGAATGAGGATTTAGGAAGATATTTTTGTTAATCTCACTTTAGTTCCATCTTTTAGTGATGAGGATTTTAGACTGTTTTTGGTAATTGGTATGACGAGCAATGACATATAAGTATTTAAGTTTAAGTATTTATAATTATAAGTAATTTAGAAATATATTTTGGTGTTTAAGTACTTGTGGTTTTGAATATATGCATTGACACTTTGGTACTTTAAGTATCTATAAGGTAGCATATGACATATATGTAGAAGTTATGTAATATATAAATGTTATGTATTTTTTGTGACTTTCGGGCGCTTCGTGTGCTTAAAGCGAGCGCTTTCGCTTAGCGCTTAGTGCTTCGGATTTCGGGACCCTTAGCGCTTCAGGGCGCTTTACGCTTTTTCAAACCAAGGTTGACATGTTTATATCTTTTATCATTTGAAACTTAATCATAAACGGGAGGCTAAATGGAGAAATAAAATGCTTTCTCACTATAAAGAATTATGTGTTATTATTGAAAAAGATAGGGCTCTTGGAAATAGAGCTAAGATGCCATCCCAGCTGGAAGATGTCAATATGGAGAAACAAATTCAACAAATAGATGATGGTTTTGTTGAAGAGCTAGAAGGTAGCCATAACGCACAACCTAGTAGCGACATGAATATGGAAGAAACATCAAGCTCTCGTACTACGAAACGAAAAACCCCAGGCCAACTCACTACTTTGCTTGAGTTCTTCAATGGCGAAGTATTATTTGGTGATTGTAAAGAATCATTTGCCCAATTGTGTGAAAGTATCAAATACGAAATAGATTAGATAAGGAATTTCGATAATCTCCTCTGAACTTTCTAAGATTGCATCGTTTAGTTGACTCAAATGGAAAGGTTTCGAACAATCAAAACTGACCCTCACAGTGTAATTGCTTTTTGGGATTTTGAAGAACATGAGAGGGCAGATTGGATGAAGCTTGCGATGTCCAAATGAAAGTGGTTTATGTTTTTGAACAAGTAGAATTTATGGTTTATGTAGTAAACTTACGTAATCGTATGTGTTTAGTCAAGTACGATGGTAGATGTAATATATGTTTGAAGTATTATTAAAATTGAGTATAATTTTCGTTCTAATTAATGTGTCCTCGATATGTTGGTAAACTGAAATGATTATGAAATTTGTAAATTTTTTTTCCATATTTTCCATATATTGATTATCAATCTATTTATATATTTATATGGTAACTAGAAATTAAAAAATAATATAAATTGGTTATTTCGTCATTTTTATTAATTTTATTCAAATTCCTTTGTAAACCAAACAAAACTAGGTACCGGAATTCCATTCCATTTTGTCAACCAAGCACATGCATTGCAAGGATTCCGATTCCATCAAAAACATTATGTGAACCAAAAGGGGCCTTAAAGTACATACAAAACAGGCACTTATCAATATCAACATTTTCCGTGGTGAAAAGTATTGAATCAACTCAGATTGAGTCTCTTTACATGTTTGATTGTTCTGAGATTAATGTATATTCTTTGGTGCTTGTGCTACTGGACAACAAATGCCGATCCATAGCAAGTGGTTTCTCCAAAAGCTTGGTCATGAAGGTACTCGAAAACTTCTATTCAAGATTAAGCTTGTTGTTTATATTTATTGAACATCATGGTTGTTGAACACTTCAAGCACTTTTGTAGGTTTAAACAATATGTTGATGGCTTATGAGGATAAATCTGCCTATGCTCTGTGTATCTTTTCTTTTGCGATAGGGCAAAATACTGAACCCATCACATTTGTGGGGAAGACCCCGGTATGCTTTATATCATTCACATTGCTTCTTGTTGATATCCTCTACTTGTTAATTGTGCATGATATCAAATAGGTTTTGTTGATCTTTTGTGGTTTGAGATGTGATTTGCATATGTTTATGTGGTCATAATAGGTCCTATCACTTGATTGTTTTTTAAATTTAACAAAAAGAACGTACTCTTTCAGGGGAAGATCGTTCCTGCAAGAGGACCAAATGATTTTGGGTGGGATCCAGTCTTCCAACCTGATGGTTATGATCAAACGTAATCCCATCCCTGCATCTATTCCTAAAGTATCATCTCTATTATAGGTGGCAATTTTGACCCATTACTTATGAATGGATCAACTCCAAGTGTTTTTGTTATCTCAAACGGGTCAAACAAAAAAATAGCTAGAAGTCAAATGGGTTGGAGGTCACTTGGTATAATTTTTATACGACCTCCTAAAACAATTTTATTCAAATTACTATCATAGTAATTTTGTTTTTAAAATCAAAATGAACACGTTAGAAATGGGGTGTTTGAATCCGAGCCCGAACCCGTTTTGACCTGTTACTTACCTTGCTGAATTGTCACCTCTAATCTTCATGATACTTCCACATACTTGCACGCATAATTCTTGATCATAAGTCAAAAAGACGATTTCATGTCTTTTGTTGTTGCAGTTACGCTGAAATGCCCAAGGAAGAAAAGAACAAGATTTCTCATCGCTCAAGGGCTCTTGCTCTGGTAAAATCCCACTTTGCAGAGGCTGGTTACATATTTGATACATAAAACAGGATATTTCCATTGATGCGCTACACTTGTGATTCATTTTGTACTTTTAAACAAGCTACTGTGGATGGGAGTTTGTAGGTATGTTTTTCTCAATTTGCATCACTCAATGGTAAAGGTGGCAAAACAGGTGGGTAGTGCTTTTCTGCATAAATTTATTAGTGTTTTCTTATCTTGGATTTCATAAATAGTTGCATTTTAGACCAGTCACATGGAACTTGGATCGCTACCGGACGGATCGCGGTTTGCTATTTTTCTAAAATCCGGTAAGAAAGGGTGTAGGCTAATTCCGGATCGCTTCGGTACGATGTACCCAATAAATAATATTAGTTTTCTATATTTTTTTATACTTTTAAAAAGGAGCTATGCTGCTGTTAGTTTTAAAGTGTAAGATTGTGTAAAGAACTGAATAATTGCAATTTTGGAGATCGAGGAGTTGAGACTTAAAAAGGAGTTGTGCATTAAAGAAATTAAGAACTGATTAGTTGTAGTTTGGAGATCGAGGAGTTGAGTCAATGAAACTCTGATCATAATGGAAGAAAAAATAGACAGTCAAACTTCCATTCTTGTATGGTTTGCTATACCAGGCATATGTGAAACGAATTTGGATTCCGGTAGGAATGTTGTACCATGGTTAATTGGAACTAATCCGTAACATGTTAGGAACGCCAAGATTTCCGATCCAAATCGTGATCCCTAGAGATCCAGATCACGTTTCGGAAGGCACGAACTCCAGCGATCCATGTGACTATGTTTTAACATAGATGAAAAAAGTACACATAATAATCCATATCCTTAGATAATACGACTAGGTTTTATGTATAATGGATTAGGGTGACTTTTACATATTTCCATTTTCGGACAATGGTTTAAGTTTCTATCTATTTGACTCATTAGAATGAGGGGAGTCCTTAAATCCATCACAAAGCTACATCAGCTCATCATATAACCCTGTAGTGATCATTGTTCATCACACTAGATTATATATCTCACTTGATACTTTTTAACCAATCAAAAAGTAAAAAAAAGAAAATGAAGAGTGAGAGAGTAGTTCTTGCTGGGCACCACCATCATCTTCATAACACAAGGTTGGTCTTCACTATCACACCCCTCCGTCGTATCCCTGTCACATTCCTACTCTAGACACTCTTAGGGGGTGTTTGGTTCGTGGTATTTCATGGGATTTCTTGGGATTGGGATTTTAAATCCTAAGAAATCTTGTGTTTGTTTGGAAAAAAGAGTAAGGATTCTAAATGACGGGATTTCTCTAAAATCCCACCAAATGCTTTAAACAAAGGAATGTTGAAATGCCCCCTGGTATTTTAAAATCCCTCGTCGCTTCCGTCGTCCCTTCGCTGTTCCCTTTGCTTCCGTCGTCGACAATACCGTGACCCTTCCGTAGTCGTCGTCCCTTCGCTTCCGTTCACCGACGACAGAAACCCTAGGTCGTCGCTTCTGTTGCCGTCGCTGTTGTCGCCGTCGTTGTTCCCTTCGTTTCCGTCGCCATCGTTGTTCCCTTCGTTTTCGTCGCCATCGTTGTTCCCTTCGCTTCCGTTCACCGACGACAGAAACCCTAGGTCGACGACATAAACCCTAGGTCGCCGTCGTAGTGAAGAAACCCTAGGTCGTCGTAGCCGTCGTCCCTTCGCTTCCGTTCCTTCGCCTTCGCTTCCGTTCCTTCACAGTGGAGGTGGTGGTTGGTGGTGGCAGTGGAGGTGGTGGTTGGTGGTGGCAGTGGAGGTGGTAGGTTGGTGGTCGCTGTTGTCGTTGGTGGTGGTGATGGCGAATAAATCTCAACCAAACACAGCTTGGGATTTTAAATCCCACCAAATGCAAATCCTATTATAAATCCCAATCCCATAAAAAACAATACTTGAACCAAACACCTCTTAGGGGGTTTTGTTTTATTCTTTTGGTGGGATTTGCATTTCATATGCAAGTTTGGTTGGCAAAATAAGTTGAGATTTCAAATTTATAGATTTCTTAAGATGGGGTTTAGATCCCATAGATGAGAGATTTTTTAATCCTATGACCGTTCTGGTATTTTAAAATCCCATAGATGAGTGATTTTCTTCGGCGACCCTTTGATGAAAATTCCGGCGAACCATCACTGCTATTCCGTCGTCCGACCGTTCGCCGTTTGACGGAATAGGTCATCCCTTACGTTCGACAGAAACCCTATGTCCTTTCCGTTCGACATAAACCCTAGGCTTTTCGCCTTTCGCCCTTCCGTCGTCTCCTTGATAGAAACCCTAGGTCGTCCCTTCGCTGTCACCATTCCCTTTCCTCGCTTCTGTCACCATTCAATATCATTGTTCCCTACCTTTGCTTTCGTCACCGTTCCGTCCCTTCACTTGCATCCCTACGCTTCTGTCGCCGTTCCGTCCCTTTTGCTTTCTTCGACAAAAACCTTACGTCAGTGGTGGCGGTGGCTGGTGGTGGCAATGGAGGTTGTAGGTGGTGTTGATGGTGGTTAGTGGTAGTGAAAATCCCACATAATATATCTCATCTAAACACCATTTGAGATTTTAAATCCTTCTGAATGCAAATCTCATTATAAAGCAAATCTTATAAAAAAAATACGTGAAGCAAACACCCCCTAAGGCGAAAGGTAACCCAAATTGAACCATTTAGTCACAAATGGGTTAAAATACCACCTGCACCTAGAAGGGAAGAATGGTGCAAAAAAAACAATGAAATCTCCTAGAGGTTGAGTTACCTTTTCTTTAAATGAACTTAAAACAATGATGAGTACATTAATAGCACATAACATAAACTTACAAGGTGCTCTTTTATATTAATCACTGCAAGACTTGTTGGTACAAACTTACCCCTTTTAAACTCCTTGTTATTCTTCTCGGATGACTTGTTACGGGCTTTCGGATTTGCTTTTGGTGAGTTTGGTGGTAGTACCCTTTGAGTCTAGCCTAACATTTCGGGTCATGTTCGTGTTAAATGGTTTGTGTCGTGTTCGTGTCAACCATTTCCGTGTCATTTTTGTGTTGACCTAGTTTAGTTTCGTGTCGTGTTCGGTTCGGGTTCGTGTTTTCGTGTCGACCCACTTTTTGGATAAAAAATCAAATTATGTTTTCGGTCAAATAACTTGATTTTCATGTCGGGTTTTATATCGAATTATTTTTCAGAAAAATGTTGCATATTCTTGTAATGTTGCGAACGACGGACGACGACGATGGAGGTGGATTGTCGGGCTATCGGTGTCGTAAGGGAGGGCTGGAGACTAGGGTTACGAGTTTGTTTTTTCTTCTCCTTTGATTTTTTATTTCTATTCTTGTAAATTGTAATCTTGTTACATACTAACTTGTTTTTAATTTATCAAAATGAAAATTTAAAATGACACAAAACCACCAACTTTGTATGTAAAAAATTAAAAATTGTAAAAGTGCGGCCACTTTTATATTGTAATTATTTATTTATTTATAATTTCAATTTTCTAAATACTTTTAAGTTAAATGTTTTTTGGTTTTTTTTATTATTATTATAAAAAAATCGTGTTAAACAGGTTATCTTCGGGTTATCGTGTTCGTGTCGACTAGTTTCGTTTCATTTTCGGATCAACCCTTTTCAGTTTCATGTTGTGTTCGTGTCGATCTAGATCGTGTTCGGTTCGGGTTGGGTTTCGATCATGTCAGGATTTGCCGGCCCTACTTGAGTGTGTCAACTTTGTTGGTTTGTACCTTATGCATAGGTGAGTTGTACATTTAAATTGTTATTTCATATCTTCTCTAGAAATGTAGGCACCCAATAGGACTCAAGCCACATGTGTACCGGAGATGCCTAATTTCAAAGTCACATTTGTGGCTGCGGTTGACATCTGGATCAGTTGGGAGTTGTACCTTGTGCATGAGTGAATTGTACAGAGGAGAGGCAAAAGTGTCCAATGGGCCGGTTGGCCTTTGTTGTATACATTCTCTAAATAGATGAACGGAAAGGCTGAAAGGTCTAAATCATGTGAGAAACCTCATATGGAGGGCCATACCTTGTTATCATGGAAACCCTTGTGCCATTGTATATTTTCACATTTTCACATGAAGATTGGTTTGCATCATTCAAAAATCTAACTCTTCAGGCTGGGATTTTGAATCAGCATGGAAAATCAAGTGCAAAATTTGGTTTTTGTAGATTTTTTTTCTTGATTTTAGATTTATGTGGAGAATTGACTAAATGGGCATGCCAGGAAATGGGTTTGGGTCAAAGTCGGTAATTATTAAATTCGTGTGAAAATGATCATGTGATTGTGACCTACTAACAATTTTTTCGATGTTTTTACGGGCACATGATTCCTTCTATTAACCTCCTCGCTCTTTTTGCTTTTTATAAAGGGGTGTTTGGGATTTCGTTTAGATTATACGTTTTGAGTAACTAGATTCGGATGATAGTAACAAAACGTGTTGCGAAATCGAAATGATAGTATTTGGATTTGAGTATGGTGGTTGCAATAATAATATGATCAGCTTTTTAGTATTTTGGTAAAGTAGATTCATTTTATTTTTGAATAATAAAATGACAAGAAACTAATAAACAGTTGAAATAGCAACCCAAAAACAGATTTTCAAAAATATGTTTTTCTTATATCTAGAAAGCGTTTTCTACTTTTGTTTCAGAATACAGATAATTGATTTATAAAAATGCAATGAACATTTTGAACTAATTACTTGCAATTTTAGATCATAATAATCAGATAATGAGTTTCAAAACACAATTCCAAACAATCATGTTTCTTATTTCGGTAATGAAAAAACAAAGCATTGATGGTCTTAGCTGCAAGAACTATTGAGATATATGTTATGGTCAATCCAAAGTGTGGCAGGTCCGGTGTAGGTAGCGGATAAGGCCAAGAGCACCCCCCCCCCCCTCCCGGGGTAGCAAAAGCCCTCTTTGGCTTGTACAACATGTTCTCTCTCTACTTTATTCCTCATCTCTCTCGGTCACTCTTACTTCTCTCTCTCTCTCAATTAATATTGAATTAAAAAATGGAAAAGATAGAAAGATGAGTATAACGCATGGAAAAAAGATCGAAAGAGAAGTGATGTAAAGCTAACGTGATAAGAAAAATATGAGGGAATAAGGAGTAAAGGCATGGTCTTGGTCCTTCCACTTTTTTTTGTTTATTGTGGGTGAATTATTAATGCTTGTAGGTATGTTCACAAAAACTATACTATTAATTTATTAATGCTTGTATAAATGATTTGTCAAAATCAAGAGATGATACGAGGAAAGAGAATTAGTGCATTAAACATATCAAACATTAAGTATGTAGAAGGATGAAGTAGGAACATAACACTTGATCATTGAAAATTTCCCCAATACAAATTAAGGGTTTTGATAACCATTGTTCTAGATGGAGTTATAAGGAATTTCTTATATTTATTTTTATTTATCTTCTATGAGACAAATACAAGACTAAAAAAGTTGATTTGGAGGGAAAAAGGGTAGCGTTTATTGAATGAATGGATGTTTTTGGAATAGAAAACTGGTGAAGAAGGATCCAATGCTCTTTAAAACAAGATGATTACAAGCTTTGACAAAAGAAAAGTCTTCTGATTTCTGAAACCTTTTGGTGGTAGTATTAAAAAGAAAACATTATTATTATATAAAGCAAAATCATGACCACACCAACCCATTTTAATTTAACACCAAAAATACAAAGGATGATGCTTGCCACAAGACAAAGCAAGAAACCCACCTCAACCCCATCATTTTGCAATGCTTCTTGTGCTTTCTTACTTTTTCTTCCCTTGTATGTTTGCATTTGCAGAAGTATGCAGGCAGGATAAATAGTACATTTTTTCTAACTGTTTTTGTTACCACAATAGATACACAGGTGGATTTATGTGGTTTGTAAGATGAGCATTTCTTTGATGCAGTTTTGTAATTTAAATAGTTAGTTTACGACAATTGCAACGAAGATGAAAATTTCAGAAACTTCCCTTTTCATTTCATGACCCAAGCAGCTTCGACATTCGATGTCACAATTACAACTCAAGAAACCAAAATTACACTTGAAATAAACGTAAAAAAGCAAAAGGAAACAAAAAAATTATCCCGATTGTGAAATAAAACCAATATACCTAGTTAGATCTAGACACAAACTAGCGGACAAAGCACACGGTGAACAACACTTCGGTCTTGGCCGAGGTTGCACGACACACCACAACGTGATAAACGAGTAATCTGATGAAAGAAGTGTGTAAAAAAAACGCACACTTGCCTGGAATACGGCAAGGAAAATGGAGGAATATGTGGATAGTGAAATGAACACACTTAAAATCATTGAGAATATAATGAGTGGCTAGCATTGGCGACCCCTACGACAGTTGAGAACACCAGCGTTGGCAGTAATAGAAGCAACCATGCTAGATGATTTAGCACCCAAGCTGGAAGCTCTAGCATAACTTGCTGAGGCACCTGCCCCAGATGGAGTGAAATAAGCCCCATTAAGAAGTAGGTCACCTTCTGATCTCCAGTTCCACCCATGCCATTTATTTGCAGCTGTATCCACCCTCTTTGTAACCTGTACCCATACAAGATTCCAATTCCAAAATCAACATCATGGTAAATAAGGAGCTTTATTCTACCATTATGCATTAGATGATTGGTTGTACAAGGTTTTGATAAGTTAAAAGGACTTTTGTATGAATGATTGAGATTTATCTATTAAATGGGAGCAAAAAGGCAAATAGGTTATTTTGTTTACCATTTTAATGGTCTGATTTGCTAAAATCAGAAGCTAATCTATATGTTAAGTAAAAAACTAGAAAGTGTTTTAAGATGGTTAGTTCAACCAAAAACCTGAAAAGATACCAATCAAGTATTGTATAGAAAGTAGAGTAGAGTACCTCTTTTGCAAAAGGATTGGCAGGGGCAAGATATCTGTTGCCTTGGCTGTTGATGGTGGGGCTTGCACTTCCACCAATGGCATACATCTCCCAGTGAGTGTAGTCATTGTTCACTACATGGAAATACCCATGTCTGCATCTGCAATTTTATTTTTATTTTTTGACCACAATTGAGCCCCCCATGTCAGATCAGATGCACCTAATTTTCAATGTACAGATACAGTGAATTAAATTCATTAACTGGTATTAATACCTTGGCATTCTCTGAATTAAACCTTTACCAAAGTGGTTATATGCAATAGTCACTTGCATCATCTTGTCTCTTGTGTAAGAGTCACTATGGCCCAACAACATCACCTGTTTCACATACCAATTATTACAAGGTTAATTGTTGGGGCTTTTTTTTTCCCTTTTCAAAATTACAAGATGAGTTACCATAGAATTATATGTATAAAACCTGTTACCAAACCCTCCTCACCCGCGCACTTGACACATCTAATTGTGAATTCTAAGGTCTACGCACCTCATTGTGGTGAGCAAAGTGGTTATTGGAAATGGTGATAGCAGTCGAGCCCATGACAGCGTCCACAAGCCCATCGGCACAGTGAGAGAGAGAGTTATGATCGATCCATATATGGCTCGAACCAAAAATGGATATGGCATCACCATCAGCCATTGTCCTCCAACCGTAATGGGAAGGAGAGCTTCTGACCAAGGCGTTGCCAGTGGGTTTACAGTCATGAATATGTAAACCATGAATAATGACATTAGTAATGAATTGAAGAGTTAGGCAGCCTCCATTAGCAATGTGAACATTGACTCCACGGGCATCAATAGTTTTAAAGCTGTTCATAATTAGTTCTTGTTTTAACTGGATCACCATGTCACGTTTGAACACGATCCAGAGTGGAGCTGTTTGGATGACCGCATGACGTAGGGTACCTGGTCGTGGGTTGACCGGGTCATCATCTCGGTTATCAGTGACCACGTAAAATCGACCCTCACGGCCGCCAATTGCATTCCGCCCAAAACCGATGCCACAGTCAGCAAGGCGCTTGCGGTTGCGGTGCCAATTCGGGTCGCACCGCCAGCAGTCGTCAATAGGATTACCGGTTCCACATGAGAAATATCCCAGTTTTCTCCGCTCTGTGTTGTTCTTCATGGTCCTTCAGGATCAGATGAATAATTAGAATATTATATTATAAAAATAATAAAATATCTGAAACTGAATTTAACAGATGATGCATACAAAAATTTACTCATTTTTGTCATGTTACCTAAACCCAACCAACTAATTTATAATGTCATAGTAGGATTTTGTCAAGATCTTAAAAACTCCAAACTGGGATTGTCATCATCATATGAAATCAGTCTTGTTTTTTATCACGTAACGTGGTCAAAATATGTGACAGAGTTTGAAGGAGGAACAAATAGGAAGCACAGCAGTCCAAATCAAAATGTAAGGAAGGATATTATTATTATTAGTACAGTGGTATATTTGGTTTTGTCGTCTTTATTATTGGACCAAATGGTGGTATTAAAAAACAACTCAAGGGTGAATTTAGCTTTATCTCTCTTTAGAAGCACATGGGGAGTCACATGGCAAAGATAAGCTTGTTCAGTACCATGATTATTAATTAGATATTTGGATAACTTTAATAAAATAAAAAAAGAAAATATTCAGCAGGACGTATGTCATATGGCATACGAAACGAATATTTGCCAACAACACAGGGACTTTAGCTCTGCTGGTAAACTGGTAAATAATAAAAAAAGTTAAATCAAAACCTAACACACCAAAAAGGTACTGAATCCAGCCACTACAATAAGGGTAATATTGAAGTTTAATCGGACCTCCGGTTAAAACGTATTGTAAGGTTGTCAAAATCAATCAGAAAACCATGTGTAAAGTTATGTAGACTCCTTTCATTTAGGTCATGTTATAGAAAGTAGGGTCACATGGGTGGATTCCTCTGTTATGGCAAATTTGACAAATAAGGGGTAAAATAATAGTTAATAAAAATTACATACCCAATAACGGAAATACCTTAAAAACACTATACTTTTTTCACCATTAGGGAAATTAAAAAAGAAGTTCAAAAAATGATACACTATATCATATACTAATAATAATAATAATAATAATAATAATAAATTTCAATTAGTTAGAACTATAATCATTAATCCATATGCAACAATAACTTTGAGTAGACATTTTAAACTTTAAATATGAATATAAAAAAATAAATAAAAATTAAATAAAACTACATATATCAAATTTGTCATGTACAAACAAATTTTTTCCCCTGCAAAGTAAGACTATCCCTAAAATCATATTGGATGCAATTGGGATGGAATGTCGCTCATTATTAAAAAATGAAAAGATCTTTGTTTTGTGTGACGCCGAAAATACTAGATTAACTCCGCTAATTATATGATTAGGTCTGCAATCCAATGTCACTAAAAAAACAAATCAACAATCAATTTAATAAATAATTTTAATCATCTTTAAAACATATTCTGGCACAAAGATCGGTGTGTTGGTGACGAGTGAACACGTATAGCTTTAGTATATAGAGATCCTTACATTTCAACGAGGGATACGACCTCTTCAGGATCTTGAACTGCATTTTCGTTCCAAGCTTCCATCTCCTTCGCTCTGTTTCATTTATTAAAAAAAAACTTAAAAATAGATTTGGAAAATAATAAACAAAAAGTTTACTCCATTTGATCTTTTTCATCTCGAAACCTAACTCAAATACACACCGACGCACCATTGAATAGTACGACTGTCGAGCACATAATTGGGCACAGGCGTGTGGAGGGAAGAAGAGTGGGAATGGTGGGTCACGAAAAAGTACAATCTGTCTGCAACCAGTCAACAATGTGATGTGTGTGGTGTGTGGTGTGTGTGAGAGAGAGTGAAATACAGTGGTGTTGCTTTTTTACAGTTATAACCGTCAAAAAGTGGATAAAGAAAAAAAAATAAGAAGCTAAAAATAAACTGAAAACGGTTCTTCGAATCTGAATCAGGAGAAATGCAATGCAGGAGCCAATGAACAAGAGGATTCCCAAGATGAACAACGGAATTGAACGGTTAAGATCTTCAAAATACAGTATCTCACGGTTGTGATTTTGTTTCAATTGAGGTTTCTATACGAATAACCACACTACAATGGATCTGAAGATTCAAAGACTCAGACGTAAAAGAATTTCAAGTGCATGAACAATTAAGTCCAGAGACTGAGTCGACTCAGTGAGTCAGTGTTGAGTTGTGTTTACCTTGCCGCCATTGATGAGTTGTAGGAGCTCTCGTCCTGCAACTCCTCTGTTTTAGCATTCCTGTAACATTAAGCACAAATGTAAGCTTCTGATATCGCAAAATAACAATTTTACGCCTAACAATCACCTTCAACAAAAGCAACATTCTGTAATTTTAAAGCTACATGAGTTCTGAATGTCGATTTTGAAGGTAGATGTGTTCATCTAGCGACATTCTTTTTTTCAGAATTCAACAATGTAGATGTTGAAAACGAATATATAAGTTGAGAATACATACAATTGAGCAGAAAACTCTCAATTCCGTACCGAGAAATTGTACAAAAGAAGAAATACTGGTTATTCATGAAGAGGCATTGATACCTAGGGTTTGAGACGTCGTCTTCGTGCACGGCGACTATCGTCGCAGACAACAGCATCAGAAACAGAAAGGAAGATATGGCGAACCATTTCTTAGGTACCTCCATTGTGATTACACACACTCTAGCTCCTCCGTTCACGGTTGAAGATCACGCACGGTATGTGTTTCCGATGAGTACTCAGAGGACGGAGGGACAGTGTGGGACGGAAAAAGTGGGAAGTCAGAGCAGCAGCCTCAATGTAACGGCCTCATTTATAGACTTAAAGCAGAAGACGTTACAAGTTAACGGACGTTAACTATTGACCATGGTTAGGTTAGGTTATCTTGCTTAGCACATTTAACTCGGAAGGTATCCCGCTCACCGGCACCCATGTGGCTCCCGCCCTGTTTAAATGCAAATATACTTCTTTTTCAATATTTTTACTTTTTTTTTTATTTTCATAAACTCAAAAAATATTATAAAAAAAATTATGTTACAATTAACGTATAATTTAGGAGTAAGTTTAAGAAGTGTGTTATACCGCTAAAAACATAAATGTATGATTTTAAGAAGACATAACTTTGATATCCAAGTGATCAATTTTATTTGTAACTGCAAACAATATATTAAAATTAGTAGTTTTAATCATATAAATCACAATTTAAAAAAAGAGTTAAATCCTATTAGACTATGTACACCTAAGTCAAAGACTTGATGCCCCTAAGAGGAACCTTACCTCGGAAAACCCTATTTAAAAAAAAAGAGTTAATTATATTTGGGTTCATGCGGTTTGGTCAAAAGTACGGAATTAGTCTCTGTATTCGAAAACTTATGGGTACAGTCTCTATTAACCCAACTTTATTGCATTTTTAGTCACTCTCACAATTGAAATATCTAAATTGCCCTAATCATTTTATTTTATTAATTTTTAAATTATTAATTGATTTTAAATTATTTATTTAAAAAATATAAAACCCTCTAATAATATTAACACATCACGGCCACTCACTCTCATTTGACACTTACACAAACACAACATTGTTGGCCGCTACGGGTCACCTTTGATCATACCACCGTTGATATGGCTATTACCCGCCATACCACCATTCTTTCTAAGTATCTAACTCTTTATCTCTCAAAAACCGTCATCACCACTACCACCATAATCACCTACTCCAGTTGCTGCCACCGCCAAAACACTACCACCACCATCACCCCCTCCTTGTCCACCCATAAAAGATAGAAAGTAAAAAGGTGTAAAAAAGTTCGTGCAATTCGGACATATTTCTACTATTCAAGTAGAGCTCATTGAATGGCTTGATAAGTTAGCATATTACACTTTACAACTCTACGCTAGCTTAGGAGAAGAAAAAGACTATTGCTAAGATAAGAGAAGTGATGTGTGAAGTCTAGGTTATAAAAAATACGTCTAAATTTTTTCTAGCATACACACAATATGCAAGTATATCTAATCGTGCAGTAGCAATGTAGCACAGTTGAGGCAAATAATGGGTATCGTATTCATGGAGAGTAGTGCAAGCAACAAAAAAGAGTAATAGACTAGTAGTTAACCTAAAGAGGGGTTTTAAGTTTTAAGATTGTGAAATAACTAGAAAAATTAATTAAACAAATAAACTACTAAACTAATGCTGAAACTTTCGCAAGATGAAACCAAGCTTAAAGAACGTATCCATCCTAAATCTCTCCTCCTAGTTCAAAACTTTTCGAGATCCATTTAATTGGTTAACCCAGAATGACTTTACTACAATCCACTTCCGATTTCATATAGTTATTGTGAAGAAGATTTTATAAACAACTTCCGATTGAATATCGTCTCTAAAATCAACCTAGTTTATAATTTATCAACCCTTAAATTGTTTTTAACAAAACTCTATCATGTCCATAATGATAAAGTTCATATCTTTTGGTTTCGGTTATAGCAACTAGATCCTCATTATTTGTCCGAATAAACCCTTAAACATATCTTTTTGTTTTGGTTATTAACACGTCACATTTAAGTGCTAACGTCAAAACAAATCATGACTTTTAATTGTGTTTTGAGCTTTTTGTTAAAAGCATTCTAATTAAAATTTAATAAACTTGAATGTCTATTTTACAAAAAAAACTAGTCATTATTTCTAGTTTTTCTTTTACGGTTTTTTTTTTGCTTAAAATGAGACCGGTTTTAGTTAGACTATGTGAACTATCATATAACTTTTCGGTTTATAACAATCCCATAATTAAAAAGCCCTAGTAATGACATACATGATTAATCTTCACGTCACTATCATTGAACCCATATAATATTCAGTTAGATTAATATGATTTGTTAAAAAAAAGAAAAAAAATGAGACAACAAGAGCTTGTCATGGTGGACGACGAGCTTTAGTACTTGTGGTCTTAGCTTATTAAGCTAGCTTCGGTGTGTTTGACCATATGGTGTTTCATTTTGTAGTACATTTTGTTTTTGAACTATTATTTATAATAACGTAGTTGTTAAAAACATTACAATATAGGCAAGGGTCAAGAGGGTTCCGTTCCCTTACGAGTCCTAATGGTATTGTCGTGCAGATGTATAGAAAATGATAAAGAGACATCATATTCGATCAACGTTGAGTTTGTTGAAGCTTGAGTGATAAGCGCTAAAGTTAAGTACTCGATAACACAAAAGCTAAGCATCTTTAGCATACATCGAGTATTTAGTATGAGTGACACTCTTAACCAGTTTACTTAACAATTATCAAATTTAACAGTTGCACATCAAAATAACTTTCTTAAGTTATTTGTAACTTATTTTAACCAATAAATCTAGAAGGATAAATAGCGTATAAATTGAATTCAAGAAAAATGAATTCTAGACGATCATTTGATTATCAAAATCACAATTTTCAATACCCTGCCAACAATATTTTAATAAAAAAATAAGCACCAAATTAAAATTCGATTTTTTTTCCAAAAATAGAATTCAAAGTTTTTAACAAGTACTTCTAAGATAAATCTTCCGTTAATCAGTTTCATCAAACTGACTTTGATACATAATTGGCTGCCAACCGGTCCCAATATTAAACGACCTCCACGGTTGATGGACATTTCATGCTCACCTTCCATTCCACATTTCTTTAATTATTCTTGCCTACCTAATATAACAATAGCAATGTACTCACGTAATTATGTAACGATAAATAGTTTTTATTTAATAACATGCCGTTTTATAGAGTATATATATATATATATATATATATATAATTTTTACCAATAATATGTCGTTTAATTTCTTGTTTTTTTCATCAATTACTTTCTTCATTTTAAAACCAAATTTTAGAAATATAACAAAACAACACTTTTCTTTATTTTGTATGGGTGACGAAGTGTGTAGTTATGGAAGAGTGTGTTTATTGACGAGTGTGTAATTTATGAAAGAGTGTATGATTGAAAAATAAAGGTTATTCGAGGGATCTATTAGTAGTTTCCAATTGCTAAAAATTTAAGAGATTAAGTAAAGTAGGAAATATAGTGTTAAATACATTATAATGTAATATATATTATGTACAAATTATATATTTCTATCTAATGTCTTATGTTTCTTTTTTGAAAAACAAGTTATTTTTTATTAAAGTTGAAACTAGGAACACGCTAGTAGTACAACGAAATTACAAGAAATAATGAAACCTGACTAACCAAATAAAAAACTAAGTGGACCAAACCAAAAGACGAAACCAACTAACCAAACCTAACACTAGTAAACCACAAAAGGGCAGACACGAACTTTAACCCAAAGAAACACGATACAAACTGGGACTTGGGCCTTTGAACTCTACTTAGAACTGAAGCAGCGACCTTGAAATAACCACAAACATGAATACGAACTCGAGCACAAACACGAAATGGAACTTGGACCATCCCGATCTTGACCTCTTGAACTCGAACCATCCTTGAACAATTCGAACCTAGAACCCTTGGACCCACAAAACCGAACTGGAGCAACAATCCTTGTACTACGAACCGAAGCAACGTCCCTTGGATCCACAAACCCGAATCAAGACCAACATTGACTCAAACTGAACACAAACCATGTGCACCCTCCAAACTGCAAACACTAACTCTAACCAACCTTGGAAAACTCGAAGAAGAACAAACGGATCTCAAACAAACATAACCAGATCTTGAACAAACAAAAACACGGATCTTGAAACTCACAAACATTGACATCGGGTCTCGAACAAACAACAAGAAGTAAGGCAACAACAAATCTTGATCTTGAAACAAACACCAGATCTCAAACAAACAATCCACATATCTTGGAACTCGTTAACTTCTCGATTCATTTTCTATAAGTATCGTCTTTTATCGAATTTCTTAACATCAGTTTTGGTCATCAAGCTTCCTTCATGATGTAGTTCCAATTTAACTTGAAGATGATTTAGAATTGGTTCAAACTTTTTTTCATATTTATAAAAAAATATTTTTTAATTAAAACTTATTTCAAATATATGTAAAAAGTAACTTAAATAGTAGAACTATTTCAAATATGTACAAAACTTAAAAGCAATGTACATAGTTCATTAAACTCTATAAGACTCAATAATTTGTCATATCAATATATCATATTTACATTTAAGTCTCTCGTGACTCGTGAGTACAACTCTATAAAAATTCATAGATCGAGTCCTGCTTAATTTTTTATTTTAAATTCTATATAATTATTATACTTATTAAATACTCGTGTGATACATGGTTTGATTTAAAAAATGATAAAAATGGAACAAATAACAAGTATTAAATAAATATAAAAAGCGAAGGAAATGAGAGTTTATAAAAATGGTGACAAACGGCGTTACACACCTAGGCCAACGATGGAAGCGTCAACATGCGAGTGAAGGCAGACGTGATGGCAAAAATATGCGTGCTATTATGATACGAAGTGACGTGATTGTATCTAACGTACAAACTATTGATCATTATTGTTACAATTAGAATTAACAAGGTCAAACATTTATTGGTTATAATTAAAAAAATTTAAACTGATTATAAAATATTCTAAGATGATAAAACTAAGAATTTGGTTAAACATGATATTTTAAAATATTATAAAGGGTAAATATGATATTTATAAATTTAGATTGGACAAATACAATATTTTAACGTTTAAGAAAGACTTATATGAAATTATCTCTACTAATTTTGATTAAGAACTTTGACTACTAAAAGTCAAAATCAAATTGAATTTTCAATTTAAATGGATGGTTCATATTTAATTTTACTAAAACGAACGGATAAGATTGTCTAATAGAGATGATCCTAATTAGTCTTCTTTTTATATTTAGAGATGTGTACCATATACAAACTCATTACGCGCTTCATGACCACTAAGAGTGGAGATACACAACTTTTCTTAAAGAAAAATGGCTTTCAAGTTAGGCCATGAAAATGCAACTCCAAATGCTCAAAGAATCTTTAAAAGAAGACCGGATCACATTTTCTGCTTCAAAACCGATTGGTACAACTTGGTTTGTTTGCATAAAACCAAAAAAATCTCATATCGTTATCTCGGTTAGTGACATTACACTTTCTCTTTACGCATGAACACGTTTTAGATGTGGAAGGATAACTTGTAAGGGGTTAAAATGTAAAACTAAAGACCTAACTACCTAAGACTCTAAGAGGTTAATATATGAACAAGAAAGTAAATTAGACATATTTAAGGGCCTAAAGTGTCAAATTGACAAACTTAGCCCATGATAGGGTTTTAATTTGAGAATAGGTCTTCAATATCTCATTCGTATTCTTAGACAACCTTAAGTGTGAGTGAGAGAGAAAGAGGGGGGAACTTTATAGTTCATGCAAAAAGCTTGGAGGTATGGAGAAAGATTAAAGCCTTGGCGATGCAAAATTGAAGTCTTCACCAGTCATGTCATCATCATTCCTGATTTCCAGAGGCAAGTTGTCTTTTCATGAACCCTACTTTCGGATTTGTAACCATTAGAGAGTTGATTTGATATTCTTGCATGGTGAGTAGGGTTTGGTGGAGATTTTAAGAACTATTTGATTTCCACGACTATAAACCGCGACAGCTTGATTATAGTGCATGAATAAACCTTAGAAAAGGGTTAGATCAAGTTTGGATTATTTGAAATTCATTCATTATGAGCTTAGATATTTGACTGGAACACGATACATTCACCCTGAGAACGCGACACCTCAAGGGTCCTGCCCTCGATTGATCATGTGCCATTTGAGGCAAAGCGACGCGTCATGATCGGATGAAAATGATTTGTAATCTTTAAATACTCGTATTGACCCAACATTTTATGTACATGTTTTGGGTGATTGGCTCGAACGTTCTGACTTTCTAGAAACTATTCTTTTGTTTGACTGAGGTGAGTTCAATAGAATTTTTAAAACAAGTTCATAAACAAAACGAGATTTTTGTGATGATGACAAATCTTCACGTGTCGTCTGCCCTAATTGAAATCCTTTACCGACTGCGCTAATCAGATTATTAAATGCTTGAAGACTTCCAAGTTCCAAAGCAGGTTAGAAATTCTACCTTAATTCAATAATCAGAATGTTAGTTTGTTTTTGCAAATTCGAATCATTTGGTTTGCAATTTTGACTTAATTTGAATGTCATATGAGATTTGTATTTAAGTTATTGTGTTTTGTTTTAGGTTATTAAGTTCTTGTTTTAGGTTTTTGTGTTATTTAGTTAACAACCAGAAATCCGATTAATTTGAATGTACATAATTTGATTGGGTTATCTATTAAACAACCTAAACATTGATTAATCTGAGTCGAATAACCAAAAAACCGGCACAAATGTCCCTAAATTTTAATTGTTTTATTTTTGTTGTTATAGGGTGCTAGCGTTCACCAAGATCGACTATTATGTTTTTGTATAGGGGTGTAAATATCGTTTTGACTTTCTTTAAACTCAAAATTCTTAAAACTTTTTATCTAAATTTGTCGTTTATTCAATGATTTAAAGACTCTTAATACATATGATTCTGAATTAAAAGTAATGTTGCCGATACTTTTGAATGTTGAAGCAATCTAAAGAACAAATTAAAAATCTCACTCTGAAACGAAGAATGACCTTACAGAAGCGAAGAACATAACAAATTGAACACTGGATTTCGAATAGACCATGGGTAGCATCTCTAACAAAAAAAAAAGAAACGAAGAACATAACAAGACCTTCAACATATCTGAGGTTAGAATAAAATTGATCAAATCTACTACCAAATGATTTCAAACTACGGCGGCGAATTTCAAAAAATGAATCGGATGCGGTTCATATTGAAGGCGTAGGATTACCATTTGTAGTAAACCTAATTATCTAACTCGTTATCTAAGTCGCAAATATTAATTAACATTTTTAGTAAAAAGTAATAATTTAGAGTTGTAGTAAACCAAGCTAATTATACTTGTGGTTGTAAATTGATGAAAAGCTACAAGTTTCCTAAGCTTTTGCTTTAGAGTTTGATCAACCATGTAGCGAATGAGTTTGCATGATTTTGTTGCATTCATTGCACTTTTTTCACGATACCTTTAAATTGAAGCAACAAGAGGGTTGGTTGGACAGAGTAGTGGGGCATGCTTTGTTTCTTGTACATTATGCTCCATATGTTGTAACTTGTACTCATATTGCATTTTCTTACGTAATAAAAGTGAAAAGCATGGATCAACAAGCTAATACTGTGGCGTAGCCTAGTGGTATAAGGGTTTTACCCCATTACTCAGGTTTTAGGTTCGAGTCTGCATAGTGGAGTTTTTTTTATAAAATGATGGAGAGTATTACTCCCTCATGATACGTGGCTTGAGGCTCGCATAGATGTTACTGCGGACCCAACCCACTAAATTTACTGTAAAAAAAATGGATCAGCCTGCTTCTAGGTTGGTGTTTGGTAACAAACAAATTTCATTTTCTTTTTCAGCCTTTACTTTAAGAGAAAAAAAAAAGAAAAAAAAATATGTGGTCAAGTCAAACAATATAGTCAAACCCAGAAACACATAAAAAGACAACAAAAGGAGGGGGAAAATTGGAAAATGATCATATTTAGACGGAAAATAAACGGACGTATACGTTGAGACACATAATTTGTACGTAATAATAAGTATCGAAAATTACGTTGGTAGACTTTTATACAAAAAGTTGTTACACATATGGTCATTTACTTAACAGTCGTTTAACTTTAACCGTTAACACTTATATAAGTGTAAAACAATCATTTTGTTTGGTTACTCTTGTTGCATAACCAAACTCCTTATGTGAACTCGTATAAAAAATCGTCCTTTAAACTCTCTCTTTATTACCATTACTGAACCTAGCCCTGTTATCTATTTTTTTCTACGTGAAGCCCGGATAGAGATATTAATAGTAATTTTCGGTTCATTGTTGATACCAACATACCTTTTGCTTTACAAAGCGTCATTTCTTCGTCTCAAATCAATAATCTTAACCACCTTTAATGCCCCATACTCTCCGAGTCAACTTCTCAACCACCTCTGAATCCGATATCATCGCCATTCGCCAACCTCACAACCTTTCAAAATAGGGAAATCGAAAAAAAAAGCGTCATTTCATCGTCAACTACGAGCTTATTTCCAAAAGAAGCAACCAATGTATGGAAGCACTTTAGGAGATCCGATCAATTGGAAGAGAAAGTGTGAGTAAAGAAATAATAACATCGACATGAGACTATGAGCCTCAAATATGAAAACAACGGCCTAAAGACTTGGAGTTATTAAAGTGATTGATCGAACATTTGACAAGACACAATCTAGAAATACTATGAACATGAAGTTAGAAGAAAATTTGATTTTGAAATTTTATTAATTTTATTTTAGTTTTAATTTTAAATAAAAATTTAATGTTAATAATTATATTATTAATTTTACATATATCATATTTATTCTTTTTAATATTTTAAAATATCATATTTAATTAAATTTTTAGTTTTATAATTTTAAAATATTTTCTAAACATTTTAGATTATTTTAAATTATAACTTGACCTTATTACCCTAATTGTAAATTTGTAACAATAATGATTAATGGTTTGTACAAAAAATACAATCACGTCTCGTCGTATCATAATAACAAGTTTCCGTTGTCACGTTTTCCCCCTTGCGTTGTCGCTCCACCACTGATCTGGGTGTTGATATTGTTTGTCGTCATTGTTTTATTCTCATTTCTTTCACGAAATAATGTTTAATATTTATTATTTTTAAACCAACTTGTGTATCACTCAAACATTTAATCTAGTAAGTCTATATGTAGTAACATGTTAAGGCTAATCAAATAATGACTTCAATCAAGTCCCAAATGGTAACCACCACATAGAATTTTTTGCTTTTAAAATATAATATAATTATAGAATAAACATAGATAAAAATAATAGAAGTCAATTTTTTTTTTGCACTTTTAATAAAAAATGTCAACTGCCCCAAAGTTTTTTCAACTTTGACTATGTATGTAACAAAATAGGTTTTAATAAAAGATAAGTTTTGAAAAATAATAAATTTAAAAAAAAAGTATTAAAATACGCCATTAATACATAAAATGACGATTAAGCTAAAATTGATATATTTTAATGTAGTTAACTCTAATTAAAGTTAATAATAACTTTCCATTATATCTTTAATCTTTAATTATGAATGAAAGACTAACTTGGATGATCCATGTTAGATCATTTCTATTAAAAAACTATATCTGTTCGTTTTGGTATAAATTGAATCTCAACTGTCTATTTAAATTGAAAATTTAATTTGATTTTGAATTTTAAGAGTCAAAGTTCTTAACTTCAATAAAAAAATATATGCTATTTTTAAACAAAAAAATATCGTATTTGGTTACCTTAAATTATAAATATCATATTTATCTCTCATAACATTCTAAAATAACATATTTAAATAAATTCTTAGTTTTATTATTTTAAAATATTTTATAACATGTTTAATTTTTTTTAGTTATAACCAATAAATACTTAATTTTATTGCTTCAAACTGTAACAATAATGATCAAAAAACTGTACAAGAAATACAACCACTTCTCTTTGTATCACAATAGGTTTCTGTCATCACGTTTGCCCTCTCCCTTGCGTAGACGCTTCCACCAATTGTCTATGTATTGACGCCATCTGTTACAACTTTTTTAAACTCTTATTTATTTCGTGTTTTATAATTATTTAATGTTAAATATTTATTATTTTTTTAAACCAACCCATGTATTTCTCTAACAATTAATTTAGTCGTATATTTAAATTATTAATTAATTTAAAGCTACAAGTATAAAAAATTTGTAGATATATTGGTCCCTTGGTAAAATTAATTATTTAAAACGTATTTTGTGGTGTGGGAATTGAGATGCACATGAAGTGGCTTCAAAAGACAGCAAGCAATATTTGGCCCTAAATCACCGGCGACTTATAATTACTAATTACGTATCCACTAAATCATCTGTTTATATTTTATATCTTATTTTATTTTATAATATAATAATAATATAATAATAATATAATAATAATAATTGTTAGAATAGAATGTCACTCATACACATGTTTCGGAGCGATTGGCGGATGCAGTCAATCCCCGCCGTTAATTTATCATAAGACGAATATGCATAACACCACATTGTGTCATTCACGACTACTAATTATTCCGCTTTCATTCCGACGTGGAAAATAAGAATTAAAAATATAATAATCATCAATTCTGACGGAGTTTGATCAATTTTGGTCGATAGATTTGGTGATTTGGTCTATCCGACCATCGACACAATTGAACCCACTTACATACTTTAACAAAAATAACCTTTTCCGACTGCAAAGTCTGTTGAAAAATAGTTATTTTGAGAGAATGCAACAGTCATAAAAAACGAACTGTCAATGTTTAGACAGATTCTTGACAGATTAATGGATTTCTAATGAACACAAAAAGTGCGCCGTCAATCTCCTGAAAATCTATCGTTAAACCATCGAAATATTATGATGACCCGAAAAGTTTAAAAGTTAGAATGTGGAGTTATCACAATATCTAGAATTGAGATATTTTGGATAAGCCGAAATCCGTATCTAAAATTTACGAATAACAAAATCTATTATCTAAAAATTCCGGTTATGAACACCCCTACCTTGACCTATATATAAGTTCATAGCTTTGAATTTCTTTGAAAGCTTTGTACTATTTCGGATAAGAATATTACTTAAACCCGTATTTATGTACACTATTAAGTATTGATGATGATAAAATTTTAATATATCTTAACATAATGATGATTTGAGAATCATTTAGGATAGGATGAGACAACCACAATATTTCTGCTACTCTACCTTAATATTATTTCTTTAAAGGAAAAATTCACAGAACAGTAATCAAGTTTAAAAAAACTATTTCACTAATGTTACTTATGAGAAATTTCATAATGTGAACTAAAAAGGTAAGTAACTTTAGTAGAATAGTTTTAAAACTTGATTACGTATCATTATGTGATTTTTCCACTATCTTAATCTACAAAAGGAATAAACAAATACAAAATGTAAAAAAGGGTTAAGGTGAATGAGTGAATCAGAAGGATGGACGACTAGAGTACAAAGATAAATGATTTTTTTAAATACTTTGAATTTTCAAACCCTTTATGACCTAATGACCTATATACGTACATCAACTAGAAGGTGTTTTAATAATGCTTTCTATTTTTCGTTATCTACGTTCTCAATTATTGGAGAGTAGTCGGTCTTAGTATGCAACAACTACGACTAAAGATAATTTTACATCACACATACGGTAAAGTGATCACTATAAGAGTGATGGGTGTACCATTGACAATCCTAGATGGCTATTCGGTAGCGAGAGCGAATACCACCCCCTATAATCGGTACTAAAAAATTGAACATGCATCGGCACTTCAATGCCGAGTAGAGAGAGAGAGAGAGAGAGAGTCGAGGAGAGAGAACACCTTCAAACAGTCCTTTGACCGTTAAAATTAAAAAAAAATTACCCACTTTATAAATACCTCATTTTTAACCATTTTACATCATACTTCAACTCTTTCTCTCTATATTCTTTACATTTTATAAATCTCCTACATTCTTTACACTTTCTCATTCAAAATGGAGTCTTCTTCAAACACCCCAAACTCATGTCGATCAAAAAACCGTCAACCGGCTCCGTCTTTTAACAGAAGTTCAATTGCTCAAGAATTTAACCAATTACTCAAGGATCTCGGTGACTTTCGAAGTTCAATGGACGAGTACAACACGATGCTTCTTGAGCAAAATGAATGGAAGATGCATTTACAAGAAGGAAAAGAATTCTGAGAAGTGTTATAGTTTTTAAAACAATCCGATGAAAGTTTGAAAGGCAAGGATCTCGAGATTGTTCAACAGGCAAAAAACACCGTTAGGGAAAAATATGGATTAAAAAAATAAATCGTTGATGTCTTCTTTTATTAGTTGTAATTTTTTATGTATTTTTTATTTTAAAGAAAATTAGTTATTAATCTTTTTTTATTTTTTTCGCAATATATATAGATTTATAATTTTTTATTAAATTTTGTAATAATAGAAGTTAAATAAAATAATATATAATTAATTTAAAATAATAAAAGTTTGAAGCGTGCGAAGCGTGAGTAATACGTGGGTTTATGCATGACTAAAGCATGAAGTGAGTTATGCTAATGTGACACTGAAGCCCGAGATGTTTCAAGCATGTACACCCCATGCTCTAAAGTAAACTTTATAGGTCGATGTTGCCAAGATCTATTTCAATGGACCTTCTGAAGAATAAAAACATAAATGTTTGTGTTTCCTCACTACTCAAGCCATAAATTGTGCGTTTGCAAATTGATTATACTAACCAATGGAGAGATTCTTGTGATGTCATTGCGTTAATAGACTTTTCCGTTCTTGAATATTGGAAGTCGCTTTAGCATTCATAGGTCTGTACCAGTAGTGGAGTGGCTTGCTATTTTCAATCAGAAAAAGAAGATTGAGCAATTCAAAGGAGAAAGAAGTTGTCCCTGGGAACCCTAGCCGCATATGTCGAAAAAGAGGGAAGGAAGAACAACCCTTTTACTTTGGCAGTCCACAAATACGGATTCCCTCCTTTATAAAGAGTTGCCCTGTAGTTTAATTCTAGCTCAATACCCTTTCACCGCCCTCTCTAACCTCATTCCCTGTAAGGCTATTTAGTTTCCCTTTGCTACTTCATCCTGCTCTTAGACTAGGCTTTGTTAATTCGCCTTACTTAAGGGGTGAAGTCACTGTTAAAGTATTTACAAAACAAACAAAAGAAGCTAAGTAGATATAATAAAGTGTTTGAAAATTCACTTAATAAAAAAATAAACATAAATAGAAACACAATCATGTCTCGCTGCATAAAATTCACGGCACAAACCAATGTCTTCTAGTAAAATTCACAAGCTCACCGGCTCAAGTATGATTAGATTTTCAAAAACATTAGTTATTACTTATTAGTAGGGGTAGCAATTATCAGCACAACACGAAACGCAAGACGAATTCGACGCACAAATAAACAGGTTTGGATTGAGCATAAACGGGTTTGGGTTGTTTTCCGGTTGACCCGCCAACCCATATAAATAAAACGGGTCGTGTTTGGGTTGGCTTGCGAGTTCGTGAGTCGACCCATATATATTTTTGATATTTTTATTTTTCATTTATTCTTATATATTTCATGTTGAAGAATGTTCAATATAGTTCATACTTAATTCATAGTCCTAAGGACTAATTTTAGCCTTTAGATCAATGTCATCAATGGTCCAAATTGTATTTTAAAAATTTGGGCGGAGTGAGATTTTCATAATTCACATGTGATTGTATACTGAATCACCTGCGATTGATATTAAAACTTTAGGATTATATTTTTTACATGGACTTTATTGAACACGACTCTTTTCATGTTTCCTATTTGCCATCGCCTCTCTTTTGCTCCTTCGCCGTTTTGAAACTACGAAAAGTAGACATCATTACTTTTAGCTTAATTGTTCTTAAAATCATCAAAGTTTTTGTATTTTGATTAAATTATCTAGGTAGCTTTGAACTTTATTTAATATTTTGCATTTGAATTTTGTATTGTGACAAAGAAAAGGACAAATGAGTAAACTAGATCCGCTGACTCGCCAACCCATTAATGACCCGTCAACCCGTATATTTAAATGGGTATGTGGGTCGTGTTGTGTTTCAACTTATATGGGTTCGTGTTGTGTTTCAACTTATATGGGTTTGTGTTGTGTTTCAACTTATATGGGTTCGTGTCACATACCTTGACACGAATAATTGTATGGGTTGTGTTTGTGTCACGACCCGCGATCTCGAGACCCACGAACCGCTAACCCGAACACGACTTGATTGTCACCCATAGTTATTAGAGTATCTAGAGTATACACCTCACCTTGAAGCATGGTCTATGTAGCACTTTGGGTCAGGTGGGAACCCTATTAAAAGCTAGCCCTAACGATACGGCGACATCGAATAAACCCATCCTCTCATTCTGGTCATATATCCTTTAGTGTCTCGTACTGTAACACCGCCTCGGCTATTGACAAAATCCGTGTAAATTTAAGCTTTTAAACTGCGTGGTTAGGTTTGTAACAAAAGGGTTTACCCGTTTGATTAACTAGCTAATAATTTAAAACAACGCAGAAAAAATGTTTATATCAAACATACAAACCTATTGGTTATTACAGAGTTAAAACCATAATGATTTGGCGATTATATTTACATAACAAAATTAGTGCCAAATCACATTGTATCTGTGTTACTACATCATCGACCGACCATTGTACACATTGTACCATATACAGTGTTCCTTTCCAAAAACATATACAATTCCCAGCAGAAAATCCCATCTCACCAGGCACACCTACTCCTTATCTGTAAAAAGATAACATCAACGGGATTAGCTATATAAAATAGCTAGTGAGTACTAACAGGCATGAAAAGCAATAAAGCAAGTCATATACATATCAAGAATTAGCAAACAATGCTATCCTATCACATTGCGGAGTGTTGACATGTCCAGCGAGTGTATTATATTGCCGGGTGGCAAATCCAGCTCAAACCACTACCACCGGGGAATCAAACACTACCATCCCTTGCCGATCTCATCACATAAGTGAATTACCAAGCTCGTTTTGGAATCAAGAATCATAGGCTATCCAGTTAAGGCAATCACCTCCCAAGTACTCTAAGGAACGGCACTCGAGTACCGTTAGTCCAGAAACATTACGCCTAAAGGCTCTGGACCCAGCCGAAGCTGACCTCAATCAAGAAACTGTCCGGACATACACATAGCTCATCAGAAATCCTTTTCAGGAACAATTGCATGCATGCTTTTACAGATAACTTGTATTCATCAACATATATATGCACATGCAATTAAATACATGTTCACATATCAGATACTCATGGCTTTGCAAACTTACATACATATAACTTCCGTGTGTACCATATTTAGCATACAATAACCGTGTAGTGCATTTACAAATTAAATCTCCCTTTATTGAACTCATGAAAGTCAATACTCACCTTATAGGCTAGTATTAGGCAAACTACAGTGGTGGCACTCCTGGTACAGTTGGAATACCTAATTACAGATTTTACATATCAGATAAGCTGTAAAACAGAACTGTCACAGGGCAAGACACGCCCGTGACTCAAGGGGCATGCCCCGTACCCTGGTCACAGGTACGCCCCGTGACCAAAGGCACTCCCCCGGGCCTTCTAGGGTTAGGCACGCCCGTGCCTACCCACGTACGCCCTAGGGCACGGTTGGATCTTGAAGGGTACGCCCGTGCCCTTTGACACACAGCAGCAGGTTCGACCAGAACGTGCTGTTTACCATTCCAAATTACTCCAAACTCATTTCTAACCATTTCCAGATGTTCCCTTTCATTCACATATGAACTAACATTGTAAAAACAATCTACAAACACTAACTTTATGCACTTTAACAACATATAGCAGATTTGGGACTCAATTTCATTATTTGACCCATTTTCACAAAATCACCCAATTCAATCATAAACAGCAATACAATTACACCAACTGATTTCTAAACATCTGGAATTGGATTAGAAACAACTTAGAACAATTAACTTCAAAGATTGAAGCCAATTTGAACATAAACCCATTTGGACCTAAACTTGGACTTTGATAGAACTTGGAAGAATTTAAGGAATAACTTACAAGAATCTAAGAGGTGATGAGTAATGCCTCCACAACTTTAATGCAAATACAACTGCTGCGAGTTCAAGATCATGTGTTGGGTAGTTCTTTTCATGTGATTTTAATTGCCCGGAAGCATAGGCAATCACCTTGTCACGTTGCATTAGAACACAACCCAAACTAGAATAAGAAGCATCACAATATACTATGAAATCCTCCGACCCGTTTAGCAGAGTAAGAATCGGAGCTTCACAGAGTAGCCGCTTTAAAGTTTGAAAGGATTGCTCCTGTGTATCAGACCACACATAAGCAACATCCTTCCATGTCAATTTAGTAAGAGGACCGGCGAGTTTAGAAAAATTGCCAATAAATTGCCGATAATAGCCAGCAAGACCAAGGAAACTCTTGATCTCTGTAGGTGTTTTAGGAACCTCCCAGTTCATCACCGCCTCTATTTTAGCAGGGTCTACTTTTACACCTTCCCTGCAAATAACGTGACCAAGAAAATGCACTTCCCGAAGCCAGAACTCACATTTAGAAAACTTGGCATAGAGTTGTTCTCGCTTAAGAGTTTCGAGAACTTGTCGAAGATGTGATTCATGTTCTGCTTCAGTCTTGGAATAGATCAAAATATCATCAATAAATACTATCACAAATTTGTCTAAAAACGGACGACAAATTCGATTCATTAGATCCATAAAGATAGCTGGTGCATTGGTAGAGCCGAATGGCATCACCAAGAATTCAAAATGACCGTAGCGTGTACGAAAATCCGTCTTCGGGATATCTTCAGCTTGTACCTGTACTTGATGGTACCCTGATCGGAGATCGATTTTAGAAAAGCACGTTGCTCCCTGCAATTGATCAAATAAGTCATCTATGCACGGGAGTGGGTATTTATTCTTTATAGTTCGCTTGTTAAGCTCCCTATAATCTATGCACATACGCATAGTTCCATCCTTCTTCTTGACAAAAAGAACTGGAGCTCCCCAAGGTGAAGAGCTCGGGCATATAAAGCCTTTGTCAAGTAGTTCTTGTATTTGATTCATTATCTCACGGATTTCAGAAGGTGCGAGACGATACGGAGCTTTAGCCACTGGAGTAGCTCCGGGAACAAGATCAATCTTGTAATCTACATCCCTGATTGGAGGTAGTCCGGGTAATTCATCTGGAAAAACTTCAGGATATTCTGACACTACCCTGATGTGTTCAATTGGTTGTTTCTCCATCTGAGTATTAATAACATAAGCAAAATAGGAGACACAACCTTTTGTGACAGATTTCTGAGCTTGTATCACTGAGATAATAGGAATATCTGTCTCCCGTCCTTCACCCCTCGCTATAGCATATGACCCGTCAATTAGAGGAAACCTGATAATCTTCTTGGAACATATAATCTCAGCATCTCTACTGCTAAGCCAATCCATCCCGATCACCGCATCAAATCCCGCGATAGGCATAACAAGGAATGCAATTGAAAAGCTATGCCCATCGATAAAAACAAGTGCTACCGGGACTTTCTCGGTAACATGCACTACTTTACCGTCGGCCACTTCTACTTTAATTGGATCAGTTAATGAAATAACAGGTAGTTGCAGCTTTTTACGACAAGATATTGAGATAAAAGAATAAGTAGCTCCAGTATCAAATAATATACATGCTGGGGTATATTCAATAAGAAAAGTACCCGTGATCACATCATCTGCAGCTTTGGCCTCTTCGGCCGTCATCTGGAACGCACGCCCTTTTGCACGTGAGGCGCCGTCTTTCTTCGGCTCGGATGAAGATCCTCCAGGTCTAGGGTTGGGATTTTTAGGACACTGGGCTATTTGATGCCCCGACTGGTGACATCTGAAACAGACGTCCTCCTTATACCTGCACTCCTCCACCGGGTGTCCTCTCGTTCCACACCTAACACACCTCCTGGTAGCTTTAGAACATTCCCCAGAATGGTATGTGCGGCATGTGTTACACCATTTTCCATCAGACCTGGGCTTTTTGGAATCGCCCGATTTAGTACCTGCAGAAAATTGTCCTTTTGTAGGACTTGGGTTAGAAGAGGATTGAAATTTCCTCTTGCCGCTGCCCTCTGCAGATTCACTCCTGCACTGGATGCGATCACCATCCATCTGTCTAGCTATCTCAAAAGCTTTATCCAGATCAGCTGCTGCTCGGACATGTGCCCGAAACTCGAGTGGTAATGTGGCAACAAATTTCCTTATCTTCAGGTTTTCATTAGTAAGCAAATGAGGTACAAACCTCATAGAATCGGTGAAAGCGCCAATATGTTGCTCCATAGATTTATCTCCTTTTCGGAGATTATTAAACTCGCGTTCCAAACGCTCCATATCATATTCTGTGCAGTACTTCTTCTGCACTTTCTCTGAGAATTGCTCCCAAGACAGAGCTTCCAGTATCTCTTTTCTAACTGAGGCCTTGACTGTGTCCCACCAGAATATGGCACGGCCCTTTAGCATCCTGACTGCATACCTGACGCGGTATTCAGCTTCGCATTCACACGACTCGAAAGCCTGCTCAATCTCGCGAAGCCACCTCATTGTAACCACGGGGTCATCACTCCCCTCAAAAGTAGGTGGTTTACATGTCAAAAACTTCTTAAAAGAACACGGCTTGCGAGGTGCTTTACCCAGAGCCGAGTTAAATAGTAACTCCTTTGCAACACGGAGTTCCTCCTCAAGGCGACGAATATACTCCTGATGTACCTGTTCAGCTGGAGCACCCTCTGTATGGTGCTGAGACTACGCGTCTCCAGCCTGTGGTGGTATATGTGAGGCCTCGTCCTCCATTTCCTTTAATGCCTGCTCAGTTGCATCACGTGGTGCAGACATCTTTATCGATTTGCTATAAGAAAGGAAGGTATTCATTATAGCATTTATACTTGTATACCGACATATAGACTTAAATATTAACAAGCCTTAATCATATAACACTCATACTCAATCCCCTTTACCCAATAAGGAACACTTCATAATGGTCGAGCCAGAGTTTGAGATTGAATACTCTTTCAAGTACCCAATTCCCTCAAACTTAGGCTCTGATACCTAACTTGTAACACCGCCTCGGCTATTGACAAAATCCGTGTAAATTTAAGCTTTTAAACTGCGTGGTTAGGTTTGTAACAAAAGGGTTTACCTGTTTGATTAACTAGCTAATAATTTAAAACAACGCAGCGGAAATGTTTATATCAAACATACAAACCTATTGGTTATTACAGAGTTAAAACCATAATGATTTGGCGATTATATTTACATAACAAAATTAGTGCCAAATCACATTGTATCAGTGTTACTACATCATCGACCGACCATTGTACACATTGTACCATATACAGTGTTCCTTTCCAAAAACATATACAATTCCCAGCAGAAAATCCCATCTCACCAGGCACACCTACTCCTTATCTGTAAAAAGATAACATCAACGGGATTAGCTATATAAAATAGCTAGTGAGTACTAACAGGCATGAAAAGCAATAAAGCAAGTCATATACATATCAAGAATTAGCAAACAATGCTATCCTATCACATTGCGGAGTGTTGACATGTCCAGCGAGTGTATTATATTGCCGGGTTGCAAATCCAGCTTAAACCACTACCACCGGGGAATCAAACACTACCATCCCTTGCCGATCTCATCACATAAGTGAATTACCAAGCTCGTTTTGGAACCAAGAATCATAGGCTAGCCAGTTAAGGCAATCACCTCCCAAGTACTCTAAGGAACGGCACTCGAGTACCGTTAGTCCAGAAACATTACGCCTAAAGGCTCTGGACCCAGCCGAAGCTGACCTCAATCAAGAAACTGTCCGGACATACACATAGCTCATCAGAAATCCTTTTCAGGAACAATTGCATGCATGCTTTTACAGATAACTTGTATTCATCAACATATATATGCACATGCAATTAAATACATGTTCACATATCAGATACTCATGGCTTTGCAAACTTACATACATATAACTTCCGTGTGTACCATATTTAGCATACAATAACCGTGTAGTGCATTTACAAATTAAATCTCCCTTTATTGAACTCATGAAAGTCAATACTCACCTTATAGGCTAGTATTAGGCAAACTACAGTGGTGGCACTCCTGGTACAGTTGGAATACCTAATTACAGATTTTACATATCAGATAAGCTGTAAAACAGAACTGTCACAGGGCAAGACACGCCCGTGACTCAAGGGGCATGCCCCGTACCCTGGTCACAGGTACGCCCCGTGACCAAAGGCACTCCCCCGGGCCTTCTAGGGTTAGGCACGCCCGTGCCTACCCAGGTATGCCCTAGGGCACGGTTGGATCTTGAAGGGTACGCCCGTGCCCTTTGACACACAGCAGCAGGTTCGACCAGAACGTGCTGTTTACCATTCCAAATTACTCCAAACTCATTTCTAACCATTTCCAGATGTTCCCTTTCATTCACATATGAACTAACATTGTAAAAACAATCTAAAAACACTAACTTTATGCACTTTAACAACATATAGCAGATTTGGGACTCAATTTCATTATTTGACCCATTTTCACAAAATCACCCAATTCAATCATAAACAACAATACAATTACACCAACTGATTTCTAAACATCTGGAATTGGATTAGAAACAACTTAGAACAATTAAGTTCAAAGATTGAAGCCAATTTGAACATAAACCCATTTGGACCTAAACTTGGACTTTGATAGAACTTGGAAGAATTTAAGGAATAACTTACAAGAATCTAAGAGGTGATGATAGCAAAGATTAACAGCAGATTGTTGAGTTCAATTTCCAGTTTTGAATCCAATCTTGAAGGAATTCTTCAATCTTTAAGAGGCAAGAGAGAAAATGCAATATGAGTGTGTGTATGTATGTGTGAACGTGTGTGTGTACGAGAGATATACATGAGAACTATTTTTAGTTCTCATTTATCCACAAGGAGTATTTTGTTCCCCTTTTTCAACACACAACTTAACGCACGAATACCCGTTTCGAGTAACGAGGATATTTTTGGAAACCTCGTTTGAAACCATTTGATTTTTAATCATTACTTTCTATTATCTTTATTATTTTTAAATTCCCATTTTAATCTACCAATAACTTATTTCTTTTGATTACTTAACAAGTATTCTTAATTTAATTCTTTTCAAATTAATACACGTACCAAATGAAGCGTACGAATATGCCCAATCTGAAGATGTTACACGTACGCTCTATCTCTCTCGCGCACAACACTATGTTATATAAAAAAGTGGGATAAAGATGGATACATAGAATGGAGTGAGGTGTTTGTGGTTAGGAAGATAAGAGATGAATAGTCGTTAATGTGACAAGTGAGATGAACTGTGTTTAGTTACGAACACTCTCGAGATGTGCTAATATTACCTTGTTTTTTATAGTAAACGTTCAAAGTTCAAACTTCAGTTAAAATATAGCGAAGTGATACTGTGATAAGACCAAAAAAAACAGAATTAGTTTAGGACGTCATGATTTGCCCATGAATCGATTTGGTACTCTGCCCAACTCAAACCTAAACCCAGCAAACGACATGTTAGCTAACCTTTGAATATGCTCTATGAGATTCCATTCTTTAATTTTATTGTTCTTTTTGATGAAAAAATCAAAGCTTTAACTCCTAATTAACACCCCAAAATGATTTCCACTGAAACAGAGAAACGTATAAACCTTCTGCCATGGCGGGTGCTGTTCTCAAATCCCTAATAATGGTCACGGTGATGATAATGAGTGCATCAGGTCAAATACCCACCACCCTAGATGGCCCATTTAAGCCGGTGACCCGAAAATTTGACCCGTCTCTTCGTTTAGGCAGTGATGATTTGCCCATGAATCATCCTAGATTAAAGAAGAACGTGACTGCAAATTTTCCTGAACAGATTGCTTTGGCACTTTCCTCTGCAAATTCCATATGGGTTTCATGGATTACTGGTATGATTTCATTTTTTTGTACTGTAATTTAGAATTCTATAATGGTGATCTGAGATTAATGTTGATGTTCTTGTGAAGGGGATGCACAGATTGGGAAGAATGTGACCCCACTTGATCCATTGACTGTTGCTAGTGAGGTATGGTATGGAGAAAATAGTGGGAATTATTCAAAGAAACAAAATGGGGTTTCAATGATCTATAATCAGTTGTATCCATTTGAGGGACTTCTTAATTACACCTCTGGAATCATTCATCATGTCAAGATTGATGGTAAGAATTCACTAGTCACTACCCAATCCATTTGAGGGACTTATTAATTACACTTCTTTATTTGTTGTTATTAGTATTGGTAGTTGTTAATTTATCTTAATAGGCCTAGATTTTCATAACTAATCCTGTTATGGGGGTGTATGGATGGGCAATTTGAAAATGATGGTTAGATATATAGTTTCTTAAGTTTGGGATATGTAGGTAATCTCACGCGTATCTAGCTTTTCGTAGGGGTGTTTGGCGCATTTAAAATTAAAGGGTGTAATATCAACCGATTTACGTGAAAGCGAGTTGATTGGGTTGTATTCTATAGCTAAAGAATCGAACGAATAACTGAGAACTTAGTGAAAAAGAACAGAGAAGAAGGAAGGGCAGAGGGTCAAGCAAGTTAAAAGTGGCTGGTATTACAGCATGCTAAATTGATCTATTAAGAACATGGGATCATTGCTCCCAACTCAATTTCATATATATGGGTTGATATTACACCCTTTAGATTTCTTACGTGTAAAGAATAACTCCCTCGTTTACTCTTAACATTACGGATCATTTCCCTTATATATTATTTACTTATGAATTTAACCACAAAGGCATGAAAACATAATCTAATAGTTTTTTCATTCCTTTTTAACCTTTTCTTGATGTTTCCTATGTTGTGCTTTGTTTTTCTCATCATTTGTACATTGTCATAGTTGATGAATAAAAACATAATCTTGAACAGAAAAGAGTTGCAATTTAAGGGAACATTAACCTTACGTGAAATAGTAAACTCAACACTCGCCTTTCCATAATTGTATTTCAAGATACACACATACACATAGCGGTATCATGTATGCTTAAGTTGCCTTGTTTCTAAAGAAGTTGGCAATTCATTGTTTTTAATACACCGAAAGGGTTAGTGAGGGGGCTGCCACCGTGTTCTTCTTCACCTTTTTCTTGATTGTGAAACCTTGTTTTTGCTTTGAGACATTTACAATCCCCCTTTCCTGTCATGTGAGATGTTGGTTTTTTCCCTTTCTTGCTGGTCATGGTGTGTTTGCTGATGCGTTATGAACTTGCAAAGTAGGAGCAACGTCGTACACTTCCCATTTATAGTAAGAGTTCAAAAACCAAGTTCATAGAGTGTTTGAATGTAGTGTAATGACACACAACCAAATATATCATGAATCATGTTTTGTGCTTGCTCACACATTATTTATAGTAGACCCAAAAGCTTAGGAGATGATATTTCCATACGTTTTTCGGGTAAAGCTTATAGTTAATAAACATCTTGGTACATATGAAGCTTTGATATAAGTTATATATGAAATGGCACAATAACAAAATTTCATATTACATCAAAGGAGTTTCTCGGAATCACTAAGCAAGATGAGGTTTTCGATTGGATATATAGGAGAAAGATACACGAGAATCCAGAACTGGGATATGAAGAATTTGGAACAGGTAAAATTATCGGAGGAGATTATAAAGCATTTGATATTATCTCTCTTTCCAATTTTTAATAGTAATTTTAAGTAGTACATGCTTTTATGTAAATAAAACAAACCTTTAAAACAATAGCCCAATTAATAATCTCCTTAATTATCTTAACTAATATATGGTAATTGATGATTTACAACTCATTAAACATGACATCAATAATTTATTTAATCTAATTTTGGTTAAATCACTCACACCGATATAATTTTCATGACTAAATTATTGTTCTTTATAAATTTTTAATAATTATATAAAACTTTTTTTCCTTATTTTATTATTTTTCAAAAAAATTGATGGGAAAAAAGACAAATAAAAAATAGAAAAAGGGGAAAGAATACAGAAGTGTTGTCGAACATAAACTATTGCTGACACAACATTCTGCGAATACCATACCCTTACATTCTTGAAATCGGATATGTTATCGAGCATAAACTATTCGTCAGTGCCGCATTGTGCGGGTACGATGTTAGACAGAGAAGATTTACACAAATTAGGTATGAATTACAAATATTCCGTTGCAGTACCGATGCTCTTCCCATGCATGCAGGTTTTAAATTTTTATGATTTTATCCATTTAATATCATATACTTTATCACTTTTGATTTCTATATGTGTTAAATTATTGTGTTTGAGTTAATTGCAATTTGCAAGTGATAATCAGGAAATCTGTTGACCCTGTACAAGAAACTGAGACTGTTATATATTTGACTTTCATCCTGACTTTAAGGTGTAAGACTGTTAAGTTGTGTTTGAGGTGACTGGAAATGAAATTAAGCAAGTTAAGAATAGTTGCAGAGTTATAGTATTTTGATTGCTAGTGTGAGACTGTGAAGTTGTAGGCCATTACCAATACCACCTCTAGAATAAGTCCTCATATTGTAGGCTATCAACAAATGCTAAGGATAAAATCCTCAAGACACTTGGACACTCCCTGTAAATAGTATTCCTCAAAATCTTAAAATTCATGTCAGCCAAATCCACAACTTGTTAAAAAGGAATAAAGAACAACTATAAGATAAGGGAGATGATTCTTCCACGGATGAAATTGATCCATCCACATAAGATACAACATTCTAGAAGTTAATGTACAAGTCCGTGAAGTATTCACTTTCTATGGATGGGTTATCTCCCATAAGATAATGTGGATATTCCTACACTCGAAACGATTTCAACAGGGTTGGGTAATGTGTCAACATGAGTTGGGTCATTGAGTTGACAAGAAACACAATTTCGGACATTTCTAACAGACACGTACTAGCTTGTTAAAATCATCTGCATGGTTTAAATTTTAAAGCACTTAGATTACATTTTGGGTTTTCGGCAATTAGCGACTCCAACTAATCAAGTGTTTTATTCTCCAAGAAGTTGTATATTGATTTAATAACAAACAGCAAATCATAAATGAACTAAAGTAAGTAAAAGTGAAGCATCACAATATATCCATACAAGATTCAAAAATTAATTGCAAAAGAGTTACCTTAACTCTTCCAATTTTAAACCATATATGTCCCTCTAAGCATACCCCTCTTTCTCTTTTTTCTGAATATGTAAAAAAGCAGTAAAAAGACAAGTTAAATGGGTAAAATAAGGATTAATGGAAATATGCTTCTTAATTCTACATATGGTGTTCAGCTTGTCCCTCCTCATTAAACCTTGGATTGTTCCGGTGAACATGTATTTTGTGAACCCCATGTTGGAAGAAAAAAGATGGGACCCACAAAATGAACATAAAAAAAATTATATAAGTTAGCAAAATCTAAGATTTTTAACTTATGTAATGTGTAGATCTTGAACCTGGTACGACATATTACTACAAATGTGGTGACAGTTCTATTCCAGCTATGAGCAATGAGCATGTTTTCGAAACCTTACCATTTCCGAACCCTTATACGTACCCTCGTAGAATTGGAGTTGTTGGGGATCTTGGCCTTACCTCCAATACAACCACCACGATCGATCATCTCATAAAAAACGATCCCTCTATGGTTCTAATGGTTGGAGACTTGAGTTATGCCAATCAATACCTTACAACAGGCGGCGAAGGTGCATCGTGCTTCTCTTGTGCATTCCCAGATGCCCCGATTCGTGAAACATATCAACCTCGTTGGGATGGATGGCAAAGGTAACTTCTTACTTTGCATAAGCTTGATGTCTCATGGAAATTTCTAATAGACACCTACTTATGCTTGCTCAAGTGGTTGGAACTTGTTCAGGATAATATAAGGTGTTAATATATCTGGAATTAAAAAAAAGAACATTGAGGTGGATTAGTTTTAAGAGTTGAGAATATAGGCCGGTTAGGTAAATGGGTCCTGACGGGTTAGGATTGAAATAGGACACTGAAGAGTTTCAGTCAAAACCGGCCGAGTTTGGTTGGGTTGAACCACAACTTTTTCCTCCATATATTTTTGTTATATACAACTCATTTGTTAATTATGTGTGCAAGAATGTGCTGTTTTACACAATCTTTTGTATCTGAAGTCCAGGTTCATGGAGCCCTTGATCTCCAGAGTACCTATGATGGTCATTGAAGGTAACCATGAAATCGAACCACAAGCCACTGGAATCACTTTTGAATCATATCTAAAAAGGTTTGCAGTCCCCTCCAATGAGTCAGGCTCCAACAGCAATTTCTACTACTCGTTTGATGCGGGAGGCGTACATTTCATCATGTTGGGCGCATATATCGACTACAATAAGACTGGTAAATTGTTAATACATGTATATCTTGTATGTAATCAAATTTTCTTAGTAATTGATAGATATATATCATCGTTTCAGGTGCACAGTATTCTTGGCTTCAAAAGGACCTAAGTCAATTAGACAGAAGGGTGACCCCTTGGTTAGTAGCCGCATGGCATTCCCCTTGGTATAATAGCTACTCATCACATTATCAAGAATTTGAGTGTATGAGGCTTGAAATGGAAGAACTTTTGTACCAGTATCGTGTTGACATCGTGTTCTCTGGTCATGTAAGTTCATTATAAACTAGAGATGACAAAATGGACGGGTAGTGCCCGTTCATGTCAAAATGAGTAATTTTTTGTATAGGCCGAAATACTATTTGCGCAAAATCTGTAAACCTTTCATGGATAATCAATGTCTATATTTTAAAGACAACAATTGAGAGGTTGTAAGCATTACAAACACAATTTGAGAGAGTCTTCATGCTTTTCGCTTTTCTTTTTTACCCTTTTGACCCCTCAGAGATGAAACATAACCCTAATCAACCCATCTCAAAATTACCACCTCTAAAAGTTCAGTTAAAACGGTCCGGATCTTGTGGTTTTCTTTCACTTGAATCATTTCAACCCAATTCTTGAGTACGAGTAACCTGTTTGTTTTAATAAGAAAAGTGTATATGTCATTAGCGACTTGTTCTGTTGTAATCTTTGTATCTTTCAGGTTCATGCCTATGAGCGGATGAATAGAGTGTATAATTATAGTTTGGACCCTTGCGGGCCCGTTTATATAACGATTGGGGATGGTGGTAATATTGAGAAGATTGATGTAGATCATGCAGATGGACCGGGAAAGTGTCCTTCACCTGGTGATAATGTACCCGAATTTGGAGGGGTATGTCATATGAATTTTACATCTGGTCCTGCAAAGGGCAAGTTTTGCTGGGATAAACAACCTGAATGGAGTGCGTATAGAGAAAGCAGCTTTGGACATGGCATTCTCGAGGTAATTACATCTACAAACGCTAAAAGTACATCCAAACATCTCCTACAAACCATTTTATTACAGCTAATTATGTGATCCTAATTGTTCAAACCGCAAATTAACTTTCTAGCCTATCAAATTGCTAAAAGTTCGGTGTAAAAGAACTTAAAGGCTAAGGGAGGGCCGTATGTATAACGTACTCCAATAACATAACGCGTTTTGCAGGTTGTGAATTCTACATATGCCCTTTGGACATGGCATAGAAACCAAGATATATACAAAGAAAACAGCATCGGCGATCAGATCTACATTGTTCGCCAACCTGAATTGTGTTCAGTTTCTCCTCAGGTAATCTTTAACCTTCTTCATGTTCATAAACCTGTGATTACCCTCAAGTGATGGTGTAATTTGATGTAGAAACATAGTCACACGAGGCCAACAGCTGCAACCGGATTTGGAGTTCCAAGGTCACATCATTGGTCTTCTTGTTTGGTCTTCTTGGTCCTTGCCTTTACATGGGTTCATCTTTTGAAACCATTGTTTTGATACTTGTGCATATATCATTTGCCCGAGATTGCCGTGCTTGCAATTCATAGTCTTGTGATTTACCAAATGAATGTGAAAATTGCATATATTCTTCAATGTTGATTTAGATGAGGAGGTCTATATGAAACAACTAGAAGGCTTCATCGTGCTAGGAAATGAAAGCAAGGTGTGTACACTTGTTATATTCATGTATGGATCGATGAGAACAGGTGATAGGAAATGGATAGTTTGTTTCTAGAGGGGGTAAAACTGTAACATGCTTCAGAAATAATAAATAAATAGGGGGAAGGCAGAAATTAGATTACGTTTAGGCTTTTGCTTGGCTCGTAGCTTTGCTATCGAGAGAGGGCTGTGCCCTGGATCAATCATCCGATTGAGGAGTGATTGAGTTTATCTTCTTGTTCAATTTCAGTTCTATAGTATTTGATTTTAGTAATTTACTATCGATGGGTATTACTTGCTGTTCTTAAATTCACGATCCGCATCAACAGGCACCTAAACAACCGCATCGGAAGTTTGATAACGTGGTTTTTTCTATTGGATTCAGTTTAAATCATTCAGACAAGTTTGTATACATATTTGATGAATCTTATAATGTAGTAATCATTACTTGGTATGTTGAATTGTTGATGGTTGGAAATTTGTTACAACTATAATTGTGCTCATTTTGTCACTATATCATAGTTTGCTCCTAGTTTGTTATTACTAGTAGTACAAGGACTTGATATGTAACTTAGGCTTGTATATAAGCCTTACATATATGCTGTAACTCTAATTAAGGTTTCTAAATATACAGCCCACTATTCACTACGTATCTTCTTTTTGTCTTTGTTGCGTACTGTTGATTCCTTCATTTACTGTTGTTTGATACTAATTTGGGTCCTACAAAATTCATCAAATTCTAGTCAACTTAACTTAAGAATTCTTATAATCGAGGTTCTTCATAAAAGATATGAGGAGGTTGATGTGATCATATGGATTAGAATTAAAGACGAAAGCTTTCTTTAATTTTATTTCACGTACAATCTCGTTACATTCATAAAGTAATAGTTTACTTTGTATGGACTTCGAGAAAGATCCTTTATTTTTCTAGAAATTTTTTCAAGAAAATTAAAAACTAGAAAACCTCTTCATTTTTTACACATTTTCGAAGAAAACTAAAAACTTACTCACTCTTTCAAACATTTTTTCTAAAGAAAAACACCTCAATCAAACATATTTTATTTTATTTTTGTAGAAAATGAAAACTCCGCCTCTTCATGTAAACACGTGTCCCATTCTTAAACCTTAAACATCAAATAAAGTTAATTTATTAACTAAAAAATGTGAACAGGTGAACCAAATTAATCTACAAATCAAACTAGAAATAAAACCAGAAATGAAGCTCACTACTAGAAAAACCGGATATTCCGAGGGCTAAAAATCCTCGCATGTTTTTCAAGAAAATTCCTAGGAATTTACAACAGATTTAAATTATACACGTTTATGAGGAACTAGTGAGAAGTTTTTGACGAATTTTCGAGGGCGAAAATCTCTTAACATTTTAGGTGAATCCCACATCGGTCGTGGGCAGGAGATGTGCTGGGCTTATAAGTAAACTTTGACCTTACATGACACAACACGTTTTAGGGCCACAAGCATAACAGATCTCATGAGAACTTTGAAGTTAAGCGTGCTTGGGTGGGAGCAATCCAGGGACGGGTGACCCCTGGGAAGCTCTCGTCTGGTCAGAAACAAATCCGTGAGCCAATGGGGCAAAGCGGATAATATTGTGTCGTGGTAAGGCGGAGTGTTACATATGTTATCAGAGCCCTGTGCCGTTCAGGATGGTGGGGCAAACCTCATGAGGACGATGAGTCCCAAGGGGGTGTATGTAACACCTTAGGCGAATCCCACATCGGTCGTAGGTAGGAGAGGTGTTGGGCTTATAAGTAAACATTGGCCTTATATGACACAACGCGTTTTGGGGCCACAAGCATGACATATCTCATGAGAACTCTACAATTAAGCGTGCTTGGGCTGGAGCAATCTAGGGATGGGTGACCCTTTGGGAAGCTCTCGTCTGGTCGCCAGAAACAAATCCGTGAGCCAGTGGGGCAAAGCGGACAATATTGTGTCGTGATAAAGCGGGGTGTTACAGCACATAGTGAAACAAGTAGTACATTTCAACACGTAGGAAAGTGTTCTAATATGGTGAATGATGATGAAAATGTTTATGTGTAGACAAATGGTGTTGGATAACATGTATCGATCCCTCCAATCTTAATTTCCGAGTGTTTCAATCAAACTTGGATTAAAATACTCAGGAAGAACAAGTCCCAAATCCATCAACTAATCAATTCTATGAAATGCTACAAGCTACAGACGAGCCGTTACGGAATGGGTGTAAAATTGGTCAAGATTACAAACCGCGACTAGGTTGTTGAGTTGGAAGTCGGATTGTAATTTAGTTGAGACATTTTATGAGACAAAGAAGAGTTTGAAGAAACTTTCTCTTCGAAAAGAAAAAAATTCATGCTTGCAAAAACCATTGCATTCTTTTCTATAAAGAATACAAGGATCTATCCGACTGTCAATGGTGTGAGAAATCACGATATAAGAGTGGTGGACAAAATATCCCTAACATGGTTTTGACGTACATGCCGATCGCAGATAGGCTTCAAAGGTTATATATGTGTGAAAAGACGGCCAAAGAGATGACTTGGTATGCTGATCACAAAACAGTCCCAGGTAGCATGGCACATCCAAGTGATGGTGAGGCATGGAAGCACTTTGACATAAATCCATTCTTTGCTGAAGAGACCAGGAACGTTCGTTTTGGTTTATGCACCGATGGTTTTAGTCCTAATAACACAAGTTCAAATCCTTACTCATTATAGCCCGTATTTTTTACTATATATAACTTACCTCCTTGGATGGCCTTGAAAGAGTCTTATGTTAAACTTTGCTTGGTTATTTGTGGAAAAAAGAGTCCAGGTCAAAACTTGGATGTTTTCTTAAGGTCGTTAATAGACAAATTGAAAATGTTATATGATGATGGTGTTGATACTTATGATGCTTATCATAAAGATAACTTTACAATGCGAGTTATACTTTTATGGACAGTTAATAACTTCCCTGCTTATGCAATGTTGTCAGGCTAGAGCACAAAAATCAAGTGAATCAAACTAGCCAGAGATCCTTTCTTTAACCACTAGACCTATCTTATGTGTTCATCATGTAACAACCTCTTTCTTTTTATTATTAAAAGACTTCACATCTTAAGGAATTTGGTTACCATTATTGTTACTATTAGTGTCCATTATTACGATTACTATTTTATAATCTAAAGACCATGGGTTTAAGTGGGAAACTAAGGAATTAGAAGTACCTAATGTGTTAAATTAGCAAAGTCTTATTAAGTAGCTAGGTTTAGCAACTCTAGTCTTCCACATTTCATTACGTACGTGTGTGGGTTGAGTTTCGGCCGACGATCGAAAGAAACAGGCAGAGAGGTTGCGATCGGAGAATCAAGCGACACGAACCACCATAATCAATCATCGAGGTATGTATCCGGCCAGTAAACCCTGCGCGAGTTTGTTTCATGGTTTTGATTGTTTGAGATCAATTAATCAAGCGGATGTTTAGGGTCTTCTTATAGGCCGATTAGGGTTGGTCTTCATTCATCCTTGCGTTAGATTATAATCCACCAGAGGGTTTTCTTTAAGAACAAACTTTAATGTATTATCTTGTGGGTGTGGGTACGTACGATTGCAAGGCAAGACAAGAAAACACTAATGAATTTACATGGGTGAATCCATGCGTGTGTTGTTATTAATGGAGTACTGTAATTTGTATATCAAATGGTGGGGTATGTGATGAATTAGATTGCCGATTGTATCGTGGGGGTGTTGCATGTTTTCTGTAAAAGAAATAAAAGAAGGGTGTAGCATGTATGTTTGTGTTTTGCGAAGGGATCGAAGAATTAAAAACAATTACAATGTGTGCATGTGTGATTAATTATTTGGAAAACATGCGGTATATATATATATATATATATATATATATATATATATATATATATTCATGTGGTGATTTGCTAGAATAAAAGAGATTTGTATTTGTGTTGTATAAAATTAATTCAAAGGGTGTGAGTTTAATTAGCTAGCTAGATGAAATGTGTAGGTGTGTTTGTCTTTTGTCACAAATGCATGGGTCTTGTCACTAAGGGTAAGGCGTGAGTGCATGCAAGATAATGTGTTGGGTGTCTAGCTATGGTTATTTTGTCACAAATGATAGGTGTTGACGTGTTGTGATAGCGTGGTAGAATGTCATAAGACATGTATGTAGTGTGTATTTTGTTTTAGTGACAAAGTGATTGGTAACTAATTAAATGGGTGTTTGGTGTGCATGGGAAGTTGTTGCTAAAGACAACCTTGTATTATTGTTAGGGCATTCCGTAGAGAATTGCTAAGGCTTTGCTTTTCGTTCTGGACTCAGGTGAGTTTAATAACCTTTTTAAACCGAGTATATTGACAAAACGAGTTTTTCCGAAGATGTGAGTAAACGTTTGTAAATGGTGTGCGATTACTTGTATTTGATACTAGATATGAATTTAAGACTTGAAACTTGTTACGTGCTAATTGATATGATCCATGATGCATGATATGGTATGAATTATCTACATGGTAGTAAATGACATGATTCTGATAATTTAGATTGCATGATATGATATGATCTTGTGATATGAATTTTTTTGTTATGATGCTATGATATGTTTTTTATGATATTTACATGATTAATATAAGATCACTTACTGATTGCATGTTGATGTTTTCATATCTACGTTTATGTAATGATATATATATATATATATATATATATATATATATATATATATATATATATATATATACTAGCATGTTACCCGCGCAATGCGGCGACGATAACTAATTCATTGTCGATAACATGTCCGTTTTCGGTAACGTAGGGTATGGTATACACACTATGATGACGTCGAATAATTTCCATTTGCAGTATGTCCATTTTGTTTCCTTCTTTTCCATTTTACTTATTTCTTTATTATCTATCAACTCTTTCGTTAATTTCTAAAATAACCTTTGAAAAACAATAAAATAAGAAAAAAACAATCTCTACTTATGAAATAAGATGATAAAAACATATTAGTGACTTGGTGAATTGTGTTGATTTGAATGAGAAATTGTGTAGGTATGAGATAATATATTAGTGGTTGGGTTGATGTATTTTAAAAAATGTAAATATATTTAAGACTATATTGGTAATTTTTTATTACTTAAAATTTAAGAGTTCAAGTAAAATAATATTAAATATATTATAAATTAAACTTTTAATTTTACTTATATGAGTGTTTATAAATTCGGTTACATGTTATCAAGTTTATGAGTTTTAGTTATACGAATTTTCTAATATTTCAATTAAATTATTTGGTATATGATATAATATTTAAAATAATATTTCGATGGAGGTTTTTTTTATTCAATTTTTAATTTGTGTAATATCTTATAGGTTGAAATTTAATTTGTATTGAGTTGACATTTTTAAACATTATTTTTATAGAAAGTTTAGTTATTAAAATGGTATTCAACAGTTTCCTTTTAAGATTTAGGCCTGGTTTGATAGGGTCTTTAGACTCGGTTTTGATGGGGGCCTGAAAGGGGGGATGCAGTCTACAATTTTGATTTTTTTTTCTTTGAATCGAGAATGGGATGCAGTCGAGAAATAAGAAATGTTGAAACCGAAATTGGGAGATGGGAGGCTGGAGATAGAAATGCCCAACGAGTGAAACCCTAAATATATTTAGGCCCGGTTTTATAATAAAAATAGGGTCCGAATCCATTCTAGACCCGGTTTCCTCGTAAAAAACAGGGTCTGAATGTATTTATGCATATCTGAAGCGCTAAAACCTGACATTTAGACCCGGTTTCACAACCGGTTTTGTTTTAAAAAACCAGGTCAAAATCTTATAAAACACGCGTTTGGCTTTTTTAGCCCGGTTTTAAGCATTTTTTAAAAAAACTGGGTCTTAAATAGGGGAGCCTCTGAAAGTGTTTTTTGTAGTAGTGCAACTACCTTATGCAACAAAAAGTAGTTGATTAGTTTTGAAATTATTATTTTTTTCAAATATTTTTCATTTTAAGTTATTATACCTTTACCACATATTCATGAAAATATAGAAATTCAAATCCATAGTCAAAATAAAACTGTTAGTTATTGCTTACATGCATTTTCATATCATCCAAATGCATAGTCACCATAATGATAGTAGTTAACTTTTAGCAGCATTTTGGAAAAATAGATCATCATGATCAGATCTTTTTGAAATGCTTAAACCAGCCACACATACAAAATTATACACATTTATGAAACTGTTAAACCTTCAAACAAATAAATCATCAGTATCATATTTTCCAAATGCTTAAATCAGGCACACATTCACATTTATGAAATTGTTACACCTTCAAATTACATTCTCAAAAAATACATGAAGCTATCATTTTTCAAAACTTCATTCATTTCACCCAAAAATTCATGAACAAATCTTTTTGTTTATGGTGCTTGTTCCTTTTGTTCATGCACATCATTCTTTTCCTCTTCTTTGTTAGCCCTTTGAACTTTATCACAATCTCTTTCATTCTTTATCTTTTGTTCTTTTTCCTTGTTGACCTGTACTAGGTCCTGATTTCATGATACGCAGATACATATTATATGATATAAGATAATATTTTATTTGAAGCAAACAACATTGATTTATTTGTGTAGTACCTAAATCTTTACTTTTTTCATCTGTTTTTGTGCTTTTAATTCTCTCTTTTCTCCTTTCACTTATCCCGAAATTAGCTTCCTTTTAACCTCTCTTAGCATCTCACTTGTCCAGTTTGACATTGTTGCACGACATATCTACAATGTCATAATTAGCGAAGTTAAAATTACTAAATTAACTTCGTTAATTATTTATTACGGAAATGAATGATAGGGAAGCAAACACGTTTTTTACCACTAATAGTAGCAGCGGTCCAGTGAACTAGCTTTTTTCAATCATTTCTAACCCATTTATTTTTGTAGTTTTGCAAACAATCAATCACACATCCACACCAATCCATTCTTGGTATTTCGTTCACATCCTTGATACTCAAAATTTTCTAATTTACAGTCCCGTACTTAATGCCTTCGGCCATCAAAGTCATAATATCATTTTCCCGGCATCCTTCGCCTTTTATACACTCAATAACGTGTTTAAGTGTTATAACTTGAGCTCCTCTTGGTGGGGATGGATACTCTCATTCGACTACTTTTGGTGTATCACCATGACCGGCTCTCTTTGCCGCATCAACTTTCTTGTCTCCTATAGGGAAACCAAGAATTTCATGTACCATCTCTCGATTTATATTTATTGCAAGTGTCTGTAGCGCAATCTGCATTTCCAAATTATGAGGATTGAAATGATCCACAACCCAATAATTCAATTTGTCGGGGATTGTTTCTATATTGCATTTAAGCATTACCTCAAATCCCATTTCTTTAAACACCTTTCGCATATCAGCCGATAACTCTTTGCATAAAGTGACTAATTGATATGGTGATTGTCTGCTTAACAAGTGCTTAACAAGTAATCCACTGGTTTTTTCATTTTGGACTTCTTGATATTCTCTTGTTTTTTTGGGCCTTGAATTTCAATAGACTTTGAACTTCTTTCTTTTGGCTTATGTTTTGTTGTAGACTTAATAGCAATAATCGTCTCTTTTCTATTTCTTTTGTTGATTCTCGTAGCCTTTTGCAGACGATAAGTTTTTGTCTTTTCATTGGTGTTACAAAGTCGTCATCGTCATCAATTGCTTCAGTCCACATGTATTTTATTTAAAAGTTAGATTTGGATATAATCCGTCATTTAAACATATTCACAAAACCAAAAAACATGTATTTAGGGAGGTTATAATATTCAAATACACTTCCATTTCAAACCAAATGCGTGTATTTATCGAATATTCTTTGAAAACATATCTTGAATCCATATTCAAATACCCAACAATTTTATGAAAATAGACAACTGTTTCAAATTAAATAACTCCAAATGCATATGTTTGTCAAAACCCAAATCCATGATTATAAACCCAAAATGCATATACAACTTAATAATTACAATTTTATGAAAAGATCAAATCCATATATCCGAAAGTGCATGATGAGGTCAATATTCAACCGCCCAAAATGCATGATCATGCGCATTTGTGGATGTAAGTTTATTCGTACAATTTTCAAAGTACTTGTAATTTACGTTTACAATGTATATGAAATAGGTTTGTAATCTTTTGTGTATGGTTAAAATAAATATGTTTGTAAACATTTTCAATTTGTCTAAAATTCATGTATGTGAGAAAAATGAAATGCACATTCAATTCATCCAAAATTTTCCAAGTGCCGAAAACAAATTGAAATATCCCAAAATGCATAGACACCAAAATCCTCAATAATCTATTAATAAACATTTCCCCTAATTTCCTATTAGAGGGTGTTATTCATAAACTTATAAACATTTTCTTAATCATAAACTTATATGCCCTAAGAACCAATATGCATAGACACCAAAATGCTAATTCATTTAATCAAAAATTTTAGGTATTTATGGAGCATTTGTAAATAAAGATAAATTGCATATGCATAAAACTGGGATAAACAAAGCCCTAATTTTACAATAGACATGCATTTACGGATATTTAAAGCCCTAATCAACATGCGTTTTGAATCAAACTTATATGCCCTAAGAATCAACTAATAACAAACTTATATGCCCAAAGAATCAATTTGCATTTTAAATAATGTTCCTTATTGATCATCACCCATTAGTATAATACATAAACTTTACATTAATAACAAAAATGTGATACAAAGTAAAACCAACAAAAACCCACTATTCGAGTTTTTATATAATATAAAGTACCTAAAACGTAAGAAGAGTTAAGATAGAATGATTGAAAAATTATTGAGTAACCATAAAAAATAAATTCACTCATGTAACAATAATTGAAAACTTATCAAGAAAGATATGAAAAGAATAAAAGTAAATTCACTAATGGATATTATCCGTAAAAGAGGTTTGTTCTTCAATATATAGTCTTCTTAATGTATTGCCAAATAACCGATGCAACCGAACTAGAAAATACCTCCCGTTCAACAACATGCATTTTATCACGGATTTTATTAATTGTTGCACAACATCCCCCCTACATCGTTAACATTATGATAGCTCTTAGAATTCTTAGAAATGAAGACAATACCGGAAGGAGATGTATCCATGATGCATAACTAAAAAGATGAATATTCTAACACACACACACACAAAGCACTTCTACATGCCCCATTTATAGGATTGCACATAGGAAACAAACCAAACAATAAGTTTCAAAAAAGAGGAGTAAAACAAGCATTTAGTTTTGTAAAAGAAACTAAAATTATATATGTTAATTATATATGTACTTTCCCTTTTTCTTTTGTGGATAAAACACTTACCATAATTAATATAAAAAATGCAATCAATGTAGAATCATAGAATTTTTAATCAAGTTTGAGAAAACATTGAAAAGTATCTATAAGACATGGAGATTTAAAATCAATAACCGAGGCACACAGACCGTTATAGTGTGTTAAATATATATATAGGTATTTTCCATTCTACTGTGGATTTTCTTCATAAATAACTTCTATTAATATTATAAATACAATCAATATAACAATTAATTTTTAAATAAAGTGTGACAAAACATCAAAAAAGTATATATATATATATATACACAATTCATGGGTATTCATAATCAAGAACCAATGTCACACTTCCATCACTTTTTTGGTCAAAATCTTGAGACCTGTCGTCGTCGATGTTAAATATATATGTACTTTCCCTTTTCCTTGTGTGGATCCAAAACTTAGCTTTTCTTCATAATCAACATCTTCGTGTATGTATCGCAGTGTATCTAGGAGGGTAGAAGTCGAAATCACCATTGTAGAATGTTGTAAATGATACTATGCTTTTTTTTAACTCCATCATTGATATTTATTTAAAAATTAACTATGCATGATTATATAGACACACTTTGAATTATTAACATTATTATTTTCGTGTTTCAACATGAGGTTGGAATATGTTTCTCATAATTTTTAGGATCCACACCAAATTTAAATATATTCTTAGAAAGAATCAAATGGATGAACGGATATAGTTATATAAAATGATGGAATAACGGATCTAAAATTTTTGGTGAATTGCAAATAATTAATAGGTTAGATATAGTTATATAAAACCCTCAGTCTATCAGTAGTTTTCCTAACCATCTATTTGAACCAATTTATTACAAAGAGGTTAGCATATGGAATCTTCTTCTACATACCACAACATGACCGCAGTGAAATTAAAAATGCAATAACAAAACGCACCAACACACCAAGAAGAGTTGTCTAGGGTTGCTTCCTTAATATATTTCAGATCATTCACATCAACGAAGGGAATTTAAACGATTCTCGTACGTCTATGGCGTGCAGTGAAGTACACACTCAATTTGGATATCAAGCAGATGCTTACAAGTTTGATAAATAGACCTTTATGTTTTTAATTTTTAATTATCTTTTTTATAAATTATCATGTTAATAAACAAATAGGCATCTATACGAACATACGTCAAATAGACATCAACACTACCAAGCGTATCTTCAACATCAAACATTGCTTCGAAATCCATGTGATACGTTAAAAATCTGTTTCCATTAGTAAAGTCGTAAGGCGTGGAATAATAAATATCGGCAAAGTAGCCGAACCTTCTCACCGCCTTCGTATCGCATAGATGGATAGTGCACAACATCTGCACTATGATTACAATTAATTAACATTAATCAAATGAGGAGATATAAGCTTTCATATACACCAGAAATGAGGAAGACATCAAGACACGTATAGAATAATATGTAATAGAATAATAGAATACAAGTATAGTTCCACCATCCAAAATAACAAACTACACCTATAGTATTAAATTAGAATTTTTAAACATATTTAAAAACTACTCTTGTACCAATAAAATACCATAAGAATACTTCATAAATCATTGTAAAAAGTACATTGCTTATAAATTATATAAAAACAAAGCCAAGACTAGTAATAGTGAATCCACATTTAAAATGCATCTGAAAACACCAAAAATGCAAATGGAAAAATAACAACACAACAAATATACACTACGATTCCAAAGTCATATTAACTTCTAATTCACCATCATTCAAAGGACATTCACCCGACTTTCTTTGTAACTCATCTTTTCTTTTAGGACATGTACGACTAATGTGAGGATCATAACTACTACAATAGCCAAATTTACGACTCTTTTTCTGAAGTTTAGCAATCGTCCTGTCTTTTGAGCTGTGATATGCTTCCTCAACCGAAAACCTTTATTTCGAATAGATTTACGAACATGCACATCAACAAACTCAGATTGCTCAACTCCTAACATTTCACTAATAAACTCTTTATTGCCCATATTATCAGATTCAACAAACTCGGCCTCACACGATCGAAGAAGATTCTCTTGTGCCTTAAAAAACTTTATAAGCTTCTCCTTATTAACGGTTACCTTACCTTATCTATCGCTGAGTCAACATTATATTAAACTCGTTGAATAAGATCACCAAGAGTCATCTTCATTAACATCACAAGGGTTTCTCGGTCATATTCTTGAAGGGATAGCATTCGTCGTCCACATATTACAAACATATTTTGTTGGATAGCGACTAATGTTGCAAACACGAAGCGTATATAGGAGCATGACCGATACATCTTCCTAATGGAATGATAAACTACCTGGTACATGAAACTAAAAACACATGTTACACAATAAATAAGATTAAAATGCACAGTCAACACCAAACCTACGTACAATATGTCAAATAATCAATAAACAAATGCAATAACAAACAACAAACCTCACTATGCTTTGGAAAGAACTCATCAAATATTTTGGGATCCTTGTCTCTATCAATAGAGTAGTCGATATCCAAAGTGACAATACTTGTGTCAACAATCATGAATTTCATAACACCATCAACATCACTATACGAAAGGGACATGCATTTGTTTTTAGCATAACCAATCTCACTAATAATATCTAGAAACACCACCGATCTCGTAAATATCCTACTAGCATCCTCTTTTAAAGCCCAATTGTGATTAAATATAGGAGATGTGTACAAGCTCTCGTGATCATTCTTTGATTGTGTAAACCTTTGTTCATGCATTGTTGTATTAAAATGCATTAAAAACTCAACAAGGGTGTTACTCGAGCTCATTAATTTGTTAAACATATGATTCTCTGACTCAGATACGAGGTGCGCATCAAACTTGACAACTCCCAATAACGAAAATAAGCCGGAATCTAGAACATCCTTAAACCAAACATGTCTGAAAGCCATTTATTATCCTTAAGGTCAAACTCTGCAATTATCGAGTCCCAAATAAAGTCAAATACCTTGGTATCTAACTTATTGGTTCAAACAATTCTACTAAGTTTAACTTTGAATCCTTTGTTACAAATAGCAGCAGAAACCTATATAAGGATTTAAAAGATACAAACGACAAAAATAACATATAAAATAAATACAAAGGAAATAAGGAAAAAGAACACCTACAACATACCTTACCGGTAACCTTTTCCATAATGTGCCACATAATAAACGAAGTCTTGCACTTGTAAACACAGAATCAATTGCAATTTTCATTGCAGGATCCTAGTTGGTTAATATCGATTAAGGATGTATTGGGAACGCCTTAGAAAATGAATTAAACAGCCATTTATAAGAAACCACATTTTTCTTACTCAACATGCCTGCTCCAAATGTAACACATTTCTTATGGTTGTCGACACCGGTGAATGGTATAAAAACATAACATATTTGCAAAAAAAAAACACATGTTTTTTCAAATATATACAAAAACAACAAGCAAAACGTCTATAGAATATAGTAAATGAGTACTTATTTGTCCGATATGTAGAATCAAAAGAAACCACATCTCCAAAAGCTTGATAATTCCTCTTGGCATATTCATACGCTCAGAAAAAATACCACCAAGACAGTTATCATAGCCAATGAAATAATCAAATGAAAAGTCATTTAAAGAGTTTTTCTTCTTAGTCAAAAGGTCAACAACAATCTGACAATCATAATCCGCAATGAGCCAAAACATCCCTTTTATAGTTCTTTGCATCCGTTTTCGTAAAACCAATATCATCATAGCCGCAAACATTAGATAATCTTCTATGAGCGGCAAAAGCTCCAATACTAGCATTGTTTATCTTATGAAAGAAGAATTTCCTTTGAAAAATTGACTCTCCGGAATGCATTCAGATGCTCCAACAACGGTTGTCGATTCTTTCCCGGTTTGCTACCGTAAACTATTCTCCTATTCTTTCTATTTCATGTTTATCTGATTATGTCGGTCAATTCATCCCGTTCAGTTGTGGACGAAAATTCTTCCTTCATAAGATGAACGATGCTAGTGTCGGAGCTTCTGCTGGTCATAGAATATTATCTATTGTTTGCGGCTATGACGATATTTGTTTTTCGAAGACAGATGCAAAGAACTATAAAAGGGATATTTTGGCTCATATTGCAGACTATGATTGTCACATTGTTGTTTAACCTTGTGACTAAGAAGAAAAACTCTTTAAATGACTTTTCTTTTGATTATTTCATTGATTGGTGGTATTTTCTGGGCGAGTGAGTATGCGAAGAGGAATTATCAAGCTTTTGAAGATGTGGTTTCTTTTTAAACTACATATTGGACAAATAAGCACTTATTTACTATATTCTATAGACCTTTTGCTTGTTGTTTTTGTATATATTAAAAAACATGTGTTTTTTTTTGCGGATATGATATGCTTTTATACCATTCACCGGTTCGACAACCATAAGAAATGTGTTACGTTTGGAGCAAGTATGTTGAGTAAGGAAAATGTGGTTTCTTATAAATGGCTGCTGAATTCATTTTCTAAGGCGTTCCTAAAGCATCCTTAAATGATATTAACCAACCTGAATCTTGCAATGAAAATTGCAATTGATTCTGTGTTTACAGGTTTGAGACATCGTTTATGTATGTGGCACATTATGGAAAAGGTTACTCATAAGATATGTTGTAGTTGTTCTTTTTCCTTATTTTCTTTGTATTTATTTTTTATGTTATTTTTGTCGTTTGTATCTTTTAAATCCTTATGCAGGTTTCTGCTGCTATATGTAACAAAGGATTTAAAGTTAAACTTAGTAGAATTGTTTGAACCAATAAGTTAGATACCGAGGTATTTGACTTTCTTTGGGACTCGATAATTGCAGAGTATGACCTTAAGGATAATAAATGGCTTTCAGACATGTTTGGTTTAAGGATGTTCTAGATTCCAGCTTATTTTCGTTATTGGGAGTTGTCAAGTTTGATGCGCACCTCGTCTAGATCTGAGTCAGAGAATCATTGTTTAACAAGTTAATGAGCTCGAGTAACACCTTTGTTGAGTTTTTAATGCATTTTGATGCTACAATGCATGAACAATGGTTTACACAATCAAAGAACGATCACGAGAGCTTGTACACATCTCCTATCTTTAATCACAATTGGGATTTAGAGGAGGATGCTAATAGGATATTTACGAGATCATGTTTTTAGATATTACTGATGATATTGTTATGCTAAAACATATGCATGTCCCCTTCCTATAGAGATGTTGATGGTGTTAAGAAATTCATGATTGTTGATACAAGTATTGTCACTTTGGATATTGAATACCCTATTGATAGAGACAAGGATCCCAAAATATTTGATGAGTTATTTCCAAAGCATGGTGAAGTTTTTTGTTTGTTATTGCATTTGTTTAATGATTATTTAACATATTGTATGTAGTTTGGTGTTTTGTATGCCTTCTAATCTTATTTATTGCATAACATGTGTTTTTGGTTTCATGTACGAGGTGGTTTATCATTCCATTTTTGAAGATGTATCAGTCGTGCTCCTATAGACGCTTTGAAAGATTTGGTTTACTTTGTAGGCATATATTGGATGCACTTTGTGTTTACAACATTAGTCGTTATCCAAGAACCAATATGTTTGTAATATGTGGACAAAGAATGCTATGCCTTCAAAAATATATTCGAGTCCCCGGAGAAAGCCTTGTGATTTTAATGAAGATATGGCTCTTGGTGATCTTATTCAGCGAGTTTATTATAATGTTGAATAAGGTAACCAATAATAAGGATAAGCTTATAAAGTTTGTTAAGGCTCAACAGAATCTTCTTGGATCGTGTGAGGCCAAGTTTAGTGAATTGTTAGGAGTTGAGCAACCTGAGTTTGTTGATGTGCATGTTCCTAAATCTATTCGAAATAAATGTTATGGGTTGAGGAAGTGTATCACAACTCAAGAGACGGGGTGATTGCTAAACTTCATAAAAAGAGTCGTAAATGTGGCTATTGTAGAAGTTATGATTCTCACAATAGTCGTACATATCCTAAAAGAAAAGAAGACGAGTTACAAAGAAAGTAGGGTGAATGTCCTTTGGATGATGGTGAATTAGGAGTTAATATGACACCGAAATCGTAGTGTATATTTGTTGTGTTGTTATTTTTCCATTTGCATTTTTGGTGTTTTCATATGCATTTTAAATGTGGATTCACTATTACTAGTCTTGGCTTTGTTTTTATATAATTTGTACGCAGTGTACTCTTTACAATGATTTATGAAGCATTCTTATGGTATTTTATTGGTACAAGAGTAGTTTTTAAATGTTTAAAAATTCTAACTAATACTGCAGGTGTAGTTTGTTAGGATAGTGGAACTATACTTGTATTCTATTCCATATTATTGGTGATCTTAGTTTATCTTTTGAAACTGTAGATTTATTCTTAGTTATTGATCTTTTGAACTAAATGTGGTTGTTGGTAACCGATACTATTGATCTTTCTATGTTTTCGGATGACGCTGCTTCTTCTTCATCGACATTCATGATTTTCCCATCATATTTAGGAGCCCTAGACATGACAGTAGCCCACGTTGCAGTTGGCCTCGTAATAGTATCGGTTACCAACAACCACATTTCTAGTATGTAAGTGTTTCGAGTTCAACTATTCCCTAGATGCATGTATGTGTATCAAATTGAACATTAAACACCAATGCTTCAAAATACAAATTAATTCTTGCGGCATATAAGTTTGTTATTAATTGATTCTAGCATATAAGTTTGATTCAAAATGCATGTTGATTAGGGCTTTGTATACACATAAATGCATCTCTGTTGTAAAATTAGGGCTTTGTGCATATGCAATTTATCTTTATTTACAATGCTCCATAAATATACTGAACAATTTTTATTAATTGAATTAGCATTTTGGTGTCTATGCATATTGGTTCTTAGGGCATATAAATTTATCATTAATAAAATGTTTATAAGTTTATGAATAACACCATCCGATAGGAAATTAGGGGAAATGTTCATTAATAGATTATTGAGGATTTTGGTGTCTATGCATTTTGGGATATTTCAATTTGTTTTCAGCACTTGGAATATTTTGGATGAATTGAATGTGCATTTCATGTTTCTCACATACATGAATTTTAGATGAATTGAAAATGATTACAATCATATTTATTTTAACCATACGCAAAAGATTACAAACCTATTTCATATACATTGTAAACGTAAATTACAAGTACTTTGAAAATTGTACGAATAAACTTACATCCACAAATGCGCATGATCATGCATTTTGGGCGGTTGAATATTGACCTCATCATGCACTTTTGGATCTATGGATTTATTTTTTATGGTTACTCAATAATTTTTCAATCATTCTATCTTAACTCTTCTTACGTTTTAGGTACTTTACATTATATAAAAATTCGAATAGTGGGTTTTTGTTGGTTTTACTTTGTATGTTGTATATGTATATCTTTTTTTATATAAGTATTCACATTTTTGTTATTAATGTAAAGTTTATGTATTTATACAAATGGGTGATGATCAATAACATCAATAAGGAACATTATTTAAAATGCAAATTGATTCTTTGGGCATATAAGTTTGTTATTAGTTGATTCTTAGGGCATATAAGTTTGATTCAAAACGCATGTTGATTAGGGCTTTAAATATCCGTAAATGCATGTCTATTGTAAAATTAGGGCTTTGTTTATCCCAGTTTTATGCATATGCAATTTATCTTTATTTACAAATGCTCCATAAATACCTAAAAAATTTTATTAATTGAATTAGCATTTTGGTGTCTATGCATATTGGTTCTTAGGGCATATAAGTTTATGATTAAGAAAATGTTTATAAGTTTATGAATAACACCCTCTAATAGGAAATTAGGGGAAATGTTTATTAATAGATTATTGAGGATTTTGGTGTCTATGCATTTTGGGATATTTCAATTTGTTTTCGGCACTTGGAAAATTTTGGATGAATTGAATGTGCATTTCATGTTTCTCACATACATGAATTTTAGATGAATTGAAAATGATTACAATCATATTTATTTTAACCATACGCAAAAGATTACAAACCTATTTCACATACATTGTAAACGTAAGTTATAAGTATTTTGAAAATTGTACATCATATTGAATGGTTTATCTTTGCGTAATGATTTATGAATAAACTTATATTCACAAATGCACATGATCATGCATTTTGGGCGGTTGAATATTGACCTCATCATGCACTTTTGGATCTATGGATTTGGTCTTTTCATAAAATTGTAATTATTAAGTTGTATATGCATTTTGGGTTTATAATCATGGGTTTGAAATGAAAGTGTATTTGAATATTAAAACCTCCTTAAATACATGTTTTTTTGGGTTTGTGAATATGTTTAAATGACTGATTATATCCAAATCTAACTTTTAAATAAAATACATGTGCACCAAGCAATTGATGACGATGACGACTTCATAACACCACCGAAAAGACAAAACTTATAGTCCGCAAAAGCCTACGAGAATCAACAAAAAGAAAAAGAAAAGAGACGATTATTGAGATTAAGTCTACAACAAAACAGAAGCCAAAAGAAAGAAGTTCAAAGTCTATTGAAATTCAAGGCCAAAAAAAACAAGAGGATATCAAAAAGTCCAAAATGAAAAACCGGTGGTTATGAAAAAACAACAGTTGATTACTTGTTAAGTAGACAATCACCATAGCAATTAGTCACTTTATGAAAAGAGTTATCGGCTGATATGCGAAAGGTGTTTAAAGAAACGGGATTTAAGGGAATGCTTAAATGCAATATAGAAACAATCCCCGGCAAATTGAGTTATTGGGTTGTGGATCATTTCAACCCTCATAATTTGAAAATGAAGATTGGGAAACAGACACTTACAATAAATCTAAATAAAGAGACGGTACATGAAATTCTTGGTTTCCCTTTAGGAGACAAGAAAGTTGATGCGTCAAAGAGAGCCGGTCATGGTGATACACCAAAAGTAGTCGAATGGAGGAAACAATATCCATCCCCACCGAGAGGAGCTCAAGTTATAACACTTAAACTAGTTATTGAGCGTATAAAAGGTGATAAGGATGCTCGGGAAAAAAGATGAGGGCATTAAGTTCGGGACTATAAATCAGAAAATTTGTTCATTCAGTTTCGTGCAGAACCTGTTGTTTCCAAACAGATTTCTCAAATTACCATTTCCAACTCAATTCTTTCATTCACATATGAAAATACACTTCAGAACTAAACTAAAACAACCACTTTTATGCATCAAAACATTCAATTACAACTTTGGGACCAAAATCTTCATTTGACCCATTTGCACTTTAATTCTAGAAATTAATCAAGAACTTCATTTTAATTACAGATTTTGGTTGTTATTGACTTAGAAACCAATTAGGAACTGATTAGAATCAACAAACTTAATTATTGGTATCAATTCAAGCAAAACCCCTAAGAACCTAAACTTGGTGAAATGAAGAACAAGAACATGGAACTTACCACAAGGATGGAGATAAGGAACTTGGTGATTTACAGTAGATTGGACTTGATTTAGCACTTGAATTCACAGCAATCAGAACTTGATTTACCACTTGATGAATTTCCTCTTCAAAAGTTGCAAGAACAAGAATACAATGAGAAAGAAGAAGTGTGTGTGTTGTCTATATACGTGGGTGCAAGAGGTGCCTACTTGTGGGTTGATAATATCCACAAGTGGGTATTTTGTTCCCCTTTTCAACATACAACTTAACGCACGAGTACCCGTTTTAACTAACGAAGATATTTTTTAAAACCTCGTTCTAAACCATTTAATATTTTATTATTCTTATCTATTTTTAATAATATTTTTATTTTATCATTTCTTTATTATTTTCTTCTATTTTCCACTTAATCAATTATATATATATAATTCTTTTATCCAATATTTAATTCGAGATTTGGACGTACCAGATTCGAACACGACTAGGCCTAATATGAGGATGTTACATCTAAGCAGCACCAGGTACAACAAAACCACCATCATCGCCATTTCATCTGGATCTGAACTGCCATTGTTCGTTCACCGGATCTGAAAGTTACCAACCACCACCTTGGTCTGTTGCTCTCCAAATCTAGAAGTTAACAACGTCCACCGTCGCACTCTTTTCTCCTTCCACTTGACTGATTTAATGTGTGTGTGAGTGTTGTATGTAATGTGTTAGAACCTAGAGGGGGTGAATAGGTTATATGCCCACTTTTTGAAGTTTTTAACAATATTTGCAAGTAATTAAAGAGTTTAAGGAAGAAAGATATCACCAATGAAGTAGCTATGACACAATGATTTATAGTGGTTCAAGCGAGGGTTAACAACCTTGCTCTACATCCACTCCTTGGCCTCACCCACCAAGAGTTGCTCCACTAACTTCTCTCTTTAAAGGTAGAGATAAACCTTTTACAACTTCTCTCTTTAGCTTACAAGAATTACACTTCACTCTTGCAAACAAGGTTAAGATAAACCTCACTTCACTCTAATTGGAAAGGCTAGAGTTGATCCTTACTTCTCTCTAATTCTAAGGCTAGAGATGATCCTCACTTCTCTCTAATTCTAAGGCTAGAGATGATCCTCACTTCTCTCTAATTCTAAGGCTAGAGATGATCCTCACTTCTATTACAAATATATAAGAAGGTAATGTAGTGTTTGAACTTTGAAGGCTTTCACTCTTGCTTCATTCTTGATCTTGAAAGATTGAATATTTATCAAAGAATATGAGCTCACAAGATTTTGTATGTGTTCTGTGTTTTTCAGATTGCAAGAGCTTGGTAAAAACAAGACTTGAGTTGCCTTAAATAAAGAAAAAGGTGCAAGCTCAAAAAGTGTCCAGACTGTCCACGGTCGATCCACGGTCGACCGTGGCATCGACCGTTGGCCTGCTGGAACTTTTTGAGACTTGTGAATATAGATATTGGCCTTTTACCAAAATCACACACAACCCATTTTTACTATAAAAATGCACTGAAAAGAAGCTTAAGAAAAGTTGGGTTAGTGTCATACTTCTTAAGTTTGAATTTAATCATAAAAATAGTAGTTTAGAAACCAAATGCACAAAGCATGTTGGAAGTTTACCTCTTTGAGAGATTCCTTTTGCTAAATATAGTTTTGGCTTATTTCAATAGAAGATTATGTTTAGTATCTGCCAAAATAGGAATTCATTTGCTTTGACTACCAAGCTTGTGATTTTATAAAAAAATTCTCAATTTTTATAAAAGTTTTTATAAAAATTATTTTATAAAAACTTAAACTCATTTGATAATTTATTTTGTAAGCTCATAAACTTCGAACGTTTGTTTGTAGGAATCTTCGACATCGGCTTCTACTTGAACTCGGATCTAGACGATTGGAGCTTGGCCATTTGATGAAGCTTGTTTTGTAGATTATAGATGAGAATATATTTGATTGAATATATATATATATATATATATGTATATGTGCACATATGTTAATGTTAATACATACAATTATATAAACAAGTTGTATATTTTTGTGTCAACAAAAGAGGATATATTTATAAGCCTATTTTTCTCAACTAATGATCATTGGGATGTGTTAAACTAGTTATTGTGTTAATGTGGGTATTTACATTTCAAAAATGCTATTGTATGTATTGAACTTTTAATTTGTGTTAATGTGGGTATTTACATACAATAGAAAATTTAATACATATAATAACACATTTTTTAGAAGTTTGATATACACAATAGCATTTTTAAAAGGTGGATATACACATTAATATTTGAAGTATAATTTAATACATTTTAAAAAAGTAAATCCTTTCAAATTCTATCTTTTCTTTCGCTAAAAAAACTTGAAAACAATATGTAAATAAATGACATATTTATAATTTTATTATTTAATTATTTAAGTGTTTATAAATATGAAAACTGATTATAATGTGTAAGTGTATATAGCTGATAACGTCTTTGAAATATAGAAGGTTAACTTCTCTATAATGTATTAAACTATACTCCACATATTAATGTATATATCCACATTCTAAAAATATTATTGTGTGTATTGAACTTTTATTTTGTTGTTATTGTACGTATTTTGATTACATAAAAAGGTAAAAGAAGTATGAGTTTAGTACATACAATAGAAAGTTTAATACACACAATGACATATTTTTAAAAGTTTCATATACACAATAATGAGTTGTGTTCGATAAAGTCTATTTAAAAAACATAGTCCTAAAATTTATATATTATATCACAGGTGATTTAGTATACAATCACATGTGAACTAGGAAAAATTACAAAAATATCACTCCGTCCAAATTTCTAAAATTTAATCTTGACCTTTGATATAATTGATCTAAAAGATAAAAGTAGTTTATTATGACTATAAATTAATTATAGACTATATTAAACATTATTCACACAATAATATTTTTTTGAAGGTATACACATATTAATATTTTTAGTATAGTTTAATATATTTTAAAAAGATTAACGCAAATATAAAATGGGTTAGTTCACTAAAATGTATTCAAGTTGTAACGTTTTGCTATTGTGTGTATCAAACTTTAAAAGTTTTTATTGTGTATATTAAACTTTTAATTTGTTACTATTATATGTATTTTGGTTATATAAAGAAGTAAAAAAAATTACAAGTTTAGTACATAAAATAAAAAGTTTAATACACACAATAGCGACAAATTAAAAATTCGATACACACAATAAAAATTTTTTAAATTCAATACATAAAATAGTAAAATATGACAACTTTAATACAAAATAAACCCGTAAAAAATCACATGTTTGTTTATACCTTCTGCACATGTTACTGTGTCAACACCCCTTCTCACTTGCCAATTAACACTTCTCTTCTGCTAGGTTGTTTTCACCGCCCTCAATTCCGGTCACCAGCGATCGCAAAACATGGAATACAAGAATCTAGGGCGATCGGGATTGAAGGTATCACAGTTATCATACGGCGCATGGGTTAGTTTCGGTAATCAATTGGACGTCAAAGAAGCAAAAACCCTACTCCAGTGTTGCCGTGACAACGGCGTCAACTTCTTCGACAACGCCGAGGTCTACGCCAATGGCCGCGCTGAAGAAATCATGGGCCAAGCGATCCGAGAGCTCGGCTGGAAACGCTCCGATGTCGTTGTGTCTACGAAGATCTTTTGGGGAGGCCCTGGACCCAACGATAAGGGTTTATCGAGGAAACATATCGTTGAGGGGACTAAAGCTTCGTTGAAACGGCTGGATATGGAGTATGTTGATTTGATTTATTGTCACAGACCAGATTTGTGCACGCCTATTGAGGAAACAGTTAGGGCTATGAATTATGTGATCGACAATGGCTGGGCGTTTTATTGGGGAACAAGTGAGTGGTCAGCTCAGCAGATCACGGAGGCTTGTGAGATCGCGAAAAGGTTGGATCTAGTCGGACCGATCGTTGAGCAGCCAGAGTATAATATGTTTGCTAGGCACAAGGTACAAATCAAAGCCCTAATTGATCTATTTTGAGTTCTAATTTCTGTCTAAACCGCTAAACGCCAAACTGTAAACTCGAATTCCTCCATTTCTTGCGCTTGTAATAGTTCACTCTGTTTTTACTTGCATTACTGCCATCAAATCTGGTCAACATGCATGATTTGCTAGTTTAGTTCGTTTTGATCTTACTTTTTTACTTTGTTTAAACATTTTTCTGTTTGAAGCCTCTTTGGCCCAAATTAATTTGGCTAGTTATTTAAAGCAAGAAAACTATTTGAAGTTAACTGGATTTGGTTGCGTTCTGTTCATGGTTTGGTTTGGTTTGGTTTGTGAAATTGTAACAAGTATGGATTGATTGATTGATGGTTCTAAAAGAAAACAAACCGAGCTAATCGCTTGCACTTGCCTCCATAGCCTTTTACATGTTAAGAACTAGTTTGATATCATGGTTTAGATTAAGTTTTCAGTTAATTGCAATATATTAGTTCTGTAGTTGCATACCTAGAATCATAATTAAGTTTTGAGTGTAATAAATAGTGTTACAAGAATACGAGAAATTTCTCTTCATAATTGGTTTCTAAACAGCGAAATTTGCAATATTAACGCCCTTATCGGTAGAATGTAATGAACACACCTCCCCACGGCCCACAAATGGATAGTTTTGTGTTCCTTTATTGTGTTTTTGCAAGAATGTTTGTTGTTTAAAAAGGATTGGTCTAAATAGAGCGGTTCAAAATTCTAACCAATTTTTTTTTCAAACTCGAAAGTCAAAAGTGGACATGAGTTTTGGATGGATCGAGTATATATCAAAAAATGATTATAACATCTGAAAATGGATACTTGGGCTCGCTAATTAGTGAAGGAAAAAGTATCTTTTTTTAACCAAAATTTGGTTGATGATTTGAAGAATGGTTTTGTGGTGTCGGCTTGTTATGCAGGTTGAGAATGAGTATCTTCCTCTCTATAGCAACTATGGCATTGGGCTTACAACTTGGAGTCCTCTTGCATCTGGAGTTTTGACTGGAAAATACAACTCAGGGGTTCCGCCTGATAGTCGATTTGCTTTGGAGAACTACAAAGTAAACCCTAACCCTGATCTACATATCTTGTTTGAAGCTCTCTCCACTTATCGTTTGATGCTTCAAACTTTCAATTTCCATATCTTAACAAGCTTATAATATAGCCGTCTATATATTCATTACACTACTTTTGAATCAATCTGTGATCAGAATTTGGCGAGTAGAGCATTGGTGGATGATGTGCTGAAGAAAGTCAAGAAGCTAAAACCAATTGCAGATGAACTAGATGTGCCGTTATCTCAGCTTTCAATTGCGTGGTGTGCTTCAAACCCGAATGTATCATCAGTTATTACTGGTGCTACAAAGGAGTATCAGGTTGGTCACATAACAGATTCATCAGTTTTTCTATCATCCATTACTTAGTTGATTATATTCATTACATCTTTCCGGGTTTCCATGAAATGCAGATTCAAGAGAACATGAAGGCCATAAATGTCATTCCGATGCTTACACCTGATGTGCTGGAGAAGATTGAGGCGATTATCCAGAGCAAACCTAAGAAGCCCGAATCTTTTAGGTGAAGGAGCAACAAACACACACATATACACACAGAAGCTTGTGTAGACATTTAATTTTGTATTGCCGTCCCAAGATTGTTACAATAAGAATTGTGTTTGAAGCTTATATTATGTTGTTGACCAGGGTCGTTTGATGTTTTTATGTCCGACATTGTTTTGTTATCATTTATTACTGGATGAAGTACTTTTTTTTAAGCTTTAGCAAGTGGTCAAACATTGTGGTTGTAGGCCGATAAAACTCGACCCATCCCATTTGGATCTGTAGTTCCATACCATATTTTAAGCAGAGCCGACTTTGACCTCTTACCCAACTTGTCTTGCGCATCCATCTTTACTTGGTTTGGTTTTAAAATTCCGATATCACACCCATTTTTTTTTCTTTTCCCCCTTGATTACATCTCATCTTTTTGCCGGTATTATCCTCGCCGCGTCATCTTAGGATCTTATCAGTCTTGTCATTACTCGTCTTTCATCTGAGTTTGTCATCACCGAACTTGGTTCACTATCTTATTGGGTGGTGCTGCCACTCGTTCTCATGATGGTCTTTTTTGTCATAATGTGCAATCCGCGTAGCACTTTATGTTGAAGTGCGATCAAAACTCCTACAGACCCGAAAACCAGCTAATCCTACCTCGTGTTTTAATTTTGCTAGTGCCCTTGGGTATCTGATTTTCACTCGTACAAGTATTGCTCAAGTAGTTTAACTAACAAATCTGTCTTCATATGCTTGATCATCTTGAACCTCACATTCTTGCTCTAAAACCGATTATGAGGTATCTTTTGGGCCACCTTGGCTTGGGTCTCCACTTATGTTGACGTGCAATCAAAACTCCTATACACTGGAAAACCAGTCTCTAATCATACCTTGTGTTTTAATCTTGCTAGTACCCTTCGGTTTCTGATTTTCACTCGTACAAATATTGCTCAAGTAGTTCAATAGATCTGCCCTCATATGAATGATCATCTTGAACCTCACATTCTTGCTCTAAAACCGATTATGAGGTATCTTTTGGGCCACCTTGGCTTGGGTCTCTACCTATGTTGACGTGCAATCAAAACTCCTATACACTGGAAAACCAGTCTCTAATCATACCTTGTGTTTTAATCTTGCTAGTACCCTTCGGTTTCTGATTTTCACTCGTACAAATATTGCTCAAGTAGTTCAATAGATCTGCCCTCATATGAATGATCATCTTGAACCTCACATTCTTGCTCTAAAACCGATTATGAGGTATCTTTAGGGCCACCTTGGCTTAGGTCTCTTACATAGATGTAAACTAGCTTTTAAGCATGTGTGAACACACACATAGCTATATGATTGTACTTATGTTCACGATTTCTTTTTCTAGTTTGAATAGTATGGCGTATGTAGTTGTATTTAAAAAATTGCTCCGGCTTAAATTAAATTTGCTATTGTACCGAGAATCTAGTGTAACCCTCCAAGTCTTGTAAGTTTATAAATTAAAATTTTATAAAATAAATAATTAACAAGTCATTTCTCAATGAGTGTGTTTATGAGATTAATTAAAGTGTTTACTTGATATGAGTTTATTATGATCAAATTAGACAAAGGACTGAAATTGTGGTTATCAAATTTTATATGTGTATGGGAGTAGTTATATGGCTAAAATCAAAATAAAAGAACTTAGGGGATTGCTTTTGCCAATTGGTGAAGCTTCCCACAAGAAAAGAGAGAATTTGACTTTTAGAAGTTAAAATAACATTGGCTTTGTCCGGAGAAATCGAGAGAGAGAGCCGGAGACAAGGGGAAAGTCCAGAATTTGAAGATTGAAGCTCAAACTAAAATACTTGAGAAAGTATGTATTACGAACCTCAATTTTATGCTTAACGGCGAATTTAGGTGTTTGAGAGATGAAATGATTGTTCTTGATGACTAGAAATCATCTTGGTGATGATTTAAGAGTGTTATGATTCTAAGATTATGGAATTTAGAGTTATTAGAAATGAATTCACGTTTTTACTATGTTCTTGAGTTGCAAATGGGTCAAAATTTTGTTCTTTAAGGTAAGTTGATCTATGGATGATCAATATGTGTTAAAAGGGGTTATCTTAAGTGTTTAATATAGCTTAAAAGAGTATGTGAAGTGTTGGAAGTCACTTTGCAATGAAATGAATGTGTTTTGGTCGGAATTGCAGTTGTTCACATCGGACAGAACACAAGTGGTGTCTAGGATGACATGTCATGTAGCAAGACTGTGTAGAGAGTACACAGGTTGTATTCGGATGATATGGGTCGTGTTCAGCCCTTCATGGCACATGCCCTGTAACAGAGCTATAGACCGTGTATGGTGATGCTACACGTGTAGGGTTAGGTTTTGACATTGACATGACATGACATGTGTAGCCGTGTAGTTTAACACGGGTCATATTGCATGCCGTGTAAGGTACTGTTGAAGTGTTATTTGAGCAAGCTGACATATGAGACATATATTAATTAATTATAGGTGACCGTTGATTATTCTAATTGCTAAATTAGGGAGTAGACTACGGTACTAAGACTCTAAACTATAAACTGAGATGAATTACACAATCCCTACTAATAAATGAAATGGATACGTGTTTACTGTGCACGGTGTGAATATGTGAAATAATATGAGATGATTTAATGGCCTAAGTGGCCAATTTATAGCTTGAGTGGCATATTTTGTGACTACATGTAATTAATCGATTACTAAGTTATTAAACATAGATTATGTGTATGCAGTGTATGCTGACGTCACTATGGTAATATAATTGTGTACTCACTAAGACTTGTGCTTACTAGAGTAGTTTATATCTTTATTTCAGATACAGATCGCGGCAAGGCTCCAGTCAAAGAGTGCCAACTCCGAGTTCCGCTTGCACATACCTTTTGGAAAGATATGTTTTGGAACATATAATAGTTAATACTTTTGAAACTAGATTATGTAACTTTGGTTTTAATGGAAGTTTATATTACTAATGTTTACAAAAATCGGGTCTTTACAGGCATCATGAGTAAGCTAAAGTTTGTTAACGGAATCAATCGGAAGTATATAAAACAGAGGGACGTTAATAACTTAGACAACTAGAAAGGGTTATGTGTGAACGAACTTGTTGATTTCCATAATGGGATGCGTGGTTTGAATAGCATAGTCTTTTGTTTATAGAAATAGCAATAATACTATACACGTTTGACCAAATTACATAAAGTCAAAATAATATAGAATAAAAGATTCTAGCTTTATTAATTCATTAAGTCAAGTTCTGCAAGTCTAGTCTATGACGCATTTATCAAACAGATAGTTTGCAGGCACATAAATTACCAAGTATCCTACCTTCCTAAGCCATATTCGCAGCCGCATAAATTACCTTCCTAAGCCATAGTCTTGCTTTCAGTTGTCAGCAATGGTCATACAGGCAACTCTTAGTGAAGCTAAAGCCGCCGTTATGAACAGTATATATGTAGACAACTATTCATTTGACTGAGTTGTAAAACAATGTATAAATCAGCATATTGATGCTTGCTAAATTGCTACTCTTCAGATGTACCCAAGAGAGCTGCACTTCTTACAATGAATTGCGGCACAAGACATCCTAAGTACCGGTCGATTGCTGAGGTTAGTTGAAGTGTTGGAGTACCCTGAAGAATTGCAAAAAACCTCGGGTGCGATGGGTCAAAGCAAGCTTACCTTGGGGTCCAAAGAAGAGGAAGGAAGAAAAGACCAACTTTGTAAATCATAACATTAATTTGTAAATCCTCTGTAAATTTAAGGTATTTGTAAATCATGTGAGAAATTCAAGACCAACTTTGTTACAAGTTCAAAGTTTTTAATTGTACTTGTAGCTGAAAGCCGCATCAACAACAAAAAGTTGTGAAAAGATTTCGGTTAGAAAAATAAGTTTCTATATAACAAAATCCTTACCTGGATAGCAAGATGAAGTAAGGAAAGTGTGGATTGAAAAGATGAAATTTCCAATCAATAGTCAAAAATTTTACCCATTTACTTAAAAACGAGTTGATTTAATTGCTTTATATCTTAAATTTAGATAAAAGAAAAACAGAAGTCAAACAGGTTGAAAGTCAAGCACGTAACCATAACATGAATTTATTTTGGTCAAGTACAATTTACATTTCTTGACATGCCACGTGGGCCACATGGCCTTTTAGTACCTTTTTTTCTTTTTATGTTTGTTTCATCATGTTAAAATGCAAAACAGATATGAGATAGTAAAGTATGCACTAAAAGATTACGAATAAAGCTAAAAGATGTAACCTTGTGACATATATATATACCCTGCGACATCGTAAATGATCAAGTTAATGTTCGGAATCTGCACAGGAACAAGAAAACAGGTGAAAACTCTTTTAACCAATATGTACATATTTATAGGTGATGGTGGCGGCGGTTGTAGGTGGTTACGAGCGATTACCGGCGGCGGCCGGCGGTTTTTTTTCCCTCCAAACATAACTGGGTGCTATGTTTGTAAACACACAATATACACACACTAATATAAATTACATAAATAAATGTCTTTCTTAATTAACTAACTATACTTTGATTATATCATTATTTAGAAGGTTCCAATCGTTAATGTCGTAAGGACTTATATTATTGTGTTCATCTACCTCTCTCAACTACAACAACAAATCAGTTGATTAATTAAGCATCTTAATTTAGAATTAAGCTTGTAAGAATATCATTTTGTAATCACAAGTCATGACTAATGCATATAGTCATGATGAGCTCAAATCGCAAAATGATGAAATACAGAAATAGCGCTCTATGTACACATAATTGTGATTTACAGTTATGCAAATTTAATATATATATATATGAAAGCAGAGAGAAAATCTGATATCAACAAAGAAATGTTACCTAAATGATGATGTGGAAATATGACATATACAAATAATGAGCTTTGATTGGTGGGATGTGATGAAACTTTAGAAAGGTCAAATTCAATCAAATTTTAAATCAAATTATGAGGGTGTTAGGTGAAAATTGTGAGAGTGTTTTATAGAACATTTGAGGGGGTCTTATGAAAATGTGAGGGGGTTTTTTAAAAATTGTATATTAATGTAATTAATTATAGGTTGTTTATAAACTATGTTTAATAACTTGTGATATATTTTGTTTTGAGAAAAAATAATTATATATTTGCGACCGTCTTATTTTTAACTACGTTTTGGTATAAATTTTATTGTAAAATGACACTTTTTAAAATTAGTATATTCTTAATTTTTTGTTATCCAGTAATGTGTAGGTAATTCTTGAAACAATTTATATGTTTTCTATATTCATGAACCATCATCTATCTATCAAGTGCTTAGATTTATATATGTGTGTGTGTGTAATTGATAAATGGCATGTAACCGTATACATAAAAGGATGTTTTTGAAATAACAAAAATTCACCACGCTGATATTTTTCATTCATGTTTTCTAACGTGATAAAGATGGTTTTTCATTTATCCATTACATAAATATTACTTTTATTAATAATAGTGAACACGAGAAACGTATTAATATTACATTAAAACTTGTAAAAGTGATATAATTTTATATTTTTTAGAAGAGTACTTATAAAATGTATTAAATATAAAGAGTTTATTACATAACCGAGCATCGCACGGGTATAGCACTAGTTTTTATATGGATGGATAGGCGTCAAAAATCATGTTACTGTGTAAAACTAAAAAAAAGGTATCGGGGTGTTGTTTTCATATTTGAGTTCCGGCTCTTGGAGAGCTTGGGCAAAAAGACACAAGGGAGCATCTAATTGATCTCTTTCTAATTTCAATCGTTGTTCTTCTTGTATTTCCATTTCTTTTATTCTTTTAATCCAACCTATTATAGCATCTATTATTGGACCAAAAACGTAAAAGAACCGAATCAAAGAGACTAAACCTGTAAAAAATCAGACCGGATGATCAAATCTATAATCTTTTAAAATAAATAAAAGACTAAGTAGAAAAAAATTATTATATAATATAAACCGTTTAATTAACAAAAGATTTTACTTAAAGGTATTTTAAATCAAATTAAAAAATCAATTTTGACTTTTAAAGTCAAAAGTATTTTAAATCTTATGTCCTACTAAATAAATCTATTTGACAATCTTAAAGGTAGATCTATAGATTTTACTTACCTATATTTTTTAAATTATTATTATACCTAATTAATTTAAATATATAACCATATATATGTTGATTTTACTTAACATACTTTATAAATTATTAGAATTATTAATTCAAAACCTATTAAAATTATGTATCATAAGCTATATCAATAATATAATATTATATACATTCAATTGTTGTCCTTATCTATATTTATTATATATACTACAAATTATATCGTAATTAAATTTTACATCCTTATTGCATCGCATTGAGCTCTTATTTCTTTCATATAATAAATCGTATATTTAGCTAAACGATATAAAATAATACTATCATATATGGGTGAGCATGGTACCGGAACCGGTACCGGTACCGATTTTACCGAATACCGAATTTGGTTTAACGACGGTACCGAATGTCGTACCAAGTATTCATATACGGTACCGATACCTATTTTACCTAGTCTTTTCGGTACTAGTCCCGAATACCAAATCTAGAATACCAATTTAGCAATATTTCAAGTAACGAATACTGGACCAAAAACCCTTAACTCGGTACGGTTCGATATTTTCGATACTTATACTCATCCCTATTTTTACAAAAATAATTATGATTATACGTGCGTTTACACGGATAGCAAAACTAGTTTCTAATAAACTATTAGCACCAAAAAAATATAATTAACTTAAAAAATAAATGATTTGCATCCCGGCAGACGGCAGTCGCGTTTATATTGAAGAAAAAAAATACTTTTTTGAAACAATTTATATTTTTGGAATAAAAAATCAATGTTTGTTTATACCATCTGCACCTGTCACTGTGTCAGTCACATGTTAAGAACACCTTCTCACATCACATACCAATTCACGCTTCTCTTCTCGTAGACTGTTTTCACCGCCCTCAATTCCTCTCACCGGCGATCGCAAAACATGCAATACAAGAATCTAGGGCGATCGGGATTGAAGGTATCACAGTTATCATACGGTGCATGGGTTAGTTTCGGTAATCAATTGGACGTCAAAGAAGCAAAGACCCTACTCCAGTGTTGCCGTGACAACGGTGTCAACTTCTTCGACAACGCCGAGGTCTACGCCAATGGCCGCGCTGAAGAAATCATGGGCCAAGCGATCAGAGAGCTCGGCTGGAAACGCTCCGATGTCGTTGTGTCTACGAAGATCTTTTGGGGAGGCCCTGGACCCAATGATAAGGGTTTATCGAGGAAACATATCGTTGAGGGGACTAAAGCTTCGTTGAAACGGCTGGATATGGAGTATGTTGATTTGATTTATTGTCACAGGCCAGATTTGTGCACGCCGATTGAGGAAACTGTTAGGGCTATGAATTATGTGATCGATAAAGGTTGGGCGTTTTATTGGGGAACAAGTGAGTGGTCAGCTCAGCAGATCACGGAGGCTTGTGAGATCGCGAAACGGTTGGATCTAGTCGGACCGATCGTTGAGCAGCCTGAGTATAATATGTTTGCGAGGCACAAGGTACAAATCAAAGCCCTAATTGATCTCTTTTGAGTTCTAATTGCTGTGAAATCTAAACCGCTAAACGCCAAACTGTAAACTCGAATTCCTCAATTTCTTGCTCTTGTAATCGTTCACTCTGTTTTTACTTGCATTACTGCAGATAGAAAATCAATCAGTTTGCATCAAAATCATAATTTCCATGATCAGATGAATGATTTGATGTTCATTTGATAGCTGGTTTAAGCCATCAGTTTTGGTCAACATGCATGATTTGCTAGTTTAGTTCGTTTTGATCTTAATTTTTTACTTTGTTTAAACAATTTGCTGTTTGAAGCTAATTTGTTTAGTTATTTAAAGCAAGAAAACTATCTGAAGCTAACTGGATTTGGTTGAGTTCTGCTCATGGTTTGTGAAATTGAAACAAGTATGATTGTTTGATTGATGGTTCTAAAAGAAAACAAACCGAACTAATCACTTGCACTTGCCTCTATAGCTTTTACATGTTAAGAACTAGTTTGATATCATGGTTTAGATTAAGTTTTCAGTTAATACCAATATATCATTTCTGTAGTGAAAGAGAAATTCTAACCAATTTTTTTCAAACTCGAAAGTGGACATGAGTTTTGGATGGATCGAGTATATATCAAAAATGTGTATAACATCTGAAAATGGATACTTGGACTCCCTAATTAGTGAAGGAGAAAGTATCTTTTTTAAACCAAAATTTGGTTGATGATTTGAAGAATGGTTTTGTGGTGTTGGCATGTTATGCAGGTTGAGAATGAGTATCTTCCTGTCTATAGCAACTATGGTATTGGGCTTACAACTTGGAGTCCTCTTGCATCTGGAGTTCTGACTGGAAAATACAACTCAGGGGTTCCGCCTGATAGTCGATTTGCTTTGGAGAACTACAAAGTAAACCATAACCCTAATCTACGTTTCTTGTTTCAACCTCCCTTGACTTATCTTTTGATGCTTCAATCTTTCAATTTCTGTATCTTAACAAGCTTATAATATAGCTGTCTATATGCTACTTTTGAATCAATTTGTGATCAGAATTTGGCAAGTAGAGCATTGGTGGATGATGTGCTGACGAAAGTCAAGAAGCTAAAACCAATTGCAGATGAACTAGATGTGCCGTTATCTCAGCTTGCAATTGCGTGGTGTGCTTCAAACCCGAATGTATCATCGGTTATTACTGGTGCTACAAAGGAGTATCAGGTTGGTCACATAACAGATTCATCAGTTTTTCTATCATCCCTTACTTAATTAGTTGATTATATTCATTACATTTTCCGGGTTACAATGAAATGCAGATTCAAGAGAACATGAAGGCCATAAATGTGATTCCAATGCTTACACCTGATGTGCTGGAGAAGATTGAGACGATTATCCAGAGCAAACCTAAGAAGCCGGAATCTTATAGGTGAAGGAGCTTATATCATGTAGTTGACACTTGACAGGGTCGTTTGATGTTTTTATGTCCGACATTGTTTTGTTATCAGTTTGCATATATTCACTAAGAGTCTGCCCTCTCTTAGTTATTTTTGAAACTATAAAAGTTTTAGTTTCATTGCCAACATTTTGACATCTGTATGTATTATCTTAGGCTTTGGTTTTATATTTATATTCATGGGCGGCCCTTTGTGGTGTGTCGTATGGGTGTTAAATATTTGGATGTGATTCGTAAAAGTCAAAATTCAAACGGAACCAAATTTGAGTAATCTGATTTGAATTGGTTTGTTTGGTTTTTGAATTGGTTTTAGACTCGATTCGAACGTTTACATTGGTTTTCAAATTTATAAAGAATTTGTCACATGACTCGAAATTCGAACTTGTAAATGTATATTTATATATAGAATTGTATATGTGTGTGTTATGACTCTATTTCTATTTCTGAATTCTTTTTTCTGATTCATAAATAGTAATATATTATTTTAAAACTATTAAAAACCCAATAAGTATCTTCTAACTCATCTTTAGAACTTTAAACTTCAATTAAATATTTAAATTCACAAAGTTTTTTTTATTAAATTTGGTTTAAACTTTAAAAATCAGAACAAATCTACTCAATTAACTGATTTTTTATTTTATTCAAATTCGAACCGAATTCAAATCGGATTACTAGTAGTAACAGGAATTTGAATCGGGATAAAAGTTGTCAAACTTGAACAACCAGTGCCGAATAACTTGAAAATTGATTGATGAACCGTCCGAGATGGGCGACCAACTGTATAGGACTCATGTCTCTAATGGGCCTAAATTTTTAGTATACGCTTATTTTATATATATATATATATATATATATATATATAGTGTAAGTTCTCTAGGTTGTGCTACGCACGGACCATGAAGGTTGTGATTCTATTCCTATTGATACTTAGCAAATTAGAATAACGAAGTGAATTTTTTAAGCAAAGACTTAGTGTAAAAATGATGCATTTACATCAACTTAATGTAGTATAAAATACAACTACTTAAAGGAGATCATACCTAGTATGAAACTAACTAAATGGAGTATAAAATACACTTATACATTTGGTATAGAAATCGGGAGCTATCAAGGGATACTTATACCACCTTTAGACTGATATTTGTAAATATCTTAGCAGATCACTGCAAAAAGTACCATAAAACAATATTAAACAGTCTTTGCTTTTATGGTATGTATGCAAATGGTTTAATCCGTAGCAAGTAATTACTACGCAAATTCTCAAGTGAAGCCACTTGTTTCTACATAATACATTAGTAAGATGTTATCCATCCTAAAAGTTGATCCATAGTTGCATCGTTTCTCAATAATAATTAACTAAAATGGGTTAGGAAAATTGAACACAAGTACAAACCTTAATTTTAAATAATGAAACTCTAATTATAAGGATGGGAATACAAAACTAATTGACCTAATGCACTGACCACTGACCCTGTGAACAAATATACATTCTGAAGTTGAAATTAGTTGTTTGTGTAGATCTTTTCCTTGTTACTAAAAAGCTAAACATAAAAGAAGCCTATTCAATATAAAAGAAGCCAATTCAACCATGAAATCCAAAGTTTATATACCAACTTTAACCACATAATCTAGAAACCCATTATATATTTTAGTTAAGCTATAAAACAAAGCTAACACTTATGTATGATAAGTTAAGAACTAATACAAATGTAAGAGAAGATAAGAAAAGAGAATAAGATGATTCCAATTAAAAATAAGCAGAACACAAGATTATACGCAAATGAAGCTAAGGGGCTGTTTGTTTGCTGCTTAATGGAACCATTCAGCGCTGAATGTTGAATCATTCAGCATTCAGCGTGTTTGATTGTTACCTCTGAATGAAGACTGTGATGAATGATTCAGCATAATGTTGCTGAACCATTCTACCTTAAAGTGCATTCTAAATCATTAAACACTAAGTATTTTACCCTAATACTCCTTCTTTCACACGTTGTCTTGTTAAACAATCATATCTTATAATATAATATATCACTATTAATGTTAAAATGATAATTTGTATTATTCAGATTGTTCATTTAGAACCTTTATCAAACAGCATATCACATTCAGAGATAAATTCATTCAGACCCTTTGAATTATTCAGACCACAGAATCATTCGGTGCTTAATCATTATGTTTTAACAAACAGCCCCTAAGAACATAAAAGGAGACCAAAGTTATCAAACTACATGATGTTTTAAGCACTAACACATATGTAGAAACTTAATTAAAGGTGCCTATCTTGGTATTAAATGTAGATATTAAACTTGAAAATACATAATCTGGAATTGATGTTTTTCAACAAGTATACTTCTCTTGCCTATATACTTATGACATCTGTTTTATGAAGACTAAATGTTAAGTAAAGGGGAGCTCAATAAGAATACATGCAGTATTGTTTTATCCTAACAAGTATAACAAGAGTGTTATTGAAAATGGCTAATCGAAATGGTGGGTTTTAGATTCCTAGACAAGACATAAAAGTAGAAGAAATTGCCAAAGCTCAAAAAACCATTCCTATTATCATTATAAGACAATTTCGTTGTTAGGGTTTAAGCGTTTAATGATTCGAACAAGAAACTTGAGTTCCATACACTATTAGAACCGAATTCCTAGTATCAACCAACAACAATACGTAAAATGCATACAAATCCGTAATAAAAAGAAAATCTTAAGTTAAGATTTCTGGTTAGGGATTGTACACTTGCCACATCTAACATGTGTTGTCCACAAACAAACATAAGTAGCTTAAAGCTATTTAAAGGTCTTTTAATAAATGAGAAAATATAGTATGATCAAGAATTGTCATGATTCTTATAAAAGCTACTTTAGAAAAAGAGTCTTATTCTTATTTTGATATATTAGTCTTCACATATACACTAACGGTTTGAAATCTTCATGTACCTACACCAAAGTAAAAGAACTATCATGGTTAATGATAACAACATATTATGGAATACTCATATAAGTTCTTTTCTTTCAAATAAAATCTTCTATAATCTCCATACACAATTCAATTCATAGCCAATAAAACATCAACATAATTTCATACCTTTTACAAACATTTCTATTGTATCATTTAATAAAATGGCTCCTAAGTATCAAGATGAGTATTGGATCGAGCCAACTTAACAAATAAAGGCTAAAAGACAATGGGTCACCTTGGGTCAAGCCAATTTGAAACCCGTATGACCTGAACAAAATCGCCTCAACTAAATTGAATTCATCAAAGAGTGGTAAATAGTATATACATAGCACATAGGGTTATATAACATTTTAAAAATTCAAGAACAGCTCATTCAGGCATTTTATCGAACACCTGGAATGCACTTTAGCTAACACTTGTTATGAAACCATAAAAACATATATCAAACTTACCAAAATGAAGAAAACAATGTTAAATTGAAGGTGAGGAACAGTATAGTTATTATTGCGGAGGATAGCATACTTTGAAGTACAAGATCGAGAAACACAGTGGCGTAGAAGACATGGTTTGAAACAAAAACCCAAAAAATTGATGCTTGCCGGATGGAGAAATCTAGAGGTATACATTTTTAATCGATTGGATACCTAAAAATCCATAATAGACGCTTTTAATCGAGCGAAAACCAGTTCTTGATATGAGCTTCGTAGGTAGTAATGTTACCTATTGTAGAACTTGAGAATGATGGTGTAGGTCTTCAATCGATTATGGAACAGGTATCCTGCAAGAAGTTTTATACACTCAGTTATAAAGCAGATGAATGAAAAAGAATTTACCTGAAGATTTTTGATGGATAATGTAGCAAGAAAATGCAGAAAGCAGATACGAATGGTCTCAAGGATGGCGTGTGAAGATGGAAAGAATGGAGTAGGTGAAGCAAAGTATGATCTCACTGTATCACAGATTCACAGTTAAAGGGTGAAGATGGAAAAAATGGAAGCGGGTTAAACAAGCATCATGAATATTATCAACTTATTTAGTGAACACATATTGATTTTTGAGGGTTAAAGTTCTTTTTATATAGAACATAGATATATATATATAATGCAAAAAATGTTTTATTTGTGAAAAGTGTGAGAAACAATTTTAGTCATTGATTGGTTTTTGATCTTATGGTTCACATTAATTATAATTAATATTTTCATTTAAATTAAAAGGATAAATTAATAAACACATTTTTTTCTCTCCTTTAATTAACTTTTTCTCTCTCTAATTAATTTTTACAGACTTTACTTCTACTTTATTATTAATACGGTGTTCACTACCGAACACAATGTATAATTTACAAAAAATTTATTATGTGTATTGTGTTAATTAGTCGATACACCCCACCCAATAGTTATCAAGGCCATTAATAAACCCTAGCCGCCGTAATTCTTTCGGTTGAACCCTAGATCTGATCGACGATGGTAGGCTCTTGCTCGCCATCAAGGGAGAAGCGACATCAGCACCGGCGACCATAACCAGATAGAGATGACGTCGCCGGCGATGGTGGGGAGGGGCGGCGTCTAGAGAGAGAAATGGAGGCCGGAGGATTTTCTATGTTTTTTTTTTGAGAAAATGAATTAGATAAGATAACAAAGGTTTATAAGGTGAGGGAGATACGAGAGAGAGAGATGTTTTTTTTTACTAAAATACCTTTTTTTATTAATTAATACCAATAAATCTTTAATTGCTTACAAAAATATCACAACCACTTATAACCATTAATTATACAATATAATGGTCCGAATTTCTTCTCACATTTTTCGTAAATAAAACACTTTTGGTATGAATCATCTTATATATCTTACTCATTTATAATATATTTACAACCTTAAAAACTCTTAATTTTAAGTAACTTGAAAGTACTAAAATACCCCTTCTTAACCATTTCATTCTCTCTCCTAATTTACTTTAACTTTTAAAATACTCCTTCTTAATCATTTCATTCTCTCTCCTAATTTACTTTAACTTTTTATCTATTTAAAATATCTCTCTAACACTAAAACACTCTCTCACACAAACACAATTATCCACTCACATCAACATAATTTTCAAAATCTTATTAACTTCTCCCTTTTTATTTCATAAATACAAATCTTTTTCTTATTTTAATGTCTTTTAGAATTTATTTTTAAAATTAATAAAATAGTTGATACAAATAAAGGGAAGAGTCTTGATTTTTCCAAAATACCCCTCGTTAATGCATCACTAATGAGCCGTCATTTGTGATTATTCTGCACAAGGAATCTTCACAAACTCATATTAGCTCTTTGTGATTATTCTGCACAAAACTCATCACAACCTCCTCTTTATTTGCCGTCGTCGCAATACGCAGGTACTCCACTAGTGTGTGTGTGTGTATATAGAGAGAGAGGATGGTTAATGTGAAAATCTTTTATTTTGTGAAAAGTGCAAGTATTGTGGATCGTTAAATGATTTGATTAATGGTTAAGATTTAATTGTGTTTTTGTAATTAAAAGTTATAGTTAAAAGCAAGGAAGGGTAAAATAGAGATTAAAAAAACCCTTTCTATTCTCTCTAATACACGTATCATGTCTCTTCCTCAAATCACTCTCTTCCCTAAATTACTTCTCTCTTTTCCCCTAATCAATATATACACACTCTCTCTCTCTCTTTCTTTTTCTCAATCTACTTCAACATAACCACCATACACCACGAGTTTGACTCACTCCACCGCCTTCTGCGAAAGTGCTACAACCGCAATCCACCGCCACCTTCAACAACGCCGCCTCGCCACCATTAGATTCGATCACCACTAGCCACCCTCTAGTGTTTTTATTGGATCCCTCTTTCGTCAACCACTTTAGATCTGTAAGTCTACTCTACACCGCCATCCAAGATCTTCGTCATCATCGTTGTTTCATCGATGCTCAAAACCATCATCATCCCCGTATAGCTTTCTTCCCATCTCAGTTTTCTATTTGGATTATTTTGCCAGATTTGTTCATCGTTTTTTGTATATATCTATTGTTAAAAAAATATTACTTTTTTATCCATATTCTCTTGTGAATAAGAAACGAAAATGATATTTTGATCTTTTTGATTATCTATTCAAATAGATGAAAGGAAGTCAATTCTATTGTTTATGTTAAATATTTATACTATATTATAAAGCATTTAGGCATTTTGCTTAATCTCTTAAATTTTAAGTGTTTTAAAAGTATTAAATTACCCCTCATATAAACTAAATTAAATAACTATTATATATAGTTAATAAGATTCTTATATTTCATTTTAATAACTAAACTATACATATTTAGGAAAAGAAAAGTCAATACAATTTTTTTTGAAAGTCAAAGCCAATACAAATTAATTAACATAGTTATTAAAAAATATTTTTATAACTTTTTTTTTAATTATGGAGAACAGAAAAGTAAGAAAATGGAAAAAAGATAAAGAAAATAAACATGTCACTAAACGAAAATTATTCGCTGTCACCGTATTGCATAAATACAATACTCCCTACGTCTTGAAAATGGACATATTAACGAGTAGAAATTATTCGTTGTCAAAGCATTGCGCGGGTATCATACTAGTATTTTATTTATGTATCTATGTTTGCAAATTTTGTATGGCAATATTTATTCTTGATTTTAGTTTGCTACGCATTATGGATTTGTTTGTTAGCAAATTGGGTATAAATTAGATATTCTTAAAATTTATAATTCTAGGTAGAGGTGTCGAAAAAACCAAACCCGAATAATTCGACCGAATCGAATCAAATTCGGGTTAGTCGGTTTTCGGGTGACTTATTCGGGTAACCCGATTAAGAATTTTAAGTTTTTTTATTAATTATATATTTTAACTAATAAGATATATATGACCCATATATTGAATATATTCAAATAAATTAATGAAAATTGAAGTCGGGATGATCACGTAAACTTGTTGAATCGCATCGCATAAGGCCATAAGGATTTAGCCGTTTATTACTTCAAATATTAATAAAATACCATGTTAATAAACTTTATTATAAAGTTAATAACACAAGTAACACAATAAAATAACCTTGTTGTCTAATAAAAAAAAGTTAAATACTATCATAGTATCATGATTTATGTATTCCCAATTTAACAAAAATAAGTTAAGAGACAAGATTAAAGCAGACATAGTTTAAGTATTAATAAAATACGATGTTAATAATATTAATTATGAAGTTAGTAACACAAGTAATCTAACTATTATATAAAATATTTAACTCTATCTCCTCCTTAATTTTAAGAGTTCTTAAAATTCAATCAAAACAACATCTTGGCCTTTCATTCTATTTAAATTAATCTCATCCACTCAATCTTTAACCATTCCAATCTCTCTCCTAATTTACTTTAACTTTTTATTCAATTAAAATATACTCTCACACAAACATAATTATACACCCATAACAACACAATTTCTAATATCTTATTAACTTCTCTATCCTTATTTCACAAATATTATTTTTTTTCTTATTTTAATCTCTTTTAGATTTTGTTTTTAAAATTAATAAAATAGTATATGTAAATAAAAGAAAAATTGAAAAAACGGGACATGTTGCTAAAGAAATTTTTTGTGATATTGAATTTTGCGAATAACATATAATTACATTTTTGAAAACGACATATTACAAAACAAAAACTATTCAGCTCCGCAACATTGCGCGGGTATAATGCTAGTAAAATAAAATAAGCCTATTAATTGTCTAATATCACAATGATTGAAACATAAATTGTCAGACAACATATTCTTATTCGGTTCTTCCCGAATAACCCTAAACCCGAACCGACCCGAACTAACCGAAAACCGAATAACCTAATCCTTATTCGGATCGGTTATCGGGTAACCTTTTATTACCTCAAACCCGAATAACCAGAAGCCCGAATAACCCTACCGAAGAACACCCCTAATTTTGGGTGTATTAAACTATGTGAATAACTAAAAATGGTGTTTATTTTTTAAATGGTTCCATAATGAAAGCTTTTGCAATTGTGGTTTTGAACTTGTTCACTAATCACCGGTAAACAATCATGTTAATAATGAGAGATTTGTGGATTTTTTAGTAAACTGCTGAAAGAAGATGTATGTGTAATACTGTAATAGTGTGTTTCACTAGAATAAAATAAAACTTTGCTGTTTAAAAAAGGTTATGCTCTTTTTTCATTTTTGTGTTTACTAGTGAACATGACTCTTTAATACCTTTTTTTACATGTATTCATTCGTAATACAAAAAAAAATTTGTTAGCTATTGACTTGTAAACATTTTAAAGAATATGTACATTGTTCATTTGAGGTATTGTGTGTAATGTTCGTTAGTGAACATGTTCAAATTTTGTGTTTCTTAAATGGTACAATAATGAACTCGTGAGAAAAAAGTCCAAACAGTCCAATAATCAAACACATTGTAAATGTCTAATGTTCATTAGCGAGATTTTGTATTTCTTAAATGGTTCAATAAAGAACTCCTTAGAAAAAAACTCCAAACTTTTTGTATCATATGTACATTTAACATATAATGTCAAAAATTATCTTGTTAATATGCAACACCACTTTTTATATAATATACAAATATACATACATTACTGACACATGATATAACATAACAATACATTTAATAAAGTTATCACATGATGTACACAATAAACTAGCTATTACCTTACTTATCTATGTGAATTAGTAAACTCACCTTTGACTTTAGATATCATGATACTCAGGTAGGCGTTTAGTTATGAATCCAGTCACCTCCCTATACAATTAAACAGACTAAGCATTACAAAATATAAAACATGAACTGGAAGTGGACCTACACGGCCGTGTACAGATACACAGGCCGTGTACCCTGAATACTACACAACCAAGCCTGGCCAAATGGCCTGTGTTGGTCACTGCTACTACACGGGCCGTGTACCATACTGATATTTCGGGATTTAACTATGTTTTTATCCGTCAATATTATGATTTTTACATGTGTTATTATGCATAAGTGATCATATTATACATCTAAGTTTAGTTTAGGGATGTTTCAGGTTAATGTATTGGAAAAACCAAAGAAGTAGCGGAAACCGGGTGAAAAACTGAAGAAAAACGAAGAACCGGTAAAAAATCAGCAGCTCGCTCCGCGAGGTACCCCTTCGCGCCGGAGAGAAATCTCTGGAAAAATGGAAATTGCGTGTCTCGCTCCGCGAGCTCGTCGGCAGGCCAAAATTATAAATTGAAATTTTAGGGTTTCAAAAAGGAGCTTTTGACTTTTGGCCGACCCTAGATGAAATTTGGAGATCTTTTCAACCCTGGAGAGTGAGGAAACACCTTTGGAGCTTGAGGGATTCAATTCTATACAACAATCATCATTATCATCGATCCGGTTTGTCGAATTCATGTTTAATTCTAAATTAGAGATGTTGATTCTGATTTTATTGTATTGTTTGAGCCTCATTATGGGCTGATCCATCTATGTATTCGCCTTATGATTGAACCCTAGTGAGATATGACTCGATTTCATTGGTTTAGACTTTGTTGATACTAGTTCCATGTTTATTTAATCAAAGTTTGGATTTTTATGGTTCTAATTTCTGTTTTTCTGAGTCAATGGTGCATGTTGATTATGAATAGGGAGTGTATATGATATATGTTCCTCTTTGAATGTTTGTCTATGAATTATTCAAGGGTTTGCTTGGAATAGTGATCAGGATTTAGGAACAGTAACTTGAATCTATGAATCTGGAGTTTATCATAGAGGACATGATGAGTTTATGTTGATTTGCTTCGACATGGTTGGTAGATTATGAACTAGGTTGCATGGGTTTGATATTCAATAGGAAGTTGGGTATTTTACCTCTCTTGTAATAGCTATTTGAAATCGGAAATTGAATTTAGCCAAGTCAACTTAGGCAATCAATTAAACGGATCTGGAGACATACCAAACTAGGGGAAAATTATCGGTGAATACGCGCTATCATTCTAGTCATTTGCAAAAGTTCAACTGTCTTTGGATTTGCTTATTTCCTGTTTCTTCTGTTAATTTTGTTCCTATTGATCTGAAAACCTCCTTACTCAAGTTTAGCTAATATCTGTTACTCATCGATTCTTATACTGCTCCCTGTGGATACGATACCCATTGCTTGCCTCTCTGTTACTATAGCACGATTAGGTACACTTGCCTAGTGTGTGTAAGTGCTAGAATAGGTAAATATTGGACTTAAAATTATATAACTAGATTTTGCACATCAAGTTTTTGGCGTCGTTGCCGGGGAGCGGTAACAAGCCAGACGTCTAGTGGATTGTTAGTTAGTTGATCCTTTCTGGGGCCTTGTGTCCTAGAAAGTTACTTGCTTTAATTTGCAATTCAGTTTTAAGTGACCTGCTTGAACGGTTGCTTTTCACTTTGTTTTTTTTGTGTGTTTCTTTTCAGACTGGTGACGCGAACTTCAAACTTAGGATTAGTTTCCCCTTTTCTGAGCCGGAGAAAGTGTTCCGTGCTCGTAGGAAAGCGCAGAAATCCATACCATTTCCTTCCCTACCTACCCCTCCGCCATCTCATCCACTTTCACCTGAACCTATCCAAACCATGGCTGACGATCAACCCATGTGGACCTCTAGGCTGCAAGCCCCTCCACCACCCATACCAGCCATTCGAAAACCCGATATCACTGGGGAGAACTTTGAGATTAAGGGACAGTTCCTTAGCATGATAAGGGATCTCCAGTTTGATGGAAAGCTAGTCCATGACCCAAATCAACATGTTGAGAACTTTCTGGACATCTGTGAGCTTTTCTGAAACCAAGGTGCATCTAATGATGCAATCCGACTTCGTATATTTCCCTTTACTCTCACCGGAGATGCAAAGGCATGGCTGAAGTCCTTAGAGCCAAACACCATTACTACCTGGAAAGAGCTGAGGAACAAGTTTGTCACACGATACTTCCCCCCAGCAAAAGCTGAGAAACTGAAAAACGACATCTTGGGATTTCAGCAGAGACTCGATGAAACCCTCACCGAAGCTTGGGAAAGATTCAAAAGCTTGATGAGGATGTGTCTAAATCACGGTCTCACCAAAGGCAACCAAGTCCAAATCTTCAACCGTGGGATAGATCCGACCTCCCGTGCCGTCCTTGACTCCTCCAGTGGAGGAGTATTTATGTACAAGACACCCACTGAGGGGTATCAACTTTTGGAGGATATGTCCATCCACAACTTGGAGTGGACACCTGATCGTAGAAGTGCAAGCAAGAGGGTCGCGGTTAATGCGCTCGAAAGTGAACCCACTAAAGAAGTGGCTGCTTTGAAAGCTCACCAAAAAGCCCTTGAACGTAAAATAGAGGCACTAACTTCCTCTCTTCATGCTATGCAGGTGGTCTGTGAGACCTGCAATGGGCCGCATCTTACTAAAGACTGCGAGAACCGACCCATGATGACTCCCGGCTAAGTCAACTACATGAATCAAGGCTTCCGGGGAAATTACCAGACTGGTGGGTCCAACTGGAACAATCAGAGCAACAACCGGAACTTTCATCGACCACCACCGGGTCTCTATCAACACAACCAATCGGGGCCTCCAAAACCCAACCCACTTGATCAAGGGGTGAAGCAAGAGCCACCTAAGTCAGAGTCTTTGGAGGACATAATGAAGCAATTTATGGCTGCTCAACTGAAGGCGACCGCAGACCTCAAGCAAAATCAAGACGTGTTGCAACAAAACCAAAGGAGTCAACAAGACACAATTTAGAACCTAGAGAGGGACATAGGAAGAATAGCTCAAGCCCTATCTGAGAGACCATCCGGAGGACTCCCTTCGAATACTCAAACGAATCCAAGAAATGAGCATGTCAACGCGATTACCACCCGAAGTGGTAAAGAGGTAAGCTCTCATGTTCCTAAATATAATTCTAACGATTTTGTTGATGTGCAGGTAAACACAGAAAAGCTTAAAGAGAAGGATGGAGAGAAGGAGGTGCAACCTAAGGCCAAGAAGATGCCGAATCATACTTCGCCACCAACTTATCGACCTAAAGTCCTATTCCCTCAGAGGCTTCAGATGGAGAAGCTAAAGGCACAATATAGTAAGTTTTGTGATATGATTAAACAAATTCGGATTAATGTGCCTTTGGTTGATGTTCTTGCAGGTATGCCTAATTATGGCAAGTTTATCAAAGACTTGGTATCCAACAAGTCAAAGCTCGAAGAAGCCTCATCAACGGTTTTAAGTGAAGAATTCTCGGCGATGCTACAAACAAAGATGCCATCAAAGCTTGGCGATCCAGGGAGTTTCATCATCCCTTGCTACTTAAATAATTCTTTTGTTTGTGATGCATTAGCAGATCTAGGTGCTAGTATAAATTTAATGCCATATTCTTTGTATGTTAAACTAGGTCTAGGTGAACTTAAACCCACTAGGATGGCCATTCAGTTAGCTGATAGATCCTTCAAGTGTCCTTTAGGTATAGTAGAAAATATACCAGTAAAAGTGGACAAGTTTGTACTCCCTGCAGACTTTGTAGTGTTAGAAATGCAGGAAGAATGTAAGGTGCCTTTGATCTTAGGTAGACCATTCTTGAATACAGCCGATGCTATTATTCACGTGTCAGATAAACGGCTCACCTTAGGCATAGCTGATGAGAGGGCTACATTTTCGATGGATAGAGCAATGAAGTACCCGGCTGCAACTTCTGATGGTTCCTGCTTTTTCGTGGACATCATAGATGACCGTATGGGTGAAGAGGTGGTAGAAATTCTTCAAGTTGACTCAACCGGAGTTAACTCGATTGGTGAAAAGAATCTGAGTTCCAACCCTGATGAAGCCGAGCAGGAGTTAGTGATAATGCACAATGATGATCATTGCAAAGAGCAAGAGGAAGTGAAGTTCGAAGATGTTGGTAGCATCAATGGACACAGTTGCAAGCCATATTACGAAAAGTTACCTAATCAAGAAGGTAAGGAGGTGGATCTCCATCGGGAAGGATCGTGAGGATTGACGGTCGAGTCAAGCTATGACTCGTTAATAAAAATGCGCTTCGCGGGAGGCAACCCGTGTGTTTCTTTTCTTTTCTTTCTTTTTGTTAGCTAGGTTACCTTGTGTGTTCGTTTGCGTTTTCAGAAAATCGAAAAAAAAATCAAAAATAGCAGTCTTGCGCCGCGAGCCCTGGTTTGGCTCCGCGAGGTCCCTCCCCTCGAACTATCATTTTTCTAGAGATTTTCTGCCACCACGAGCATGACAGTTCTGCAAACTCTAGTCTTTTGCCTCAATTGTTAGTCTTAATGCTTAAGTGGAGTGCTAAATTCATTTTCTGAATGTATTATTGGCCACCCATGATGTGACTTCGGGTTTTTCTTGCTTTAATTAAAATAATTTACACATGGGACACAATAGAGTTCACACCTTCACTCTATTGTTAGGAATTGGGGAGGTTCGATTGAATGTCATGTTAAGAGTTAAGTCACACACATGTGGAGCTTTTGATTGATTTATCTATTCACATGTGAAGTGTGGACCATCCGGGATTCCACTGAAAATCTTTTTGCATATCTTAAATTTTTCATAGTACTCCAATTCTATTGTGTGGGAATTGGAGTCCATACTGAGATAAATGACTTTTGAAACTTTATAAGCAAACATTCGGGGTTGTACTTTATGCTCTACTCTTTTCTTTTATTTTTTTTCCTTTATTTTCTGTGGTGTGTTTGTTCTTTTGTTTGTTTGTTTATTTTGGCAGCCAAATGACATTGAGATGATTCATTGGATGATAATTGAGAGCTATGCTACAGATTCTGATACATACATCATCCTAGGGAGTTTCTTACCCTAGTTCATTTTCTTTTCCACATTTTAGTCTTATTTGAATGCATTGGGGACAATGCATATCTTTATTGTGTGGGAATTGGGGTTAAGTAAACTTAACTTTCTTGTTTTCCACTTATTGTCAATAGAATAATCTGACTGCGGGCCAGTTTTTCTTCCCTAACCAATTGTTCACATTAGTATAGGTTTTTCCAAATGAATAAATTGTTGGTAGCATGATATTTAAAATTGCATGCATGGTTGACCATCACATAACCCGTTGCCATAATTGAGAGTTTTGAGCCTAATGTTACAAAAAAAAATTCAATTGTGTGAGGATAGCTGCAAGCATAGACGGTAGAACTTGTTACTAAATTACTTATCGAGATCATCACCATAATGAGTATTTATCACCATTGCACTGATAGAGGCCGTCTTTCTTTGTTAAACCAATTGTGTTAGCCTGTTTTTGTTCGTTAGAACATCTTATTTTTAGATTTTCTAATTTGCCCAACCCTTAGTGCGTAGTACTCATCATTAGTACTCGATACCCTCGACACCATGTTGAAGCCTTAGCCTGTTCGGTTGTTAGCCAAATTTTGAGCCAATCCTTTTTTAGATTTCTTTGGCCTTAGCTTAAGTCTATATTATGCTGGATTTTGACATTTATGAGTGTGTTGTCAGTAGTTTATCGAGTCAATAAGGTATTATGCCGATTCAATATATGCAAATTCTTAAGCATTGCATTGCTAGAGAGTTCTTGCCAAAGGCATGTTTCTGGAAAATCCAAAAAAAAAAAGTCCAGAAAATTGCACAAAAAATAGAATAAAGGTGCATAAATAAGAGATAAAGTGTCTTATGCCCTAGATGATTTGAGGCCAATAAAAGAAAGAGCTCATATCATTTAGTTGTAGTTAGTTGTTCGTTTAACCGTTCCAGTTTGAGCAGTGAGTCGTTGTTATCCAACATGATTTAGGTTTTTGCTATCTTAGTCACTTTTAATATTACCTTTTCCTACCCTTCACCCTAGCCGGACATTACAACCACAAAGTCCTCTTGATGGTTGAAAAATCTAGTGATGGAGATGAGAATTGGATACAAGCTTATACTAGTCAATTGCTTGCTAGTTATCAGGAGTGTTCACCAAAATAATAAGCCTAAACACTTATGTGATTGAGTGAACGCCCTTGTGAGGATGTGATACTTTGCATGCTGTCAATTATTGATTGTTTACCAATTAATTTGCTCGATTGGGATGTTCTGTATTAATTGTGACATATGAGTTGGGGAATTTGGGTGGTCTGGTTGGTTTACATCTATTTGACGATTTGATTGAGGATAAGCAAAGTTCAGTGTGGGAATTGTGATATTTCCGGATTTAACTATGTTTTTATCCGTCAATATTATGATTTTTACATGTGTTATTATGCATAAGTGATCATATTATACATCTAAGTTTAGTTTAGGGATGTTTCAGGTTATGTTAATGTATTGGAAAAACCAAAGAAGTAGCGGAAACCGGGTGAAAAACTGAAGAAAAACGAAGAACCGGTAAAAAATCAGCAGCTCGCTCCGCGAGGTACCCCTTCGCGCCGGAGAGAAATCTCTGGAAAAATGGAAATTGCGTGTCTCGCTCCGCGAGCTCGTCGGCAGGCCAAAATTATAAATTGAAATTTTAGGGTTTCAAAAAGGAGCTTTTGACTTTTGGCCGGCCCTAGACGAAATTTGGGGATCTTTTCAACCCTGGAGAGTGAGGAAACACCTTTGGAGCTTGAGGGATTCAATTCTATACAACAATCATCATTATCATCGATCCGGTTTGTCGAATTCATGTTTAATTCTGAATTAGAGATGTTGTACTGATTTTATTGGATTGTTTGAGCCTCATTATGGGCTGATCCATCTATGTATTCGCCTTATGATTGAACCCTAGTGAGATATGACTCGATTTCATTGGTTTAGACTTTGTTGATACTAGTTCCATGTTTATTTAATCAAAGTTTGGATTTTTATGGTTCTAATTTCTGTTTTTCTGAGTCAATGGTGCATGTTGATTATGAATAGGGAGTTTATATGATATATGTTCCTCTTTGAATGTTTGTCTATGAATTATTCAAGGGTTTGCTTGGAATAGTGATCAGGATTTAGGAACAGTAACTTGAATCTATGAATCTGGAGTTTATCATAGAGGACATGATGAGTTTATGTTGATTTGCTTCGACATGGTTGGTAGATTATGAACTAGGTTGCATGGGTTTGATATTTAATAGGAAGTTGGGTATTTTACCTCTCGTGTAATAGCTATTTGAAATCGGAAATTGAATTTAGCCAAGTCAACTTAGGCAATCAATTAAACGGATCTGGAGACATACCGAACTAGGGGAAAATTATCGGTGAATACGCGCTATCATTCTAGTCATTTGCAAAAGTTCAACTGTCTTTGGATTTGCTTATTTCCTGTTTCTTCTGTTAATTTTGTTCCCATTGATCTGAAAACCTCCTTACTCAAGTTTAGCTAATATCTGTTACTCATCGATTCTTATACTGCTCACTATGGATATGATACCCATTGCTTGCCTCTCTGTTACTATAGCACGATTAGGTACACTTGCCTAGTGTGTGTAAGTGCTAGAATAGGTAAATATTAGACTTAAAATTATATAACTAGATTTTGCAAATCACATACACAGGTCGTGTTTCCTTCATGCTACACGGCTATGTAAGGCCACATGGCCTAACACCGCCCTAGGTCACTACACGGGCCATCGGGCTGTGTTTACTCTACACAGGCTAGCTACACGGCGTGCCTAAAACTATACGGGCCGTGTAGCTACCGACTCTACAGACTGTGTTCCTGCACAGACGTTGTTCTTGATTCAATTTCGACCCAAAGTCGATTCTAGCAGTTTTGGGGTGTTTTACTACACCCCTTACATTGAATAACATCAACTAAACTCAAAAGAGACATAAATAACATGTTTAGATCAATAGTTCAACCTTTTGAACCATTTAAACTCAACTAAACATAGATTTTGCTATAACAATCATACCTTGATGCTACTAGGGCTGATAGGATGCTAGAAACACTCTTTTAATGTTGCTATTCTTGCTCCAAATGATAATCCAAATTCCCAGTTGTGTTCTTGGAGTGTTTTTTAGCTAAAATGAGTCATATTGACTTATTAGAAGTCAATATATACTTACTAGTTTGCTAGAATGACTATTCAATACCTACACTTAATTAACTTTTAATTTTAGCTCTCTAGTTTAGTAAACACCTCTGTTGAGAAAAATAGGCTTACAAATATATCTTCTTTTGTTGACACAAAAATATACAACTTGTTTATATAATTGTATGTACTAACATTAACATATGTGCACATATACATATATATATATATATATATTCAATCAAATATATTCTCATCTATGATCTACAAAATAAGCTTCATCAAATGGCCAAGCTCCAATCGTCAAGATCCGAGTTCAAGTAGAAGCCGATGTCGAAGATTCCTGCAAACAAACGTTTGAAGATTATGAGCTTACAAAATAAATAATCAAATGAGTTTAAGTTTTTATAAAATCACAAGCTTGGAAGTCAAAGCAAATAAATTCTCATTTTGGCAAATACTAAACACAATTTTACATTGAAACAAGTCAAAACCATATTTAGCAAAAGGAATCTCCCAAAGAGGTAAACTTCCAACATGCTTTGTGCATTTGGTTTCCAAACTACCATTTTCATGATTAAATTCAAACTTAAGAAGTATGGCATCAACCCAACTTTTCTAAAGCTCCTTTTCAGTGCATTTTTATAGTAAAAATGGGTTGTGTGTGGTTTTGGTAAAAGCCCAACGTCTATATGCACAAGGCTAAAAAATCTCCAGCAGTGCGACGGTCGATTCCATGGTCGACCGTGGATCGACCGTGGATCGTCTGGACACTTTTTGAGCATCAAACTTTTTCCTTATTTAAAGCAACTCAAGTCTTGTGTTTTACCAACCTCTTGCAATCTGAAAAACACAGAACATATACAAAAACTTGTGAGCTCATATTCTTGATACAAATTCAACATCTCAAGATCAAGAATGAAGCAAGAGTGAAAGCCTTCAAAGTTCAAACACTACATTACCTTCTTATATATTTGTAATTGTGTGAGGATCATCTCTAGCCTTAGAATTAGAGAGAAGTGAGGATCATCTCTAGCCTTTGAATTAGAGAGAAGTGAGGATCATCTCTAGCCTTAGAATTAGAGAGAAGTTGTGAAAGGTTTATCTCTACCTTCAAAGAGAGAAGTTAGTGGAGCAACTCTTGGTGGGTGAGGCCAAGGAGTGGATGTAGAGCAAGGTTGTTAACCCTTGCTTGAACCACTATAAATCATTGTGTCCAAACTACTTCATTGGTGATATTTTTCTTCCTTAAACTCTTTAATTACTTGCAAATATTGTTAAAAACTTCAAAAAGTGGGCATATAACCTATTCACCTCCCCTCTAGGTTCTAACAACCTCTTATCTAGGTTTGGAAACTCTCTGTAACACTATACTAAATAAATAAGCTGATAAAATAATTATTTACGAACCTTGAGACATTACATAATATTATTCATTAGTGAACAATCGGAATATTTAATTAAAACAATAAGAAAAATTTAAATAACTGTTTTAGATATTTATTCAATATGAAAATCTAATAATTACTAAATAAATATTCAATAGATAAAATAGAAGATAACTTATTTAATAATCAAGAGAGAGAAAATCGATATTTTTCAAATTTAAATTAATGATGAATTAATTACAATAATGATAAGAAAACATAAATACACTTTTGACTAAGATTTTGACCATTATAATCATGATAATCTTGACCATTAATTACAATAATAGATAAAAATGTTCTCACGCTTTTTGTAAAATAAAAACTTTTCGCGTGAACCCTATATAGGGGTTTAATATAATAGTTTTTGAGTCCATTCAGAAGGTGTTTAGGATTGCGTTTAAACTTTATTTATCTGATAATTGTGATTTGAAATCGCAGATAATTAGTTTAAAGTATTACCGGGTCTGTAAATATCGGACGCGCACGTGGTCAGACCACCGCTTGGGTTGAGTCTGGTGCAACCCTTGGTGAGTTATATTACTGGGTGTCGCAAGAAAGTCAAAACCTAGGATTCCCAGCTGGGGTTTGCCCTACTATCGGGGTTGGTGGTCACCTAAGTGGAGGTGGGTTTGGAACCATGGTTAGAAAGTATGGTTTAGCTGCTGATAATGTAATAGATGCTATGATTATTGATATTAATGGCAGAATTCTTGATCGAAAATCTATGGGTGAAGATCTATTTTGGGCAATTAGAGGTGGTAGTGGTGCAAGTTTTGGTGTTGTAGTTGCTTGGAAGGTGAATCTTGTTTCCGTACCCGAAAAGGTTACGGTTTTTAGTGTTTCTAAGACTTTAGAACAAGGTGGGTCGGATCTTTTTAACAAGTGGCAGTATATAGGGCATGATTTAAGTCAAGATTTGTTCATTAGAGTTGTAATCCAACCCATTATAAGCGAGACAGGAGATCGAAATCATCGAACAGTTCAATTTACGTTCAACTCGATGTTTCTTGAAAGGGTTGATGAACTGATAAAAACTATGTCTGAAGAATTTCCTGAATTGGGTTTACAGGAAAAGGACTGTAGCGAAATGAGTTGGATCGAATCGGTTCTCTATTTTGCAAACTACCCGAAAGGCGAAATTCATGTTCTTAAAGATAGGAAACCCGAGGTTAAAAGCTACTTCATTGGTAAATCGGACTATGTGAAGGAGCCGATACCCGAAGAAGCGTTGAAAGAGGTATGGAAATGGTGTTTGGAGGGAAACAGCTCGATTCTTATAATGGAACCACATGGCGGAAAGATGAACGAGATCGAAGAAACTAGAATCCCATACCCGTATAGAAAAGGGTATTTGTATAACATACAATATATTGAGAAATGGGAAAATGGAAGCATGGAAGCATTAGAAAAACATACAAGTAGGATGAGAGAGATTTATGAAAAGATGACACCATATGTGACAAAGAATCCAAGGGGAGCTTATGTGAATTATAGGGATTTGGATTTAGGTTCAAATGATAATGCAGGTAACACAAGTTACTTGAAAGCCATGAAGTGGGGAAACAAGTATTTTAGGGACAATTTCAAGAGGTTGGCAATGGTGAAGGGAATGGTTGATCCACAAAACTTCTTCCATTTTGAGCAGAGCATTCCACCTCTAACTAGGAGCAAAGGGAGCAGTGACATTGGTTATTATCAAAGCTCTGCAGCCAAATCACAATTCTTGTAATAAGCAATGGTTAAGTTGTTTTAATGAATTCCCATCATTCATGAAGGGAAGGAGATGACAAACTGAATATTAATAACATGCTTCTTTTGCAAATTGTTGTTTAAGTAAATGTGTCTATTGAGTTCTATTGTTTTGCGCAAAAAAATAATACATCCTCCTACTTTTTGTTCCTACTTATCTTCCTACTCACTTGATTAAGACAAGTGTCAAAATCAATGGATGATATGAGGAAGAGAATTAGTGCATTATACATGTCAAATATCGAATAGGTAGGAGGATGAAGTAGGAACAAAAAGTAGAAGGATGTATCATTTCTCTTTGGGCAAATAGTGGTCTAATTGGTTGTGCTTATAGGCCTAAAATACAAAGAAAATATGTTAAGAATCAAATAGATTTGACTTTATTTTTATATTGATTTTTTGGAGTATATATTATCAGTAATAAAAAGTGAAAATAGGTAAAAGGTCTTTTAAGCTAAGGAATAGGATTAAGATACTCATTAAGTTAGGATAAAACATCATGTTTACTAATAAGTATGTGAAACATCAATAGTTATATTTGACTTAAATTAAGATATCTCAATTTTTGTCTTTTCATGTACTAAACATGAAAAACTAAAAATTGATCATCTACTACATGAAGAAGAAGCTGTAATTTTGTTTTTGTATGGATCATGTGTTCTAACACCCGGCAATGTATAGATTTTGTTGCTTAACTTTTGCGGAGCTGGTAAGGGGGCAGAGGGCATTTGGCCCCTAGGGCCGGTTCAATTAATTTTTAGGCCTTGGATAGAATCTTAAAAGGGGGTTTGATTTTGCGACTTTGTGATTGTTAACACTCGACAGTCGACTCTGATATCAGAGAGGGAAGAGACTCGAGAGCGATGAGTAGGACTATAGGAGATGAAGATTAAAGAGGAAGAGACTAGACTATCGAAGAAATAGGGATGAAGAGGCAAAATCGAGAATTGGAGATTTAGATATTCGAGAAGGACCGAAGTGGGCTTCCTAAAATCTTTTTAGGCTCTTTAATAGGCTAAACTTTTAATTTTACTGTGCCTACACACATCAAAATAAAAAGAAGTTAGATGTTTTTAATCTTTTTGAACTCTTTAGCAAGTGGGCTTTCTAAAATCTTTGTGAGCCATGGACGGCTGCCCTAGCTCAAGGCCGACACTTGACGGCCCCTACGGTCAAAGCACTAGAAGTATATCAAAAAAATTATTGATCTAATTAATGTATTTCTAGAGTTTTGATAAATTACTCCTCTTTATTTTTTCCTTTCTTTGTTTTCATTTCAAATGATATAAAAACTCTCATAATATAAAACACACATATGAAAAATCATTGCGTATGACGGTAGATCAAACTTGATTCTTTTTATTGTGTTTTAGGCATAATTTTCTTGCTAAGAACTAAAGATTCTTAATTTGTTTAATTTAGAAATATTTTTATTATTTTTAATTAATTATTTAAATTATTATCATATAAAGATCGAGTATGTGATTTAAATCACATGAAAAGGTAATTAGCATAATTTTAGGTTTTATATAAAACAAAAGAAACATTTAAAATAAAACAAAAGAGAACAAATAAGATTAAAATTACAAATATATAAAATTTAAAAGAAAAATAGATAAATATTTTTTTTAAATAATAATTTAAACAAGATATATATAATTAAATTTAAAGGAAATAAAAAATAAAAAAATAAAGTTATAAAGAGTTATTAAATAAAAATAAGAAGTTTAAACCATATGATCAAAATTAATAAAGTAAATTTATTATTAAAATGAAATACACTTTTTGAGGAAATATAATCGCAAAAACTAACTATAATTATAACGATAACTTTTTTCAGATATGTTATTTCATTGATTTCAGATATGGTTTACTTCTTTAAAGTGTATTAAATTATACATCAATTGTTATTTTGTGTATCCAACTTTCAAAAGTGTTATTATGTGTACTAAACTTTTAATTTGTTGCTATTGTATGTATTTTGATAACATAAAAAGCAAAAAAAGTATAAGTTTAGTACATAGAATATGAAGTTTAATATTTACAATAACATATTTTTTTAAAGTTTAATACACACAATAACACTTTATTAAGCTAAATAAACATATTAACAATTAAGATTTAGTTAGAGTTATAATAAAAAGATATTTGTTTATCTATTATGTATGAAAACGAGGATAACACCGCCCGTGTGTTGCGCCGGGTGATAGAATATTGTTGCATAAACATATCACTTAAATGATAAGTGTTTTAGTTATTAGTTATTTAATTGATTTAAGATATATATGTGTAACAACACCGAATTTAGATGCTATTGATATCATTTTCCTTTTAAATAACTATAAAAAGCTCCAATGAGATAGAATATAATATCTAAATACAAATAAAAGACTAATTTCAATAGTTTCTATTAAACAATCTTAAACGTTCGTTTTAATAAAATTAAGTCCCAGACATTAATGAAAATTGAAAATTCAATTTGATTTTGACTTTTAGAAATCAAAAATATTTAATTTGAATCAAAATTATTATAAATAATTTCATATATACTTTTCTTAAATAGTAAAATATTGTATTTTCCTACCCTAATTTATAAATATCATATTTACCTCTTATAACTTTTCAAAAACCACATTTAACCAAATTCTAAGTTTTATCATTTTAAATATAACCAATAATGTTTCAACTTATTGATTATAATTATAACGATCGATAACTTATAGGATTAGGTGATCTACATGATAATATATTAATAATTTTATAAAAACACATTAAAAATAATCACAGGATTAGGGTTCTAATACGCTGCAAGAATAATAAAACAAAAAAGAGTTCTCAAATCTCAAAAACAAAAGATTGACTTTTTCATCTGCAAAAAAACTTATATTTATTTGTCAAGTTTTTTTTAAAAGAAAAACCACTTTAATTATTATAATACAATAAGATCATATTAACTTAATAATAATAGTAAATAATCAATATAAAGTTTGAGGGAAAAGTAAAACATAACTAAGCTTTACTAATTTAAACTTTTAATTTGTTTTGAATGGTTTTACCTTAAATAAATGTACATATTACTAATGCATAAAATTATGTGATCTTTTGCTTGATTAGCGAAACATATTATTCGTGAGTTAGTGTAAAAAAAATTTTTTGAAATATATTTTTAAGTGACATTTTCTTTTTGAAAACTTAATTACTAGTCTTTAAAATATAAATTATAACATATCTTTAAGAATATTTTTCTACCAAAAAAGGCAGAAGTTGCAACGTTAAAAATTTTGGTTGTTCTAAACAACGTGTTTACAACTTGACTTAACGATCAAACTATAATATGATATATACCTACATAAAATCCATTCTCAAAATAAAGTTTAATGGTTAAATCAAAATAAACTTTGACTTTAATGCTTAAACAATTCAAGAATAAAGGTTAACGGTTACACCAAAATAAACATAAGCTTTAAAGTTAAAATATTAGAAAAAGTTTAAGAATTTAATCAAAATAGAGTTTAAACTATTTTTAACCTTAATCAAAACTCTAAATTAAATAAGTATATTACAAAAATTACATAAAATTATAAAAAAACGTATATATGAAATTTAGATTAAGGAAAAGAAAATTAAGAAAAGGTAGACACGATTTATAAGAAAATAGAAGTTAAAAAAGGGTTAAATAGAATACAAAGATTAAGAAGTTAAAAAAGGGTTAAAATTTTAAAATCCATTTTTTTAAAAATTAGAAGTTAAAAAAGACCAAAAGGGTTAAAAAGAAGACAAAGATTAAAAAAAGAAAAAAAAGGGTTAAAATTTTGAAATCCAAGTTTTTAAAAAATTAGAAGTTAAAAAAGGCAAAAATGGTTTAAAAGAATACAAAGATTTAATAAAGATAAAGTGTCAAACAGGAAATTCAAAATTTTGATGTTGAGATAATTCGAACCCTGGCCAACCCCATGACAAATGAACTACTAACCATTCCGTCAAACTCGCATTTTGTTAACTAATTTGTAAATTAATATATATTATACAAATAGTTTTTTTTCCTGATAAATGTAAGGTAATATAATATGCGTGGAGAAGTGTCTAAAGCGATATATTCGGAGAAGTACCCTAATAAGTCTAAACAAATACATAAATAAGTTAAAATAACAATAAAGAGGCTCTTGAGAATGATAAGTCAGAAGAGGCGCTAAAAATGATTTTCTAAAACGATGAACTTGAAGAAACGTTTTATAATTATTAATAATTCATTAATAATCTAGAAATTATAAAAAAGTCAAAATAAACTAGAGTTTGACTAATGCAATTTGCACTTGCATTGCATTTTTACATGGCTTGATGGGAACCGTTCAATAATCATTTCTACAAATTCTGGTTGGTAAGAATTTATAGAAATTAAGAGAATTGGAATCTTATTTTAATAAGGAAAAATAATCCGTAATGTTAACATTATCTAATTTAGGTGATGTTAGACTTATAAAAACTTTAATAAAAGGTAGTTTAGTTATTTTCATATTTACTCATTAAAATAGTTTGTGAGTGTAACATCACCTAAGTTAGGTGATGTTAACATCACGGATCATTTCTTCTTTCAATAAATTTATATGTTTAGTTCAATATTAAGAAAAGAATTGGAATTCTTACAAACCAAATCTTTCCACCAAAGGGGGAAACTAGGGGTAAACATAATAAATAACAAACCGAACCGAAATCATTATAATTGTTAAAACCGATCGATAATAACTGAACCATTACTAAAACTGATAGATTTTAAAAAACAGACTTTACCGGTTTGGTTTTGGTTTCTACTAAAAACCACTCCGTTAATAACCGAACCGGTTCACTATTTATAATATGCGTTTGTTATTAATCTAAAAGTATTTTACTCACATCTCATTCTATAACGAGATACACTTTCCTTCTTTAATAGTTCGAAACTTGATTTGATTAATATTTTTTAATGTTTAGATTCTCTATAAATTAATATATTTTGGTATTTGCAACTTATTACTAATCTACGTAATTGTATTATTATTAGTGAATAAAATTTGTTATTACTCGAATTATGTTTTAAATTATTTAAAATCTAAAATCTTTTAATTGTTCTCATTTAAAAAACACACCATGTGATTTTAATCTTAAAAAAACCCATAACTAATGGTTAATCGCTAATAACCGACAACTATAACCACTAAAATTGTAATCGTTAAAATCGAAATCGATATTAACTAGTCACTAATGATTGGAAATTTGTTATGACCGAGTAGTTCAGTTAATGGTTTGGTTTTGGTCCCAAACCGAACCAAACCGATTCATATTCATCCTTGTATGGAATGTTATTGACATGCGTGTTTGTTGACTACGCCGTGGTTAACAATTTTACCACACCAATACGTCGTGGTTGATTACTAACACGAAATTCTCAACATTCGTTTTTTTGCGTGATACGTTTTATGTGTGGGCCAATTTAATTTAATGCATTGAGTAGTCTATTTTTTTTCTTTTTCCTTTTTAATCTTTAATTAGTTATTAGATAATTAATGTATAATATAATTTGATGTGTTAGAAAGTGATAACTATAAGACCGTCTGTATAGCCTCACACGAGAGGCATTGGGTCCCTTGGGGTTGAGGACCTTGCTTCGGGAACACCCCTACGGGGGTATCGGGTTCCATAATTTTTTTTGGTCTCGGGTTTACAACCCGATGATAGCCGAAGATAGTGCAGCCTTTTTCCTTTTTCCTATTTTTTTGGTTTTTTTGTGAGTGTGAGGAGAGAGAAACATATTTGGGTTGTTTGGGTTGATTTGAGAGAGACTATACTAGAGTTGGGGGTTGATTTGAGTTGAAAAAGGAAAAATAAAAAAAACTAATATGACGCTGATGCTACATTGGGGTGGGAAAGAGAAGAGGAAAAGCTATACGGATGGCCTAAGATTAGGTGGCGGGTTAAACGGTGAAAAAATAATACACTGTAAAAAGTAAAAACATATTCCATCACTAGCAATCCATCGGAACAGACGAAGAGAGAACGTGTAAGTTTACCGTACTACCCTCAAAATCCTCTTTAAGCCCTAAAACCTATCCTGCTCTCATTAACGTTGTCCAGCCGCTGCTTCATCTTTGACCGGCGATTATCATTCCTGGTTCATCGACAGGCGATTATCGTTCAGGCGAGTCTCCCTTCTCCCTCTCTCTCTATCTCCCGGTTCATCGATCTTGGTTCTCTCTCGATTTTGCCCTGTGTTTCGCAGCTAGATTGGATGTTTTGCATTTTTTATATCTTAAATTTCTGCTACTATTGCTCATCTCGCTATCGCCATGGTGTTTTTCTTGTGAAAGAAAATTAAAAACGAAAAAGAAAAAAAAATTATGGAGTACGCTCCTGAGGGCTTGTCTAGTTGTCTTCTCAATGTGCACATATACACCTCCTAAGAACAATTCCCCATGTTCCACTCTGTTTTTTATAAATTTCTGCTAGCTTGCGCTGATTACATTGAACTGGTTCTGTGATGTTAGGAACAAGTAATACATAGGGATTGTTAATTGTTGTGAGCTCCTGATCTTACATATATATTATTGATAAAAGTTTCTTTAGCATAGCAACAAGCAATACATGTATATTATGGGAAAACAATGTGTGCAGCTAGAATGACAAACATAGCCGTCATATGAAGTGTTTGTGACCTAAGATAGGTGCGGGTAGAAGCATATATCATATCTCCGTATATTATTGAGTTGAGTTCCTGACATATATATTATTGATAAAAGTTTCTTTGGCAATTGGTTGTTAATTGTTTTGAGTTGTTAATAATCTTTAGTTGTATTTAGCATAGCTTTATGTAATATGATATGAATTTGTATCAACAGGGAAAATTGTAGACAAAGACAAACTTCATTGATGTTTATCAGCATGATTTTCGTAATTATTGACATCTATGTTGAATATTTATAGATAAAACTAAAATTAAGCAAACAAAAAGAAGGGCAATTCTATCATTTTACATTATTGAAAATTTGAAATCAAATTCATTTGACATGTATGTGAACCAAACAGAACATGAATTTGGATTTCAATTCTATTTCCTGCAAACCAAACAGGCTTCAGATTCTAATTTCAGTTCCTAACAGATTCCAATTTCTTCAGAAACATTCTACGAACCAAACGCCACCTAAAACTGTGCTGCTGCTGTCACCCTAACCAATCAAGGAATCAGAAACACTAACACTCATCCAATGGAACCAGAGCAACATCCATCACAAGAAACCAGCAAAAAGGCCGCAAAAAAGGAAGCTGCGAAGGCAGAAAAACTCCGGCGCCGTCAGGAAGCTGCCGCCGCCTCTGCCGCCGCATCTGGCGTAGCCGGTGTCTCCATCGACGGTCCTGATCCTCTTGCGGCCAACTACGGGGACGTTCCGATTAAAGATCTTCAATCGAAGGTTGTTTCTGGTCGCGTGTGGACCACGGTCAGTTCTCTAACAGATGAACTCAAAGACCAGACGGTGTTAATACGGGGGCGTGCTCAGGCGATTCGTGCCGTGGGGAAGAAAATGGCCTTTTTGACTGTCAGAGAGAAAGGGTATACAGTGCAATGTGTGTTGACGGTGGCTCCTGATCTTGTTAGCGCCCAAATGGTTAAATATGCTACAGCTATTAGCAAAGAGTCTTTTGTTGATATTGAAGGAGTCGTAACGGTTCCTCCCGAAGCCATTAAAGGTGCCTCGCAGCAGGTGAATTGTGCTCTTGCCTATTTAGTTACTTATCTAACTTATGAACTGATATCAACAGCCAGTCTGCAGGCTTTAATTTAGTAATCAATAAGAATTATATGGGTTTCACTGGTTCAGCAATTTGATATTAGATACTCAAGAGGGTGCCTGTGGTCTCTTAAATCAGGGTTTATTGATGTTCCTAAAAGTTTGCAATCTAGACTTTGAAATCTGCATTATTGATCTGAATTGACTAGTGAACATCTAATTCATCATTTGTAGGTTGAGGTCCAAGTGAGGAAGATTCATTGTGTAAACAGGGCTGCTCCTGTGCTTCCTATAAATGTTGAGGATGCTGCCAGAAGCGATGTTGAAATCGAGAAGGCTTTGGAGGTATAACATTTGGATCCAAATTTAATCTGAAAAATCTGAACTTAGTAAATTTTGTTAACTACTTAACTCTATACTGTTTCATATCAATATGGCGGTACTTGAGAAAAACTGCTACTAGTGAGCTTATTTCTTTGTGTATATAAAAATGGTTATTCCAATTATGCAGGCTGGAGAACAACTTGTTCGTGTTAATCAGGATACCCGTCTGAACTACAGGATTTTGGACCTGCGAACACCGGCAAATCAGGGGATTTATCGCCTTGAGTGCCAAGTATCAAATGTATGACATGCTGTATTTCTGTTTACTTTATACACACGTGGCTCTATATTTGCGCGTGTGTTTTAGTAGATGCTCCACTCCCTGCAATGGACATTGGACCTTATATTCTTATTAGTGATTGAGTGAACTATGAATCCCAAACTTATTTCAAATACAACTTTCCCTCAAATTTATGGTGGTCTATGTCCATCTTATTTAAGCATCTATTAATCACTCAGGATTTTAGGTTTCATTATTTACTCCATGGTGTGTATCAATGTGAAATTGGTTGTATTGTGTATTGTACCAACAACATTTTGGCAGTTTATAATTTATTAAATATTTAGAGGTGACAAAACTAGTTAAATGTATGTAGTCAAAGATCAGCTAAAAAGGAAACAAGTCAAATGGTTCAAAACTCACCCAAACGGCCGAACTTCGAAAGTGCATTGTTAATGTATACAACCTAATAAGTAGTTTTATATGCAAATGACATAATTATTCTAATTTTCTGTAGTTATATGTATGTAACACACAAACTCTTTGTGGTCAATTTGAACAAAGTGTGTTCCTGATCAACCTGACCCAACACCAAAAACTTCCGCTTTCTGACCTAATCTCGTATCGACACCATAGTACTCAACCTGCCCAATTCCCTATCTTTGCTACCTCTAGGATATACGTAAGCAGTATTGTGGTTTTACTAAACAGAATTTGGTATGCTTTTTTGCAGTTGTTTAGGCAGTTTCTGCTGAATGAAGATTTTGTTGAGATCAACACTCCAAAGTTAACTGCAGGCACTAGTGAAGGTGGTGCGGCCGTTTTTAAACTTGAATACAAAAAACAACCCGCATGTCTTGCACAGTCACCCCAGCTTCACAAGCAAATGGCAATTTGTGGTGATTTTGGACGTGTTTTTGTGGTTGGTCCTGTTTTTAGAGCTGAAGATTCGTATACACACAGACATTTGTGTGAATTCACCGGTCTTGATGTGGAGATGGAGATTAAGGAACATTACTCTGAGGTATGGGCAGCTTATTATATGCAAATTTCATGATTTTGAGAAAATTCTGATGAGTGGATTCATATAGGTGATGGATATTGTGGACAGCCTTTTTGTTGAAATGTTTGACAAATTGAATCAAAGATGCCAAAAAGAGCTAGAAGCTATTGGGAAGCAGTATCCCTTTAAGCCTTTGAAAGTAATTCAAACACCTTTTTTTCAGATTTCAGTACTGTTTACATAATTTCATCTCAGTTGTTCACGATTTAATGCTTTAAATGTGCAGTACTTAAGAAAAACCTTGCGACTTACCTTTGAAGAAGGGATTCAAATGCTAAAGGTCAGTAAAAAAGATAGCACCTTACACAATTACACTAATCTGGCAAGTGATAGCTACCGAAAACAATTTAAGGGCTTATGGTCTCATAGGTCAACTGGGTAAAATTCAAATACTTGGGGAAAAATGAAACATGTCAAATGGGCCAAACTGGTTGAAAGTTTCCAAAAGTTTTTTAATGTAAACTATCTTGTAAATTGTTTTATCTAAAAAATTAGGCAGTCATATATTTTTAAATCATATTTTGTGCAGTCCTATATTTATTATATAAAAGACTTAAAAGTTCTTGAGGAAAGTGTTTTGGTCAACCCACATCAACCAGTTTTTGACCTGTTACCTGACCCTTGTTTTACCACCTTAAAACACAGATTTGCTTGTTGAGTCCCTGAAACTGATTCGAGTATGCATCTGCTTATTAAATTTGCTATTTCTGCATTTTGAAACATGATCCAATAGGATGCTGGCGTTGAGGTAGATCCACTTGGGGATCTTAACACCGAAACAGAAAGAACATTAGGAAAACTTGTATTGGAAAAGTAGGTTCCTTCAACTTCTCTTTCCCTTGATAGTTTTTTAAATAAATTATAATTAAATTGATTTTGTTCCATATATAACCTTGGTGTATTTTTGTTCCTATATTGATTGTAGGTATGGAACTGAATTCTATATACTTCATCGCTACCCTCTCGCTGTTCGACCTTTCTATACAATGCCTTGTCCTGACAATGAAGCTTATAGCAACTCATTTGATGTTTTCATTAGAGGCAAGCCACCATGATAACACATCTGATTTGAATTTTTTTAACCAAAAATGTATATTTGGATCTTAAGTTCTGTTGTTGCATTCTGTTCAGGTGAGGAGATAATTTCAGGAGCCCAACGTGTACACATACCTGAACTTCTGGAATCACGTGCAACAGCATGCGGGATTGATGTCAAAACAATATCAACATATATTGATTCCTTCAGGTATGTTTTCTTTATCATTACTTTCCCACCTCAATATAAAAATGTGCTTGTCAACCCTTATAATACATCATTGGCAAATGGAAACATCTTTGGTGATCAAGAATGCCCTTTTAGGGTTCAAATATGATCAAATGTTACCTGTATTTAAGAAAAACAAGAAATCTTAAAAATGATCTAGTTAGTTAGGAAAGTAAACAATGCATCTTGAATCACTTCTATACGTTAGTCCTGAAGATAGAAGTTGCAAAACATTCCGATTGGGCAACAGATGAAAACAGGTTTAGGTTGAAAATTCGGCTGGTGAGACGTGTGAGATCTAGTTGACCCACAACCATCCTTTGTATACGTTAATGTGATAAAATATGACTAGGAAAACTGTGTTATTAATGTAAACTATGTTATTACACTAAAAAGATAGTTTTGGTGACCTTTAACCCATTTATTTATTAGCTAAATTTGTTAATTAGCACACACCTTTACTTGATAAACATGTTCTACTTATGTTGAGGGTTTTTTAATTGAAGGTATGGTGCACCACCACATGGTGGTTTTGGAGTTGGATTGGAACGTGTTGTGATGCTCTTCTGTGCACTTGACAACATCCGCAAAACATCACTCTTCCCTCGTGACCCTCGAAGGCTTGAACCATGATTTTTTTTATCATCAGATTTCAAGGGTCTTCACCTTTTTGGTAATTTTTAGTGAAAGCAATTACATATTCTTCGACAACATTGTTGCTATTTCTTGTCAGAGATTAGAACTGATTTTTGGTTCTCATGTACGTTAGAATTTATGATAAGTTTCTCTTGGTGGAAGCTACTGATTTTGGTTGTATATCCGACCACTATGGAAAACAGCTTTATCACTTAGATCTCTGCTCGGAACTTGACATAGACATGAGGATTGTTGGTAGCGTGTTTTAACGCTACTTCATGAAGCTTCCATGAGAACTATGTAGCTAGATGTAATCTGTAGACGAGATTACACATTTTCTTGGAAGAGATATTTTTAGCCTCTACGACGACTTAAACAGATGAGAGGCATGGCGTTGCTCGAACAAATGATACGTTTGTTGTTGTTTATTGTAAAATAAGGGTCAAACCAGAAAACAGAATCATTTGAGTAATATAAATGACATGATTCATGCACTTGGAAAAAGACTAACAAGACCCACTTCTTGAATATTGGATTCCCAAAAGTAGTTAACTACCACCTACATATAAATGGCATGATTCATGCACTTGGAAAAAGACTAACAAGACCCACTTGAATATTGAATTCTCAAAAGTTAGTTAATTACCACCTACATATAATGAAAGTCAAGGGTTAAAGGTTTTACAAACCCTAGAATTACTCTAACTTGTGCGCATTTACCACACAAGAAACCTAGTGTTTCTGTAGTTTGTTTGATCAGCTTTTTGTTGATGAAATTTGGTGGTTTAGTTTCTACGGTCGTTAAAAGTGGATCGAGCATGATAGAGTTAACCTTTCTAGACTACTTGTAAAGTATAAAAACCGTTGGTACTAAGAAACCGTTCTAAGAAACTGAATCACAAAATGTCATATAACAAGTAAAGAATAATTTTGTAAAAACATTTCCATTCATTAACACCGTAACCACGTTAATGAAGTTTTGATCTTTATTGACCTCAAAAGCTCGTTAAATCCAAAATGTTTTTTTGGAACCACAATTGCACACACCGACCTAATCTATACTATTTACACAACGAGATTTGAATATTTAACCTCACAAAAGGATTAACGACTTAATCAACAAGCTTTTGGTTCATATAGTATCAACATAATAAACTTGCAATCTCATACTCTCATAGTAACAACATGATTAGTATCAAAATATATGGAAAACATCTTATTATGACTATGGTACTAAAGTTAACATTTAGTAGTGTCACATCCCTAGATTGTCTTTCAACCTAGTCAATGACACAATGAAAAATGCCAATAAACTCAAACAACAAATAATACTCTTAAGTCTTAACTATGCAATCAAATCTCAAAGCCTTTAATGGTCATATTCTATTATGTTAGATACCTTAGTTGTGTTGATTCCATTATAACAAAGTTTATTATAGTTTAGAGGTAATATGACATTATTAATAGTTTAAGGTTCGTTATGCAAATACCTAAGGGTATAAAAACAAGTTTGTAAACCTTATATGAACTCAAGCTTTCACTTTGAACGCATTTGTGGTTTCTTGGCCGTATATTACTCTCTCACATACGTATTGATTATACTTCCAAGAACTTCGTCATTGTGTGTTGATTGCTTCGTTATTAGATTGATACTTAATAAAAAGGGTCTTATAATTGGTTTCAGAGCCGCGGGCCGCACCAATGTGGGGGGGGGGGATGTTGGGTTTATGGGGCTCATCGTTCTTTCAAGCCGGTCAAATCCGCGACTTTTAAACCCACTGCTCCTGTAACAATACAAGAGCATCCCACATCGGTGAGAAAATGAGGATTCATTCTTCTTTATAAGGAGGGTAAATCTTAATCCTACCATCTGACGCATTTTAAAGCCGTGAGGGGCAACCCAAAACTGACAATATCGTTGGCCGGTTCCCTGGTTGCGATCCTACATAAGATTCTCTAGATAGAACCATTATCGGTTAATCAAAATTTGGAAACAAAACCATCACTTTTCGAAACGGTTTGATTAGTCTTGGTCGGTGTTGTCGGTTAAACGTTTTTGGTTTGATTATTCGATTTTTATGTTCACCCTCAATATTAACCCGGTCTGTTGATCTTCTCCAACCATGAGAGGTTCTTCAGGTTCATTGGTCGGCCCCAAATTTCAATGCCCGTGAATACCCTCCCATCAACAAGTTGTGCGCAAAGATCAGGAAAAAGTGAAGTTTTATTCCTCAATACTATGTTTTTATTTTTTTGTATTAAAAATTATGTTTTATTATATATATATATATATTAATATTAATATTAATTAACTAGATTAGATATACGTGTAATAGACGAGTTTGTTTAAAAAATAATAAATATTAAAAATTAATAAAAAAATATTAAATAATTATAAAACAGGAAAAGAATGAGAATTTATAAAAATGGCGACAGACAGTATCAATACCCAGACGGCCAGACCAATGGTGCAAATGTCGACGAGAGATTGAGAGCAAATGTGACGGCAAAAACGTAGTATCATGATACAAAGAGATATGATTGTATTTATTATACAATCCATTTATCATTATTGTTACAATTAGGGCATTAAGGTCAAGTTTTTATTGTTTATAATAAAAAAAATTAATTTGATTATAAAATATTTAAATGATAAGATTAAGAATTTGGTTAAATATGATATTTTCAAATATTATAAAGGATAAATATAATATTTATAAATTAAGGTGAACAAATATGATATATTAAAGTTTAAAAGGAGCATATATGAAATTCATCTAACAATTATGATTCCAGTTTTAATTATTATTATTTGATCGACAAACACGCATCTACTAAACCTATCCCTAAATCTACTTCATTGTCCATAACGAAACTTGAACCCACAACCTTTTAGGATTGAGCACCACTCCATAACACCAGATACCACTGGGCTACACGCCCTTTGATAAATAGATAATCAAAATTAAACAATTAAATTTATTTTATTAAATAAACAGTTAGGATCGATAACTATTTTCCGGGTCTCGGTTCTTAATTGTAACCATGCTCTTTTCGTTTAGATAATAATCACAATGTGTTTTCATTTGTTTGCGGTCAACGATAAACTTATAGTTATCTTAACGACTTCAACAACCTTTTACATATAGTAATTATAAAATAAAATCGCTTGTAGAACTAAAATTCCACGTCATATATATGCTTAATTTATAGCAACCGAATCAAAACTTTTAGTTAATGTGTAAATTACCACCGTCAACGTTTGGAGTTTTGGACCTTTTAAGTCGATCAAATCAGTACCTCAAGAGAGAATAGCTTCTACATAATCGTTTAGAGTGTCTACTGATTACGACACTTAAAACGATTATCTATTGACTACAACATCTTTAGAGGAGGATATGATTTGTAGCAGGCGATGATTCACATGCTACAAAATATAGTAGGGAAATTTAGTACGACAAAATATATTTTTTTCTTCACGAGATATTACATATCCTCATATTTTTTATTTTTACTAATAAAATAAAAAAATTTAGTACGAGAAAAATATAATTTCCTTGACAATATGGGTTACCAAGTGTCCTTTTTAGCAAGTCTTATAATGTGCCAGTACCTACGTATGAAAACAAAGTTGAATGAATATGTAGAACGAAAAAAGATATAAGATCGGTAAGTGTAAAAATTTTCTTACTATTTTATCGAATTAATTATAGAAAATAAATGGTAAACAATCTAAATAAGTTCTAGTTTTATACAATAATAATAAAAGATATGATTGTCGAATCAGCTTAATTTATTTACTATGTAACATTATACTTGCCTATTTCTTTTCATTTTATGTTTCTCTTATAATCTTTTTATTAGGGGGTGTGTTTTCGTTCGGTTTGGCTTGGTTTTAGTATAAAACTAAAAGGAAGCCGAAAACTACGGTTTTTGAAAAAACCAAAACCATTCGGATTTCGGTGTTCTGTTATAGAATTGGTTTTTAGTTTGATTAAGAAGAACAAATGTAAAGCAAAACAACGAATACTGCAGATTTATGAACAACAACAGAAGTTGAACAACAAGTTTATTGACTTTTTATTACTTGGGCCCTTTGGGGAGATTAAGAAATAAATATATTTACTTAGAGGGATGGAGAAAGACTATGTAATCAAAACCAAATTAGACAGAGTGTGTAACCGAGGTTTAGATCGAGAAATAAACATATTTATATTCGACAAAACATAGATTGAGATACTCATTTCGATTGAGTATTGTGATGTGGATGTGTAGTGAAGAGCAAGTGAAACTTAAAACCTAGAATCAGAAGAACAGACAATAAATGGGTTTTTTTGAATTTTTAAAAAATCAAAATCATTTAAGTCTATACTAGTTTGGGTTTTTTGGTTTTTCCTTAGACAACCTTGACTTTTTATTAGTTTTCATCTCATTCATGTCATGTTTATCTTTTTATTAGTTTTTATCTTATTTATAGTTAATTTTAAGATTTTTTTTTTGTTTTATTATCATTGTAATGTAACTCAAAAGTCAAACAATGAGCAAGCATATGTTTAAAATATGGGGAAATATACATTTTTTCTTTTTAAAATATATAAAATAAAATTAGAAAACATAAAGTTTATTACACTTTTCGGTTTACCGTAGTTGTCCCTATGGACCCTATCTTCTTCACCGTGTTTGTCGACCTGTTCAATAACACGCAAAAATGTAACCTTCCCTCTCCCTCTTCCACATAAACCTCCCCCAAACTCTTTTCCTTCTCTCTCTAAAGATAGACACCTCGTTGATCTGTATAATCTTTCTTGATGCTTTCTTTCTGTTTTTATTATTCCTTTCTAACACAAACAGTTTCCCCCTTTCGCTTTGATAATGGGCTTTGGGTTTAGTATTCTTTGATTCTGTTCCCTCTTTATCAATTCCCTTTTTGGGTTTACCACAACCCTTGAAAATTTTCTTATTTCTTGTCCAATATGTGAAGAAGAAGAAAAAAAAAATCTTTCTGAAATCCCACCTCCCGCGAGTGTTTTCTGATCACTGTTTCTAGGTGTTAGCTGTGCTCTGTTCAATCAAACTAGGTTTGAATTCTTCAATCTTGTTCGATTTGTTCATTCCATTTGTATATTTTGATTTATATTGAATTTGGTTTTGTTCAATTTGGCTGATTGTGTGTTTCTATGAACATTTGATTCTATTTCGTGGGCTGTGATTACGTTCATCCGTGGCACGCATTCGATTTCATTCGAGTTTTTGAAAGAGGGTTTTCCAATTTCTGTCGATTTGGATGGTTTAATTTCTTCAAGAACTCTAGGTTTTGCGTTAATTGCTTCCATGGCAGCCATAGATGTTGCTCTGTATTCCCATAGTCCTGTCCACAAAGCTGTATTGACCAAAGATTATACTAATCTCAAGAAAATAATCTCGGGTCTCCCACGGCTAATTGACCCATCGGAGATCCGAACCGAATCCGACTCAATTGCAGAGGAAGCTAAGGCTGACGTCATCTCCACCGTGATTGACCGCCGTGATGTCCCTAACCGTGACACCGCACTCCATTTAGCGGTGAAAACAAGTGATATCGCCGCCACTGAAATCCTTATGGCCGCCGGTGCCGATTGGAGCTTGCAAAACGAGCACGGTTGGAGTGCTTTACAAGAAGCTATATGCAACCGTGAAGAACTCATTGCTAAGATTATAATTAAACAATATCAACCCGCAGCTTGGGCTAAATGGTGTAGAAGATTACCTCGTTTACTCGCAACAATGCGAAGAATGCGGGATTTCTACATGGAAATAACTTTTCAGTTCGAAAGCTCAGTTATCCCGTTCATTTCCAGAATCGCCCCTTCTGATACTTACAAGATCTGGAAACGAGGTGCGAATTTGAGGGCGGATATGACTTTAGCTGGTTTCGATGGGTTTAGAATTCAACGAGCTGATCAAACTGCTTTGTTTTTGGGTGATGGTTCGGAAGACGGGAAAGTGCCTCCTGGATCACTTTGTATGATTTCACACAAAGATAAAGAAGTGATGAACGCGTTAGACGGTGCAGGTGGGTTAGCCACAGATGAAGAGGTGAACCGGGAGGTTCAAGCCATGTCTCAGACTAATATGTTTAGGCCCGGGATTGATGTGACTCAAGCGGTTCTTGTGCCACAGATGACGTGGAGACGGTTAGAGAAATGTGAATATGTTGGGATTTGGAGGTCGAAAGTTTACGATATGCAAAATGTCATTGTAAGTATAAAATCCCGAAGGGTCCCTGGGGCTAAATCAGATGATGAGTTATTCGCAAATTCTAATGAAAATGAAACCGATAGCGAAGAATTTAATGACATTTTGACTGATGAAGAACGCAGGCAACTTGAATCTGCGTTAAAGTTTGGATCTTTGGATCAGAACAACGAAAACAACAACGGGATTATTGAGCATCGGCATAGTTTTAGTGAGGAAAGATATATTCCGATTGAAGATGGTGTTAGTCACGAAAACAGGGCTATTAGGAAAGAAAAGGAAAAGAAAGGATGGTTTGATAAATGGAGAAAACAGGATACTAAGAATAGTCAAAGTCAAGTCATATCCGGGAGGCGTTCTGTGGAGATCAGAGACGAGAGTACAAAAGTCAAAAGTGTCGGTAGGCAGAAAGATGGAAGCCGTGAGAGCGAGTATAAGAAAGGGTTGAGGCCGATTCTATGGCTTTCGCCCGAATTTCCATTGCGTACGGATGAATTATTGCCTTTGCTCGATATTTTGGCAAATAAGGTGAAGGCAATACGAAGATTAAGAGAATTGCTTACAACCAAACTGCCAACGGGCACCTTTCCTGTTAAGGTATGATTTCGGTTAATGATGTTAGAGCATGTTTTCCTCTAGATAAGTTGCTAGTATTAGAGGTAGCGCTTTAATCCCTTTATATGAACATGTTATGGAAGCGGATCAAATGGGTGGAACGAGTTAAGCGGGTTGAAAATGGTCTAAAATGCACTATTTTAAGATTTGGATAATATAATTGCGTAATAATATCTAGTAAAATTTAGATCATTCGGCAAAGAAAGTATTGGCGGGTTAACCCGGTCCATTTTGACCCATTACCTAACCCCTCTTACCCGCCCTTTTTCCATCCTTCCTCTACTAATATGAATAAGTTCAGAGATGGACAATTCCAATGTATAATCATATAATCAATGAGTTGGGATCTTGTGAATCAAATTGCTGTCTGCATTTGAACTCATTAGTTCCGGGTTTTTGTACGAGTGTTCCTTAAAAGTGATTATTACGACTTGAAAATCATAATCAAATAACCAGCTGTTCATATCCGATGAATCGATGATAGATAGATAGATAAATTTTCATCTGTGCGAAGAATTATTTTATTTTACATTAGGTTCTTAGATAATCATATAAGCAGAATCACATTTCAGTTTTTTGTGATACACTTAAAAAACCGATTCTCTTACTCAACTTTGTCATCAAGAAAGGACTTGTAGGAATTAGGGTAGCGTTTTTCCGTGTGTTGATTCATTTCGCTAAGAACACTTTTACGCTTTTTGCTCAGGTCGCCATTCCAGTGATCCCCACCATAAGGGTATTGGTTACTTTCACAAACTTTAAAGAATTGGAACCTATAGAAGAATTTTCAACCCCGCCTTCGAGTCCAACTTCCATAAACTATAATCTCCCAACAAACACAAGCTCGTCATCTTGGTTTCAATGGATCAAAGCACCATATCAACACGCCACCAGCTCATCGGCAAGCACTTCAACTCCTTGCATAGAAGATGTTCAAGACCCGTTTGTCATTCCTCCTGACTACACATGGATCACGCCCGAAGCAAAGAAGAAGAAAATGCAGGAGAAGAGTAAGTTAAAGAAATGAAAAACATAGTCGATACGAGTAAGGCGTTTAGGAACATGGTGATTTGGTAGCAACAATTTGATTGATACTTGTTAATTTATAATAGTTAATGAAGGAAATTCTAGGCCATTGTGTTCTAGCTGCATAATATGATTGTGGGGGGTATAAAAGATTCAAAGTTTATTATTCTTGAGCTATTTATGGTGGATTCTTGCACCAATTTATGTGATTTACCAGGTGATAGTCTTTATTATTATATATATATATATATATATATATATATAATATATGCTGGTGGTTTTTTAGACTAATGATGATTATGATGAAATCTGTGAATGTAATGGGAGAGAGAGAGTGAGAGAGAGATGATGAAATATGTGAATGTAGAGGGGTGGCCATGGGTGGTGGCCGGTTGGGGCCGGAGTGAGAGAAAGAGAGATACGAGAGGGAGTGAGAAATCTGTGAGATATATAAGAGAGATAGATAGTTGGGGTAATAAATTAGGAGAGAATGAATATCTATTTTCTTAACTATATTGTTTTTAATTTTTAAAAAATTAAAAAATGAATTAAATCAAGAAAAATGAATAGAAAATGGAGGTAAGGGTAGTTGTTTTCATTTTCAGGGACCAAAAGTGTAATTGATGGGTTAAAAGGGACTTAATCTCTAAATTTAAACCACACAGATCAGATATGCAATTTCGACCAAATCTTGGAGATCAAAAATGTAATTCACTCTATTTTTATTGTTCAACTATATAACTTTAAAAACTTCATACACTAACATATGGATTTAATAGTTATCAATGTAATGCAAAATATATATAGGTTTCTATTGTACCTTTTGTTCTATAGTTTGGTATTGCATTTTGAAAATGAGATCATGTATATTTTTTCCTGCAAACGTGATTTTGAAGAAGCATATCCATATCGGTTTTTACAAAACATCATTTTCCAAAAGTGAAACAAAAGACAAATTTGTCTGACAAAACCCGAATACAATCTAACAGTATAAGGGTAAATTATATACGTAATTTACTCTGGAATACACACACAACCAATGACCAACAAACATCCCAAAATCGGATCCAGAGAGAGAGAGAGAATTTCATTCTCAATTTTGAAACGAATGCAATAAACATGCATTTCAAGGATCGAATTTGAAGCCTTCTATTTGATGAATGATTGGTAATTTTCTCCATTCTTTTTGTGTTAAATGATTTTTGGTCTGATCTAATAGTTTTGCTTTTGACCAATGAATATGATTTGGACTTTTTTAAGAATTGATTCGTTTAGAATTATAACAGATTGGAGTCAATTAAAAACTAGATCATCATGAGGCAATCACCACGTAGAAACGGACGTAACAAAGGGTTAAAGGTAAAGCATGTTGTTCAGATATCTTTGTTGCTTGGTGTGAGCATATGGCTGCTATACCAAGCACACCATTCTGATGTCAAGAAAACATTGGTCACAACAAACATCCCCCACAAGTTAAACAATGGTAGCAACAACGACGTGACAAATTTGGGGAGAAAATTTCTTCATCCCAAGGTGAACGGAACGAAAGAGCGTCAAGTAGACCAGAAAGGTAATAATGAAAACAAGACGCCATCGGATGAAGCTGTCATTGAGGATCACGAAAGTGATGAACACGAGGAAGCCGAGGAGAATGAGAAAGAAAATGGACACAAAGGTCATGATGAAAGCGGTTTAGAAAATGAAAACATTCAAATGAGCCAAAGACGACAACACGAAGGTAAACAAAGTGAAGAACTCAAAGGAACGGCGAACAAAAACAAGAGCGACGAGCAAAATGAAGGCGTGGTTATGGAGAAAACTGAGAAAGTGGTTGAAATTTCAAGTCCGTCAAAGGAAGAAGACAATCAAAGTGTAAGAGATGAAGTTGAGAATGATAAGATGATGAATAATGGAGTGAATGATGATCAAAGTCGGGAAGATGATGATCATAGCAAGAGACCAAGTATGGATCATAATCAAGAACACAGTAAAGATTTATATTCCCTTGAACCCAACATTGCAGACACGATGAAATCAACATGGAATGACAAGAATATGAAACTTGATACTAATTCAGAAGCACAGGACAAGATCAGAGAATCAATTCCGAGCATAGAGTTTGAGCAGAAAGATGGTGTGTCTGTGCTAGAAGAAGAAAAAGATGCGCTTACAGACTTGGAAACACTACCAGAGAGTGGAACAGCAGGAAGCATTACACAAGAAAATGCTGCTACAGAGTAGACTTCAAAATTTTCTAATTCTTTTCCATTCTTTCGTGTTCTGTCGTTTATTCTGGAACATGGTAGTGCAATAGAGTGACCACACATCGACAATGTTTTGCAAACTTATGCAGATTTGAACAAAAATCTCCAAAAACATTAGTTTTGTATCAATGATTTGAAATCGAAGCATTCATATATGATGTTGAACCAATTTGTATTCACAAACTCTTATTTGCGTGTGAGAGAAACAAAGGAAAAAAGAAACATACCACTTACAAATTAAAATACAAGCACCAACCTGGACAAGAATGCAAGTTGAATAATAATAAAAATAAAAAACAAATGAAACAGGATCATTCTTTTGAATCCTCAACAAGGTCAACAGTTGTGTTCCTTAATTTCAAAGAGGTCATTAGGTCTTGAAAATTGTGGTACATATTGTTAGCATGTATGTATTCAAGCTCCTGTGAATCAAAATCTATTGGTGTGTTTGGTTTGACGTAATGTAATGATGAGGGAATAGAATGAACAAGGTAATGGAATGAGTGATGGAATTGAATGATTCATTGCATTCTATTATCATGTTTGTTTTACAAACGGAATGAAATGAGTCATTCAATTAAATTGTCTTTATACATATAATAAAATTTCTGATAGAATAGTCATTAAATATGATATCTTTAAAGAAAGAGAAAATATTCCTTTTATTTATCTATTTTTATTTGAAAATAATATTTTCTTTATCAAAACTTTATATTTTATATATGTAACACCGTAAAATCTAAGGCATTTTTTTTAAATTGTGCTGCGGAAGCTTTAATTAATTAAACATTCATTACATTAACAAATATTTACTTAAACAAAATATCTGTTCTTTACAATCCACAAACGAAACTCTGTGTTACAAAAGACTGGCTCGTTTCTTTTAAAACTTGACATCAGAGTTAGGTCAACTTTTGCTTCCACAAGCACTCACAAACACAAACCTGCAAAAAGCAACAACTGTGGGGAATTAGCACAAAGCTAAGTGAGTAGAGGCTAAACCCAAAAGCAAACATCAAGCCAATACTAATCATGTAATCACAATCACTAAGAAGACCGGCGGTTCGGCGCAGAACCTACAACCAATGCCAGCCAAAGCAAAGGTTTACCGATAGCCCTCTACTAAATTGCACAGTGAAATCCCACTCTGAAGCAACATATGCAACAGTAAGGCTACCACTGTTCAACCAACCAGTAAACGAGCCCAGCCCAATTCCACGTATAGCTGACTTCTCAAACGCAACTCAAAATCATACTAAGAATGCGTATCGAACAAATAGTCATGCAACAGACATCAATAATATTCACAATCAGCAGTTCCAATATCAACCATCACATACAATCATGCCTCACATCAGTAATATTAAACACAATCTTTACCATTCGCATCCAACATCCACTCACCTTTCAAGTTCAGAGGAAGCACTCAGAATTCTAATGTTACTGAGCTTTTGGATTTCCTGAAAACATAATAACAACCAGTAAGTCCAAATCTCTTAATGTTGGTTCTATGTGCACAAGACACAAATTAATACGATATTACTGATAATAAATAAACCCATAGGGTCACACATTTACAATCAATGGACACCAATTACATATTTGAATATGATTTAAGTATGTTTCCAACTCGTTATATATATATAAGTATATATGCATTGTTGCATATTGTTATTTATGTGAAATAATAATATCACTCTTGTATATTGATACAAGATAATGCATATGAAATACATAAATATAAACATATGATTTTATATATGTATATATATATATATGTATAAATATATATTTGTTACAAGTAAATTGTTACTAGTAACAATTATATAAATGTATGTATATCTTTGTTACAAGTAAAGAGTTACTAGTAACAATCAAGTATGTATATAAAATACATGTAGATGTATTTTATACTTAGTATGACATATCTAGTATACTCTTTTATATAAATTAAAAGAAAAACTAGAAATTCACACATTAATCCTTCAAAGGGGCCATGTATTGCTTCTTGATTGGAATGGACCAAGGCATGGACTAGATGTACAAGCATGGAGGAAGACAAGAGGGGACCCTCCCCCCTCACCCATTTTCGGCCGAAAATGAGAGCCAAAGGGGGCCTCCCTCTTGTTGCTTCACTCCTTGATCTTATTTAGTACATGCATGGTTCTTTGTTCTAAAAAGTTCATGCTACCACCTTTCCTTGAGTTCTTAGAAAGATTCTAAGTATTCTTGAAGCTTTGAAAACATCTCTACATTCTTGTATTGGTGTTCTTCAAGTGAGCAAAGTGTGGTGCTAGAATACATACTCATATACATACATAGTAAGCTCAAGAAGAAGAACAAGAGGTTGTTGCTTGCTTGCTTGAATTTCAAGGGTTGGAGAGACTAGCATCTCAAAGGTGTTGGACTCATTGATTTGTGGATACCTTGGAGGAAGTCTTCTCTTGGCTTCTCATAGATCAACCACTTCATCAACGGTTTACTCACGCTACAAAGGTTGTAGTTCTAAACACCCTATGGTTGTTTTGTTTCTTAAGGCTTGCATATGGATCATTGGTGGGGAGTTTTAAAAGGTTTAAAATTGTTGTTCATGCTTCCGTTGCTAAAATATATTTTGAAAAACCGAACAAACCCCAACAGTGGTATCAGAGCCACTTATGTATAGTTTTAAGAAACTTTTTGAGTATGTATTGTTTAAGAAAATGGACAACTTTTCTTTTGTTAGAAAAGTTGTGGATTTTCTTGTTGGCAACTTATATATGTTTATATATTTATTTTGGAAAACAACCAAACCACATGCATGTTTGGTTGTAAAAGTTGCCTAAATATCAAGTGTTGATATATATGTTTGTTTGAGTGTATGTTGTGCATAACAAGCCATAGACCTTTTGTGATGTGTTGGAAATTCGATTTGGTTGTAAAATTATTTTTTCATTTGGTATGTAATAATAATTTTAGTTTTGTTTCATCTTGTTGTATTTTGTAAGTAGTAGAATAGTTTAGACTAGTTTACTTTTATAAAAATGTAACAAGATGAAGAAATGACCAAGTTGGAGTTTTCAAGTGTGGTGGAGTCAACCATGGAGGCTTGGAGTCATTTGCACTACAAGGAGTTGTTTTGGCAAGTGGGAGCTTCAAGTTCATCACAAGAGGAATATTTGGTCCTTAGTTATGACTTGGTATTTTTGTATGGCTCACAAAATACCACTTAGGATAAATGGCTTGGTTATGCACTTATACATGTTATTTGTGTGTGTTTATGTTTATATTATTATGCATGGTTGAAAATAGGATTTTTTGCATGCTAGATAATATTTTTACATAATATAAATCACACAATGGGAGCTTGGTATTTTAAGTTGACATAACATAAGATGTAAAATGAATTTTATATAAAAGGAGTTTTGTAAAGATTAAAATTTATTATGTCAAAATATATATATATATATATATATATGAGTTTTATAAAATAGAGATTTTAAAACTCAACCAAACTCCATTCAAGCTTAATAATAAAATGGTTTTATTACAAGCTAAAATTGGTCGTATTTGCGCGCTCGAAACTACACATGTTAATATAGGATATTAATACTAGTTTAAAATTGAACGCGTTGAGAGTTCGTAAAATATGGATTTTAAGAATACTCAAGACCAATATATATATAAAATATGATTTTATCAAAACGTGGACTTGTTATTGTATGCATGCAATACTAGTCACACGACTCGTTTTGTTTTATTTAATAAATATACAAAACGGTAAAAGCCCTTTTTCAAAACGTAAGTCTATGCCATCCCATTTTAAGACACTCGCTTGTTGCAACGACACTCACGTGGAGAGAGCATTAGCCAAACGCGTGGATTGTTTTTGTAACAACCGAGGTGTTTTTCCGCGAATTCCATGAACGTCTTGGGCCGGAAATTCACCGTCTTGAAATAGGACGACTTAATCGGAATCTTATTACGGAGAGAGCATTAGCCAAACGTAAGGAAGCCCGAGGCATAGATGGGATCAAACATGTCAAAATTGACAATCGTTGTCTAGGATCCCATAAAGATCTAGGAATTACATACGAGATGTAATTGGTAAACGTTACCTACCTTGTTGTTTTAACTTGATGGAGAGAGCATTAGCCAAACATTCAAGGTTAAGTTCAACTTGGATCCTAGCCTTTAAAAATTAAAGAATTTTATAATTCTAAAGGGTATTAATTATTAAAGGATTAAATATCGAAAATACTAAATAGAACTTTGTTAATTTTGTAGATGGCCCCTAACTCAACTACACCCGTTAACAACTTATCTCTTCGTTCAATCTTAGAGAAAGAAAAACTCAATGGTACAAATTTCTTAGACTGGTATCGTAACTTGAGAATCGTTCTTAAGCACGAAAAGAAATTGTACGTACTTGAGGATCCCGTCCCTGAGGAACCTCCATTGACTGCGGCCAAAGCCGTTAGGGATGCTTGGGTGAAGCATTCCGACGACTCGGTCGAAATTTCATGCCTCATGCTTGCTACCATGTCTCCGGATCTTCAAAAGAACCTTGAGGAGCATGGAGCATATGAGATGCTTGGCCAGCTTAAGGAAATGTTCCAAAAGCAAGCGAAGCAAGAACGCTTTGAGGTCACTCGAGCCTTAAATGCATGTAAGATGGAGGAAGGTCAATCCGTTAGCGACTATGTGCTAAAGATGAAAGGATACATTGACCAGCTTGCTAGGCTTGGATCTCCCATAACCAACGAGTTTGCACAGGATATGATCCTTAACTCGTTGACCAAAGCCTATGATCAATTTGTCATGAATTATAACATGAACAATTGGGAGAAATCTGTCTCAGAGTTGCATGGGATGCTTAAAACTGCTGAGAGTAAGATTCCAAGCAAAACACCTCAGGTCTTGATGATTCAAGAAGGGAGAATCAAGAAGAAAAAGATAAACAACTCAAAAGGGAAGGGCAAGGCAAAGGCAAAGGGAAAGGACAAAGGCAAGCAAGTTGCCAAGGCTCCTACACCCAAGACGGCGGGAAAGGTTCCCAAGAATGACCCGTGCTTTGAATGCGGGGTGGTAGGACATTGGAGGCGCAATTGTCCAACCTACCTTGCAGAGTTGAAAAAGAAGAAGGCTGGCGAGGCTAGCACTTCAGGTATATATATGATTGAAATGTATACCTTTTCCATTAATTCCTGGGTATTTGATACCGGTTGTGGAACTCACATTTGTAACAATGTGCAGGGGTTGAGAAAAAGTAAGCTGCTGAAGCCAGGCGATTTGGATCTCCACGTGGGCAATGGAGCAAATGTTGCTGTTGAAGCCCTTGGAACTTTTGAATTATTATTACCAAATGGCCTGTACTTAATATTAAACAATTGTTGTTATGTACCTAGTTTAACTAGGAATATTATTTCAGTAGCTCGGTTAAGAGAATCTGGATTCACATTTGGTTTCGTTGATGATGGCATTCGTGCTTTCAAAAACGATATTTTGTATTTTGAGGCTCGGCCTCTTAATGGAATATATGAAGTTAATCTTAAAAGATCTCTTGATGATAATTCTATATATACCACTAGCACCAAACGACCTAAGCATGACTTAAGTCAAACATACCTATGGCATTGTCGACTTGGTCATATAAACAAGAAACGCATTGCAAAACTTCAAAAGGATGGAATTTTAAAATCAAACGATTCTAGCTCATTTGAAGTTTGCGAATCATGTTTATATGGGAAGATGACTAAGGCTCCTTTCTCCGGTTCAAGTGAAAGAGCCAAAGATCTATTAGGAATCATACATACGGATGTATGCGGTCCTTTTAGATCAATGTCTAGGGATGGTGATAGATACTTCGTTACATTCACCGATGATTATAGTAGATTTGGTTATGTTTATTTGATGAAACATAAACATGAAACATTTGAGATGTTCAAACTGTTTCAAAACGAAGTACAAAATCAACTCAACAAAACAATCAAGGCCCTTCGTTCCGATCGAGGTGGTGAGTACTTAAGCCAAGAGTTTATGGATCATCTTAGTAATTGTGGGATTATCTCACAACTTACTCCTCCTAGAACACCACAACATAATGGTGTATCTGAAAGGAGGAACCGAACTCTACTAGATATGGTTCGGTCTATGATGAGCCGAAGTACTCTACCCTCGTCCTTTTGGAGTTATGCTTTATTAACTGCTGCGCGCATATTGAATATGGTTCCAACCAAGAAGGTAGATAAGACACCATATGAGATGTGGTATGGAAAGGTTCCAAACTTATCTTACTTGAAAGTCTGGGGTTGTGAGGCTCATGTACGACAAGAAGCTTTAAGCAAACTCGATCCTAGATCTATCAAATGTAATTTTGTGGGATATCCTAAAGATTCATTAGGATATTATTTCTACAACCCAGCTGAGAACAAAGTGTTTGTTTCTAGGCATGCCACTTTCTTAGAAAAGGAGTTTCTTTCGAAAGAGGCAAGTGAGAGCAATGTAGACCTTGAAGAAATTCAAGAACCACAAAATACAAGTCAGGTTGACACTAGCACTCAACAAACGGTTGTTGAACCTGAACAATTGGTTGTTCAAGAACCTACTGAAACACAAAGTGTTCGTAGATCTGGTAGACCTCGTCAAGAACCCGAGAGATACGGATTTCTCGTGTCCAATGATGAGATTTTCTTGGTAGACTCTTCTGAGCCTACTAACTACCAAGATGCTATATCGGATCCGGAATCCGATAAATGGCTTGATGCCATGAACACTGAGATGCAATCCATGTATGAAAATCAAGTATGGGACTTGGTTAATCTTTCTCCCAATAGTAAGACTGTAGGGAGCAAGTGGGTCTTCAAGAAGAAGACAGACATGGATGGAAATGTACACACATTTAAGGCAAGGCTAGTGGCGAAAGGTTTCACTCAAACTCATGGTATTGACTATGATGAAACTTTCTCTCCGGTAGCCATGATTAAATCTATTAGAATACTTATTGCCATAGCTGCATATTATGACTATGAGATATGGCAAATGGATGTCAAAACGGCTTTTCTAAATGGACACTTAAGTGAAGATGTCTATATGGTTCAGCCTGAAGGTTTTGTAGATCCTAAATATCCTAATAAGGTGTGCAAGCTTAAAAGATCCATCTATGGACTAAAGCAAGCATCTCGAAGTTGGAATCTTCGATTTGATGAGAAAATAAAAGAGTTTGGTTTTATCAAATCAGAAGATGAGCCGTGTGTTTACAAGAAAACTAGTGGGAGCGCAGTAGCATTCCTTGTCTTGTATGTTGATGACATACTACTCATTGGAAACGACATCCCGACCTTGCAAGTCATCAAGTCTTGGCTTGGGAAGTGTTTCTCAATGAAAGACTTGGGAGAAGCCGCCTACATGCTTGGAATAAAGATCTATAGGGATAGATCTAGGCGTCTTATTGGCCTAAGTCAAAGTGCATATATTGACAAAATCTTGAAACGATTCAAGATGGAGAATTCTAAGAGAGGATTCTTGCCAATGGCACTAGGCACGGTTTTGAGTAAAGCTCAAAGCCCTAGCACAAGAGAAGAGCTAGATAGAATGAGTGAGATCCCATATGCTTCTGCAATTGGATCCATCACGTATGCCATGCTATGCACTAGGCCAGATGTCTCGTATGCTTTGAGCATGACGAGCAGATACCAGCAAAACCTAGGAGATAGCCATTGGATGGCAGTCAAGAACATTTTAAAATACTTGAGAAGAACCAAAGACATGTTCTTGATCTATGGGGGTTTGGAAGAAGATCTTTGTGTAAAGTGTTACACAGATGCTAGTTTCCAAACGGATCGAGATGATTCTCGATCACAATCGGGCTATGTCTTCGTTATGAATGGAGGCGCGGTTGCTTGGAAAAGTTCTAAGCAAAGTGTAGTTGCACAATCCACTACAGAATCTGAATACATTGCTGCTTCTGAGGCTGGACAAGAAGCTACATGGATGAAGAAGTTCATTGCTGACCTTGGGGTAGTAACAAGCATTCAAGACCCCATAGAGATATTTTGTGATAATGAAGGTGCTATTGCCCAGGCAAAAGAACCTAGATCACATCACAGCACCAAACACATCCTCAGACGTTTCCACTATATACGGGATATAGTGGATAGAGGAGATGTGTGTATTCGCAAAGTTCATACAGATCAGAATCTTGCAGATCCTTTTACGAAACCTCTTGCCTCGACTAAGCATGAGTCTCATACTAGGGCAATAGGTCTTCGCGTTGCGAGGGATTGGATTTGAATTGTAATTTAGTATTTGAATATTTTGGAACATTATGACAATATCTATTTTATCTGAATGATGTATGGGATATGATCACTTCATTAATATATATTGTGTTCTTTATTAGCATGTTTAAATCCATGAATAATTCTTTATTCTAAAACGTCCATAGTCGGTTATAACTATGGGAATAGTTATGAATTAAGACTAATGTGAATAAGTTGGTTGACTTTCATTCGTGATGAAAGTAGGCAAAAGGGTTTGCAGCCAAATTCACTAATGTTTGTTAGGGAACAAACATTGGACATGACCCGCTCTTAAGATCGCTTCATGGATCAGTGTCAAAAGTAAATCTTGAGAAAAAGGTGGTATCTTTGTATCCTTAGACCTGAGACACATATTGGGACTCGAGTATGAGGAGTATCATGCTTTAATGTGGTTAAACGCTATCTTTTACCGGGTAGTTATAAAGGCCATTATTAGGTATGATATGAGTCTTATAAGAGACGTATGTGGTCAAGATGGAATTTGTTTCTCTCATTTAATTGGGAGTATAATATCTCTGGGCCCTAAAACAAGTTGAACATTATATGAGAATTGATGACGATCCATGTCTCATGTTCAACGAGATGTTAAAACAAAGGGATAATTGATGACTTACCTATAACAACGATTTGTAGCTAGTGAGTTAACTTCGTTGGTGAAAGTGTTGATCAACACACTTTATTTATTATTAGGGGCAATGGGATGTTGCTAGACGTTCTTACCATTGTCTATATCGGCTTAAGTTGTAACTTGTGCAAGTGGGAGATTGTTGGTTCTATGTGCACAAGACACAAATTAATACGATATTACTGATAATAAATAAACCCATAGGGTCACACATTTACAATCAATGGACACCAATTACATATTTGAATATGATTTAAGTATGTTTCCAACTCGTTATATATATATAAGTATATATGCATTGTTGCATATTGTTATTTATGTGAAATAATAATATCACTCTTGTATATTGATACAAGATAATGCATATGAAATACATAAATATAAACATATGATTTTATATATGTATATATATATATATGTATAAATATATATTTGTTACAAGTAAATTGTTACTAGTAACAATTATATAAATGTATGTATATCTTTGTTACAAGTAAAGAGTTACTAGTAACAATCAAGTATGTATATAAAATACATGTAGATGTATTTTATACTTAGTATGACATATCTAGTATACTCTTTTATATAAATTAAAAGAAAAACTAGAAATTCACACATTAATCCTTCAAAGGGGCCATGTATTGCTTCTTGATTGGAATGGACCAAGGCATGGACTAGATGTACAAGCATGGAGGAAGACAAGAGGGGACCCTCCCCCCTCACCCATTTTCGGCCGAAAATGGGAGCCAAAGGGGGCCTCCCTCTTGTTGCTTCACTCCTTGACCTTATTTAGTACATGCATGGTTCTTTGTTCTAAAAAGTTCATGCTACCACCTTTCCTTGAGTTCTTAGAAAGATTCTAAGTATTCTTGAAGCTTTGAAAACATCTCTACATTCTTGTATTGGTGTTCTTCAAGTGAGCAAAGTGTGGTGCTAGAATACATACTCATATACATACATAGTAAGCTCAAGAAGAAGAACAAGAGGTTGTTGCTTGCTTGCTTGAATTTCAAGGGTTGGAGAGACTAGCATCTCAAAGGTGTTGGACTCATTGATTTGTGGATACCTTGGAGGAAGTCTTCTCTTGGCTTCTCATAGATCAACCACTTCATCAACGGTTTACTCACGCTACAAAGGTTGTAGTTCTAAACACCCTATGGTTGTTTTGTTTCTTAAGGCTTGCATATGGATCATTGGTGGGGAGTTTTAAAAGGTTTAAAATTGTTGTTCATGCTTCCGTTGCTAAAATATATTTTGAAAAACCGAACAAACCCCAACACTTAAATATATCTGAAATATATTTATAATTCATTCAAAACATCAATAATCAATAAACAAATGCAATTGAAACTCAAAAGTATCGGATTCTTAAAACTATCGGATTTACATCCGGATTTATGAAAATCCACAACTCACATATCGGATTTCACCAGTGTCAGATTTACCTTAATCGGATTTCAAACACTTGGTTTCATAGTCTCGGATTCAAGAGTATCGGATTTCACTAAGTCCCGGATTCCAAGTTCCGGATTTCATGTATCGGATTCTGACTTAGTCATTTTCCAAGTTTAGGATTTCATATGCAAATATAGTATTCGGATTTGGGGTTGTCATAAACCAAGTATCGGTATTCAAAACTTCCGGATTTAAGGATTCGGATTTCCACTTTCGGATTTCATAAGAATCGGTTTTAGTCACAATCGGTTTTCCTATCTTCAACAATCCGATAACTTCATACTCATCAAAATCCGAAAACATCAAAATAGCATAACTCAAACCCAGATTTCATAATAGTCATAACTATCATTCCAGAAACATACATTAAATATTTCTAAACACATTCTCATGCAATTAACCTTATGAATCATATGAACATTCAAAGCTATCAAAATCCTATTCTTTCAAAAACCGATTATGATGTTATTTAACATGCAATCTTTAAACTAAACATGTATCATGTTCTAAATCACATAGCATATCATTTAAGAAGAAAGATATTATGATAATCTTAAACACACCAACCTTAATCTTTGATCACACACAATAAAAATGGAAATTCCGATTCCTTTCCTTCTTCTTCGGTTTTCTTGACAGAGAACAAATCACACACACACTTTCTTTTGAAAATTATAACAGATTGTTGGGTATACACACACACTAGATTACATGCAAGATAGGTGGCACTATATCACCTAACACCCCCCACGTGTAATACACTTACACACATGCATACATACACACACCTACGGTCATACATACATATACACATACTTTTAATAATCTTAACTAATTACTAAATTAATTCACTTAGATAATCACATAATTAAATTAAAATAATTAAAACACAAACAAACACATACCGTAAACCCGCTAATCTACTAGCCCAGGTTTGCGGGTGTTACAATATACACATTCTAATATGTATTTTATTCATAATTAGTTAATAATTTAATAAAAGTATGTAGATCAATAATTTTTTAGATAAAAAGATTAAGCATAAAAAGATTTAAAAAATTAGTTAACTACTAAAAAACTATAAAAAATTAGATTAATTATTAAGTTTCATTCCATTCCATGATGGAATGAAAAAAAAACACACCTTTCCCATGGAATGCAATGGAAGGAATCACATTCCTTGTGTAATGGTTCATTCCATTCTTGTATGATTAACAAACATGTTTTTTTCATTACGATGGAATGACTTATTCCATTCCTTCTGTCAATCATTCATACCAAACGCTGCCTATACATCACCGACCTAAGAAACATGAGAATGATCAAGAATTGTGTGTGTGTGCGCGCGTGCGCGCACGCAACTGTAACGCCCCAAATTACAAAATTTGAAATATTAAGATCAAACACCTATAAGTGTTCGCATCTTAAAGTTTAACATAAAAGCGGAAGCAATACTGATTTGAAATCCTGATGTATCAATAGATAAGCACAAAAATACTAACATAAGTTTGGTACCAAAAGCTTGATATTTACAAACCAGGCGTTAATTTCAAAGAGTTTATCAAATGCTAGTCAAACCGAAGCTTTGCCCTTGTCTTTGGTAAAAACCTGCAAAACATTTTAAAAATAGTATCTGATAAGCTACGAGAGCTTAGTGAGTAAACCGGACTAAACATCATATAAACACACGTATAAGATCATATGAAGATAATACACGTATGTCTGGCAAACAATGCTAGCCTCTGGTTCTAGACCCAGGGCAGCAACATAGGTCACAGTACTGTACCATAATTGAGACTTACTGGACTTAGCAGTAAGCACCCCACCTCCGAGACTTACTGCACAAAGCAGCAAGCTTATACACACATATGAATAACATGACATGTCAGTAATTTGATATAATAGCATACATGCTGCATATATGAAGTGAAGTCTAGAAGACTCACCTTCTGATATTTATAATCTGAACATATCCACAACGATAATGATCAATGTATAGGTCCACAACTCGTTTCTACAACATAATATCAATAATATATGTATTAACATTTGCTGACTAATCAAACTGAACTGAACAAGGCTAGGGCACGGCCGTACCTGTCAAAGGCACGCCCGTGCCTGCAACTAAGGCACGGCTAGGCTTGTCCCAGGCATGGGCGTACATATCCTGCAGTCACGCCCGTGCCTATCTAAGGTACGCCCGTGACTATGCTTAAAAGCACGGGGGTACCTGAAGAACTAGGGTTTGCCACGGGGCGAAAGGCACGCCCGTACCCTCCTTGGGTACGCCCGTGCCCTCCCCTGGTCTGCACAGTTCTGACCGATAGAAGCTGTAAATCCGGCCAAAACTCACATAATTCAATACCAATCGATCTAAAAACGTGTATATGGTGTTTTCCTACACCCATAACACCTAAACAACATAACAAACAACAAATTAACATACTTTGATCCTTATGATCAATCTATGACTCATAGAACATGAAGAACATAAAAGCTAATTAAACTACACATACCTCTACTAAGTTGGGTTGTTATGATGCTAAACAACTAAAGATCTTGCTGTGTTTCTAGAACAAAAATCACCAGAAATGAGAGGATTTGGTGCTGTGTTTGTTTGCTAAGTGAAGTGTATACATGTTAATGACCAACATGTCTTACATGTCTATCTATATCTTTTGCTTAATTACACAAATGGTCCTAGGACTTAAGTTAACATATAATCTGACATTTTAAGTCCCTCTAGTTTTAAAAACACATCTAATCTCATATATCCATTTGTAACTCATTTACCACTTGTACATTTCTCGCATTGACTTAATAATAAAATTCTGGGTGTTACAGCAACAAAAAATAAGTTGCATGTGCCGGTAGCACCATATATGTTCAAAATAGATTTATACAACCTAAAAACTAGAAATGGTCATTTCAACCCATTTACTTATGAGTGGTCATCTTAGTTGTTCTTTTTCGTAATTATAGCTAAAAGGAGAACATATCCAATGGGTCGAACAAGTTGAAAATTCTCAATTCATACGACCTCTTAAATTGTATTCGATTATCATAAGTGTAGTAATAATATGGTAAATGTCGAGGTCTACATGTCTAATGCCTAAAAGTATAACCTCCTTCTGTAGACGAATAATGATGCCACTTTAAATGTATATATGATTATACAAGCGAATAAAATATCAAACTAGTAACTTTCATGTTTTGATTTTCAAAAATTTCAGATTTGACTTGGTAGATATAAATATGATGTCGAGCCATTTCGTTAAATTCTAAAATACAAGCGAGCATGAGGACGCATGTATGATTAACAACAAAAACAACAACAATAATAACAACAAAGAAACAATACAAGAAATAAGCACTAATAGTCTAACACCAATAGAACTTTAACATGGGGTCCCCAAAGCACAACCCGTCAATAAAGGTTCAACTATGTTCTCCAAATTTCACCAAGGCACAGATGCTTGTAACATGAGATTCATACAAGACACGCTGACTGAAAAAAGAAAGAAGATTTTATTACAGGAAACTAAGATTATAGAGGATCATTTATCCGGAGCTAGATTACAAAAAGCTTACCCCTTGGAAACTCCTTGTTCTATATGTGCTATTATTACACATACATAAATGCAACATAAGATCTTAATAGAGACAAAACAAAGGCATCATATGACAAAAGCATAAGATCTTACAGCTCCTTAATTATTAGAGTTCATCATACTGGGTTTTAGCGACTTTGATTCAAAGGGTTACTGTAACTGCAAGTCTGCAAGGACACCAACAAACCAACAGTTACCATAAAAGCAACTGCTAATCCTTAACAGAAATAACATCTCATTAAGGACAATTTAAATAAGCTACAAGAGTGTACGATGAAACATCCTTTGTTGTTTGCCCATTGTGGGGTGTTACACCAACCGCATCAGGTAGGAACATTTCCCTTTTACTAAATCCACAAATTCACCAGCACACATGTTCAACCATTGGGTTAGCATAAAGCTAGCTTAGTTAACACATAATGTAAGATAACCGTTATCATATCCTTTATCTGTTACCCTTTATCATATCCTGCACCCTCATGGTATGACTATACCGCCTCTATTATATCATGTACATTTTTATAGGTATTTTAGTGCCATAACTAACTCTATCTTTTAGTGATTAAATATCAATCATCATATACTCCTTTCGTTTGGTATAGTAATATATACCATTCATATTTTGAATCATACCTAAACATAGGCACTTTTTGTAACACCGCGATTTTCTAAAAAAAATATGATCTTTTTTTCACTTATAACTCAAACATATTCCAGTTTGATAAATAACAGCGGAATTCTTTTAACACAATATTTTTCTTTATTTAAATTAACCCAATCGGGTTTTCAATTTACGCACGGGTGTTACCAACATCAATACCAACCATCATACCTGTCTACGAACAAGTGTCCCAACATCACAAAATAACCCCCGACACTACCAAACATAAATATCTACAAAAGCATACAAACTAGAAGGGGGTTAGCTTTAAAATCTAGTGAGCACAATAACCAAAAACATCATTGATTGGTCTATTGCTTCAAGAGTTTGTATTATCTGCATAAAAACATGTACTACTTAAAATTAAGTAGTCTTAAAATTTTTAAGAGAGATAATATTAAATGTTTTATAAGATACTAGCACAGTACCCGCGCAATGCGACGGCTACAAATAATTCCTACTCGATAACATGTCCGTTTTTTCATAAGACTATTATATCACGCATTATAATGACATCGAACAATTTTCGTTCGCGTTATATCTATTTTCCTTCTCATGTTTCTATTTCTTTTATTTCTCTTTTCTTTATAACTCTTTTATTAATTTTAAAAAATAATAAAATGAGAAACAAAAAGAATATTAAATATATTATAAATTAAACCTTTTATTTTTATTACACGAGTCATTTGAAAAAACTAAAAATATCTATAAATTTAGGTTACATGTTATTTGATTTATAAGTTCTAGCTATATGTATTTTCTAATACATAAATTAAAATATGATAAAATATTTAAACTATTAATTTTATAAAGATCATTTTTATTTAATTTTTAATTTGTATTTTATATCATATAGGTTGAAAATTAATTTGCCTTAGACTTAACTTTTTTAAACATTATTTATTATGAAAGGTTTAGTTATAAAAATAGTATTTAAAAATCTAATTAACTCTATATAATAGTTTCCTTATAGAGTTAAATAAGAGGTAAATTAGTAATTTTAAATTACTTAAAATTAAGAGATTTTAATGACTTAAATGCTTTATAATATAGTATACATTATAGATTATAAATTTGAAGAAGATGATGGGTGTTAATTTAACCGATCGTATTTATTAAATAAGAATATTCTAGTCATATTTATTTATTTAAAGTGGTTATTAGTCTTAGATGGCGCAGGCTATAAATATGATATTCCTTTAATATTTATCAACTAAAAAGTTAAAAATCGTATTCTTTTTTAGAAAAATACTAATCACAGTCCTTAAATAAAAAATGTTATTATAATAATTTTTAAAAAGAATAATTATAACTCATATCTTATAATCAACCTTATATTTTACAAAAAAATTTACATGAATCATTTTTTAATTAGTATTTAAACTTTTCAAATAATATTTTAAAAAATTAAAACTATTTTTTAAGCTTTAATGAAAAGAAAAATAGTAAATAAGGCGGTTTATACGTGACAGATAGCGATATGCCAAGGAATAAACAACTCTGCCCCTTAGCTAATTCAACCAACTGAACTCAACTGAACCAGGACTCTTTAACGACCAGGTTCATTGTCCCCACTCTTTATCATCTCTCTCCTTCACATTCGCCATTGAAAAACTTCCCCTAATGCTCAAATTATGCGCAATTCAACTTCTGCACTGAGAATTCCACCACCAATCCACCATTAGCGAAGCTTTTCTCAACAGTTTCGAAGAATATTTTCGAAATATGAAGGGCGGAAAAAGAGAGAAAAACGAAGAAGCTCTTGATTCGGTTGATGTTGCGTATCATGTGCTTCACAAGCTTCCTTCCGGTGACAGTCCATATGTCAGAGCCAAACATCTACAAGTCAGTTCCTCCTGATCTGTTTTCTAGTATTTTCCTTATTTCGAGTTTCTTCTTCTTCTTCTTCTCCTTTTTGTCTGATTTATGCATAAAATACGAACAATTTTTTCGTGTTTGGAATATATGATACTTGTTTCAACGTAAAAACGGAAAAAATCGACCGAGGAAAGAGTTAACATCGATGAACGATTAAATGAAAATAATCAACTGATTACTGTTTTCTGGTTGGGTAGTAATCGATTCCATGATTAGTTCGTAGTTATTTTCCATGGGAGATTCTTCTTCATGTTATATAATTACTTTGTTTTAGCTTATGAAACGTACGTTGAAATATGTGTGAATTGATTGAGATCTAGATAATTTCTTTGCGAAGAAGCGTTCTTGGGTAGGGCCTGGATCTCATGATGCTTCACTTTTGACCGAAATAACGTGGTCAACTATTCAACCATTGACTTTGGTTGTCTCTTGGAGATTTTGGATAACAATAAAAGAAAATTCCATGACTCCGTGAGCGAATATATCAGTTCACACAATTTGTGCTATTTGGATCGGGATCTCCTAAATCTATTTCATTGTTTATATAAACTTTTACTCTTAACCTTTTGGGTAGGGACAGTTTTTCTCAACTGTTTGGATAATTGGATTTGGGTTACTCTGATTGAGATATTAAAAAATTGTATAAACTTGCAAGTTGAAGATTTCCAACATTGATGATTGTTTATTCGGGAGTCGATCTAAAATGAATTCATACTAAATCTCACCCGAATTCGAATAATCTGAATAACGCAAATAATGAACACCTGTTATTAATATGGTTAAAATATTGAAATAGATAAAATAATTTGAGTAAGGCAACTGCACAAGTTACTTCCTTAATTCTATATGAGCTAATAAAGAATCAGTTAGGAAAGTTGTTGCATCACGTAAGTCATCCATCCACCTTGTATACCGCATATAGATCACGATATGGAAAATATCAGAATTATATACACGAAAGGGGTTGGTATCTCTGTTTGTTGGTGGTTGTTAAGTAAGTGTTAACCATAATTTTTTATCAAATCATATCTTAAATGCTTCAATTATATAGACACGTTGTATCTTTCGGGTATCATCTCTTGAAAACTTCAATTTTATAAACATTTGGAAAAAGAAGTGAACCACTGATTTACAACAAGAGAAGATTGTTTTTTAGATTTTTAGTTATGTCTTATCACATCAAATCATCAAACCCACTTGAATCTTACTCAAAATTTACCCCCTTTTAAGTCTTTAACCCTAAAGTTACGGGCATCTAACCAGCCGAGTTACTATCGTGGCGTAGCCTAATGGGGTTTAATTCCATAATTCAGGTCTTGGTTTGAGTCTGTGCGGTTTTTTCTTTGAGACTCGCATACCATTCTATATAGAGATGTCACTACTGACCCCAAATATAGATGTCACTGCGAACCCAACCCACTAAATTCGTTGCTAAAAAAACATCATCGGCCCTCTTCCTGTTATTAAGAGTGATAGGTTGAAGCTAGTTGCTAGTCACGTTATATCTCTCTTCTCCTCTCTCTTCTCTCTCTATTTATTGTTATTATTTTTTTAACTAAAAGATAACGGTCGAGGGGATGGATGTAAGGATAGTAGGACGGGGGAAGATGAAAGAAAAAAACGACGTTGCAAAGCAAGAAGGGAATGGATGCTGTCCAAGACCATCAAACCCATTGTTTGATGATCATCACCAATATAGGAAGCAATCGACTAGGATGGAATCTGAAATCAGAAGTCGGAATTCAAACTAGGAAGAAATCGAAATCGGAAGCAGGTCGACGACGACACAATCATAAATCAGAAGTCAGATTTCGACTAGGAAGAAATCGAAATCGGAAGCAATGGAAAATCAGAAGTCGGAACAATCGGAAGATGGATCATCAAATCCTAATTTTCCTTTTCGATTCATCCCCACACGACCACGAATTTTCGACAATCAGAGGTCGACTGCGACGGTTGGAAGTTGGAACAATCAGAAGCAATTGACGGTGATTGCGAATAATCAACTATCGGCGACTGTGAAGGACATTGATCAAAAGCAATCGACGACTATCAGAAGTCCATGAAGCAATCGACGTTTGTTTTCTCGTAGAGAGTCAGATGGCGTGAATGAAGATTAGGATTTAAAAAGAGGAAAAGAAGGAAATGTTTACACAGAAAAAGAGGTAGAAACACCTCTTCGGCATCAGGAAGTTGTATTCTTAAGCTTATGTTATTATCTCCAAACAATGCCCAAAACTATAATCGGGTTCACGCATGGGTTTGGGACTGAACCAGCTCTAAACGACTACCTTATTGTAGAGTACAAATACGTCGTGGTATGGTTTTTTGTACCCATTTTCTTATATTTATGAGACCCTCATCGGACAACGTTGCTTGTATTACGTTCCCTAATGCTACTATTTCATTAATCACATGCACACACATGTATGCATATAAATTTAATATATATTTATGGACTATGGATGCATGCACATACAATACACTTGATTAGATGCGTATTTATAACCATAGAAAAGATAAGTCTGGTTATTTAGAGCATGAGGTATGGGTGTGGCATGCCTTGCGGCATGTGGGTGCAGCGCGGTGCACACTAACCCCCTCCCCTCCCCCTTCACAACCCCTTGTGGCATTGCCTTACCAAATGACAATCCTCAAGATCGATCTCAGCTTTCTCTTTCCCTCTCATCTCTCTCACACACATACATGTTTTTAATATTAAAATATGGGATAAAGGTGAATGCATTGAAAGATGACTATTTCCTAGCTTTGAAAGATGGGTGAAAAATAGGGAGTAGGTATGTCGGTAATCTATTGCAAACCTAGAAGGATGGCTTGGCTTTTTTCTTCATTTGTGTATACAGCATCTAAACGGTCTCACAGAACACTAAATAATTAGTTGTTTATAGTAAACAATGGCTTATGATGTCCAAAATTTGATTAAAGAACATGTCTTATGAGTTATGACCCCCCTTTGACAATGGTTTTGGTGATTGCTTATCTGCAGTTGGTAGAAAAGGATCCAGATGGAGCGATAGTCCTGTTTTGGAAGGCTATTAATGTGGGAGATAGGGTTGATAGTGCCCTGAAAGATATGGCTGTGGTTATGAAACAACAAGATAGAGCTGAAGAAGCAATCGAACTTATTAGATCCTTCAGGGAATGCTGCTCCCAACAAGCCCAAGAATCGCTAGACAATGTCCTAATCGACTTATACAAGGTAACTGAATACCTCTTACAAGTTGTCACACAACAATTTCAGATAATTCCGTTTCAAGCTTTTGTTTTTTATATTAACTTCGTTATAAAACAAGCACGGATGTTTTTCAGCTTGTAGTTTTCATTATATGCTTTAATCAAAGGTTCAATAAATGTTGGTTGGTCATATATCTCATGAGATTTCTATGATTTAGAGTATCCTTTCCTATTTGATCCCTTTGAATTCCATATTCGAAGTTGCGAGTCCCAACTCCCAATAACAATTCAGGTTATCTTTTAGTGGGTCAAACAGGAAAAATAATAATCATTTTTATATCGTTTTGAGTCAATCTTGTTATCAAAAAGTTCATCCATTTTGATAAAAACCATCTAGCAAACTGAGTCACTCGGGTCAAAAGGACCAAAAGTGTTTTTTAATGCCTAAAAATTTCTTAACCGTTATTGAAAATATTAGATTATCTTTTACGTAATATGATTTTTGTAATAATGTATGATTTTAAATTCTAGACATAAATTGTTTCGGATCAACTTGTACCAAAAGAAAAAAAAGAAAGAAAGAGAAAATTGAATGTGGTGGGAGGCAGCTGGCGATGGCAGGCAGTGGTGGTGGGTGGTGGCCAGTGATGGTGTGGTGCGAAATATATTAAATATATTATTATATAAATAGTAATAAGTAAATATATATAATATTAAAGGGGTTGCCCAGGTCAAGATTCATTACAAATGGATCATATCCAAATCCAATTAAATAGGTCTTCATGCTAATTGATAAGATCCGAATCCAATTAAATGAGTTTATGGGTCAAGTCACAACTGTAGAATATCCTATCCAATTTGCCCCCATTAACAGCCTTAGACTTCTTACCAAACCCCTACATGCCTATTCTAGAATTCGACACCACTTCGTAAGTTGAGAACAATGTGTTTGACATCAAAAGTCAAGTTGTGGATATTGTGACCTTCCTGAGTTGCTAAATGAGTTTGTAGAAATGTGGCAAAATAGAGGAGCAAATTGAACTTTTAAAGCAGAAGCTTCGGATGATATATCAAGGAGAAGCATTTAATGGAAAACCAACCAAGACTGCACGCTCCCATGGAAGGAAATTCCAAGTTACAGTCAAGCAAGAGACATCAAGGATACTGGTAATTAACAACTTACTACATGCACATTGAACTTTTGTACTAGAACTGGCAAAATAAGGTGGGTTCGTTGGATTGGTCAATGGGTCAAAACAGATGTGTAACAAAAACATGTCATTTTTCATCAGGTAAGAACAGTTTGGGCAAATTTTTTGCTTTTTATAAATAATTAGCATCTTGATTATGATTTGTAGAATTATATATTTATATTAGTTCAATAATTACCTAGTTTTTTTTATGAAATGATTTTGGAGATTGTATGCATTAAAAACGCGTTGTTGTTAAAAAATAATAAATAAAATATAAAACACACTGGGTGATCTATGACCCATTTCCTTTTTACCTATTCTTTTTTTCCTTGTTATAGATGATACATGACCAAAACGGACTCGTTAATAAGTAAAGAGTTGAAATTGCTACCTTTAGTTTGTATAATGCATATGTTTATGGGTCGGAAACAAAAAGTGGAAAACCTTAATTTACCATCGGGATACATGTAATGCAGGGTAATTTAGGATGGGCATATTTGCAGTTAAAAAATTTTACAGCAGCAGAGGCAGTATACCGTAAAGCTCAGGAGATAGACCCCGATGCTAACAAGGCTTGCAATTTGTGTGTTTGCTTAGTCAAACAAGGTCGATATGCAGAGGCCAACACGGTTCTGCAAGAGGTATTGGAAGGTAAACTTTTGGGATCCAATGACCCCAAGCTAATGAACCGGACAAAGGAGCTGGTTCAGGAGCTAGAGCCATGGCGGTTGGCTCAAGTGCACCCTAGTGGTCCTAGCCAGGGGCTAGCAGCTACTTTGGAGGATGCTTTCATCGAGGGGCTTGACCAGTTGATAAACCAATGGACTCCATTGAGATCAAGAAGGCTCCCTGTATTTGAGGAGATATCAACATATAGAGATCAACTAGCTTGTTGATCAATTTTGAAGTCGTGCTTCTCAGCCTATAGTAGAACTCAATACTTGTTGAGACGAATGGGCACCAATAATCAACCTTTGTACCATAGCAGTTGTGTGTATATCAAGTGTAAAATGCCGAGTGAAGCGAGCGTATGTTATAGAAAGAACTATTCCATTTTTTGTGGAGTAAAAGTTTAAAATATTTTATTTACAGGTAGCTAGGCTTGTGCAAAGTTAATTCTCCTAGAAAGGTATTGCAAGTGAGAGTGTTTTTTGTTATTCTGCTACTTTCCTCATCAAGCAATTGATTTTGTTCATAAAAGAAAATAAATGACAAGGGTTACGGCTCAACGTCCGCTTCACTTATCACTCCGTTGTGTCCTTTGTTAATTACGATTTAAGTATACATTATATATAACTATATTTAAAAGTATATCTTTAAAAATTTCCGAGATCCGGAAAATAGAGGCTAAATAAAAATATATTTTTTTAAAATTTTCCCAGATTTAAAAACAGAATCTAAATAGAATTTATCATATGCTTATTTTAAAATTGGCATAAAAGTAAATAAATATAATATCATGAAAAAAAGAATTAGGAAACAACTTGTCTCTAAATCCCAAGTTAACAATACTAAATAGGTAGTGTTTAGAAAATGACAATATTAATTTTTGGAACATTATATGTTCCTTATGTAGATGAACATAGACTATCTTAAACTTGGGTTTATTTAGTTAATAATTTAATAAATGTCACTATGAAATTACAACATGTACATCAAGCATCCAAAATGCACCCAAAAATAAAAAAAATCAACTAGCAGAAGATAAATATAATAATAACAAAAAATACAAATGTAGAAGACACCTCTGATTAGTCATTGCAGAAGAGGAGTTACTTGGAGACCTTCAGAAGCACCTCAAGTTATTGCAAATTGAGAGAATAACCACCAGAATTATTACAACGATGATACCCGCAACTATCAGTTTAATCTTCATATTCTGAATCCACATCTTCCTTTTCATCTTGGTTCCTTGTTTCTTGAAATCATTTGCCTAAAACAAGAAATTAATTATTTAAAAAGAAAAAAAAAAGAACAAGTTGTCTTTTAGAATCACAAATCTTGAGTAATGATGCTAGACAAATCCACCAAAAGGGTTAGTCTAGTAAACTAGTAGTAAGAAGGGGTAGCAACACGGGTTTGGGTTAAACGGCTAGGCTAACACATCTTGCATTGTTGGCCTGCAAAGACTTCTTGCCGTTTTTTTGAATTTTATAAATAATTAGTGCCATAAAAATGATTCAGCAAACTATATTACTAAAACAATTATCTACATTTTACTAGGATTATTTATGAAGTTCTATGTATCTCAATTCAGTTTGGTCTCGACTTTCGACTCGTGTGAGGTAGCATATAACCCAGACTTTCGATACTGTCACCTTTCCTTACTATGAGTGAACCTACAAGGAATTGTGTATGCCATGTATGCTGTATGTATGATATGGTATTATTATTTTGTAGTGTTTTATCTTGTAAAGACAGTTTAAAGTAATTATAATGATAAAACTTTTTAACAAAAAAGATTGTTTGTAACACAAACCTGATTCCGAAGGTTGTCAGTTTTATCGACCAGCAGTTCAATCTTCTCTCCACGATCAAGGACCTGCACACGTTTTTCTTTTTTACTAAGTATCATGATCACCATAAAAAAAACAAGGTCAGAGTGAAAATCTTATAATTGAAGATTTTGCCTGATGTATTTATCGAGAATAAATGAGCAATAGACAAACATAAGAACTTTGTGGTTTATGTAGTTAACTTATGCCGCTTCCTAAATTTGAAAGAAAAGAAACACAGAAAATAAAGCTAAAGCAGATGTGGTCAAATGTAATCCTAATATAACTCTAACTTAAACAGTTAAAAGATTCGGTATTTAAGATATGTTGTGACATTTTAATCAAAAGATACCTTCTCGATGTTTTCCATCATAACTCCCTTGACTTCAGAAACCTGGGCTTTCACCTTAGCAATTTTGTCAATCTCCTCAGGATGAGAAATGCAGTATTGCATCTGCTCCTTCATTTTTGGTCTAAAAATAAACCAAGTGTCAGTAACACTCCAGAAAACAATATATACTGCCCTTCCCACCTAAAACACACAGTGATCTCAACTAGTAGATAGGTACCCAAATGATTTGCTCAGGCTCTTGGCGGCAGCAGTTGAAGCTTTTCCACCTGCATATTTCTTATTGAAATCATCCTTGATACGTTCCAAGAAGGCCATGGGAATTTGCCTGCCAGCAGACTCGACTGCAACAATACAGAACGCTGCAACAGCCAACAGAGGTGAGGTAAATGCATCATTTGTTCCCAAAAAACAACCACCTTTTAATGCAGGTTATCCCAAAAGAATGAAACATTTTATTTTAGCTGCTAAGTTTTTTGAACAGAACTGTTACTAGAAAAAACTAAAATTGATTTTGGTCCTCGAGTTTTATTTACAAGACACCTAATAGTCATTGTCAAGTTTACAAGCAAATTTACCCTGATTCTGTTATTCCTTTTTATAAAGAAAAATGTGAGTAAATTCATATTATCTTTCCCTGTAATCAAGTTCTCTCTTTCACAAACAAAAACTGGTGAGTGCCATAATGGTCATTTATTAACTTTTTCTCTATGTTGTCTTTATCAAGGAGTTTTATTAGACATTTGAATAATGATAAACTTCTTTTATTAAGCTATGTATCAAATCAAACATTGCATGAGCAGTACACATTAGATATCCATGCATTACAACACTACTCTATATAGCAATCAAAATACATAAATCATGTCATAGAATTCAGTGCCCCCCCCCCCCCCCCCCCCCTCTCCTTCAAACCACTTGGTGGATTCTTCTGTACAATATCACAAGAAGAAAAGGTGAGACCTTTCCAAACGAAAAGACTTGGAAGTTGGAACACAAACCGAATTTACCATCGTTGTAGAATTAATCTTTAGTTACCATCGAACTTAGCAGTAAAAACTTTGGTTGAAAAATAACATTTCCAATGTGCTATAAACGTTCATCGCATATAAATTCAGAAGCATTCATTGATATAGTTTCATATGTTCATCTTATTCAAGTGTCTTCAGATATCTCCTGATATGAATTGCAAACTTAACATCATTCAGTCATTGATCTTATCTTCTTTGGAGGTAACTAGCATACATTTTGATAATTTGAACAGGTTTATATAGAGAATCAAATGTGAAATATTATAAGAGATTAACTTTATATATAGCTGAACATACACCAGTTTCTGAAACTTGGCGAATTTCACTAGTTTGTGCAGATGAAAAAAAAATTATTTTTTTGGCCTCCCACATTCAAAATCCAAGATTCTGAATTCATCCCTATGTTGTTTAGTCTCTCTAAAAGCAAAATAATTTATCATGTTATTCATTAAAGAAAGAATAATAATATAACTCAAAAACTAACATGTTACAGCCCTTCAAAATTGGAATTCTGACAATTAGACATTATATGCAAGCAAATGTACCAAAATTTTAATCAAATAATCCACTAAACTAACATGTTCCTTAGCAAATTAAGAATGGGTCGGTTATAGCATCCAATTCATAGATGAAATCCAAACAATGACAAAGGAAACCTAAATTAGAATAAAATCAACACAAAGATACCACAAATGCAACGAAATCAGAAGAAGAAAAATAACTCACTATATCCATTATCAATGAGGTAATTGAATGTATGGCCATCGCAATTATACGTAAAACGATTGTTGTTGGCAGGAAGTTTTTGAAGACATTGGCTGGCAACCGTTGTGAAATTCCCCTTAAACTCGGTATACTCAGCGAGAATCACCGTGCCTCTGGCTACAAAGCTGTAGATAAGGGATTTTTGTCCCATTTCCTATTCTCCAAAACCCTAATCTTAACCGAAGATTCAAAACTTACGAAAACCAAAATGTAGAAACATCAAATAACTGGCTGATCGATCATGCCTTCAAAAATTTTCCAAATCCCAGCAGTTTATATATGTTGATGTGAAACAATTGAATTTAATTCAATTTCAAAAAAGGAGGATGGAAGAAAGGAATGTGCTCGTCATTGGGTATAGAGGAATATGTTGGGATGAATAAAACAAGGTCGAGATTCTATGATGAATTTGTGTTCGATTTTAATGGTTATGGTGGGTGTGTTTTCGCGGGTTTGTGCGTGTGTGTGTGTGAGAGAGAGAGAGAGTGAGCGAGCGAGAGAAATGTAACGTATTTTATTTATCATCACGCGGGCTCTTTCCAAATCTCTCTGCATGCATTCATTATGAGACTATGATCATCCAACTAGCTATTATTATGATATTTGGAGCTAGTTGACAGGAACATCATCACTCCTCTCTCTTTTTACTCGGTCGGTTTATTTGAGCAGGTTTCTACTCACATTCCTTTTCTCTTCTTTTCTCTATCTCTCTTCTCTTAACATTTAATTTTTTTTTAACTAAAAAATGATTGAGAGGGATGGACGTACAGTTAGTAGGATGGAGGGGGTGGAAGGAAAAATAATATGGTAAGGAGGAGAGGAATAGATACTCATGATCTTATATTATTTTGTATTTGAGATGTTCAGTATTACAAAATCAAAACAAGTGTTTAAAGTAATAGAGGAGGTAAAGAAAGAGAGTTTATGGGGTTCATATATTATTTTTTATGAGTAAGAGTATATAGTATGAACAAATAGAATTTTCCTTTATATTTATAATCATTTGGTTAATAACATCCTAGTCGTTATAGGCCGTAATCTCTACATCATCAGTTTAACAGCTCGTTATTACCATTGCGGTTTATTGGTGTTAGACTCGTTATTAAGGGTGAGCATGGTTCGGTTTGGTTCAGTTTTGACATAAAATTGAAACCAAACCGAAAATTTTGGTTTTTGAAAAACCAAAACCATTCAGTTTTGGAGTGGTTCGGTTTTATAGCTTTTCCATTTTTGCCATCAAGATTTAAAGTCATACAACCATAATTGTAAAGCGATGAAATTAAACAGGATTGAACTATATTAAAAACATCAAAATGTGTTCCACCTAATTTAAACTATATATATTGCAATTGGTACAAGCAAAATGATTGTCATAAGTTTAAACTTTAAAGCCAAAGTTGAAACAAATCAAAACTCAAAGCAAATCGACAAATAACATATTAGCAAAACTGAAAATCGAGATGAACAACCAACTCCAGATGAACCGCATACAACTCAGAAAACTAAGATCTAAAAATCGAGATAAACAATTAAAAATGCATTTATATATTAAGTGAAAATAGATAAAACCGAGAAAAAGTGAACTAATCAACTTGAAATGAAGTGATGTAGGTGAACTCAATCGAGTAGTCTGATTACCAAACAAAGATGCAACTGTGAAGGAGATCTAAATTAGTGTAGACCTCTTTGGTGAAACCCTAATGTAAACGGTGGGCAGCTATGTAAATGAAAAGTCATAAGGTATTTAAATTTTTGGACCCTTATATTTACAATATTACCTCTTGGAACGGTTCGGTTCGGTTTTTTCAGTTTTTGAAATTGTAAAAACCAAAACCAAACCAAAAAAGTCAGTTTTTGAAATTTTTAAAACCAAAACCGTCGGTTGTTATATTGGTTTGGTCTTTTCGGTTTCAGTTTTTTCTGCTTACCCCTACTCGTTATTCACAAGCTCATGGTGATGGTAATAAGTTTAGTAACTAGTTATTTGTTTTTGTTTTAACTAATAGAATTTAAGATAAAATTTTGTGTATGTGTCTAGTGATACATATACATTCCTGTTACCGTTAAGTAGTGTCTTACATCGGACGAAAATTGACTTTATGGTATGCTTAATAAGGATTATGGGCTACACTAATTATAACCGATTGGTTTTGAGTTGGAACCCCACAAATTTACATGGTATCAAAGCAAGGTTCACCTGTGGTTGGTCAAAAATCACACGGACTCCACGTAAGCCATAAGTATCCATGTCTTAAGCGCGAAAAAACAAGAACGCCACACGTAAGGGGCGTGTTTAAGTAATGTTTCACATCGGATGAAAAGTGACTTTACAATGTGCTTAATAAGGCTCTTGAGCGTGCTACTCCATTCATAGCCAATTGGTTTTGAGCCGGAACCCCATAAAGCTTACGGTTAAATCCCGAAAATATTAAACTCCTTAGTATAAAATCTATCCTTTCGAGTCTTCAAAGTTCATAGGTCTGTCGCAAATTAAACTTTTACTCAAAATCTTTTTCATTACCGGGATTACTCAAGTATGTACCCAAAACTCCCATTATGGAAGTCATATTAGGATGAGCACATATACCTGAGTATCCACAAGTCTTCCCACTGTCGAGACATAATAAATCTTTTGCATTTCCTTTACTAGCAATACCTTGTTTTATTATAATTTATATAAATAAATTAACATTTACTCTATTTAGGTACTTAACATAGAGTTTGTGGGAGTTGGGACCCATGCATCTCATTTTAAGAAAAATAATTTGCAATGCCGCTCGTAGGGGTAACTCGAAGGGCTTAGATTGAGCTTTGGCTCTCTCGTGTTCTTTCGGGAACACCGGTACCCCATCCAATCGGGTTTCATCCTTCGGCTCCCCACATCCGAGCTACCTGGTGACTTTTTCCTTTTTTTTGTGCAACGGCTAGTTTATTAAAAAAAACAGCCCCAATGGTCATATAGCCGTCGGGTTCCATCCTTCGGCTTCCCACACCCGAGCTACCCGATGACTTTTTCCTTTTTTTTTTGTTCAGTAGCTAGTTTATTAAAAAAACACCCCAATGGTCGTATAGCCGTATAATATATATATATATATATATTGATTTATTTATTTTTTTTTTTAAAAATTCTCCTATAAATATCTAACCATACCTCAACACTTTTCATTCAAAATTCTTTCAATCTTTCAACTTCTCCTCTATAAAAATATACTACTTACACTTAAAAAAAATTCAATATGGATTCATGTTGCAACCGCGGTCGAAACCCGGATTCAAACACACCAACGTCCACTGGTATTCCGCTCGGGTTTCAACAATTTTCTCAACAAGGTTACAACCCGTAACACAAATCTTCACCCGGCTTCCAACAATTTACGCAACAAGGTTAAATCCTTCCCCAATTTACGTACCAAGGGATGTTACAAACGGATTTTGTTCCAGCACCCTTCAATCTTCCAAACCCGGCTTATCAATCTAGAAAACCTGCTTCAAGATGACGGCGAGAGTTGGCGATGACATAGACTATGTACTGGAAACCCAACGACCGATGACACCCCAATCCATTCCAACCCAACAAACAATCCCAACCCAACAAGAAATCCCGACACTACAAACGGGAAAGAAAAGGTTTGACTAACAAACAAAAGCGAAGTAAATGGATGGTCGATGAAGAGGTGGCGTTGGTTCAAGCTTGGGTCCATGTTTTCGAGGACCCCGTTGTAGCGCAAACTAGGGGTGTTCACTGATCGGAAAAACCGAATTACCTAACCGAAAATTTTGGATTAGACTATTTGGTTCGGATATTTTGGATTTTTAGATCGGATTGGATCAAAACCGAGTAATTACTATGGTTTTCAGTTTGGTTCTAGTTACTATTATCTAAACCGAATAAATATATATATATATATAACACTACTGGAACAAAGTAATCCATACGTGTCATGTCTATGTTTATTTACAACTTATTATTTTTAATTATATATTCATGTAAAAACAACTAGTCCCACTAGTTATTATAACAACTATATTTTAATCTTTAATAGTATATGTATCAAATATAGTTTTTAAAATATCTCGACTCTTTAAACATATATTTATGTAAAAACAAAAACCGAATTGTAAAAACCGATCCAACTGAATTGTAATTTGGATGGTTTCATTTGAATTTTAAGATTGTTTGAATGGATTTGATCTCTCTTTTCAAAACCGAAATCCAACTGGATTTACTCAACCGGATCGGATTAAACCGATCCACCCGAACATACACCCCTAGCGCAAACGAGTGTTATAATTTATATATTATTACTATACGTTTTATTATTATTATTATTATATTATTACCATACGTATTATTAATATTTATTTTATTCTTACCATTTTAATTATATATGTGTAGATAGCTTTTGGAGACGAGTCGAGAATGTCTTTCACACTCAAATGCAACGTGGAACATATATAAATGTTCATCAAGTCACCTCCAAATTCAAAGACATAAACAAAAAAATAACATCTTTCGCTGTCATCTACAACAACTTAATAAATACAAGACGTAGCGGTCAAAACGAAGCCGGTATTATAAGTTTGGTGCACTACCGTTATCGGGAGGATAACAAGGGGAATGCTTTCACCCACAAAAAAAACGTGGAGCGTCCTAAACAATTGTCGAAAATGGTGTCCGGTACAACCAATGACTCCTTCCGATGCAAACGAGATCGAAATAGATGATGACGACGAGGACGACAATGATCAAGGGGAGCCTATGAGCCTTAACGGCCAATCGGGAGGAACAAAGGAAGGAAGCCATCGACAAGTACGCCAAATACTGGCATACAAAGCTATGATATGTTATTGGGCAAATATCTTCGTACAACGAGCGAGTATCATAAAATATCTTATAGAATGAAGAAACTTGAAGTTGAGGAAAAGGCGTTATCACTCAAACAAAGCGAGGTCGAACTACAAAAAATCCCAGCAATTCAACAAAGACTTTGAGTTTTACATTAGCCCGCATATTCACCTTGAAGATCGGTAACATTAGCCAAGAAAAAAATTAGAAAATTATATGGGTGGGACGAATGAAATGTATTATTATTATATTTATTAATGAAATTTTTATTTATATTGTTTGCTATCTTTTAATATTTATTGAATTGTTTAAATATTTTATTTTGATTAACATATAAATGTATAATTAAATAAATTAAAAAAAAGGAAAAAATATTTAGTTAATCTGTGATGAGTGCTACTTGTGATTGTGGGTTAATTAGGGTAAGAAAGAGAAAAGAAAGAAAAAATGACGTGTCAGGTGATGTGACATTTGAGCTAATTTAGGTTGGGATGACCACTACTTATGGTCTAAGAGTGTTTGCAATTGTCACACTCTATTATATTGTTAGGTTAGCTTTTCATTTTATCATTCAGCCTATCACTCAAACAAGTAGTAGTTACTTTTTACCATATCAATTTCTAGGACCTACCAATACCTCATAAACTAATTAAAATTTAAAGAAAGAGATAATTAATAAGCTACCTCGTCCCACCTAATGTTACCACATAACCTTTTGAAAGCGTGAAAAATACCACTTCTCTCCACCACGTATTGGTGGTGTGTGATAGTTGATTTTTGAGCATTGGATGAAGCAACCACGACCTTGACCACTTATCCATTACGTGCTCTCTAACATGCTGTGAGATGTTGCCCATTATGTCAGACTTAGAGGCGTCTGTCTTCAAGGACTTTGTTTATCCGTCAAAAGTTTGCAATGACATCAAACTTCTCACCATTGTCTCTAGGTGGTTTTTAAGCTCCAAAGATCTACATTGTTGTTGTTCTTACCACGTTTCCATAAAAGCTATTTAACCATAGACATTTTGTATAGATATAAACATTTGATTTAGAAATACACTACATTGCTTTACTACTTTATCAAGTATTTCATAACAACATAATAACAAATCAATAATATTAAACACCATTTAAATTAGATAATAATATACTCGGAAACAATAAATTGAGTAAATATTGACATAACTAAAATATATATCATTTAAATTATATACAAGTAAAACACATCCACTATCGTTTGGCTTGTATGGAAGAAGAAATTTTTGGAGACCGTTGATGAAATTTTAGTTTGGCTTGAATGGAAGACTCGAAACATGTTGGTGTTCAGTGGAAAAAGGTTCCGAGTTATGTTAGTTATGGATGAAATTCAGGCTATTTTGTTTACATATATGAAATTTAGAGTAAATTGTAAATATTTAGTTTGGTCCATGTGGTGTTGTAACTTTCTTTTTCAGTTGTAAAACTCTTGCGCCTCTAGTATCTTGCTAGAGTTTATTATAATATATTTGACTTGTTAGAAGAAAGTGATGGCCAAGCAAAGCTCTCTTCTAGTTTGTATTTTGTTGCCATTCAAAAAAAAGTATATCACATCCACTATAAATGATGTTAATATTGCAAAGTTGTGTTCAATAAAGTCTATTAATAACATAGTCATAAAATTTTAATATTTAATCGGTGATTCAGTATACAATCACATGTAATTCGTAAAAGCATCACATGTGAATTACAAAAATATCACTCCGTTCAAAATTTTAAAATGCAATCTGGACCGTTGATGTCATTAATCTAAAAGGTTAAAATTAATCCCATAAAACTATGATTAAGTATAGATTATATTAAAAATTCTTATAATATTGCATACCTAGAAAAATTTATTACGTGTTAAAACAAAAAAACAAAATTTTTTTTTGCAAGATCATGGGGCTAAAATGCTAAATTCCATAGTTCTATTTGTAGACCTTTCCCGCGTCTTTCTATATTTCCCGCCAATACGCCATCCCTCATCACCTTACTTTGACACACAAACGCAGCTACATCGACGCCGAGATCTGATCGGAGATGGAAGATCCCGGATGGCTCGAAGCCGACTTGCATCTCTACGAAGACTATCTTGATGAAGATCTCGAATCATCAGAAATACCGCCTGAAGAACCACACATCGAAGAAGTATACGAACCTTTCCAATCGAAAACTTTCGTCAAGCCCGATTTATCAATTCAGGAGAATCATGAATTCGGTTCTGAAACCGAGAAATTGCAACCGCAGAAGCGATTCCGTCCATTAAGCCCTAATTTACTGGACCCTAACAGTGTTGATGCGTCGGAAGACCCCGGATGGCTCGAAGCAGACTTGCATCTCCACGATAACTACCTCGATGAAGATCTCGACCCACCACAACCACTACCTGAAGAAATAAACATTGAAGAAGTATACAAAGATTTCCAATCGGAAACTATCGTCAAGCCCGATTTACTAATACTGGATAATCATAAAAGCTGTTCTGAAACAGAGAAATTGCAATCGAAGAAGCGGCTCCGTCCATTAGGCCCTAATTTCCTTGACTCTAACATTGCTGATGCTTCGGTGGAAGATAAAAGGTGCAAAGTTGATTCTAGTGCAATTGACGATGATGTTGATTGGCTTCGGTACTCTCCGCCGACTCATAAAGAAGTCGTGGACGTTGTTGTTGAGGAGGAGGAGGAGAAGTTTATCTCGCGATACGCAACTGATATCGAAGGAGATTTCATGCCTGTTACTGCGCCGGATGGCGATAGGGTCTATGCTAAGTTGATCAAGGAGGATAAAGATGATAATCTGAAAAAGGTGGACTTGAAAGCCCCCTCCAAAGGTAGAGAACTGTTGAACTGGCTATATTTTGGGGTAAAACATGTTAATATAGGTTATCTGCTTTTAGCTCAGTTGAAACCTAGTAGTTGGACTCTAGAATAGCTGAATTTCAGTGCTTATCTCATATGTATAATCCTGAGTGGGGTAACTGCGCAGGTCTTATGCTGGAACCTATAAACGTTTTGATGCAGAAGGTGGAACAAGATGCTCTGCAAAAGGTATGCGTACTCTATTTTTCATGACCCCTTGGCCAACAAGATCTCATACCATAGTCTCCACTCTCCACTCCTTACATATGGAACAAAATGAGTTTTATTTTGATTGGCATTATGTGGACCTCCCTGTTCAACTTCTCTGATGATATATCGATGGCATTGACTAACCTATGACTTAAAGTAAGCTAATATTAACGATTTAACTAGAGCATGCCATGAAGAATGTGACTTTTAAAATTAATTGGCTTTTCCATATTCAGTGTGTAAAGCATGAAGGAGGAATATTACATGATGTTTTTTATGTTATTGTCAGCTGGTTGTCAAAAGGAATAATCGATTCAAGGATAAGGTCCATTATATACTATATGTTACAATGTCAAGAAACACAGCCTACTTTGTTTAAGCATGAAAAGGAATTCAAATGTTCTGTAAGTGTCATAAATTTTAGCTAGACCATCATTTTTGCATGTCTATATCTTGCAATCATTCTTTCACTACAAACAGCTTTGTCTCTAAGTTGCCATAATATTTAATTTAGAATATATTTGTCGCAAGAGCTTATAGGAACTTAAGCTTTTATGTCACTTTATATGTTCCAGCTACATTTACAGTGCCAAACATCTCCATACAAATCAAAGCTCTAGCTAGTTTTGCCAAACACACCCTTACTAATACTCCAACAATAATTTATTCTTATATCATCTTGATGTTAGAGGGCTGGGGGACATGATCTTGTATAAATGAGAAGTTATCATATTTAAATTTTTTCAGGATCGCTTTTCAGATGCCAAGTTGGTTAGTATTTTTTGTTTTGGAGGTTAATGCACCCTTTTTTGGATCATCTATTGTTTAAAAGGACGTATTTTTCAAACAAAGTAGGCATGTTATGTATGGAATAAAAGTATTAATAACTAGATTATTTTATAAGGACTTCCAATTGTTAACATGACACTTATTAATGTGATGTGAAGGCTTTGCAAGCTAGCGTCTCAAGTCAGAGCGATTCTAATCTTCTGGGAACACCTGTGGCGAGTGAACGACTCTGGGTGGATAAATATTCTCCTAACTCCTTCATGGAGCTTCTCAGTGATGAGCACACAAATAGAGAGGTACATGTAACATGTGCAGATAAAGTGTGCTGTGAACTTATTTTTGGCTTAAACTTTCAACTCTTATCCTTTTTTTGTTATATTTAGGTCCTTTTGTGGTTGAAACAATGGGATTCTTCTGTTTTTGGGTCTGAACTCAAGAGTACCACAGATGATGTTTTGTCTGCTTTAAAAAGGCATTCCTCTGTTACTCAACTTAAGAAAGTTTCTAGCCGGAACTCTTTTGGGAGGAACAAGGAATTTATGTCTAAGAGTGGAACTTTGGGAGAGCAAAACCACTTTGACAAAGAAAAATACGAGTCTCATGCCAGTCAGGAACTTCATAACAAGAAGAGCAAGGATTCGGGCCCACCAGAACAGAAGGTAACTTCCAGAATTTGTTTGAGACCCTGTTTCTACAGCTCTTTAATGATCACTGTGGATAGTTTTATTCATCCCGAGGTTAAGTAGTTTTTTGAATTGTTAATTTAGCAATTTAGAAAGTGCTTCACATGTCACAACAATTGGAATGTTAAGCAAGTTAACTGAATTAAAAAGGTCCAGTTGAACAACTTTCCTTCATTTCCTTGTCAAGGTGAATTGTGTATTAATGCTCCACAATATTAACACGTGAACTATCCAACTGCTGCAGATCCTTCTACTATGCGGCGCACCAGGGCTTGGGAAAACAACACTTGCACATGTGGCTGCCAGGCACTGTGGATACCGTGTAGTGGAGGTTGTCACTTGTTCGCTATTTGTTTAATTTTTACAGACACCATACTTACACAGTTGATCTTTCATAATTGTCCGAGTTTATTTATTTTTATGTGAGCTTAAGTACGTAGTATGTATATAGAAGAATATACTTGATATAATATTTTTAGAGCAGGATTAGATGGTGAATGAATTATAAATAAGTTGAATGAATTAGTCTGTTGAACAATCTATCCAATGATTAAGTAGTGATACTCAATGGACATAGGTTGAGGTGCTGAACGGATTACTGCCCCATCTGTTCTGTCGACAACCTCTAGTATTTGCTTCCTTAAGGGTTGTTCTTTCATCTGGGTCACAAAAACTAGCTGAAGTCCTAACATTTGTAGAATTCGATGGTATGTTAGATGCTATTTGAGTTGGTCCATGTTCTGGCATTTATATTACTATTTGTGCCAGTCAAGTTACATTTGATACCTAAAAAAATGAACCTGATGTTTTGTTATATGATCGAGGTGTCCCTGTGTTAAGAGTCAAGCACCTACGTAAATCAAGTCCTTTTTTTGTTGCTCGGTATTCAAGACTCAGTTTATTTGATCACACTATAGATGGAAAATCTTCTAGTTGTCTTCCTTGACCATACAGTGTGATACGTAGATGGACTATATCTTGAAATAACCTATGTTTTTTAAAGATATTTATTCACTGAATTTGCAAATGCATATAATGAATGAAGAAAAAAGGGTAACTAAGAGAGTAAAATTATGTACTCGTGGAATTAGATTGAGCTCTGGCTAGTAACTGGCCACCATTCATGAACTCTACTTGGGTTATTTTTATTAAAAAAAGTGGCTGTAAAAACACCCAGCATTACTCTCCAATGGCGACGTTCTCTCTAGCAGCCCCCTTCCCTCACAGTTTAGGGTTCATCGGGACCCATGGCTAATTTGGTGGTCATCAACTCGCTGATTTGGTCAGAGGCGAAACATGATTTGTTGGTCATCGGAACCCTAAAAAGAGAACCATTGTCATCGAGATCCGTGGCTGATTTGGCGCTCATCGGACCCATGACAAACCCGGTGGTCATCGAAACTTTAAAAAGTGGTGGCGGTCATATGTCATCCCTAAAAAAGATCTTTTTCTTTGTAAAAAACAAAGTCTCGTCTCACGAAAAAGACATCATGATCAAGAAGAGGTGGAAAAATACATATGTGGTCTTGCCTCTTAACAAACAAACACCACTTAAGTGTGAGAACTATTTGGGTGTGTTCTTTTCATCGTTATCTCTGATTTATGTTCTTATCCTTGCATTTTATAGGACAGGGAGATATGTAACATTCCGTACTTACAATGTTCACATCTTTTGCTCCAGATTAATGCCAGTGATGACCGATCATCCTCAACGATTGAAACCAAAATTCTTGATGTAGTTCAGATGAACTCTGTCATGGCTGATTCAAGGCCAAAGTGTTTGGTAAGTTACATCAAGCATACACAAAACCATTATGGTTTTCTATTCTGGGTAGGAGGTTTTAAATGAGATTTTGCAGGTAATTGATGAAATTGATGGAGCTCTTGGTGATGGCAAAGGCGCAGTGGATGTAATATTAAAGATGGTAAATTATGCTTCAACTTGACCTTATATACTTACTTTGTTAACTACAGATGTCACTTGAAAAGGAAAGAGAAATGCTTCTTCTATTATACTGCTTTATCATTGTCACCTTCTTCTAGTACAATATATGTATATTATATATGTAACATTCTAGAATAGGTTTAGCTCTGCAGCTGATACTAAAAGGTGAATGAAGTTGTATGCCCAAGATTATGACTTATGATATGCTCATAATAATCTATATTTTCAAGAGATGAGTGCGAATTTCCATTTACTTATGTCCAGTACAGAGCAGAAAAACAAACCCTTGGATATTTCATAGGTTGCAATGGTTAAACATCCTATGTATCAGTTTACCTAGCAGGCTAGCAATTACTTGTTAGTATGCTCAAATTCTTTATTCAGGTACATAAATTCCGTGTAATTGTTCTTACACCCAGCCAACTGCCTTATAAATTCCAGAAGTACCTAACCTTTGTAAAGCGAAAAAAAGAATCCCTCAAAGTTGTATGACACCCTCACAAATCATACATTAATACCTTTTTATGACACGCTGGCTGTCACAAAATGTTTTCGATGTATCGACGAGTGTACACAAATATAACTTTCATCCTGTGAAGACCACCTAGTTTGGGTAAAAGCATTGTTACATGTAGATCAGCAGTGTGAATGGTTACGCATATTTTTCGGTTCAGTTTTTCACACAGGTTACTTATGTGGCTAGGTAAGAACTGACGAACGTTTGATCTTAGGTTGTAATGGTTCACTATTCTTGATGCAGGTCTCTGCTGATAAGAGATCTGACACAGGGACAGAAAATATTGTTCAATCAGAACAATCAGGAAAGACATCCTCAAAAAAGAAGAGAAAGGACACACCACTTCTAAGACCCGTAAGACCAATTAACTTTATAACTATTTGATGATCTGTTATTGTTTGCTTACAGGATACTTTGTGGTTTGTTTCATATTCAGGTAATTTGCATTTGCAATGACCTATATGCACCTGCCTTGAGACCGCTGCGTCAAGTAGCAAAGTAAGTATTTTCTCAGTTTGTTAATCTGCCATGCAATATCTTTGCTCTTCTCACCAGTATTATCATCCAGTGAAAATTATCAAACATGATACCTGAGACTTCTCCAATACTTTTGCTGATGTCAAATGTAGTGAGCTGTGTGGCAAATAGTTCTTAGTTTTGATAATGCTTTTAATAATTCCAGTATGAAAGATTTGATTGCTAGGATTCTGTGTTTGCACTGCTTTCATTTTTGGTTTTAGTTTCATTGACCTAGGAAATGTGGTTACATATAAATGATCCACCTTGCAACATGCTCTCTTATCCTGATAATATGAGTGGACACCTTAAATTTGACGATAAATTTTTATGTTTGCAGGGTCCATGTATTTGTTCAACCAACAGTAAATCGTATCGTGAGCAGGTAAGGTGATTTAATTAGATCTAATAATCGGACATTGATACCAATGTAACATTTTATTGATATTGGTTAAGCATACCACGAATGATATTCAAATCCCATACCTGAACATTTGTAGTCAAATAAGACGCAAAATCACTTTACAGTAGACTGAGAGAGCCAGGATGTAATGTATGTAATGCCAGCCAAAGCATATAGTAGACTGATATTTTAAATTGTCAGCATTTATTACCAGATTTATCTTCATTACCTTTTCTAGACGGTTATTCTAGGTGTTGCCATGGTTAAGGATATAGTGCCAGTGAGAACTGTGGCTCTGATCTAAGTCAAGATTTAATATCTAATTTAGACTTCTAGTTTTTTTTTGGTATTACTTATGCACCTAATCTCAGGTTTATTGCCAAATATTTAGGCTCAAATATATATGCAACAAGGAAGGAATGAGGACTAGTTCTGTTGCACTTACTGCACTGGCTGAATACACTGGTAAGTGTTTTACTCTCCATTTATAATTTTTATCTGGTGAATTATTGGTTTGTAGCTAAATCTATACTGCCAACAGAAAGGCTAATGAAAATCATTGAAGTTTCTGTACATAAATTTGTTCCGTCAGAGTAGTTAATTTGAAACTGATCATTTTGTTCTGCCTAAAAATATGTAATACCAAAATTTTGTTTGTGCCAAGTAGATTTGGTAAGCATTGCAATGCATTATTTTCAATTTGAAGGAGCTTCATCTTGTTGTAACAGTTTACATATTTTGTTGCTTAGTTGATGACCAAGCCTTGGTTGTATTATTCATTTGGAACAAGGTGATCATGGGACCATGCATGTCTCTTGAATTGTGGGTTTCTTGCAATTAGTTATTTTCTTGGTCTGAGCTGAATATACTTGGCTTATGTGAGGAAGGACTGAATTTCCAAGTTACTTTATAAGTCAGGGATTATTGACGTAAATATCATGAAGAACATACTTCCATGGAACTTTGGTTGATAGCTAGCATAATATGTTCAAAATGCATGATATGCTAATGTAAAACTACAGGCCATAAGTGACGAAGTGTTATCCTTTGGCCTTAAGCACATAAACTAGGTAACGAAATATGCCATCTGAAGTTCTGAACACACTTTTAGCTGCCGTTGAGTGTGGTTTTATTGATTTCTTTTCAGAAAGCAATATCTCTGTATTTTTCTAGCTTTAATGCCTAGAGTAAGTTTAGAGAAACCCAGTAACACCAAACAGTTTCCTGTCCTAAATTAGAGAGCAACTTTGGTTACAACTTTATAAGCTAACCCAATTTCCAGCTTGATGAACTAGGTCTTAGGGACTGGAATCTTCTGTTTTTAGTTGGAAGGGCTAATATTCAGAAAGTCCAAATTGGAAAAACCAATTGAATCTGTACTAATATAAGGTTACTGACTTACTGGTTTAGCATGTGAAAATATGAAACTGGACGACACTTTCTTTGTTCTAGATTCATATATCCGACATCTTTATTTTTTTTCTCTTCTTTGTTCTTAGAATGCGACATACGGTCATGCTTGAATACTCTTCAGTTCCTCAACAAAAAGAAGGAAATGCTCAATGTGGTATGTTCTCTTGAGCTTGTTCTTTGGCATAGTTATACATAAACTAATGGAATTGCTGTGTATCGAACAGTACACAGAGGATAAAAGTTTTCTTCATCATACTGGATATATCCTAAACTGTATCTGTCGCTTTGCTTGGTGTTTAATTACGTATGCTCTATTATGTCTAATGTTCTTTCAATTTGTTTTAAGGCATAGGGAAGACATGGCAGGCACATGAATTATTATTTTCATCTCTACCACTTTTATTCGTCACTTCAGCCTCTTCTCTGCCTAAATACTGGAAAGCTTATATTAGGATTGGAAATTTTCAACCTTAATCCTCACACATTCCTCACACATGGTAGTCTAGCTGGAATTATACAAATCAGAAAGTACTTCTACATGGCCATATACTGATTCGCTTAAGTTAATAATTTCATTTATCAATATGCATGGATGTAATCGAATTGCTGAGCTCATCTTGTTTTCAAGTTAGCTTAGAGAAGTAAAATATATTTTAGTTTATATACTCTATTCCTCTCTGTATATTTTTATTTTTCATTTTGTATTGGATGCATAACTGGAGACGGGACACCACTTTCAAACGTGGATTTGCATGAATTAATATTGCGTATGAGTGTAAGACTAGTCGGATGATATTATATAACAGAGTATATCTCTTTTGGGCTCTTGTCACTAGTCTAAATTGACTGTTTTCTTGCTTGTAGTTGGACATCAGTTCTCAAGTGATCGGTAGGAAGGATGCATCAAAGAGTGTTTTTGATATATGGAAGGAGGTATAATTAACTGATTCATTTCATTATTGACAATTTGACATCCTTACTCAGGCCAGTTACACTTGTCTTTTTTGCATTTAAAAGATTTTTCAGAAGAGAAGACTGAAGGGGGTACGGAAGTCCATTGATGGCTGTAGAAGTATGTTTAACGAGTTTGAATCTCTGCACTCCTTGATCTCTAATTGGTATGTCCAAATATTTCCAAATGTTGATATCCCCTTATTGTATGAAATACCACACCCTTTATCTTGCTGAATGATGACTTTTCAGTGGCAACTACGATTTAGTATTAGACGGGGTCCATGAAAACATCCTGCAACTGAATTATCATGATCCAGTGATGAGAAAAAGCGTAAGTTGTACTCACAGGGCACTAAGGGGTGTGCTTTGGGGCGTAATCAGAAAGAACTGGCACTGTAAAATCAAGAATTATAGAAGTGAGATCCTACCTGATCTTAAACCCACACAGTAACGGTCTGTTTTATGCTTAGAACCTGTTCTGTGCTAAACCAGACCGTAAAACAAATACAAGCTTGGGGATTTATAGTTTGAATATGTTTTTTTTAAATAAAACGATGTTTTCTTGTTTAAAAAACTTAACTTTCTAGTTCGGTCGTGGTTCCTGATCGGTCCAAAGAACCGTTTTTTGTATAAATATCCTGAACCAAGAGCCAAGCTGAGAACCGATACTAAAACGCTCTAAAACCAAGAACAGAACTGAACCAAACCAAACATACCTGGGTCCTGGTTTTGTTATTAAGTATTCTTGGTCTGGACTGATTTTCACACCCCTAAAGAGCACCCGTATTTTGAGTAGCTGTAGATGGTCAGTTATAGCATGAATATATTTCCCAAAAAATTTCCATTACGCAGGTCAAGTGCTTACACAATCTTGAGATTTCTGATATTCTTCATCAATATGTTATGCGTACACAGAAAATGTCCCTTCAAGGTAGCTAAAGTCTATAAGCGTTCATAAAATTTAAAGTTGAGGTAGTAATACAAGTGTATTTTTGCAGTTTATCAGCCAGCCATTGCAATTGCTATACATGGTGTGGTTTCTCAAGTTGAAAAACCTAATATTCAATGGCCAAAATCTTTTCATAGGTGTGTCAGCTAATCTAGAACTTTGTATTGTTAGAAATATTGGCTTCATATTTGTTTTTTATACTTGAAACCGCAGATACAGAACATCACTCATTGACAAAATAGAGGCACTGCACTCATGGCACAATAAAATATCACCATGCATCTCAAGACACATATCTACCAAATCATTCGTTGAAGACTTGGTTTCCCCATTATTGCATATTTTGTCACCACCAACCTTAAGGCCGGTAATATTCTTGTACTCAACTATTCCTTTTACCACTTACTTTTTGGTAATCTTTCTTTTGTTTAATAAATAGATAAATTTTGAGCTGCTCAATCTAAACAATGCATATAGTGCTTACCTATGTATTTACTAGAAGTGGCAAAGTGGACAGGTAACTAGGTAAGGGTTAGAGGTAGAAAAGGAGACTAATGAATTAAACTTTTCTTTGAAGTTTACAAATGAACCGAGGACTTATAAGGTATAGGTTGGAATCTAACTAGAGGGCGGCCCACATAGAGCAAAATTAGGTTGCATATACATGTCTATAAATAGTCCTTGTATCTTTCCATTGTTAACACACAATCAATATACGAGTTACGAGATTTATTCAACTTCTTATCTGATTACATAGTATCAAAGCTGTACAGTTAGGGCCTTAGGGGCTGTAAGAATTAGCATCTTTTTCAACCAAGGCACCCATAGAGTGTTTGTTAAGTCTCACTGCAGACAAACCGACAAGTTATGGTTATCCATGAGCTGCTTTTTCAGGTGGCTTTGCATTTGTTATCAGAAAAAGAAAAGAATGAAATGGCCCAGCTGGTGAATACCATGGTGTCCTATGGCATAACATACAGAAACAAAAAAGTGGATTCTTTACCTAATAAACTAAGAAATGAAGCCGCAGTGGACACCCCGGTTCTTTCATTTGATCCCCCAATTGGCGACTTTGTAAACTTTGAGGTTAGAGTTGTTAAAATATGAACAACAAAGATTTCAATGATGAATTTTTATGTCTAATTTGAGATAAGTTTGCTGCAGGGTTACAGCTCTAATTATTTTATTCTTGCCTTAGCCATGAAGCAGGTTCTATGTCATGAGGTCAGCGGAAAGTTTGAATTATTTTAATCTTTCCAAAGTACATACACTCGTTTAAATACCTTGACGGCATCTTGTGCATTATGTGGTACTTTTTCATCCAGTACAGCTTCTGACAGTGTAACAACATTCTGAATGTAGATCGAAAAGCAAAAGATATTGAAAACTAGCATTAACAAATCACAGCATGAAAATGTTGTATGTGACGGGAAAAGTTCATATCTTGCTGGGAAAGCGAAATCTAGTAAACTTGACACTGCTATGGAAAAAGCCAAGGGTAGCAGCAACTTGACGAATCCATCTGCTCCCAAGCAGAATGAACTACATAATCCTGCTAATGCTGAGGTCTCTGCTTCAGCATCTGGAAGAAGTGTCACGTCCAGTGAGATAGTGAAATCCTCAGAAACTACGAAGAAGAGATCAAGCAGCTCCTTCAACTTCTTTGACAGGTAACCTTCTTTTAATAAATCCACAAAACCCTCAAATTTTTGCTGGCAAGGATATGCAACGAGTAACCTACAGCACACGTGCACACACGATCATTTATTATCTCACTAATTTATTGCTACCCTAACAAAATAAACTTTTTTATAAACTGTGGTCATCAACAATTTCCTTTCATTTTATTCCAAACTCAAGCATATTTCATAAGGCTTGAAAAGCTCGATAGAAATTAGAATCTGTTGTTCTAAGCTTAAGGTCGGCTCATTATATGTTTTGAGCTCAACTCTTTTTTCGTCATCTGGGAATATAATCTTTTCTTGTGGCTCATAGACATCTTATTGATCCGTAACACCAGGTTCAGGAAAGTGAGTGCCAACGGTTCTCAAGAATTGGAAACAGTGAAAAAAGTTCCAGCAACGTTGGAGAGGGATTCACGGCCCGTATTGTTCAAGTTTAATGAGGTAGCATCTCCAAACTTACAGTTATCATGAATGTAATAATGAAAAGATACTGCACTCCCACTAATAATGTCTTATAATTCTGTCATATTAGCCATTCTTGATGATGTATCATCTTTCTGTTTAAACGCAGGGATTCACAAATGCAGTTAAAAGGCCAGTTCGGATGCATGAGTTCTTTTTGTGACGATTACGTTTTCGGTTCTTCTGACCTTTTCTTTTTTTAACACCTGAAATTAATTAGAGATCCACTTGTATCTATTCTCATCATGTGTCTTAAATCTTAATTTGATGGACTTTAAAACAGCTGTGAATACAAAGAGTCAAATTAACATGTGTCCAAAAGACAAGTTTAAAATTACCTTAAATGTCTGTAAAAGCCACACCGTTTAAGGAGTTCGCAATATAGCATATAATCATTTGCCAGTTTTACCCTTTTGAAAGACAATTTTTAGAAATACACCATTGATACAGGTTTCTGATCATCTTTTTTAACGGACAGTCTTCTGATTTGAATGTTAACATTTTTCGGAAACAAACTAACAGAAAGGTAAACACTTATTCTAAAACGAAAGAGTGATTCTTTTCACAACCCAAGTTTAAACTTAGGCGTCCCCAAATTGTTTTACATAAGCTTTAGATTTTTCCAATTTTGGTAGCAGTGTAATCATCCTTCCTGCTTTAAAACATGGTGTAAAGGTAAGCTTGTAAAGGATTGAATTAAGACCGAAGGTGATCGATCAATTAATCTTCGATTAAACTAAATGAATTGCGAAATATGTTAAAGAGACCAATCCATTTAAAGTTTAGTTTTCAATATCAAAATCTTACAGCCATCCATCCCAACAATGCAAGCATATCCCACCCTACCTTAAGCTCTCTATTTTACCAAGAGGTGGGTTCTTTTACAAAATAGTATATAGGTGGAAGCTTTCTGCCACTAGTATCACAAGATCAAAACCTCTTTCCTCTTCAAGCCAATCTTGGTGGGAAGTTTCTACCTTTCTTATTCCCACCACTTGACATAAAATTGCTGGCATTTGGATCATGATAGTCAATGGTTTAGCTTATGGTTAACAACTCAAAAGTACATGTTAATAGGGAAATGAGCACCTACCGAAACCAAGTTACATTAATCCACATGAACCAATTGACTTGGAAAAAAATTCACCTTGCAGGTCACGAATGGCACTCCTCATCTGTAGGACGTATATCTATCCCTTCAACAATAAGTCCGGATTTCCAATGAAGTTCACGTGTCTCTAAAAACCGCATGTCCACTTCATCATCCATTTTGTTGTTGTAGAACTTGCCTAATTCAATCTCCATCCACCCATCTGCTCGCTTCTGTGGAACCGCACCTACAATCTCTGTATGTGTATGTGCAGAAAAACTTTCGCTTGTTTTTCGTGGTGTCAAGTAAACAGTCATCCCCACATCTTCATCTGCATCTTCCTTTTCACCAAGACGTCTAACCAAAGTCCTTGCTGGGAAGTCAAGTCCGTGTGACACTGGGGCAATGTTGTACACAAGATATGCTGCATAACTAGTCTCTGATGATAGCATCATAGCTTTAAACTTGCCTTCAATTTCAAGCCAACACACAGCTAAAAGCTCCGCTACCTTTGAAAATCTGCAATCATTCAGCAAATTGTACTGATTTCTTTAACACGCACGTGAGCGCGCACACACACATGCATTATACTCATATATGTATAGACATACAGGTAAGTATATACATACATATGTGTGTGTGTTAATCACTAATTTAAGAATGAAAGATATAAGAAAAATGGGTACACATCCGTACCTCACATGTATGGAAGATGAAACAAACAAAACACAAGGAGAGAAAGGAGGGACCTTGACTCGGGCAAAGATCTCCATCTCCAGAAGACTAAAGTTTCCTGCCATGCAATTGAAAGCGCCCTTGCTCCAAGCATAAAACATTTTTTTCCGTTCTCTTTTTTAAGGGAGAAGCTCTATATCCCAAAGGTTTTTGAGAATTTGGGTTAAAAACAGACGACCAACAATTGTTTCCAGGCTTTAGTAAACAAATTCTTGATAACAATTTTCATGCAATTCACCATGATAAAATGAAAACAACACAATTCCAAGTAGATGTAGAATCTAAGAAATTGGCATTATGTTCTTCATTATCAAGTAAAATACTACTAAATAGAGTGGACATTGTTGGCTCATATCATCTCCATATCACCATTCATGGGTTAAGCATTTAACACATTGTTTACTCACAGGTTTGTTATTCTGACTCAGCTTTTGGAATGTACTATATAACACATTCTTCATTTCTTCCTTATTTCTGCATATTGACTGGTTATCAAGTAGAATCCACTCATTCATATGCCCTATGACTGTATGACATGTCAAAGGTTTTGACAAAAAAAGAACATATAGAACAATTGAGTTTTAAATTTTTAAGGGGCTGTTTGATAAGATGGAAAGGAAAGCACTTCCCTTGTTTGTTAGACACAAATAAAGGTTCATTTTTCCATTCACTATTCTCCACAAAAGGTAGAGAAAACGGAGGAATGGAAAGTTATAAAACACCATCATTCACAGTGTAGATGAAGGGAGAGGAATTAATAAACCAGGGTATCTATTAACACGTATAACGCACATTCTTCTAAAACTTGTTGAAAGATGGAGAGGAATAATAAACCAGGGTATCAATTAGATATGTGATTGCTGCAGCTCGTTTTGATTCCTGAAATTTCAAAAAATTCTTTCCACTAGATATATCCACTTGTAAGCGTCCTCACAGTAAAAAATTGACAACTTCAACTTTTGTATGCAGTAATCAAATTTCCGGTGAATATACCTATTGACTCCTTAAAACATACCCATCCCAGAGCCCTTTCCAACCACCCTTGGCATCCTGTACTTGCTCCCATCCCAAGTTTCCACAATGAGTTTTTTCCTTGTGTATAGGATTGTTTTTCTTGTTGCTGGCAGCACTGGATCCTCGGAAAGGTGGTATAAGGACCTACGGTCATCAAAACGCAACCAACGTGATTTCAGCATCGTGGGTTCAATTGTTCATCGCAATCGACAATTGTTGTCGACTGAAGTCCTCATTCGTGGTAGCCATCTTGGATGCCAGCTTCCTTTCAAGGCGCCGAGGAGACCAGAAATTTTGGTTCGGTACTACTCCACTCATCTCCACATTACTAATCTCAATCATGACTTCGAAAAGAAAAGAAAAGGAAAAAAATTTGCATTCTGGCAAGGCAGTGATGGCTGTTTGAGTCGACGAATAGAAGGGGTTGGTCGGAATTACTTGTAGATGACAATTTTGTTGATGGTGTATCCCACTCGCCAGAAAACTTCAAAAATACGGTAAAAAAGAAGACGATGTGTGGTCGCAAGTGACGGTGCATGGTGATGCCAATCAGGGTCTTTTTGGTCGGGTTTTGTTTGGAAAAAGATTCCAACAAAGGTGGTGTGGTTGGTATTGCCAGAAATTTTGAGAATGGGCTTAGATCTAAAGAAAACAGATGTGGGATAAAATGTTCACTGAAAACGCAGTACGCGAGGACAGTGCTATTGGCTCTGATTATTGTATATTAATAAACGAAAGATTGTAAAATACTAGATAAAAGTTCTTGTTTTGTTTTCAAGACACATGTAATCTCTCTAGACCAAAAGTCCCCCCAGATCTCTCCATACCTCTTCTCTAGCCCTAACCAATCTATTTATAATTTTACCCCCAAGTTGGTGAACAAGAAGTAAATCAAATCCTAAGAAAACGGAACGTAATAAACTAAAGAAAGTTGTAATATCCCCCCCCCCCCCCCCCCCCCCCCGGCACCCCCCCAAGGTGAAAAAAAAAACCTTCCTATTCATATTTGTTATGTATCAATAGATTTGTTTTTTTTACATGCATTTGATGTATTAACTTGATTGTTTGAAAGTGCATTTTATATACCAAGATGTAAGAGCATTTGATTATAAGCTATCAACACGCATGCGTTTAAATTTCTTACAATAAAATCAACTCATTAACGAATAAATAAGGTGAGAAGAATAAATAAATATACAAACAGATAAAAAGTGTTGTAAACATATCAATATTTTTTAATGGATGATTATGATAGCTAAATACATTTCCATTCCTCTACACGGCACCAACAAAGCAAGCAAGGGAATTGACTATCCTGTGATCATTTCTCTTTTTATATCTCTGCATTTCCATTCCCTATTGCAATTCCATTTTCCGAGATTCGATACTTTTGTATATACTATATATAACTGTTGATCTACTCCAAAACAAATTGCTCATTGGCAATCAACGATGAATGATAACTTATTATGTTGTTGCATTTTCTGGTGTATTTACTTCATACTCCAAAGGATCCAAATCTTGAAGTATTTAGGCATACACAGTCCTAGTTTCCAGGCTTTTTCCATAAGAATCAACATATTGTGCCTAGATAGGCTTCTTAGACAGTTAGTACTTTCTTAGTATAACCTGGAGGGAACTTTAGATTTCTACACCTGCTTAGTCGTCAAAGGGCAAGGACAAAAGTCCCCCTCCCCTTTCTTTGATGTGGTTTCTTGTTTCTTTAAAAGAAACAAAATGAGTATGATGCACACTTTTCTTAGTTCTTCTGTTTGGTTTATAATCAAATGAACAAATTTAAAGCAAGGTATCCTTTATGAACAGAAGTTTTAAGCTCATTGAGGTACAAAGCTCTGAGTTCTGATATGGAATCTGACGACCTAGCTCGCAAATTTGAATATAGCATGTTCTCACGGTCTCATATGAATCATAACAAAATACATATTACACTTAACTAATGAATGCAAGTTATGCTCATACTTTGATTAGATAAACCAAACATTACCCACAAAAAAGAATCAAAAAGAAATTGTTAGGCCGATTAGTGTAGGAGGTCGCATATCATTTGAGATGGTGAGTTACTTGGTAACTAAAACCAATGGTTTTAATTGATAAAGAAGTTATTGATCTAGCTTGTTGCTCGTTGCTTGCGCGCATAGTAAACACATGACGGAGATAACCAGAGTAAAAAAAGAGAAATAAGCATGGAATAACTAACCAGATTACCGTCGTCTAGAAGGATGGGAGAGTCACATAGACGGAAGTATAAATCTTTCTTGGATGAATAAATCACTGGAGATACCGCCCTAGAGATGATTTCCCGGTAATCGGGCGGCAAGAATCGTTCCCAAACCGCGTCAGAGTTAGCGAAACACTTGAAACCCTTAGAAACCAAAGACGCCCTACACGCATCACGAGGTGAATTATGTGATAGAATGTATGACACACAACCTTCTGATTGAAGCACAGAATTAGTCGAATTTCCGTTGGCAACTGAATCAGATGCAGCAGCACCTGAACCGCCTTCTCCTTCAAACTTCATCGTAGAAATAAAAAGAGCTTTATCTCTCTCAACGCACTCAAACACGCGATAAGCTTTATAACAGAGAGAGAGAGAGAGAGAGAGAGTTATTGGGTGTTGCTGTGATTGGTGATGGCCACCGCCATGGAAATAAATTGGGGATTTTGGAGGTTTTTGGTTTTGGGAGTTGAAAAAGTGTGTAAACGCGGCATAAAGTTAACTGTATTTTATATCAGCCTCTCGAACCTTTTGAAGGCCAACCTTCATGCTCTTTTTCCTTTTTTTTATACAAACGAGGTATTTTAGCCTACACTTCGTGATAGAGGTTTAAAAATATATACTTAAAAACTTGTTTTTTTAATAGGTAAACTAAAAGAAAAAAAATTCAATTATTCATATTTTTTATGCATATCAATTTAGTTGATAAGATAATAAAAATATAAGACATATGTAATGTATTTGGTTGTGTAATTATATAAACTTTTGTCATTTGATTTTATATATACAACTATATGTTTCTATATTAAAAAATCAATTTACAAAAATTATATTATAAAATCGTTCTAATTTTATACTTTTTAGTTTTCATAATACATATATATTAAAAATTATTGACTTAAAATTTACAATACGGATTTTATATCTAAAGATTTACAAATAAAATAGAAAAGTTATGTAAAAAGAGTTATTTATAAAACAATTTTTAATGTTGTTATAGAAAAAAAATAAAACAAATAAAATGATGAGAGCGGGAGTATAAAGAGAGTAACAAAAAATTAAGCAATAACAAAAAAAGTAACATAAGGCTAAGTAAAAATTTTAGTTGACAATATACAGTTAAGGCGATATTTAACAAAAAGTAATATTCTATACTAATAGTAGTGATAGAACAAAATAAAAAGAACAAATTAGAAAGTTTTGCAAATTAAAAAAACCACGCGTCTAGAAAAGTAAAAAAACATGAAATTAAATGAGCAGAGATTCGAATCCAAGGCTCTATGTAACACCGTATTTTCATCCATAAAATTTTCATTTAAATTAACACTGCGGAGGCGAATTAAATACCAAAAGTATTTACAGCAATACATGAACCAGGTTTTACAAAACCTTTCCGTTTAAAATACAGTATTACAAAAACTACGGCTCGTCACAATTCCAATTAGAGTGTCTGTCAATTATTCCCCAGGCTACACCCCCTCCCAACTACACCGCAAAACTCACCAGCCACCTGTAAAAGTAGTGAGAGGTGGGGGATTAGCACAAAGCTAAATGAATGGAAGTAAACTAACACAGATATACTAGCAAATAACCGCATGATATCAACAACAGTAAACACATAATCACCCTTTGCCTCACGAGAAGACCGGCGGTTCTGCAGGAACCTACAACCAATGCCGGCCAAGCAAAGGTTTACCGATAGTCTATTTGCTATTTTCACACAGTATTATCTTAAGTTGCAACGCATGCATCAAAATACCACAATACTGATTAGCCGATAGCAAACAAACCCAACCCAATATGCCTAGCCGATAGCTGACTTCACAATAGGCGCAACAATTAATTAACATATCACAGTTAATCAATTAATAGACAACAGTCTATCTATGCATCAATCCGATAACAGTTGCAACCCAAGCCAATTACAACTAATAACACCCGTGAGTAAACATCCACTCACCTCGAGTTATCGAACTCCCACTCAGTGGTCTAATATTACTGAGCCTTGTCCTTTCCTGAGATCAGAATAAACTAAAATCAGTAACCAATTCATAAATATATATATATCAACATATATTTATATTATCTTTAAATCAAACATAAACATGTTAGATTCATATATGCATAAACACTCAGCATATAGCATCAAATATACAACAAACAGCCAAACTATCGGATTTCAAGGGAAATCCGATATGTTAGAACCTAGAGGGGGGTGAATAGGTTATATGCCCACTTTTTGAAGTTTTTAACAATATTTGCAAGTAATTAAAGAGTTTAAGGAAGAAAGATATCACCAATGAAGTAGTTTGGACACAATGATTTATAGTGGTTCAAGCAAGGGTTAACAACCTTGCTCTACATCCACTCCTTGGCCTCACCCACCAATAGTTGCTCCACTAACTTCTCTCTTTGAAGGTAGAGATAAACCTTTTACAACTTCTCTCTTTAGCTTACAAGAATTACACTTCACTCTTGCAAACAAGGTTAAGATAAACCTCACCTCACTCTAATTGGAAAGGCTAGAGTTGATCCTCACTTCTCTCTAATTCTAAAGGCTAGAGATTATCCTCACACTATTGCAAATGTATATGAATGTAATGAAGTATATGAACTTGAAGGCTTTCACTCTTGCTTAATTCTTGATCTTGAAAGATTGAATTATCAAGGAATATGAGCTCACACGATTTTTATGTATTCTGTGTTTTTTCAGATTGCAAGAGGTGAGTAAAACACAAGACTTGAGTTGCTTTAAATAAGGAAAAAGTTTGATGCTCAAAAAGTGTCCAGACGATCCACGGTCGATCTACGGTCGACCGTGGAGTCGACCGTCGCACTGCTGGAGATTTTTTAGCCTTGTGCATATAGACGTTGGGCTTTTACCAAAACCACACACAACCCATTTTTACTATAAAAATGCACTGAAAAGAAGCTTTAGAAAAGTTGGGTAGGTGTCATACTTCTTAAGTTTGAATTTAATCATGAAAATGGTAGTTTGGAAACCAAATGCACAAAGTATGTTAGAAGTTTACCTCTTTGGGAGATTCCTTTTGCTAAATATGGTTTTGGCTTATTTCAATAGAAGATTGTGTTTAGTATTTGCCAAAATGGGAATTTTTGCTTTGACTTCCAAGCTTGTAATTTTTATAAAAATTGTCTCAATTTTTATAAAGGTTTTTATAAAAGTTATTTTATAAAAACTTAAACTCATTTGATTATTTATTTTGTAAGCTCATAGACTTTGAATGTTTATTTGTAGGGGACTTCAACATCGACTTCTACTTGAACTCGGATCTTGACGATTGAAGCTTGGCCATTTGATGAAGCTGATTATGGATGAGAATATATTTGATTGAATATATATATATATATGTATATGTGCACATATGTTAATGTTAATACATACAATTATATAAACAAGTTGTATATTTTTGTGTCAATAAAAGAGGATTTATTTATAAGCATATTTTTCCCAACACGATACATCCATCGGATTCTAGCAAAATCCGATACATCTGTCGGTTTTGGAAGCAAATCCGCAACACTTAGTCGGATTTCAAGGAAATCCGACACTTCCCTCGGATTTCACCTTCGAACTACAATTATCGGATTTCACTCGTGGAACCCACCATCGGATTTCAACAATCGGATTTTCCAGAGTTCCGGATTTCGTCATCCTCTTCACTAAGAATCCGCCAACTTCATACTTTCACAATCCGATAACTTCAAAAACTCCATGAATCATATTACCAGTTCATATAATTCATATAAACATATCAAAACAACCACAAACATGTTTAAACATGCAAACATGTATCATAAACACGTTAACACCCAAAAACACCAAATCCGCCAAACCCATAAAGCAATTTCACATGTTCATAAACAAAACCCAGCATGCTCATCATGTTTCAAGAAGCATGACAATAATCAAACAAGAATCAACAAACCTTAAACTTGAGTTCACGAATTCAGATCACCAAATCCGATTGATTCCTTCTTCCTTTCCTCTCGGCAGACACACAGCACACACACACACAAAACTTCAAAGTGAAGAAGGCTTAATGAAACCCACGTATTAATGTGTTGAAAACACAAGCAGGAGGTGTCACTCCTCAAAACTCGCAATAGCATGCACACACACACACCCGCACATGTATATATATATATATAAACCAATATATATTATTTTAACCAACATATAATTAAATTAGTTAATCATTTGATTAAATATCAATTAAACAATTAATCAAATACTAATCATGTATAAATGTACCCAAGCCTACGAAACTGCTAGGCCCAAAATCAGGATGTTACACTCTAGCGCCAAATCAACGCTACCTTACCACTTCCTTCAGGCTCCCTTTTGTAAATTTTATGGACGATTAATTATATAATCCATTTACGTTGAATGTACAAAAGGACAAAAAAATTTCCAGGTAATTGTATGGTATAGTAGTGTCTATAGTTTAATTCTCTTTTTCCTCGCCAAAGTTACCTTCAAAATAAGTCCCGTAAGATGATTGTATGGGGCAATGTAAAACTAGAAGTATTTTGCGAATTAGACTACTTTTTGTAGTTTAAGTTCATTTGCTTTGAGTGTCTAAGTTTTTTCTTCGACTTTAAGTTTTTTCATTTTATATGTTATGTTACTCTCAGCCCGTTGGTTGAACGTTTTTATTTGACCCGAACCCGATGAATCATTGACAATTTATTCCGGAAGTCGACCCAGTTAGTGGTTGTTGAGGCCAAGAAATAAATAACCCTAAATTCTAACACACATACTAGTGTGTAGTGGTTAAGGGATCGTATCCACGGAGATTGGCTTAATTTAGAATTCTATACAATCCAAAAATTAAGGTGATTTTGTGACAACAATAAAATAAAATAAAGGAGGGTTTTGAAATTTGTTTGATTAAAACTAAAAGTTGACAAAAATTTAAAAGTTACAATTAAGCATGATGGTTTGAATCAGTGAGATATGAATTGGTCAATATTGGATTTCATCATATGAATAACTAGCTAGCTTATCATTAAAGATTATAGTGCAATACTTGTACTTCAATTTAATTTGACTATAGCAATTTCAAAGCTTAAATCACCTAGATTATTCGTACTTGATATGGAGTTTGAAGAAGCTCCTAACACCTTCTTAATCAAAATCATGAACCGAACAAACATACAATTCACAAAAACTGACTAGCATTGTAATTTAAGAATCAACATATCTAAGAGGAGTCAAAAGCTTACAATGCCATGTTAGAGAATATAATTTCATGGTTTGAGAGATATCATAAACATTCATTAAACCAATTGTTACCTTTTGAAGATTGTTACTACACTATTAAATGTATCATCTTCAAATTTCCACATCAAATGTCGTTTATTTGTTCTATCTCATATTATTTTAAGTTAATGTGTTTAAAAACATTACTACACTATTAAATTTAAAATTTCATAACATGATCAAATAGTACATGTATTCATTATTTATTACTGTCAGACATCATTTGCAACTATCATTGTCTCATCTGTTCTCTCTTTAAACGCCGACGCATTATGCAGGCACCCTACTAGTATGTGTATATATATACAACTCACATACGTAATAAATTAAATAGTAAATACAAATAATTAAATATGTTACTCTAATATATCACTAAGTTAACAATAAAACTGTACCATTACGTGAATATATAACAATAATAATTATAAGATGATGAATTAAAAAACTTACAACGATCGTACAGTCGACTTCAAAGATGACAAATGAAAGAAAAAATCGAATATCTATCACATCTAGTTTAGGATTAGTTATGACGTTAGTTATGAGAATATTATTGTAATATTATATAATTTTAAGCCTAATCTATAAGCTATTTGAATTTTTTTTATTTTAAAGGTTACAAATGATTATGTTTTTAATAATCCTCTCTAAAAAATATAGGTTAAAGATTATAAAAATCAAACTATATAATTTTCTGTAAATATGTTGTTTAACTTTAATTCACTCTAAATAACATTTTTTTCCCATACTCGGAGAAAGGGCAGAGTGGGAAATGCCATAGCAGGTGAAACTGAGGCTACGTATCGAAATCTACACTAGCAACAACCGAGTCACCGACGACGACCGACGGCGAGTTCCAGAGCTCCAAATCCTCTCGTCCGCGGCTCACATATTCGTTGCATTCTCCGAGGCAATCCTGATATTTACAATTGCGGTTCGTAATTTCTGGTTCAATACCTAATCGATGCGGTGTATTCTCTTATTTTCTCGATTATGTCATTTGATGTTCTGGTTTTTCTATTATTTGATGTGGTTTCTTCGGTAAACTTGTAACTTTTAATGATCGTATTTTAAACGAACCCGATCGATGTTATGGCACGCATTGTCACCGGATTCTCTATCCAATTTCGTGTTTCGTTGGTTTACCGAAAGAGATCATGCGAAGTACCTTAATTTATGTGGACATTCACTTTGATCAAACGATGAATAGAAGATTAGATCCGTTATATTTCTCATTGGATAATTTTTTGGTTGGATGACGGTCATGGCGTTCCATGGGGTCGATTTCTCCTGCAATCCATGGAAAAAAAACTAGCAAAATTAAAACTTTTGATGTGAAACCTAGTACATCTACATGCCAAATTATATTCGGCTTTCTTATAAACCTAACTCTTATATTTGTCCCTTTGTTGTTTGTTATGAAGCTCAAGCTGATTTGCATTTTTCTTTCCTCTAAATGATTTAACATGGAAATCAATCTTGAAATTGAAAATAGCTGGTTAGACCTGAAAAACACAAAGTTCACTTAAATGATTTAACATGCAAATCAATCTTTAAATTGGAAATAGCTGGTTAGACCTTAAAAACACGAAGTTCACTTCTTTTGGGAATACAGGGAGTGCCTTTTGTCTTAATGATTTGTTAACAACATGGCAACTGCTGCTTCTTTCTGTTGTGGCTGTTGGTTCTTCTCTTTGTACAGAGAATTTAATCCTCGGTTATTTAATAGTAGCTGGCAATGTGTGCTATCGTAACTAAGGTCTGTGTTTGTGAGTCTAGACCAGCAAGCTAGCTTGTGTTTGTGAAGTAACAAAACACAATTGGTGGTGTAATATAATGGTAATTGATAGATCTATGTTTTCTGGTTGTTTGATTTTGATATGTTGTTTCACTTTGACCTCATACCTTCTTATCTTGATGTTCTTTATTGAGTATATCTGTTTCCCATGAAGTGTGATCTAAATGCTGCGTTTATTTTCCAGATGCTGATATTGTGACTTTAAATTAGGAAAAGAAAGTCCCATTTCTTCTTTTCTAAGGTGAAGAAGAGCTTAGCAAGAGAGAAAGAAAAAGATGTTTTCATTGTTTTATGGACTTTGGAAATATCTGGTCAGTAAGACAGAGTTTCATGTACTAATTCTTGGAATTGACAAGGCTGGAAAAACAGTAATGTTTTCACTCTTCTTTTCATAACTTGTTGATTCTCTGGTTAAGTTTCAGTTCTGCATATTACTTGTCTTACAAATCCATATTTATCAATTCCCAATAGTCTGCGATAATATTGTTTAATTCAGTGTTTTAAAACTCCTATTCCAAGGTCGAGTACTCGGCGAGTACTCGTGACAGGGTGGGTAACCTTGCCGAGTAGAGGTGAATCTGAGTACTGCAAAACTCGACCCCAACTCAGTCAAACTCAGAATGATTCGGCCCTAAATTTTTTTATATTGGTTCCCATAATTAAAGCCATTAATACATACCCACTTTCCTCGTGTTATGAGTTAACAACCTATTTGAGTATTTATTTTCTAATTCTATAGTCCCATGAACATGTCATACCTCATACCCTATACTTTTTAAATTTATAATAAAAGTTCAAATCCGAATACTTCCCGAGTACTCCCCGCCTAGGCTGATTACTCGCTACACCCCAATCGGCCGCTCGAATAACACCTAGCGAGTTTTACAACATTGGTTAAGTTATGAGATATTGATATCAAATAAGGAAGCAACTTGTTTTTGAATCTACATAATTTCCTTTCGTTTTACTTATTCAATTCCCACTAGTCTAAAGTAATTGCTACATTCTCCTACCAATCCTCCTAAACGATGCTTGGCAGGATTTCCTGGGGTTTAGACCTTTATCTGTTGGTCTCACGTGTTTGTTAGAATTTTACCATGTCTCATTTAAGAGGAGCTTTTTGGAGGCAATAGCATTACTCATAAAGTTAATACATGGTATTGATTATAAATGAGGAAGCAACTTGTGTATCTGCCTATGTGATTCCTGTCTAATTAACTCCTCACTGGAACACACTCTAGTAGATGCACAACTTTCTCTCATGTTTTAGTCGTGTTGAATAGAGGGAGATGAATGTAATGTAGGTGCGGCCTGTTACGAGTCCAGTTGCTAATCCTCTAGCCCAGGCCTCATTGATTAGGCCCAACAGGATGAAGAGACTACTGGCCCACTTAAAGGATTATGTTGCCCAGCCTAATCACAATTCCAACGGGTAGTCAGTGTTAGTGGAGCTGAATTTCAGGAGAGTAGACTACTTCTCAACGTCCATTTCCTTTAGTTACTTTAGTTGTTGCATTGCATGTTTCCGCGTTCCTGTCTAGCAAGAATAATGGCATGTAGTTAGCTGTTAACTATTACCTAATTTCCAATCAAGTTTTGTACTTAGTGGAGCTGAATTTCAGGAGAGAAGACTACTTCTCAACGTCCATTTCCTTTAGTTACTTTAGTTGTTGCATTGCATGTTCCCACGTTCCTGTCTAGCAAGAATAATGGCATGTCGTTAGCTGTTAATTATTATCTAATTTTCAATTAAGTATTGTACTTTGTTTTTGTGGAAAATATAAGGAAATTGCCTCAAGCTTCTCTGTATATCTTCCACGTTTCTGTGGAGATTGACTCACTCGACGCGTCGTAACAGTTTGGTGCTTTCATTGGCTTTCTCAAAAATTGATTTGAGGGTGGGATATCACCAAATACGAGTGGCACCGGAAGACACTTTCAAAACAGCATTACGAACCATTGACGGGCACTACGAACATCTAGTAATGCCCTTCGGACTATCCAATGCCCTGTCACCATTTCAGTCCCCTATGAATGATTTATTCCAGGTTGTTTTACGGCAGTTGCCCCGTCGAGTGGGTCAATCTCCACTGAAACGTAGAAGAGAGTCAGGAAGCTTGGGGCAATTTTCTTATATTTTCCTCAAAACAAAAAATGAATGCCTAGTTCCTTTCTTTCTTCAATTAATGTATACATATATACACGCTTTTAAGGGGGTAGTCTTTTAAAAAAAGTTAATATGGCTATTCTTACATGAATAATACTTCTTAGCCCAAATAATCATTGTAAGATTTGCTGTCTTCTTTGGTCATCTCTGATGATAAGCCAATTCTCATTTCTGTGGAACATTGAAACATGCTAATTTTGTTTTTATTTCATTTGTAGACCTTATTGGAGAAATTGAAGACGCAATATTCAAGCTTAGAAGGTCTTCCCCCTGATCGAATTGTTCCTACTGTTGGGCTGAATATTGGTCGAATAGAAACTTCAAATTCAAAACTTGTGTTTTGGGACCTTGGAGGTCAGGTATTTAGATTGGATCCTTACTGGTAGTGGAGTGTTACAATGGGTACCTTTCATCGTTTACCTTCAAAATGGTTCTGGCTGTTTACCTTGCAAAGTTGCATAATTATAGCAAGCATCCTACCACACCAAGGTTTTCAGATCCCTTATTGCTGAATATACCATGTGTATGATAATGCTTAGTAAAGCACAAACTATTCATTCTACACACAAATATCCATCAAAGTGCCAGTGTTTGATACCCTGTCAACTGCTAGAACAGGGGACCATCATTTACGGATGTTTGGATTGGGTGTCCAAAGTGATTATTGTGACTTTAAGATTCAGAATCTGATAATAATTTGATTGAAAGTTAGGGACTGATAGTTTTACATTCATTTTAAATATTTAACACTCCTGCAGCAACTCCTTGCCTTTTCCTCCAAATCAGACAAGTTTACCCCTAAAAATCAGAATATTAAACTCAGTTTTGGTAGACACCAAAAACTAAAGTACTGTGATTCCAAATTCCAGTGATTACCCTTGCAGCAGATCAAAGCACCTCCTTAGCCCTTTAGAATCATTGATATGTGTACATGGCATGAGTTTGAATATTTTACTCTTATTTTCAACTACTTCCTATACTATTATATTCAGCTTTGACCATACCTTCCTAGGCTTCTATAGCATGAAATCTAAAATTTTAACAACTCCAATAATGCAGATGACTTTTCAGACTTTAAGTACAACTGCATCCCTGTGGATTATAAACTATAATTCCGAATGAACTATGCAGAATACCTAGATGTATGTAGTGATTGTCTTTCTATGAATTTTCTTTTTTGTCACTGATGCCTGAGCTTTTATACTGTCAGCCTGGTCTTCGCTCAATTTGGGAGAAATATTATGAGGAGGCACATGCTGTTATTTTTGTAGTTGATGCTTCTTCTCCATCACGTTTTGAAGATTCTAAATCTGCCCTTGGTAACCAACTTCTTTTACGTTAGCTGTTTACCTTTGTGTAGATTACGATGGCCATATGTAACATGTGCTGCCTTTAACTTGAAATAACTTGCTGCCAGAAAAGGTGCTTAGGCATGAAGATCTGCAAGGGGCTCCTCTTCTAATACTAGCCAACAAGCAGGTAATCCCCCTCCCACACCCCAGTGAACTGTCACTATGTCTTTGATTTTATAAACCGGTCAATTTCACAGAATCAGAACCAATTCAGTTTCCAGTTAATAGAAATGTGTCAAATCAGGTTTTATTTTATTGATGACAAGTCAAATGGGTAAAACAGAAAAAACAGCTTAATACGGTAATGGCGCCTGCCGCCTAGCGTCTTAAGTTGCTTTATTAAAGTCTGCTTTATGATTATATTTTAATATGTTAAATGTTTAAAAATCTGAAAAAATGAAAATAGAAGTGTGGGTGGGTCATCTCGGCCTGGTTCAATGTGACCCATACATAAAATTACCCTTTTCACCCGGATCCATTTTGACTTGTTACCTGTCCCTTTTGCCCCTTTTGCCACTTCTACGTTTAAGTTATTTTAAGATCTTGCTTTACTCTTAACTTAAAATTGAATTGGAGCTCACTCTCCTTTGTACTTTGAGTTATGAAACTCGTTGTTGATAGTAAATAAGACTACCAACATATTTATATGAGATTATGATATAGTTATTATTAGCCATGTGTTACTTGTAGAGATGTTTTATAGAGTTATATTTAGGTCAAGGTAAGGAATTAGAGTTTTATTAGGGTTGGATTCTTGTCCTTTAGTTATAAATAGGTCAATAAGATTGTTATTTCATCATGCATAATTTTAATAGTGTTTGATTGATTATTGGGATTGTTGGTTTACCTCTCAAAAGTAAACCGTGGGAGAGCTGATCGGCCTCTAGAAAGTTGATTAATCTTTTTTTTTTTCATTCCTTTCTTCTTTTTTTGGTTTGTTCGCATTCTACTATCAAGACAGTTCATATCAGGTACTAAATGGTCACTCTTGTATTTTTCTCATGAGTTACGGGTACACACAATTCCATTGCAGGATCTTGCTGATGCTGTTTCAGCAGAAGAACTTGCTCAGTATTTGGACCTCAAGAAATTAGACGAGAGAGCTTATACATTTGAAGGCGTTTCAGGCTATGATGGGTGAGTCAACAGTGTGTAAGCTAGTAGATGCAATAACAATAAGTTTACTTTTTACTGCTTCTTAGAGGTGGTACTTGGTAGAGTAGGTGTGTCAAGCTGGCAGGCTGGGTAAACCAGTCAAAACAAATAATTTTAGTATGGCTCAAAATGGGTTCTGATCAGGTTGCCAACGCCCACAGCATCTTTTGTCCATTTTTAAATAGTACAAGTTATTGATTAAAAAATTATTATATTACAGAAAGTAATCTAACAACTTTTTTGATAAAGCTATTTGATGAGGTTTTGAGCATTTTAATTCTCTTCAAATGACTTTTCACCTGTTTGACTTGTTTTCTTTTTTGGTTAAACTGTTAAATGATTTAGCATAGTTGTTTGACCTTTTATAGATAAACCATAACCTAAATCGATATCCACCTCGATATGCACTGTCGCCTTATGTGAAGTTTGTGAACTCAGCATAAATATATTGGATATTTGGATTTTGATTGCAGGACCGGAATTAAGGAAACCGTCAATTGGCTAGTAGATGTCATGGAGAGAAGTAAACGGACTGAAATGTTGAGAGTTCGTGCTGGTGTTGCAAATAGCAGTGGTGCTTAAGTGAGATTATACTCGCCAGACAAGAGTCCGCTATTGACTTTCAAGTGTCAGATGAGTTACTTTCACCTTAATATTGTTGAAAATTATTTTATTGTGTAGAAAGAATCAGTAACTATGTTTACTATATATAAATTGTGTTAAATAGAAATATTTGAAAGAGAAAATGACATATTTCGGACATGAATCTATAGATGTGGACCTTAATATCAAAAGTGGACTCTTGTTTGAGATAGAGTAGCGTTTGTAAGTACTCTGTTCAACTGGATTTGAAATGATTGATCATGTATTCATTCAGTAACACACACCAGGATTTGAAATTCATGTAAAAAACGATTAGTAGAAAAACAACTGATTTTCATATTGAACTTCATGAATGTTGACAATGTTATATCTTGATTTCTCTTTTGTGGTACCTTTGATAGTACAAGACCTGCACAAAATCATTTCACATGAGAGCAGACCTGAAAATTATGGAGGTAGGGTTATGGGTAAAAAGGGTCAAGGTCAGGATGGTAATCTTTAAGAGCATGGGGAGTTCTAGACTCATCTCTCTCCACCCTTCAATTCAATTCATGCTAGCATTACATTACTTTTTCTCCCATTTTCTCTTTCTTCCTCTCAAACTAAGAAAAATCCACTTTTTACATTCTCTTTTCACCTTTCAACTTTATCCTATATATATAGGGGAGGGTTCAAACGAGAACTGTTTTTCGTACGAGAACTGCGAGAACCAATCTTGGCCATTCAATTGGTAAGTGGAATTTATGGATGAAGAGCGTGGGGGGATTGAATGTGGCAAAGTAGGGATACTAAGATTAGTTCTCGCAGTCTTCATACGAAAAATAGTTCTCATTTGAACTTTTCCCTATATATATATGTGTGTGTGTGTGTGTGAGTGAGAGAGAGAGAGAGAGAGAGAGAGAGAGAGAGAGAGAGAAGCCTTTTTTGAGAAGAGGAGTGGGGAGCTACCAATTGGGGAGGGTTTGCATGAAAGGGAGGGTTAGGGGTGGTGTTCCCATGCAGGGTGGGTGTCAAGTAGTCTCTTTTGCTGGTCCACTGTATCCCACAAGCCACACCCCATGCTGTGTATCAAAATTGGTAGGGTTGGATACTTGAATTGGGTCTACATGCAACACTTTTCAAGACCACACGTGTGGTCCAAATTTGGTCGTCATGATGAGCTCCTCGTGAACCAAAGCGCTCGCCATCACCTCATCAATTACTAAGGCAGCACTCGCTGTGAGATCGTTGTTCTCCTGCTCGTCAATCTAATGATGAGTTGCTGCACTGGATTCCTTTTTTTAAATAGCCATTAATTACTGCAATGGTCATAAATCAAGTGGTTAAATGAAATGCATGAGTACATATAGTGTATGTATCGTCATACTTCCATTTTTAAAGATATATACATTCTCTTAATAAATTATAAAAATTGAGTCTTACGAGAAAATGGAGTCTTACGAGAAAATTTCACCTTCCTCGGACAAGGAAATTATGGAGTATGTATGGATCACCGCTCAATTGTTGTTAGAGAATGAGACAGAAAGTTCATACGAAGGAACACCCAAGCGACGATACATATGTAGATATCGATTTGGAGCATGTGAACGTTGGATACGAAAAGAACTCTTTTTGAGGATCGTCGACGGTATATCCACGTATTATTAAAAATCTATTCCCAACAACTTTAAATATTTTGTAAAGCGAGCAAATGTTGCAGAAGTGCTTGGTTTTATTGTTATTCAAACGAGCAAATATTCTGTAGAGATTGGTATGACAGTGCTGAGTTGTGTTTGATAAAGTCCATTTAAAAAACATAGTCCTGAAATTTTAATATTCAATCACATGTGATTCAATATACAATCACATGTGATTTGTAAAAGAATCACATGTGAATTACAAAAAACTACGAAAATATCATAATTTTTAAAATTTAATCTAGACCATTGATGACATTGATTCAAAGGCTAAAATTAGTCCCTTAGTACTATGAATTAATTAAGACAATATTGAACATTCTTCTGACAGTGCTTCATACACTTTTAATGACTATTTACAGATGACTAAAAAACGGCCATCAATTGTTTAGATAACTTTTGTAAATGTATATTGATCTCTATTTGGAGACATACTTGAGAAGGAAGCTTAAGAAACCACTAGAAAGTGTAAGAAATGATGCTGAGCGAGCCTTTGGTGTACTTCAAACTAGATAGGCGGTAGTTAAAAACCCGGCTAAAAACCTACTACTATCAACAAATTAAGAGGAATTATGTACTTGCATACTTTTGCATAACAAGATTATTGAAGAACAAGAGTACGCAATAAGCCCCGTGGAAGGTCAAGAAATTCCCGATATTAATTCACAACATTTGGTTGCCGAGATATTGGCATCACATGTCCGGAACGTTATAGAGATTCGCGACAAAGATACGCATATTAGTCTTCAAAGCGATCTCGTTGAACATATTTGACAACTCCCAGTTCCTTTCTAAACTTATTTTTATTTTGAATTTGTATTTGTAATATTGTTATTGTAATATTTTTAATGTAGGATTTAAATTTGTAATTTTCAAAATATTAATCTATTTTTATTATTTTATAAATTGTTTACATATAAAATTGAAAAAATAAAAATGGGTGATGATGTTATAGTTCATGATAGTAGTCATGGCAATCATTAAGAGGACTATTAGTTATAAGATAGTCATAAGTTAGTCATTACTAGAACTGTTAGTTATGACTTATGAGATAGTTACATGTTAGAAAAACTTGTGTGACAGATAGTTATGACAGTCATTACTACGTATGATCTAAAGTAAGTTTACTACATCGTGCGAGATAATACTAAGTTTTAGTATGTTTCCGGTCATCGCCACTCTATTTGATCCAAGAAAAAGGAGTATCTGAAACTAACTTTGACTAAAATGTGAAACTCTAGGTGGACATAAGTTAAGCACTCTCTTATGTAGCCTCCAGTTAGAATCAATGAAGTGAGCACATAAGCACCTGTTGTCGAAATAAAATAACCGAAAAGGGAGAAAGAAAACAGATATGTTGTTGAAAACAACTATTTGATAATGACACCGCCCGCATATGCTATACCCATACATTTTTTAAACCGGATATGTTGTCAAGCACAAATTATTCAAAGCCGTCGCATTGCCCGGTTATTATGCTAGTTTGAATGTGAAGTAACTGAGATGATGCAAATGGCAGTTTTTTCTTTAAAAAACAAATATCGGTATTTTCTATAATTTTGAATTTGACTTTCAAGAAAATATATAATTTATGTATAACATACTGAAGAAATATATAAGTTACACTATTAATCTTCAAGAAAACTCTAAATTAAGGAAAGAATATTATGAAATAATATTGCTTCGATCGTCAATCGATCTAAATGAAGATGAAAATTAGGAAAACTCATTAATATATTATATATATATTAAAATTAAAGTTAAAATTATGGTGTTGAAATAGCAAATATCATATTCGTATAAGAGATCGAAGAGAGTGTGAGTTGAGAGATTCGTGACTTTGACGTACTTTGTGTATCGTGAGTGACAATGTGAGATGAGGGAATGATATAACATAAGACTAGGGGTGAGCATGGTACTTGTACAGGTACCGATTTTACCGAATATCGAATTTGATTTAAAGACGGTACCAAATACCGTACCAGATATTCATATGCGGTATCGGTACCGGTACCGACTACTTATTTTACCTAGTTGGTTCAGTACTAGTTACGAATACCGAGTACAGATTTAACAATATTTCAAGTACCGAGTACCGGACCGAAAACTTTAATTTGGTACTAATACCGGTTCCGGTACGATTCAGTATTTTCGGTACCCATGCTCACCCCTACATGAGAATGTGTTTTGCTTTTCAATATGTCGTGAAGACGTACGTACGGTGTTAGATGAGTAGATATTCGTGACTTTGACTTGTCTTCTGCAATGTGTACCGGCCGTGATTGCACATTGTGAGGGATGACAAGAAACGAGGACTAGAGGAGAGTATTTATACCAAAGGGCTTTAGTTTTAGGGTATGTCCTATGCTTGTTTTCACTTCTTGAGGATGGAATTTCAGTTCAAAATTGGAAACAAGCAATCTAATATCAAATTAAATTATTCATCTTTCAAACATTTGATTATTTATTTTATGCACTTATTTATTTGATATATACGTGTATATAAAATATATAATATAAATCTATAAAAGGATGAAAAGGGGTTTAAGTGGGAGAGTTTATAAACTTATCATGTATGGATAGAGGAGTAGAAGTTTAAACACCATATGTTATTTGTTCAAAGTAATTTGCTATAAATACCTCACACTACTGTTTTAAGTTGATTTTGAAGTTATTGGGTTAAATTATAACTTTAGATTATGGGGTCTTATAAATGGTATGAGAGCAATTGCCCTTGGGATATAGTGAGTGCAAGACTCATGCATCGCATGCACTTTGGATTATGTGTATGTGGGAGTTTGTAACAACTCCTTTTAACACGGATATAAGGATGAAATGGGTCTAGGTGGGTGATTACTTAATGAACTACTTAGCCTCGCAGTGATCCCTTCTCACCACACCAGACTATGAGACCACATATTACCCGACTAATCAATCAAAATTTAATAAAAAAAGTTAAAAAACTAAGTGGCTCACCCCACACCTAACCACATGTGGTGAATACCACACCTTCCCTCATACCACACCCTAAGGGAGTGATACCACACTCACCCCCCAAGTGGTCACTCCACCACACCCATTCACCACCCTCCACTCCTTATACTCTTACACATTAACTTTCAACCCACTTCCTTTCTAGCCCAGTTAATAGATTTTACCGGGTTGACTTAAATCGAGATATTATAAGGAAATGAACTGAATTTGCCACACATACTAGATCACTAGTCGTTGACAGCTCATCTGGGTTGGAGGGATCATAGGTGATGGAGGTGGCGGCATCGGCTTCGAAGTGTAGAGGACAAGGTTGTAGAAGTCGCTAGGCGGGAGCCGGGCGGTAGGCGGGGAGTAGTGAGTACTCGGCCTAGACGGGGAGTACTCGGATTGGATTTTTTAATGTAAAAATTTCAAAATTATATATAATACATGTTCATAAATAGTCAAATATATATATATATATATATATATATATATATATATATAGGGGATGGTTCATTTAAGAACCGTTTTTATTGCGAGAACCGCGAGAACCAATCTTAGCCGTTCATTTTGTATAATGGAACTCATGGATGAAGAGCGTGGGGGGATTGAGTGTGGCATGGTGCATGTAAGAAATTCATGGGTGGGCAATCCAATTAAAGAAGGAAAAATTGGACGGCTAAGATTGGTTCTCACGGTTCTCGCAATAAAAACGGTTCTCAAATAAACTTCTTCCTAATTTCCTATATATATAATTATTCATAGACCCTCAACATACGTTTAGAAAATAAAAACACTAATATAATTGTTCAAGACATTAACTACTAGTTCAAACTCAAATTTCATCTACTTCCTTGTCACTCATCTTCTTGCCCGTATTGTTCAATGATATGAACCCTAGTTGTTGAATGGCCCTAATTTTTATGAGGCTTTAAAATATTTAAAAAAAAAACTTTCTTTTGACCATTGACCCGCCTAAGACCCGACTTTGACCAGGACCTTAGAATTAGACCGACTAGCATATATACTGCAAGGTCAAGGACCGCCGAGCGACTAGGCGGCCGCCTAGCCCGACTTTTACAACACTGGTAGAGGAAACCTTCACGACGTATAAATGGGCCATCGGGTGGCCTTATTGGCATTTAATAACAATCAGAATTCAGAAAGGCTCTGTGGTATTCGTCGCCTAATAGTAATGATACACTCGAGACAATGAGATTATACATGTTAAAGTTTTTCTTTCAAAAAGAAAAAAATAACAAAATTAAGGCTATTGAGAAGCCATTGATTCCTCGATATAACTTGAAAGAAACCAAAATCAGGTAAGATTGTAATTTCACAGCTGCTATTGTATACTCAGGAGACAAGCTTCTCTGGCTCTTTGGGGGATTTTCTCCACAGCACCCCTTAACTTTCCCCAAAAAATACCAAAAATATAGGGGTGGCGTTTTAAAAGTAGTAACTGAATAAATGAATTATAAAAATTGAACTCACATTTCTTCATAGAACAAGATGTAGGCCTCGCAGCGAAGAACTTCCTCCAAAGAAGCCTCACGGACGTAAGCATCACTGGCATGGTACCACATGCAATTTTCGGTGCTGCTCTTTGTACCACCTTTCACATAAGCCACATAATGGCCTCCCCTTATTGTTCCTAAATGCTCCACCACTCCCACCAATTGGTATTTGTATGTCTCTCTATCTTTGCAGCAGCTGCATACCCAAAACATCTTGTAACTACCAGGTGAAACTATACCATTCTGAAATATGTTTAGTATTCGAATGGACGTACAGTCTAGTACAAGTAATGACGAAAAAGAAAAGTTGTTGATATTCCATCACTCATCAGGACAGATAATATATGGTAATGATCACAACCAAGAGAGGCAAAACGCGCTGGTTGGGTAACTATTCAAAACAGGCTTGTCTAGTATGGGTCAAACAGAGATGGACCAACCCACACATTTTTTAATTAACTTTTAGAATTTTATAGAAAATGTTAGTGTTGAATAATTACAAAACTATATCGTCACAGTAGTAATCTAAACCTTTTTGATAAGGATTGGAAGGTTTTATGCATTTGAATGCATTACTGACTACTTGCAAATTTGTCTCGTTTCCTTTTTAGTTAAATCAGCTTTAACTCTTTTGACCACTTAGAGATAAAGTCATAAAACATAACCCAAATAGACCCATTTGGCCATTTGTACAAAAATGGGTTAAAATTGCCACCTCTAAATTAGTAATAGGGAACTAGAAAAGTAATAGGGATTTGCACATAACTATTCAATTGAAAACTCTTGCAAACAATCATCACGTAGTTGAGAATACTCTTCAATTACATAGGGCTCCATCACTTAGAAACAAAAGACAATAAAAAATTTGTCTTCTTTAGCTCTCAAGCCCAACTCTATAGCTATTTTAATTATGCCTTTGTAACAAGTACGTATCTATATGATTATACCCTAACTGATGCAATTTTTTCCTTGAAAACCTAGCTTGTACATTCACTCTAAGTCAATAGATGTATTTTTCTTCATTTTTACACGCATACAGGTTTGTGAACACAAAGAATGGTCATCATTTATAGAAGTCAAATACTAGTAAATTCAAGACTTGGTGACCCTTTGTCAAGTGTTAGATGAACATGGAGATAATTCAAAAGAAAAGAAAACAGAAGGAAAAAAAATTATACCTGGGGTCCATGTAGGGTTTAAGATCAATAGTATCAGTAAAGTTGACATGGCCGTTTAATTTACTTAAACGTCCCCGAGAGTCTTGGCAGAATCTTTTTAGATGAATGGTCAAAATTGGCGGGGCCCTACTAATCAGAAACCTCTTCGATGCGTCCCTTGCCACCTTCACACCCTTAGTATCCACCTTAGAATCTACCTCTTCACCTTCACTGCTATCTGATTCATGTTGCCTCACAAGAAGCTTAGATTCAATTTGTTCAACATTCTCATTCTTACATTCATCAGTGGGCCCGTTGACACTGCAAGATTCGGCATCCCGACTGCTGTCACTCTTCCCATTATGCAACAAGAAGTCAGCACTTTCGGTGCTTTGATCATTAACGTCTCTGTACCCGTTGGAAAGCAAGTGCTCAATGCCCGAATTGCACGAAGCACTTGAAATTCCATTCCCACCTCCATTTGGAACAGGTTTTAGCCACTTTTTCTTTACTTTCTTTCTTAGCTCTAACAAAGCTTTTGAACACTGTTCGCACTGCCAGGCGTGTTCTGTTTTGGTGAGAAGCTCAGGAGTGGTGAAATAAGCCAAACATTTCTCCACAGACACTGGAGAATCAGTATCATCAACCTCATCAGAATCAGATTCACTTCCCTCAACACCATTTGATAAGGGATCTACAGTGGGCCCAGCAGCAACCTCAGGTTCATCAAACAAACCTCCAAATCCATCAAAATCCAAGGGTTCTTGTTCGCTAGTTGATGTAACTTCCTTGTAAGGAAGCAACAAAACATCAGATTCTTGAACCTTGAGCAGAGGCTCGTCTTCCCAAACGACATCATTACTGTTTTCAGAAACTTGAATTACTGACATGTCTAGATTATATGCCATATCCTGAGCAGTAGAAGTATTTGGTTCGATATAATCCAACCATGATACTTCCTCTGAATCAATGGAATCATTCTGCTCAATAGTGGCATCATGACCATTTGATACCATAGTGGGCTCACTATGATCCAATGATGAGGAAACATTTAATGAATTTTCGTTAACATTATCATAATTATTTGACAAAATGGCTGGTCCAACATAATCTGGTTGAACCAAATTGTCTGATGAAATTACTGACTGCAATTCTGATTGTGTTGAATCTTCTGATGAAGCAACGTTTTTTTCAACGGATGCTTCAATAGACTTCGTGGGTCCAGAGGACCCATTACTGGTGGAGGTATTTGTAACATTGAGAACTACTGAGGAATCTGAAGGTTTTTTAGTTTTTGACCGAAACTTTCCCTGTCTCTTTGGAGGAAGTTTCGGTTTCTTGGATCGAGAAACTGATGGAACCTTTTTTGATGGGGATCTCTTAGTCGGTAATGGTAGTGAGAGGTCTAAATATGGTTCATATACTACTGAAGCATGCCCACATTCCAAGCAACTAACTGTGCTAGAAATTTGACCCCCAAATATGGTATCTACAAAAGTAAGAGCATGTTTTATAGAATTGTTACCATCTTGAGAACGTTTCTGTAAACGAGATTCCTCGGTACACAATCCGTCAAGCAAACAACGAAGCAATTCATGACTATCGTGCTGTTGAAATCCCTTGAATTGGGGAGCCTTGGCACAAACACACCCAAAAAAGGATCTCGGGTTGATTACATTCCGAGCACCAGTCGATGAGCTTGTTTCAACAAAAAGTTTCTTCAATGAAATTGTAAGAGGCCCAACAGGTCCTTCCAGTTTTAAGAAGTAATCTCGTAATTTATCCATTGCCAAAAGATTTTGTAATACTGAATTAAAGAAACAAGTGTTCCCTAAATTTACCAAACCTCTTACCACATAGTCTCCTTTATTTTCTAAACATCTTGGAAGGGTGCTTACTGATTTTACCCCGCTTGTAACACTACCACTTCCAAACCAGATATCTTCAACATCTACATGGGTTTCTGATGATGACCGAGTTTTTAATACCTTAACAAAATCAGATAAAACATCCTTTTGTTCTCCGTTCTCGTCCGAACTTTGAACCGGAATAAGTGTATTGCAAGGGAAACACCATCGGAGATTAGGATTGGCAAATTGAAGAACTAATGGATGGTGGTTTTGCTTTGAATGCCGAGCTGCATGAGTCTGAGGCGTTGTAGGGAACCCCGCACCGCCACATGAAAATTGCCCACATACCAAACACACCCATAAGGAGACGGACTCAGATTTTGGACCACTGCCTTTATTCTTTCCATGTTTTCCTTTTCCCTTTTTTGTCCTTCTATCAGCCACACTGTCTCTACAATCATCACATTTAAGAGACTCGAGTGATGATATTTTTAAAGAAAATTTTTCCAAATCAATCCCCTTATCAAGATGAGGACATGTTTGTGTCTCTTTAGTAGCTAACACCCCATCAACCACTGTGTCGGTGGCTGAAACGATCTCTTGTGAAACTATTTTGGGAGGAGTTGGAAACCGCTTTTCCTTTTGCACATTGCGGGCTGCCCTCTTCTTAACCCTTTTCCCCATTAAAACCTGCGAGCAATCCAGTAATGTAAGACCTTTTCCACCAGAAAAGCACAGCCCTACACTTTATGCTATCACCCACACAGCTAACAATGATCAAAATTCACAATAACATATCCTCTCAAAAGTTATCCCTTAATCTATAGCAATAATAACTATAGTTGTGTAAGCAGTTAACGTTAACAAACAAGAACCAGACATGGTGTGCAAATGACAATGACTATTTCTCTACTTTTCATTAACTGACAGAAGGCATAACGAATAGTAGAAGTTATGTTAGACATAGATTAGGATAAGCACACGATGTGAAGTCATGCTTTCTGGATAAGTCTTAAGACATGGAATATTGAATAGAAATTTTCTAAACACGTCATGTTGCAAGAATGCGTAGAGTAGATAAAACATATTTCTATGAGGATAACACCTCATTTGGTTAACCATCTTATTTAGCTTTGTGCTTGCTTGGTTACAAGACAATGTCTATGGTTCATTGACTTTGTTCAAACCAATTATTAGTTATTATCTTCTTGCTTGTAGCTTAGTTACTTATATGTTACCATCCGGGACAATGTGATCAAATGTTATCCCTTACAGTCTTAAGCATAGAAGAAACTAAATTTAGGCCAACAAGACACTTACAGTCTACTGAATTGGGAGGTTGGGAGAGTGATTATCCTTCTTGACTAAGCTGGTCTTCTCAATTTTTGATGGTTTCCACTAATCTATCATCATATGAAAATAACAATAATAATAACGACAACAACAAAATCAGTATAGGATATTTAGTGGTCCTCACCTCCACAAAATTAATTGCATATACGGTACATCAAAATCGAATCAGTCATCATTTCATAATAAAAAATCGTAGTTCCAGCAGTGTCACAAAGCACAATAGATTAGTGATTTAGGGTTTCATATCTATTAATCTGTTTCTAGATGTAAGTTTCCGATTTCCAAAATCCATGACCAAAACCAATTAAATCGAAATAATCAATAAAATATTCAGTAAATTTCAAATCATAAACTTGAAAGTAACCAGAAACAAGTGAGAACAGTTGCAGATTAGAGTGCGAAAAAAGAAGAAGAAGCAACGAAAAGAACTTACTTGGCAGCCGCTAGAGATGGTTGGCGATTTTAGCGGATCAGCGGCGGATAACTCCGGCGAGCAGCCGCCAGAGCGGTGCGTCTCAGACTACGGTCTTGACTGAGTATGGTTGAGGAGCTGGTGGGGGAGAGGGTTAAAGTGGTGTTTTAGTGTTTTACCCCCAATTGTATATTTCTATGAAGTTTTAATATTCATGAAATGACCACAAAACTTCTAGACTTCTCATTTCGAAGCCATATTCTAATTAGGTTTTATCGGTTAAACCTTAACAACTTATAAAAATTCTATTTTCTGGTTTAGTTTTGTACGAGAAATTTTTTTTGTTTTTTGTTTTTTGTTTTTTGTAAAAGATAGTGGACTTTTAAATTTTTAAGAAAAATTAAAAACGTGTATATATAAAAGGGTGGAGTTTTATTATTTAGAAAAAATAGAAAATTTATTTGGTTGTGATGTTTTCTAAGAAAAATTATTACAAAAAGAAGAAGAGTTTGAAAAATTTTAGAAAAATTTGTGAGTTTGGAAAAATGGGGAGGTTTTATCTTTTCTTGGAAAAATGTTTGGTTGTAGAAAATCATTTTCAGAAAAGTTTTTTTGGAAAATAGGAGTTTTTATTTTCAGTTTTAGTAGAATTTTTTTTTAAAATGTGTTTCGTTAAGAATAATAGATTTTCATTTTCTGGTTTTGAATGTGTATTATCCTATAGACTTTCATTTCCCGGTTTTGTTATTTCAAATAATACAGTATTTAAACATAAAATGAATAAAATTTAATATGAGATTCAATATAAAATTACACTTATGATTCAACAAAAAAAGTAAACATAAGGAAATATTTCAATAAGACCATTTTTACTAATATCAAGATTGCTAACGTTCCAATCATCATCCTCGTAATCGTCATCAATTGATTTTGGATCTTCAACTGCTTCTGGATTGTCATCCCAATTGTGATCACCATCTACATGAGAATTGTCAAGCTAAGATCATCATCCCGTTGTGTTATCAGAATCGTCAACCTAGTTCTTTGATCACGATCAACAACGAATCACAAACCATAAGGGAATCGCCAACTAGTGTCAAATAGCTTGAATCGCCATCCTTCTAAATCGCCATCCATCCAATCTTCCAAATCGTCAACCATTACTCCAACTTAGAATTGCCAACCGGACTTTGAACCACCATTCACAAACTTCGTGTAATATCCGAAATTTTATAAAATTATAAAATCTATAAGTTATTTGAATATAAATTGAATATTATCATTATATTTACCATATTTATATTTATGTATGTGTGTTTACAAGCAAGTTTGGTGAAAAATGGTGTATAAATGTATCTTGAAGGACTGAAAATGCAAATTTGTGTATAAATATCTCTTTTGTCTCAATTGAGTCATTTATGGTCCAGCCAAATCGTGTGTGAGAGAGAGAGCTTGAAGAATAGATCAAGGATTGAGGAAGAAATCAAGGGATTATTGGTAGCGTAAAGTGTGTTAAGGTCACATAGTGTGTTTTTGACACCCACTTTACAAAGTAAGCTTGACCTTAAGCAAGGAGAAGGGCAACTCTAGTTGGTTGGTGATCACAAGTAAGTTTAACCTTGATATTGTGCATGATTTTAGCTATACTTGATATATTTGTTAATGAATGGTTGAAATATGTGATTGATTTAGTGAATGGGTCAAAATTTTGTAAAATGATGAAATCAAGGTTTGAATCATCAAGATATGATAAGAGATGGTTTTTAGTGTTTTGAAGTGTTATTTGAGTCTTTATAGCTGCTGCAAATGAGCTCATGTTGAAAGAATTTGGGTTGTGATCGATTTTTGGCAAGAAAAACAAGCATTATGTTACTAAATACGGGAGATCGCGGCGCGATCTCGGTGTTCTGTGAATGGGTCTCTTTTTCAGGGAATTTCCTGCGGCGCGAGCCACCCTGAAACCTCCAAAAACATTATTTTGACCCCCTTTGACCTTGTAATTGATTGGGGATTGATTTTTATGATTATATAATGTTTAAATGGAGTCTTTTAAGACCCAAAAGAGTGTCTAAGCATAGAATCAAGCTTATACTCTTAAGAAATACCTTGCTTTCAGTTAACTTATGCAAGTTGGCCTTATGTTTTGTGATTATAGGATTTTTGAGCAAGTGATTGAGCTTTGGTTTCGTTAGGAAATGATCATTCATCAGGTGAGTACACCCTGTGGATATCTAGTTGTATAACAGAAAATAAGTCATCATACAATGTATGTATATGTGTTTGGCAATTCGATTTATGAAATCTATTGATAAAAGGATGTGGAACTTGTGTATTATTATATGATGAACATTTTAAAAGAATTTAAAGTGAGGCCAATGCTCCACTTAGGAGAGACCAATGTACTTGATATGTTTTATATTTGATATTTTAGACATGATACTCCATGTAGGAGTTGATGGTGAATATGGTATTAACTCAAATGATCATGATTAGGTGAAACGTGTATTATACACATTGTATGATATGGGCATTGAGTTGCCACATGTGAATATTGTTTATTGAGTTTTGTACTTAAGAACTATGGATATTGTGATATTCAATTGCTTGTTGTTGAGCTTATAAGTATCCGAGTTACTTGGCGTTTATGGCATGTGATTTATGTAACCCTTGTGGTATGAGTTATAGTCTGGACTAGTGTGTTTCGATTACTCATCCAATTGTGTTTTGACTACTATAGGTTTGTGTGTGGTTTAAGAGGTTGTGGCTAACCGAACCATGGTCATGTACGTGCTATCATTGAGGGGTGTTGCAATTGGTGGAGGGGATGATAGTACCAATTATGACAGTGTGATTCAAGAGGGAACCAAATCAGTGAATACATAAGTGGACTTGTCATTCACTCCTGACAACCGTTGTATGGTGGACTGTTTTGTGCTCCCCCACCTTGACGGGAAGATGTGGTTATCCCCCGTGCGGGCACGTGTTGACTGTAGCTAGCTACCACGTGGAGATATTGTGGTTAGTTGGACAGACCCGCATCCTTGTGTGCTTTTATGTGAATTCTATTATAGCATGTATCCAAACTTGTGTTTTCAAAGATGATCACTTGGTTTTTGAAAGATAACAGTTTTTTGTTGTACTCAGTTGCTATGTTTATAGCTAACACAGTGTATTAAATGTTTTGTATTCGCAGGTAGATTAAGGCCTTGGTGAGGCGAGTAGATACCTTGGGCATTGCTTTGATTTGTTTTAGATACCGGTAATCTTAGATTTCCTATTTGTCGATTTATGATCGTGAGATTAACTATGGTAACACCAAAAGCTTTCAGGTCATATACGACAATGAAATTTATTGTTTAAAATTGTATTGTATTTTGTATAAATATTGTAAATAAATTATAATGCTTCCGCTTTTAGTTAAAAGATGTTATATAAACCATGTTTTAAAGTAAGATTTGAAAAGTTTAAATTTGGACTGAAAATCAGGGTGTTACACTTTGACTGAAAAAAATGAAAAATTATAAATCGCCTTTCACCTTTCTACTCAAATATCCATTTCAAGTATCTATAAGATCATACATTTCATTGTGTCTAGTAACATAGAGCATTACAATGATGACGACATCAACTCATGCCGTTATGAGCCTACTTATGAGTATGTGTTATTCCTTAAGATATTAAAATGATGTTTGATTCTTCTCATATGCAAATTGCTAAGTTTAAGCAATACATGGAAGACATATGTACTCTAGAAGAACAAATTAGGAATAACATTACACTAACCATGAAACACATGAAAAACGAGGCTCTAGAAAGGACCTTAATAAGTTTAATGGATATCTCAAACTTATGCTAGCCTATTTTGCATTTATTTACTTAATAAGTTATTATTATTATTATTATTTACTTAATAAGTCTATAAAATTTTTGTACTTAATCTTTTTTTAGTCATTAGAGCAAAAGAACAAATAAATTATCTAAAAAGTTAAAATAAAAAAAAAGAAAACGAATAAATAGATCTTATCTAATCTAATAACCTTATTAAAAAAAGATGTATGACATCAACATCATTTTTTTTACCAATTACAACCTTCTAGTAAATTTTCTTAAAAACCTCCTAACAATTATCAATCACAACCTCCTATTTCATTATATCACTTTCTTTATATCAAGGGTGATTATTCAAAATTTAAACTAATTTTAGATACTAAAGTTTTTTTAATTTTCAAACTTTCTATGTTTCTAAGTGATTAGTTTTAGTAAACAATATATGTTTATTATCCAACAATATATATGTAAATAGTGATATTAAGTTTAGAAACTTTCCAATGACATTATCTATTAGTTAAAAACATGTTTATTTTAAAAACAATTAAAAATATTTAAAATCACAACCGCATGAATTGAAATACTAGCCGTCCATTATTTCATTTTTAAATTACTTTTCAAATATGAATGTTTATTAATTAGAGGATCGTAACTATTGTAGAACTTTATATTTTAATTCTATAAACATTGTTGCACTTTAACATCACACATGTTGCTCCGATTCTTCTTCATTTTAATAGTTGTCAATTATGGAGAATTAATAACTCTCTTAATCATTTTTAAATAGACCTTTATTGGGACAATCTTGAACTCTTATAAAAAAACCGCGGTTAAGAAATTCTACAGAAAACAATTATGTTCAGAATCCGTTTTATATTACTATATATATTTTACAATTGTATTTTCTATACATGTTAGTACTCTTAAAAACCTAAAACGTTTAAATTTGACTTTTATCATCCTCGTGTTTATACACGAGGTGTTAAGCTAGTATATAGAAGAATGTTCAATATAGTCCATAATTAATTCATTGTTCTAAGTGACTAATTTTAGCCTTTGGATAAATGTCATCAATGATCCAGATTAAATTTTAAAATTTTGAACGGAGTGGTATTTTCGTAATTCATATATGATGCTTTTACAAATCACATATGATTGTATACTAAATCACTTATAATTAAATATTAAAATTTTAGAATTATAGTTTTTAAATAAACTTTATTAAACACAACTCCTAGTGTATAATAAATAGGGTTGTATTCAATAAAGTCCATTTAAAAAACATAGTGCTGAAATTTTAATATTCAATCACAGGTGATTAAGTATACAATCACATATAATTTATAAAATTATCATATATAAATTACGAAAACATCACTCCGCTTAAATTTTTATAATTTAATCTATATATGATAATATTAATCCAAAAACTAAACTTAATTTCTTAAAAATATAAATTAATTGTTGAATATATTTAACATTCTTTCTGATAAATAAATTGTCCTTTATTCAAGATCTCGCGGCGCTATCTCAACAGTAGGAAATCATTCAAGTCGAACGGCCTGGATCCTCTACGCGCATCTGCCGACTCCCACTTCTACATAATAAAGCGCTTTCCTCCACGCGCTTCAAAACCAGCGGTTTCAAAGATACTTTTAAATCCGCGTGAACGAATCTTTTTCCAATTTATTTTGCTAAAAATTCATCCTCTGTTCCCCGTGCGCCAGAAAGATAAAGGGAGAGAAATTTCTTGCGAATCATAGAACCTGCACATTTTTTTCTCTCCGTACGTACGATTTAGGGGAAACGCAGAGGATCGAAGCTCGATAGTGGTATGGACGCTGCGTAGATCTCTGTACCTCAATCGATGAATATAATTTTGCCTAATTTTTTGAATTACTTTTGTTGAAGTCTAATTGTTGATTGAATGGCTGATTTTTGGGGTTTTAATCGTATGATTTGTTTTGATTTTGGCTGAATGTAGTTATATTAAGGCTCGTCGATGAGAAAAGTTTCAAAGTAGAGGATTTTGTGATATTGTTTAGAGGCTCGTTGTTCTAGATCCATCCTAACATGTTTATTTTTGTGTAGTATTGGTAGAGAATAAATGTATTTTGCTTTGCTATTCAGTGATTAGGCTATGGTTTACATTAGAACTTGTATTTTGCTTGTGTGAAGTGATATTTAGGCTTGATGATGAAATGATATTGTCTAAAAGCATGTCGTTCTAGATTCGTGTGCTCATGTTTACTTTGTTTTGGTCTGTGTATTATGGGACAATTTAGATCAATTACTGAAATTTAAGACAATTTAGAGAAGACTTGTATTTGAAATATGCAGTGGTGAGGATATGGTTTACATGAATGTGAATGCAGGTATAGTCCTCAAGTATAATCTTCTGTGATAGTCTTTTGTGTAGGCTATGTAATGGCTTATCACTTTTCTGAATTCAAAAGCATAGCATTTGTTGAAAAGCCATTAGTGGATGAATTTATACACCAGGTATTAGTAATAGAAAAGAATATTAATGCTAAACTGTAAAAAAGTCCGTGTTGATTTGTATTTGGAGGCACTCAAGATCAACTCAGGAGATTTGGCGTGGAACCAACCATGTATGTGTTCCTTTTGGCTTATGAACGGTAATCTAGAATTCAGCCAAATTTAATGGATAAACTACTTGTTCAGAAAAACGAATATTTGGTTTAAATTGAATTGAGGCCGTGTAAAGAGACGTAGCTACTTACATAGAGATGGATCACTTTATATATGATAAATTTATATTGACTGTCACTGCCACCATCTTAAAGTCCCAAATCAAATTTGCTGGTGATTCGCTTTAACTGTAAAAAAAGGATGAAGTGGCTTGACTAGAGATATTCCACTTAACAATCTTGGGATTAATTCTTGTTGTGTTTGAAGAGTTGTTTACTGTTTCTTTCATTGCTCGACATATAGTAATAGTGTATGCATACATGCAAAAGTTCTGTAAGTTGGATCAAGTCAAATAATAATTTGCGCTTAGTTTTGGTTCATTTTAGGTGTGATTATACTCTGCCTATTATACAAATGTCATGCATTACCAAAGTATTCACATTTTTCATATCCACATGTTGTTGCAGGTAAACACAGTGGTGACCTGTAGAATCTTTGAGACCGTTTTCTCCTTGACTTCAACCCCTTGGTTATTAACTTACAGCATCTCATCACTAGAATAGTATAATGGCATTTGCTACATCAAGTTTTTGGGGCCCTGTTACTTCCACCACAGAATGGTGTGAACAGAATTATGTGTACTCATCTTATATTGCTGAGTTCTATAACACAATTTCAAATATCCCGAGCATTCTTTTGGCACTTGTTGGCCTCATCATTGCCTTGAGCCAGCGGTTTGAGAAAAGATTTAGCATACTCCACATCTCAAATATGATACTTGCCATTGGGAGCATGCTGTTCCATGCCACATTGCAACGGCTGTAAGTATTTCCAGTTCCACTTATTAGCTATACTTATTGAATTTGATGACTAGAAATAAGTTTTCCATCTTGCCCCAATTAAAAAACCCTTTTTATATAGAAAAAAATAGTAACTAGAATATCTAAGTTCAGGCAATTTGCTCCAGCATATCTAGAATGTTAATAATGTTATCTTAGTGATCCATATAATTTCTTTTAACTTGTATCATGCTTATGTATTTATATTTACCTCATTCTATTTGTTAATTAGCATATTGACACTAATTGATAAGAGTTGTTGGTATTGGAGTATTTGACTCCCAAATTAGATATGTAATCTCTTGATAACACTTTCTATGTTAAAAAAGATGATGTGAAGCAATTTGGATCTTTTGTTAAGAATACTAAATTACTAATATTGCACACCCCTAGTTTGGTACTTATTATTCATATTATGTCTCACTTGTGTTAATTGTAAGTAAATTCTGATTTTTTGTGAAGTATTTCTGATGGTAGCTCTTACTTTCATTCAGGCAGCAGCAAGGCGACGAGACACCAATGGTATGGGAAATGCTTTTATATATCTACATCCTCTATTCACCTGATTGGCATTACAAATCCACTATGCCCACCTTTTTATTCCTCTATGGCGCGCTTTTCGCTGTCCTTCATTCACAGCTCCGATTTGATATCGGTTTTAAACTTCACTACATAATACTCTGTCTTCTGTGCATCCCTAGAATGTACAAATACTACATTCACACCCAAGATAAACCCGCCAAGCAGCTAGCAAAACTATACATTATCACATTATTACTAGGCCTTTCGTGTTGGCTTTGTGACCGTCTCTTTTGTAAGAATGTTTCTCTATGGTATTTTAACCCACAAGGCCATGCTTTGTGGCACTCATTCATGGCATTCAACTCGTACTTCGCAAATGAATTTTTGATGTTTTGTCGGGCTCAGCAACGTGGATGGAACCCAAGAATTGAACGTTTTATGGGGTTCTTCCCATATGTGAAAATTCAAAAACCCAAGGCTGAGTGACTCGTGGAACTTGTCCTTTCTAAAATATTGAAACGTAAGTTTTGGAAACTTGCAAACCAAGTACATCTCTTTATATACGCAGCGTCAATGTTATGTTCTGTTAGGTTAGGTACTGCCTTTTTAAGGTGCTCCTTTAAAGGTTTGTTATTCCCTGTTTATCTGATGATCCCATTTTTGGTTTAGATATATCAGTTGTCGAGGAAACAATGTAGGTTCTCTTTTGTGAATCGTCAGGAAACAATGTAGGTTTATTTTGTGAATCGTGTACAACTTGATTATACATTAGTATCGATGGGGTTTGTAAATCGGTCCAAAACTGGTTACATGGTGAACGAGCCGGAAGCATTATGGCTTGACTTTCAGTTTTTTGTATTTGAAGAAACATGCTTTTGTTTTGATCCATGCACCTAAGGTGGTCATATTCGAATTTCTATGTAATGGGTCAAACGAGTGAAGTCTAAAACATTATCGAGACTCTTACAAGGTGCATTCTAAATTTCTAATGCTACAACCTCTCTTGTCACTTTATGTATAGAAGTTTTATTGTTGATTTTAATAGTATAATTCCTATCATCATGTTTTGTATGTTATCTGGCATATACATTTTGTGACCTCTAATTCAAAGCCCACCCAGGATTAAACAGATCATCCTAGTCCAAAGAAAGTGTCTTCACAGGTCTAATTAGTTTAAACTCATCTCTCAATTAAACCTAGAACTCCAAAATAGCATATAGAAATGCAAGAAATTAAGTCATTGTGACACCCACCCAAGAATCACACCATATTAAGGTCTTGGAAGGTCTATTTTCCCACGTAGTTCGTCGGTTGGGCTGCAAATTAGACAACACTAGCTCAAAACTCCAACCCAATGATGTTAGGCACCTTGAGAGGTCATCGAGATTGAGGGCTCAATCAAATGGAGCGAAAATATTCATTTAGGACCATGGTTGATCCAAGCTCAACTTGTGCTCCGACTAAACTAAAAGTTTGAGTCGTTTGCAGTTGCAATTTGCTTACCTTTCATATAAGTCATGAAATCCCAATAAGAATTTTAGTAGGACTCGATTCATTATATGCTTTGAGTTCGTTTTTTGTATTCAAACGTGTCCGAGATCAAGTTGGGTTGAGGTCAAATAACTGGATAAAGATTTAACTTGTTTGAAGACCTATTAACCTCCCTACATTAGATCATCTTTGACCAAATATGGAATTATTGTTGTCAGATACTTTTATTTAAGCGTTATACTTTGATGACTTGGTGTACTTGTAGTTAGGGGTGTAAACGAGTCGAATCAAGTTCGAGCTCGACTCGAAAATTTATCATAAGCTCGAGCTCGGCTCGATAGCTTGACGAGCTTTCATACTTGAAGTTCGAGCTCGGCTCGACAGGGTACATTTAGCTCGAGTTCGGCTCGAAAAGCTCGAAATAATATAAAAAAAATAAAATTTAAAAACCAAATTATTCAAAATATAAATAAATTTGAAATTAATTTTTTTAGTAACTACTTATTATAAATAGTACGTACATAAAGTAGATTTGTTTCAATAAGTACTTATTTTTTAATATGTTTTAATATTAGCCTATCATATATATATATATATATCACATATATAAATATACATATAATATACAGGGCTCGAAAAACTCGATAAGGACTCGAGCCAAGCTCTTAGAAGCTCGAGCTCGACTCGCTAAATAATTCGAGCTCGTTTTTTGGGTTTGAACTCGAGCTCGATAAAGTTCGATTCGAACGAGCCGAGCTCGAGTTACTCGATAAAAACTCGACTCGTTACACCCCTACCTGCAACAACAAAGTTCTTAGTTCTTGTAGTTAACTAAGGCTACTCGCATGGGGTGACCTGAGAGCCTTCGGGTTCATTCGGTTGCTCATCGGGTGCTTGGGAACACCCGTACGCCCTACCTTCGGGTAGGTGTTCAATTTCCCCAACCCTACCTCACCCGATTTCTTTTAAGTGTAAAAGAGAGTAAGGGGAGAAAAAAATTGGTTTTAATCCATGTTAATCCTTCTATTAAGTCTCTAATTAAAGGTCAAGTACCGCAACATCCTTGATTGTTTGATAAAAAAACCTTGTTATTATATCATCTAAATTGAAATCTTGACGCATAAAAAGCGATATTCCCTTAATTTGACTAGTTCAAAATATGGTCTCAGGTGGTATATTATATTATATCTTCCAAGGTAATGGATGTCAATATTTTGTGGTGCAGTGAATGTGACATGCATCTCCTAAGTTATAGATTCTAGGTGTGTTGGCATTTCAAGTGTTTAAGAAATTTCGTAAATACTCGTCTCTCTAATAGGAACGGATTCTTCTTGCTTATTCTCCTACTTACTAAATCAAAACAAGTGTTAAAATTAATAAAGGGTATGAAAAAGAGAATTAGTTAAATTAATACGTCAATCTCTTAGTAAGTAGGAATGAATAGAATTTTCCTTCGGATCGTAACATTATTCTTTTGATTGGTGAAAATAAAAAAGGGGATGATTTATGATTAGATAGATATATAGAGGAGGAGAGGCCGGACAGTAGGCCAACCTGAATACAAGACACACAAACTTTTCCTTCACAAAAATACACCAACTTCATTGTAAGACTCACCCAAACAAAAACATTAACATCAACATCAAATGTACCAAACAACTTACCTTCATATTTCTTACCAAGATTCCCTTTGCAGCCGCCCAACCCCCCTTACCTTACCTTATAATGTACTTGCACCATATTTTATATATATATAGGGAAAGGTTTATTTGAGAACCGTTTTTATTGCGAGAACCGCGAAAACCAATTTTAGCCGTTCATTTTGCATAATGGAATTCATGGATGAAGAGTGTGGGTGGATTAAGTGTGGCATGATGCATGTAAGTAATTCATAGGTGAGCAATCCAATTGAAGGAGGGGGAATTGGACGGCTAAGATTGGTTCTCGCAATAAAAACGGTTCTCAAATGAACTTTTCAAAATATATATATATATATATATATATATATATATATATATATATATTGAAAAGTTCATTTGAGAACCGTTTTTATTGCGAGAACCAATCTTAGCCGTCCAATTTTGGATAATGGAATTCATGGATGAAGAGCGTGGGGGGATTGGGTGTGGCAGGGTGTATGTAAGGAATTCATGGGTGGGCAATCCAATAGAAGGAGGGGGAATTGGACGGCTATAATTGGTTCTCGCAATAAAAACGGTTAATCTTAGATAAACAATACTACAATTACAATGTCACCTTAAATGTTGATGTTGATGGCCTTTTATAATTCACAAACTGGGTTGTTGACACAACAATGAAATAAGAAAGAAACATGGTAGGGTTTCAGAAAAAACACCTCTTTCTGAGTGTGCACGAAGAAAGGAAAATTAACAAAATTACTTACATTTTTAATTTGAAATAATAAACTTTTAATTTATATTAACAAAAGGATGCAAAAACTAGATAAATATATTGGATGCGTAATTCATCATGAACTGCATATAGGGTGTGTTCGTTTTTTAAGCTGGTAGCTTTCCGTTTTGAAAGAATATATAAGCTAGCTAGAAGCTTTTCTTTAAACAAAAAGTTATAAAACAAGAAGCTTCTTGATTTAGTTTTTAAAATTAGTTAAAAGCTTTTTACTTATATAATTACCTAAATACCCTCTTTAATTGTTTTACAATTCCTCCAATTTTTATAATACACAGTACACATCTACTCTCTTGTAATTTTTCAAGAGTTTAGATTTGTTCTTTTGTTCTCCCTTGATCATCCTGCCTATATAGTACTCCATATATAATTATATTATTATATTTTAATGTGTGTGTATATATATATATATATATATATATATATACATACAGAGAGAGAGAGAGAGCCGGTGCATCAAGACACTCCCTTGGGCTTATATATATACACAACATATACACACGTAACCTTCACATTATTCCAACTTAATTACCTGCACGTAATCAACTATAATGGTGATCAAAGTGCCTTCCTCCAACGTAAGAGCAGATATATGTTCACCTGATTCTCTCTCTTTAACCAGTCTAGTACGCACTCCACAACAACACTCCTCCAAATCACCACATAGAAAAGCCACTAAAGTTTCAGAAAATGACATCAACTTTGAGTTCAGTTACTCAGCACAATCCCCTGTTAACTTGCACAAGAAATCCCCTTCTAGTGATCTGTTTGACTTAAAACTGAGTCAAAAATCACCAGTACCTGGAAATATAACCATGAAAGACATTCTAGAGCCCAGGAATCGAAGCAGGCAACCGGCACGTAACAAGGAGACGAGAAGGACAACAAAGAAAATGAGTACTCAAACGGGGAAGTATGAAAATGGGGAGGATAACAGTGGGGGGTTTGCTCATAAACTAATGCAGTCGATCACAACCCCGTGTAGAAGTTGCAGCGCCGTTGAACCATCTGCAGTGGTAAAAAGAACAAACGCGGTGCAAGATATATAAACATATTTTCTTTCGTCTTTATTATCCATTTATAACTGAATCATTCAAGATTGTCTTATTGTTAACTTAAGATAAAAACGGTCAAATGTTGACTGTGTTGAGTTTCTTTTGAAATGTGTTAATCGCTCGGAAAACATATAATATGAAGTTTACATTATATTTTTTAGTGCTACAAGCAGATATCATCAACAGAATCATTAGCATAAACAGTGCTTATATCATTGTAGGATTAAGATATATGTGAGTGAACTGCTAAAACCAGTAAACTTGCAGATAATTAGGAGTTCAGTAGTCTTTTGGTACTTGTGGACAGTTGGATCGAGCGATGCCTGACCCATGTGACTACATTTCACTGTATTCAAGAGCATAATCAGTAAGCGATGATTCTCCAGGATGAACCGATACAGATTGTTAAACTGTAAAGGATTTTATGGATCTCAATGGCCTAATTGAAATACGATTATGTTAATCAAATTTGAGGTATGATTGGATAATGTCAAGGTCTAGCAAGCAAACCTTGTACATTAGAAACTGGACTTAGACACTCTAGGGTGGTCTGGTGGGTTCAAAAAGCAACAGTTGCAGAGTGTTAACTGCCTGCAGTAGTTTTAAAGTGTAATCTAAACCAGAATCACATTTTTTCAGAATACTAGTCAATTAATAGAATAAACTGAAACAGATTAGAATGTTATCATGTTGCAGCAGCAAATAAGAAACAAAAATAATCAGAACTAAAGCACATATCTTTGGTAGCTAATTGATTCTTTGGAGCTTATCCAACAGTAGAAACATACAAGAATCTGTTCTTAAGATTAATAAAACAGGATTCCCTCCCTACATTTCATGTAGAGGATTTTAAAGGTTGGATCTACAATGACTGAAGTTGCATCTATTGTGAATATTTCTAGTAGATGCTATGCTGCTACCATAATGAGGTTGTGAGATACTGTTAGGTGTACAATGACTAGCAACATCAGAAAACATAAAATGTAACTTTTCAAACAATTAAGGATGGAATTAAGGCATGGAGTGAGGAAGGTAGCCACTCACATATTTATTTTAATAATAGTTTTTTTTTTTTTTTTTTTTGGGGGGGGGGGGGGGGGGGGGTGGAGTAGTGGAGGACCCCCAATGGCCAACTAAAATTTAGTATAGACCCATTATTCAACAATCAGACTAGATTTTCTTAAGTGGGTCAATTCGATTTAGACCTGTTATCCAAATATCTGTATAAGAGGCTCAATACAAACTGCAGGATCAGTGGCTTAGCAGGATAAAAGTTGCACAAGTATACTTAACAACAAACAACACATTTGGCTTTTATGATGTCAAGTATCCAACAACTCTCCTGACTTTGGGTACCCACCATAAATAATACTAGTAAGGAACAACTACTACCCACTAACCTCAAGGGTCTTTTAAGTAAATTCCATATTACCACCTTGCTGACCTTATGATCATAGGTTTTCCCTTTTCACAGCCAATTGAAGGATTGAAACCAAACCTCGATCGGATGAACAACAGGCAATTGAAGAACCCGAGGGTTCGATTCGATTGGATCCAGAGGTTTAAGCGTGGATGAATGTGTGTACTAAACAATGGATCGAACAGAAACACGACAATGGATTCTTCGTATAAACGTTAACGAATAAATAAAAATTATAAGAATAATTAAAAAAAATATAAATCCGACCTGCCGGATTCGAACCAGCGACCTAAGGATTGGCTGTGAGCTTTAGCCTACTACAGTCCTCCGCTCTACCAACTGAGCTAAGGTCGGTTTGTTACCAAGAATCCTACAATGTCTTTTTATTTCCTTACTTAAGTATACAATAATACAATTTTCCTAATTAAGGCAATGTTAAGGTTCATTCCATTTATTTACTAAAAAGGTATTTATTTACCAACAAGAAATGAAAAAAGCATTACAAAGGTAATGTTATTTTTTCTATTTTATTTCTCCCTTTACCTATGTTTTTTATTTATTTCTCCTTTTACCTATGTTTTTTATTTATTTCATTTGTAAATGAGATAGAAAATGATTAAGATGCCCTAATAACTAACATACATGATCATAGGTCACTTTGTTGTTTCCTTCATATTTATGTGTGCTCCAATAGTTAACCACTGGAGAGTCATCAAACTCGAAAAATCAAACAAATTCGATCAATACAATCTCGATTTTGATTTGATTATTTGATAATCAGATAAGAGATTGCTATTATTAGGTTGACACTATTTATTAATGATAATCTCGTACTTTTGATATTTATCAATTTTTTTAAGATGTGAAAAGTGTATTTAAAATAAATTTTTATATATGAAATTATTTAAATTTAAGTTATATCTATTTTTTAATACAGGGGCATTTTGGTCATTGTTTATTTATTTTATTCCATTCAAATGTCTATTTCTCTCTACCAAACATACTGCAGTAATGATTAATTCCATTTCGAGAAAACAACTAAACATATGAATGAAATGGTAATGAACTATTCTATTCCTTTGTCCGTTCCGTCTAACTAAATATACCTTAAGTCTGAGGTATGATTGCATAATCCATAAGGCCATATATAATACCTTTTTCTTTTCTCTATCAGTGTTACATTACTTCCCCTTCCATTTATTACGAGCCAAAGTTACATTTTTTTTCGGTCTTTCTCTCACTTTTTTATTTATTTATTTTTTTGTTAAAAATGAAAGAGGGATAGAAAGAAAAAAAGAGAGAGGGAAGAGATAGAGACAATGAGAGAAGGGGGTGAGTGGGTGGAGGTTGGATAGGGTGGATCTTAGGTGAATGGAAGTTAGGAGGGGTGTACATTTGCTATTCCCGCCTGAAAAGTAAACCTTGTACATTAAAAACCGGACTTAGATATTTAGGGGTGGCAGGGGCGAAGCTAGGATTTCTAAATAGGGGGCTTGTATACTAATAATCTATACTATTATATAAAGCATACAATATTATCTCTCCTCTTACTCTTAAAACTTCTTAAAATTCAATCAATAATACATCTCCACCTTTCTATTTATCTAATTTAATCTCATTCATTCAATTTTTAGCCATTTCACTTTCCTAATTTACTTAACTTTTTATTTATTTAAAATTTATTTTCCCACTAACACACTCTCTCATACAAACACAATTATCCACCCATATCAACATAATTTCCAAAATCTTATTAACGTCTCTCACCTTATTTCATAAATATAAATATTTTTTATTATTTTAATGTTTTTTGAAATTAATAAAATAGTTGATACAAATATAAGAAAATTTGAAAAAAACCCGGACATGTTGCTGAAAACTTTTCATGACATTAAATCACACGAATAACATATCATTACATTCTTGTAAACGACATGTTACAAAACAGAAACTATTTGCCGCCGCAGCATTGCGCGGGTACGATGCTAGTACCCATAATATACGAATGACGTAAAAAGTTTGATTATTTTGTAAGATAAATAAATAATAAAAGTGCGTTTAAAGACAAGAAATTACGTGTTAAAATATTATTTAAAATCAATCGTTTTGTCATTAATTAACATGTTTGTAACAAATATTAAATAAAACAATATTTCGGATCATAAAAATTAAAATAATAATGATTTAATTCGACGATGTTAATTCATGATTTGTGATTCAATAATTCAATAACAAAAAGAATTTTCAATACAAACTCTTGACTCACGATTCCAATAACAAAAGGTTGTTTATTATATTAAATTTTATAATTCAATATTATAAACTAGATAGCAAAATAGGTTATTCCCATTTTTTCTAGTTTTCCAATTCTTTGATGTTTTGGTTTTGATATAATCAAAAACAACATTTATATTTAAATAATACGATGCAAAAGTAGAATTGCAAAACAGAGAATAAAATATCAATCGATGAATTGGAAGCGGAGTAAAATTTCATGAAAAACAACTTGAGAAAAAGTGAATAAAATAATAAAACCTTCAAACTCTTAAAGCAGAATGTTGTTTCAGCGTTCATTCTTTATTTTGGTGTTATATTGGGCTTTTAATTTATTTGGGGATGAATTTAATAAAAAGTTACTTGACTTGTCTTATAATATATTAGAACTTTAGGCTAATTAGGGGGGGGGGAACACCCTTTAGCCCCCCTCTGTCTCCGCCTCTTGGGGGGGTTTAAAAGCAACATTGAAGGCATGCTGTAAATTTTGGGGGTGTTTGGTTCGTGGTATTTCTTGGGAATCTTTGGGATTGGGATTTCAAATCCTGAGAAATCTTGTGTTTGGTTTGTAAAAATGGGATGAGATTTCAAATCTCAGGAATCCTTGAAATCCACAAATGAGGGATTTCTAAATCCCCCCACCCCCATGGTATTTACAAATCCCACAGATGAGGGATTTCTAAATCCTGTGTTTCGTTCGTCGTTCGTCGTCCGTTGTCGTTCGTCATCCGCCGCCGTCCGCCGTCGTTTGTTCATCGTCCTCCGTCGTTCACTGTCGTCCGCCATCATTCGTTCGTTGTAGCTGTCGTTGGTCATCCGCCGTCGTTTACCGTCGTTCGTTCGTTGTCGTCGTCGTTGGTCATCCGCCGTCGTTCGTTCATTGTCGCCGTCGTTCATCGTCCGCCGTCGTTCGTCATCTACTGTTGTACGTCATCCGTCGTCGTCCGCCGTCCACTGTCGTTCGTCCATTGTCTCCGTTGTTGGTCATCCGCCGTCGTTCGTTCGTTGTCGCCGTCGTTCATCGTCCGCTGTCTTTGGCTGTTGATGGAGTTTAGTGGTGGTGGAAATCCCACCTAAGAGATATGAACCAAACACAAGATGGGATTTTAAATCCCACTAAATGCAAATCCCACGAAATACAATCCCATTTGAAATCTCATTCCCTTCAAAAACAATACTTGAACCAAACACCCCCTTATTTCATTGGCTTTCCATATTAATTAGTTGATCAAGTTTACAACCATTTGAATGCCAATTTTAAAATGGTTATTTCTTTCCATCTTAAACCCATTGCCATTTAATTGTTTCCAAATTAACTTCCCATTTATGACTTCTTATTGATATCCGTGTGAGAGGTAGGAGAGGGGTAGATTAGTGATTTTAATTCACTTAATTGTTAAGAGATTAAGCATTTGATCTAAATACTTTATAATGTGGTCAGATAAGATATCTATACTACTTTATAAACTATATAACATTCTCTCTCATTATCAATTTAAGAGTTCTTAATTTTCGATCAATACTTCATCCTAACCATCCATTTTATCTTGATTAATCACATTCATCCAAAACTTTCTAAAATTGAAACTAATTTTATATTTAGTATACACATCCTTCTAAAAACAGATTGAATTTTATTTTAAATTTGTCCCCCATTAGTTATCAATTATTAAGAAACATTTATTCATATTTCAATAAACTATTTAATTTCATATTTTTTTAAAGCAAATGATCATCTTAGAGAATTAAGATAATAATTTTAAAAAAATTAAATTCCGACCTGCCGGATTCGAACCAGCGACCTAAGGATTGGCTGTGTGCTTTAGCCTACTACAGTCCTCCGCTCTACCAACTGAGCTAAGGTCGGTTTGTTACAAACTATCGAATTTTATTTATTAGTTTAAATGAGTTTTTTTACAATTGTGAAAAACATCGGTTTTTTATTTTTGAAAAGTCTTTATAGTTGATAAAACTTCATACATCTGAACTAAGCAACCTAAGATTTTAGTCATATGATTGTAAGTTATGAAGGTTCAAGAAAAAAAATCCAGTTTTGCTATTAATAGTTTAATACCATGGGTGAATGACAGAAAAATAATAGTTTCATAAATCATAATTGTTATTTCATACAAAGGCTATTAAAATTTTAACATATGTACTTAAAGTAATTTTCGGAAAAGTCAAGCTATGCTCTGATGTATGCAGTCTAATCTTTTGGTGGTCATTTTCACATACTCCTACTGGCGATCCAAAATGCTTATCCATGAAGAATTGAACCGGAATCTTTTTTTCAGACTTTTTCGACAACATTATTGTGAGTTTGATGGCAATATTAGGTTAGCGTCAAAATAATACCATCAAAATTATACTATTCATTGGGAACTTGTTCTTCCATTATATCATCATACAGTGTCATGTCAGTTTTTTTCTTCATTACACTTAACCTTACTCCATCACATGCACTATCAAACCATTTCCTTTTTATACATACAAAGCCAAAAAGAAAAAGAAAATCAATAAGGGAGATAAGCAAGAGCATAATCACGGTGAAAGCATCATGTCGAGGCTCACACTGGAGTCACCATAGCATCATGCCGTGATGCACTCCTTCATGCTTGTGTTAGTGCCTTAGCTTGGTCACCAAAGTTGATGCATAGATCATCAATTGACATTAACTAGTTACATATGTCATATGTAAAAACTATTTATGAAACTTCAACAAGTTCTTCCTAAATCAATACAGATAAGTTTAAAGATCATGTATAGATTTGTAACTTCATGACATATATTTGCTTTTTGTTTGCCTGTTAGTCTATTACAATATTCTTTTTAATATTGAAAATATAGCACAGTACCTGTATTTTGTAGCTTTTATTGGTATTCTATAGGTTTCATGAGTATTAACAATAAAGGGGTTGGCATCAGGTCGGATATGAGAAGCGAGAGGGTAGAGGTAAGATGAAATGGTCTATGTGTAATCTTAGTTGCATAGATACTTTTATTAACCCTTCAATACAACATACTTAATTTCTTACCAAAATATGCAAATATAACCATTTAATGTGATATAAACTCATATAATTGCTTCTTTTTTGCCACTTGATACAGCAAATAGCATATTCTGGTAAGAAATAACAAATATGTTACATTAAATGGTTAAATAAAATATATATTGCTTATATAAGTTAAAAAGGGAATAACACCATGTATTCTGCTGCAGTTTACCCAAAATTAGATGATTGGTCATGTAAAATTGAAAGATAGCATATCTGACAAACTAAACATCTCAATACACTAGTTGAAGGAGTCAAAGTTGACTATAATACAGATTGGAAAAATTCAGATGAATTGCTTCAGAAATTCTGTTGCCACTAATCTTCCTCTTGTGTTCATAGACAACTTCAGTTCACTAATCTCTTTATCAATATCCTGCAAATCAAGTTATAGGGTCATATAAGTTTCCATTTTCCTCCATCATCATCATTCCTACCCCAACCAATATAAATGAAACCCACAAAACAAAAGTTTCTGGCATTCATGAGCATATCAGATGTCATCAAAACGACATCACTGTATTGGTTAGAAGCTAATCCAGACTTAAGTACTTCTGTATGACCTGTTTCAACTTGTTATTAAACAAGCCCTGGTGCCCCCTATGCAATGATATCCTGGATCCACTCATCCACCATTGAGGGTATCTATAAGAGGCTCAATACAATCTGCAGGATCAGTGGCTTAGCAGGATAAAAGCTGCACAAGTATACTTAACAACAAACAACACATTTGGCTTTTATGATGTCAAGTATCCAACAACTCTCAGCTTAATACGAGTAAGGAATAACTACTACCCACTAACCTCAAGGGTCTTTAAGTAAATTCCATATTACCACCTTGCTGACCTTATGATCATAGGTCTTCCATTTTCATCTCTTATAATTATGGTCAAAAAGAAAGATGGGTCTTGGAAGATGTGAGTGGATTACTTTACACAGCCTTAAACAAGCAAAAGAATCAAGGATTGAAACTAAACCTCGATTAAACAATGGACCGAACAGAAGCACGACAATGGATTCTCGTATACAGCAACAAACGTTAACGAAATAAAAATTGAAAGAATAATTAAAAAACGATTCCGACCTGCCGGATTCGAACCAGCGACCTAAGGATTGGCTGTGAGCTTTAGCCTACTACAGTCCTCCGCTCTACCAACTGAGCTAAGGTCGGTTTGTTTCTAATTATCGACTTTTATTTATTAGTTTAAATATTTTTTTTATATTTGTGAAAAACATTTGTTTTTTTATTTTTGATAAGTTTTTATAGTTCGTTGATAAAAACTCCATACTTCTGAACTAAGCGACCTAAGTTTTTAGTCATATGATTGTAAGTTATGAAGGTTCAAGAAAAAAGAATCCAGTTTTGCTATTAATAGTTTAATACGATGGGTGAATGAGAGAAAAATAATAGTTTCATAAATCATAATTGTTATTTCATACAAAGGTTATTAAATTTATTAAAATATGTATGTAAAGTAATTTTCGAAAAAGTCAAGTCATACTCTGATGTATGCTAATCTTTTTGTGGTCATATCCACATACTCCATGAAGAAGTGAACCTGAATCTTTTTTCAGATTTTTTAGACAATATTATGGTGAGTTTGATGGCAATATTGGGTTAGCGTCAAAATTATACCGTCAAATTATACTATTTATTGGAAACTTGTTCTTCCATCACATCATCATATAGTGTCATGTCAGTTTTTTTCTCCATTACACTTAACCTTACTCCATCACACTATCAATCCATTTCCTTTTTGTACATACGAAGCCAAAAAGAAAATGAAAATCAAGAAGAGAGATAAGCAAGACCACGATCACACTGAAACCATCATGTCAAGGCTCAAACTGGAGCTACCATGGCATCATGCCATGATGCACTCCTTCATGCGTGTGTGAATGCCTTGCACAGGGACCCTCTTAGCTTGGTCGTCAAAGTTGATGCATAGATCGTCAATTGACATTAAATAGTTACATATGTCGTATGTAAAAACTATTTATAGAACTTCAACAAGTTCTTCCTAAATCAATACAGATAAGTTTAAAGATCATGTATAGATTTTTAACTTCATGACATACATTTGCTTTTTGTTTGACCGTTGCAATTTTCCTTTTAATATTGAATATATAGCACAGTACCTGTATTTTGTAGCTTTTATTGGTTATCTGTAGGTTTCATGAGCATTAACAATAAAGAGGTTGGCATCAGGTCGGATATGAGAAGCGAGAGGGGTAGAGGTAAGATGAAATGGTCTATGCGTAATCTTAGTTGCATAGATACTTATATTAACCCTTCAATGCAACATACTTAATTTCTTACCAAAATATGCAAAGATAACCATTTAATGCGATATAATTGCTTCTTTTTCACCACTTGATGCAGCAAATAACATATTCTGGTAAGAAATAACAAATATGTTGCATTAAACGGTTAAATAAAATATATATTGCTTATATCAGGGAATAACACCATGTATTCTAGGGCAGTTTGCCAAAAATTAAATGATTGGTCATGTAAAATTGAAAGATAGCATATCTGACAAACTAAACATCTCAATACACTAGTTGGAGGAGTCAAAGTTGACTATAATACAGATTGGAAAAATTCAGATGAATTGCTTCAGAAATTCTGTTGCCACTAATCTTCCTCTTGTGTTCATAGACAACTTCAGTTCACTAATCTCTTTATCAATATCCTGCAAATCAAGTTTTAGGGTCATATAAGTTTCCATTTTCCTCCATCATCATCATTCCTACCCCAACCAATATAAATGAAACCCACAAAACAAAAATTTCCGGCATTCAACAGCATATCAGATGTCATCAAAACGACGTCACAGTACAAGCATCTTGATACAAGTTCCGTATTGGTTAGAAGCTAATCCAGACTTAAGGAATAAGATGCATATGATTCAAAGGGGATCCCACCAATTGCCAATTAAGCTAAAACCGGTTGGTAAGTATGCTTGTTTAGATAATTTGTGCACTTCTTAAATAATGGTTCCCATATCCCAAAAGGTTAATTCTTTATGAGCAGTAGGTGTTACAATCAAAGTATTAAGCCAAAATGAAATAAGGAACGTAGATTGAAATCTTACTTCCATGAATTGCACAATGAAGTCAATAAGCTTATGCTTCTGCATCTCTTCACAGTGGTAATTAGTGATAAGAAAACTAATATCATAGCCCTGAAAAAGAATAAAAGAGAGAGAGTCACAAAACGCCTTTGCCTAGGCATATAATCTCCACAAAAGATAACAATATAATATAAAAGGCCATTTACTTTGACAACAACGAAAAAGAGAAGAATAGCATTACTTGGTAAGTATATGTTAGGATAAGTAAAAAATGAAACTGCAATGGTTCAATAGTTAAATGACGACAGCTTTTCGTGTGTTTATGACATGATCTGACTCGCTAAATATATGGGCAAGCTTGAGCAATTGGCTCACTTGACAGTTCAACCAAAGATCAGTCAAGCTAAGATCAGTCAATTTTGCCAAGTCCATATAGTTTTATTTCTATTTCTGTTCCTATTCATAATTCTAGCCTACTAGTCTTCTAAAATTTTAATTGTGATTTCTTAAATAGGGTTGTTATGCAAGTTGTTTTTTAGACAAAGCCAAAGCACAAGCTCATTTGAGTCAACAAAAGCTCATAGGAACCAAGCCTATATGAGCCACAGCTTGAGATTTTTACTTGTTAGCTTGGCAAGAACTGAAGAACGAGCTCAACCTCTGCCTACCAACTTTTCACAAACCAAGCTTTCAATTGAACATTGTTCTTGCTTTTACCATTGCTCAATGAAGCAACCGAATCTTTATTGAAAAAAAAGACCGGCTATGCAAATCAATTTATATCCTTCAAGTATAACTTGTTTATGATTTCATATTATTGTGAATCAAGATGCAACACAAATTTCAACATGGCTATTTTAAGGATTAAAACAAAAACAGGATCCGTTCATTGCATAAAAAAAGGAGTTACAGACCTGTACTGGTTTTCTCCGCAAGACTTGAAAAGCTTCTGCCCTCATCGACAAAAATCTAAGAAACTTTTTGGTTAGGATGTTTTCAAGCTCGTCTGCCTGCTTTACCTATGTTGAACCAAAAAAAAAAAGTATTGATATGGTACTGGTTTAATACCAATAAAAAGTAAATAACATAGTAAGGTTCATGAGGATCTTTGTTAATTTGTTCTACCAAACTTTAAAAATCCTAAAATCAATAAGAGAGAAGGGTTGTAAACGAACCGAACATTCGGCCAACCGTTCGTGAACTGTTCGGCAGAAAGTTCATTTATTTAATAAACAAACGAACAAGAACAAAAATCTTTGTTTGTTTAGTTAAATGAACAAACACAGACAAAGACCTCGTTCGTTCATTTATGTTCGTGAACGTTCGTTTATCCGTTCGATTATGTTCATTTACATGTATGTACGTATATGTTATGTATGTGTGTGTGTATACATAGATATATATACATACATACATACATACATACACACACACATATATATACACACACGTAGTTAGTGTTTGTTTATATCTAATAATGTTGGGTTTGTATAATATTCGTATATGTGTTCGTTTATTTTTGTTCGTTTATGTTCGGCTAAAGTTAAACGAACGAACAAGAACACAAAATTTTGTTCATTTATCCGTTCGTGTTCGTTTATTTGTTTGGCTAAGTTAAACGAACGAACACGAACAAGCCCCCGTTCGTGTTCGTTTACAACCCTATGTGGAGCTGAAGCTTTGCCACTCTTCTCCCCTGTGGTGAGGTGCAGGAGGTGGTGAAAACCACATTTTCAAGGGCTGTTTGGTGATAGTGGGGTGTGGCCAGACAGTTGAATTCTCTCTCTCTCTCTCTCTCTCTCTCTTAATTTTTTTAATTTTTTTTGGTTAGTGTGGATATTAGGGGGGAGTGACCACTACGGGATTGAGTGGTGGGAGGGGAAAGCTGACACAGCTGTGTGGTGGGGAGTGAGGGGAGCTACTACCACTCTAATCTGAAGTAGTCCAAGTCACTCTTTACTGAATGTTGAAACCAAAGTGAGATATTTGGGCAACTAAAAGTTACGGGTATGGAGTTTAGAATAAACTATACTGCTATACACCACATCAAAACTTTGTGGATCCCACTGCACAGTGACACACGGCAATTAAAACAACTAGGATGCCTATTTTCTGCTTGTATAAATTTTAAGTCCAAATTTTAAATTACAGTTAAAGTCAGCCAACTCCCTTGCAAGTATTAACTATTAACAGGATTCACAAGATAAAATAAGGATTCTAGAGATTACTATGAATGCAAACAAAGTATTTAATCACGCAAGTCTTTGAATTTTAGCATCCTGCAACTACTGAGTTGGGTGGGTATGACTAGCAATATAACTTCCTTTGTAATGTAAATTTAACTTAAAGTTCACCTTTTTGCACATTGTTGACAAGATTTCCTTATACTGTCATTACATCAGACTAATTTACACATCTTTCAAAAAGATACGTTGGCAGTTACCTTGAGGCTTATGCGCAGTGAATTAATAGATGTTTCAATCAAGCACTTTTCAGCTTCATTTCGACAAATCACAACCTGAATTGGAATTAACATTAAAAGGATGATAACATATATACGCCCTCCTTCCCAAAATTATTCTCCACTATACTATTTTAGTTTCTCTCAAAATAATAGTCCCCTTCCAAAGAAATAGTGGTGATTTATTACTTTTCCCATTTTGCCCGTAGTTGATTACCATTATTGCAACTTTACAAGTCAATGGTGTCTTAAATGTGAAGTTAAAAATGACCTTTTATTGATTAAACACTGTATTAATTGTACATATCTCAAAATATGAGTAATCTGTTTGTGAACATTATTTTTGGTACAGAAGAAATACAGAAATAATAAACAGAATAAGACGAAACACCAGAAGTTATATCATCATGCTTAAACTGAAGGGGAAAAAAGTAATGCATATAGAAAGGATGATGCCATGATAGCTAACTACAATCTTATTTCGAAGAAAATGCTCTTGGAGCTTGGAATAATGATACTTCTTCCTTACCATGAGAATATCAATGTTTCCTATTTTGCAACTTCTAGAACTAGAATTTACCTATTTGCCATTTAAGACACTTACAAAAGATCAATGGTATTGATTTGGGTCCACAAGATTCCCTATTTATCCATATGTTGCCTTGTAAACTTCCATCCCAAGTAATTTTCAAAATCTGGTATAATATAATTATCCTTGGAAGAGTGATCTTTCAATCTGAATTAATGTACTTTAAATGTATATATCTTCAAATGATTTTATCATGAAAGTTCTCAGGCTCCAGAATTCAGCCATACTTGAAGTTCTGCTCCACACCAACTATCTTCTTGTGAAGTTCCCATAAAAAAATTATATCTTCAAGGATTAATTTTGATCAGTGTAAAAGTGCCACTATTTATCCAAAATTTTACATTTGTGTAAGAACAATGACTCATTTGCTATGAAGGTTGAATACACCAGTTTTGAGAAGAGAAGAAAAACTTTAATAATTGTACTAAGACCGCAAATTCCATCAAGGGTAAGTTCTAAAAGAAAGCAACTCTAAGCCTCATATGAAGTACCAAGAATCTGTTCTTACAGGATTGAGTAGAAGTTCTGGGCTGGTCCTGAAAACAGAAGAGAAAACTTTTAAACATTTTGACACAAAGGTTTGCTTTACCTCATCCTCAAGTCAATGCATAGGTTATATGAAAATTAAACATTATAAAATGAGCATCAAAAGAAGGCTATTTTGTATTAGCTACATACTTCATCTCAACTTCAGGTTTGTTATGTCTTTCAACTTCTTGACACGGGAAATTCTACAAGAAGAATATAAAAGATTAGAGAAAGCATGCGCATTCAGACCTCAAACTTATTTAAACCAGATGTTCGCATATGTTGTAAGGATATGTGTTTTGAAACTAAAAAATTGAGGACATAGGGGGTGAATAAACATGTGTTCTGTGTATAGACAAGTTTTAAATCTCATAATTCGTAGTAACCATATAAAAAAGCACATACTCATATTCATCCCTTATTCACACCTATATTGCAAACAGCCCAACACATCTGAGTTTTTTTTTCTCACTTTTCTGGCTCTCCAACCAAAAACTACCACTTCCTCCAAGACATCCAAGATTCTTCTCCAATTTTTGACAAACCAGAAACTAGTGGTGAAAAGCAGTCCTGTTTGTGCCAGATAGTATTGGTCTACGGGATGCATATAAGCATGTTGGCCTATGTTGTAAGGATATGGGGTGTATATAAGCAAGCCTGTATGCACATACAAGGTTTAAATCTCATAGTTCATACATCAACTAATTATGTAGCCCTGCTAGCAATATTGTGCCATACTTTTTCTCAATTATTGACTTCTTGAACCTAAAACTTGTACCACTTGCACCAAGACACCCTATACAAATTAGCCTCTAACTTACTACAAATAGTAGAACATGGCATACCTGCAAACACATGGCAGCTTCTAGAGTGTTTCGTATGCAAGTCAGATACAACCTCACTGAGCTTGCCTGTAAACATGAAGAAGTAATTAATACAGACAAGATTAAATGATGCTGGTACTGGCAATAAAGATGTCCAGAACCAACAGCAAAACTAAGTATCAGGGCTACATTAGGCATTAGAGGGTATATGATATAGAACACAAAAAATTCCACTTTATACTAATAAATATAAATCATGCCAGTTATGATTTTTCATCCACATTCGACGATCCTTATGACAAACAAGCAAAGTCATGAAAAATTTCATTATTCTCGAATCTGGTTTATTGTACCAACAAAAGAATAAATCTGATAGAGAATTACGAAAGACGACCACTACATTTTGTACCAACAAATCATTCATCCTCAACAACTTAAAACTCGTGAACGATGGTTAAGTTCATCATAAGGTGATCATTCGAAATACAACACAAAATCACTGAAACGTTTATACATTCAGTTAACAAGATGAAGAATGTATTAATTTGATTCGTCTGTTGGCGTGAAATCAAACTAAAAGAATCAGTCTGAGACGAAACGCTTATACAGATATGTATGGGGACAATAAGAAATTCAGCGATACATATTCAATGAAACTAGGGTTTTAAGCGAGCGTGCGTGTGTGTGAGCGCGAAATCGATCATCTAACACTTACCATTGATGGAGTGAATATGGATCAAGTGGATCGGCAGACAATGAATTCTCGTTGATCTTACTTACTACATCCAAGATCAACAAAAAAGTAAAGAACAAAAAAAGGTAAAACAATAAATAGAGAAAAAATGAAATTAAAAAATATAATTCCGACCTGCCGGATTCGAACCAGCGACCTAAGGATTGGCTGTGAGCTTTAGCCTACTACAGTCCTCCGCTCTACCAACTGAGCTAAGGTCGGTTTGATGTTCATGCTTTCATTTACTCTCTACTTATCACCATTTTTTTTTTTTTTTGAAGACTATTTTTAAAGACTGTTTTTTTTTTTATTAAGTGTTTTCTGGATAAAATATTTATTGATTATCTATTTTAATAAATGAGGTCTATATGAACTGTTTAAATAAGAAAATATAAAATAAAAAATACTATTATAACTTACCAGAATAAGCTTTTTCCTCGTTAAGTTCATAACCTAACTAGATTTATTTTTCAATTAGGGTTACCTTTTTTTTTGGTATTTTTTCGATTTATTAGTTTATTATAGTTTTAAATAAGAAAATCGATTTTATGAAAAATAAACTTATTATAATAACCTAAAAATAAACACCAACTTTTAAATGAATAGCAAGCTTCATCTATTCATCTAAAGTATTTAAGTCGTACACTTTCTTGTTTTGCTTGGATTTGTTGCCTACAAACATGTAACAACTAAGCAATAAGCTAAGCGAGTTATATTCTCTGGTATGGTTAATAGATTTTCATATGTTGTATTCAATAACATTTTCACTACAAAGAAAAACTCTAATGAGTCCATTTTTCACCCTCTGTGTAACGACCCGAAGTTCGAGCATTTATTGTAAAGGGATGTATTTAATGGGAATTATTTAAGAATATTAACTCATGGGACATTTAAGAATGAAATAAATATTTAATTGGTCAAGCTGTAGAAATTACTAGGACTGGTTAGTTGTCAGGTTTTCTAGACAACCTTGGCAACACGTGGTGTACTCGTACACTGGAGTGGTATTTGACCGATGATGATGAGGTTAACGAGCATAACACTACGATTGTGGGAGGAGGACCTAGCGATGGGGGCACCGATTGTACTTTGATATATGCGTTTTTATGCATGTTTTACATGCCGAAATGTGTCTTCTTAACTCATTTCCAAGGTGAATTATGTATTTAATTATCTAATTTGCTTATAAATCACCATGCATGCTTAAAAGGGCTTAGTGCGAGAAAAATGGACAAATCTAGTGCAAAACTGAAGAAAAAATGAAGAGTTGGTAAAAACAAACCCTTGGCCTGCAAAGGATAACCCTTGCGGCCGTAAGGGCCCCTTATCTACAAAGCTACCAATTGACATCTTGCACCTAGCACACGTTAAATCCACCGCACATCTTGCTGCCGTAGAGGTTTGCTTGCAGGTGTAAGCACCCATGTTTTAGCAGTTAAATAGACAAAATTCTATCCATTTCAAAGATATACTCCAATTCGGAATTTTCTCCACTAAAACACTCTCCCACGACCCTAAACACTCCAGAGGCATACTTTGGTGATATCAAAATAGGGAGAGGTTGCTAGAAGGCTTGGAACAACGCTTGGAAGCTTGGAATTGAAAGTCAAAGTATACATAGCTTTTGAATAGCTTGGTATAATCTTTCCATCTTTAGTTTTTTTTATCACGTATTCATGTATTCCAGATGCTGTTGTACTTATTTTGATGTGTATAGATAGCTAAACTTATTTCACTTAGGCCAAGATATTTTTTGGCTAGTTATGGCAATATAATCTTTAGTTTGACTTTTATGTTGACTTAATGTAAACAAGCATGTTTGATCTTCAATACAAGTGTGTTTAATCATGTTAGTGTGTTTAATCTTACCATGTTCATGTTTGATAATGTGTTGGTGCAATGCTACATGTCAAAGTATGTAGATATTCAAGAATGTAATGTTGATTATATGCATGTTATTTTGTTACTAGAAATGGTACGTTTTGTATGATTGTCACTTGAAAGCATTTTTGGAACATGATTTGGATCATTTCAGATCTGTCCATGTTGGTTGTATTCTTCGCATAATGGTTTTATGCATGCCTTAGCATTCTAGATGTAAATCTAGGTGATTTGGTGTGTTAATGGGTTAAATATGCTATATCTTTACTACTCTATAAAGTATTTAGCTCTTTTTTTAAAACAATTTTTTAAGTTAAGTAATACAAGTAATATATCATGTTTTACAATAACTTTCCGTAACAATCTTAACACTTTTAAAATAGTATAACTCAAATAGCATTATTTACAATATGTTCCAGCAATGATTTTAAACACTTTAAAACTATCCACAAATTTAACTACATAAAACTGTCATAATTTAAATACATAATTAATACTTTAAAACTGTCAAAAAATTAATTATAAAAAACTGTCAGAATTTAAATACATAATTAATATTTATTCTTGTCAAAAAGTTTTATATTTTACCATGTAATATGATCGTAAAAGATGGTATGAATTCGTTAATACAAGAATAAAATGTTGTCATTTAAACGTAAGTGTTGCGTTAACTTGATATTTGTACGAAGATTACAACCACTATATTCTCCGGCAACATTACAAATAACATGTTGAATTGACATGTCGACAAATGAAACTATTTTACCCACCGCATCACGCGGGTAAATACTAGTATATGTGTAAAGGATTCATAATGAGCTTGTGGGTATGTTAAGTGTTGAAATGAACTCACATGTCTACCATGAATATTCTGATTTAAGTGTTCATTGTGCATATTCACATGTTTCATGCTTAAAATATGTTAATTATGCTAGAAATGGTAGGCTGACATGATTATATATTTGGAAATACATGTGGCTTAATCTTGAATCCCACGTGTACTTTGAGTTTTGATGAGTTTATGACTTCATTGTACCCATTTGCATGTGTTTATGACCTTATATGAAAGTCTAGGTTGTTCATGTTGTTGGATCTCTTTGTGCAAAAATGAGGTGTTTTGTCGGATTAGCCCTTGCGGCCACAAGCATTACTACTTGCGCCCGTAAGGACCTTTTTTATGTCAATATGTTGTTTTTGATTGTTTTGACTGTTTTTAACCACTTTGAGACCTTTTTGGGTTCTAATGACTATCGGGTATGTCATTTGAAAATATGTATGTTCGTGTAGTCTGATTTGGACGCAATTTGGTGGATTTGTAGATGATATTTAGTCTTCATGTCCTAAGTAAAAACTTGGATATGCTATTGCTTGCTTAATCGTGTTTGATTGTTGAGTCAGAGTCTCGATAACTTAAGTGATGATTCGTTGCATAATGATGTGGTTGTGGTAAGTTGTAGAACAACATGCTCTGTGCTTAATCTGTTATCTTCGTCAAGTCTTCATTATCTGATTTACTATAGTTATTGCCATGACTAGTTAGAATGAGTTGAAAGCCATAGTGAATCTTTATCTGATTGTTCTGTCTTTCTGTGCCTTTGGTGTTTAATCTGAATTGTTTTGCTTAGTTTATTAGTTAATCTTATCGCATGCTAATTAATCTGCTGATCAAACAACAATGATGTTAGAGTATTGATAGTTCCCTGTCCCTGAGGTTCGATATCCGGTCTTACCGAGTCTATGTTACTCTTTGGCCAGGTCATACTTGCCTGAGTCGTGTGTAGTATCTGCTAAGTAATATCACTTTTATAAATGTAAACACAAGTGTGTAACAAAGCTTTTTATCATCAAATACCCGTAGTGTGGGCTGCACACCATACTTCTACCTAAACGACTTTTGTCAGAGTAGCTATAACGGATGAATCACGGGGGTTTGAGTACGGGTGGGAGTCGCACCCCACTCAGTACCAAACTTTCCTGGCACTAGTAATGCGGACGGATCTAGGAACCCTAGTGGTTGCACGACACGCATATGGTTCTAGGGTAAAAATGAGGAATGATGTTAGACCCCGATTAAAAATGATGCTAACGATGATAGCTAACGGTGCCAGATAATGCTAATGATGTTTAATGATGTAATGATGTTTTATGATCTTACGGTGTTTATGACGTGCTAACAGATGATAAAAGATGATACTTGACCATTCGGGGGTTTATGATGATATGCGGGTGGGTCAAGTCACTAGTTGGGATTTAAATTTACTAAACCTAAACCTGTTCAATGGTTGATTTTAAAGAATGAGTTTGTTTACCTATTGCTAACTCACAAGGCGTAAGCTGACACTTATTTACCTATTGCTGACTCACAAGGCGTAAGCTGACGCTTGTTTATGGAAATATGTCTCGTACTCGTGCAGGTAGCGTAGGAGCGTGTGGCCTGGGTAGTGATAGATATTTTTGATGTATTTACGTTGAACCAACTTGTGGTTAACTTTTAAAATGGTTGTTAGATATGTAATATTGGTTTGACCAATGTGGTAGCATAGTGGTTTCTTCTAAGATGACGGCTTAACGGTTTTAACTAGATTTTAATGATATTAATAAATGTTTCCTGTAACACCGTCATTTCGAGAACCAAATTTTTTCTTTTTAAAACACTAATTTATATTTTTCATTTAAAACACGCAGCGGAATTAAAATAAGTGGCAAATATTATACATGCGAAAGTTGACACATACAAAGTTTGATGTTATTATTACTTAACCAGTCGACCATTATCTGTTACAACAAAACCATAATATCAGAGTTATAAAAAAGACAATGTTCCTCCTAAGAAAGTTAACTACCTGCAGGCTCCCAAGCTCACTAAGGATCACCTGCACATGTGAGGAGTAGTACCTGTTAGCTATAATAGCTAGTGAGTACCAAATAGCATGCAATCAATATAAAAATATCACATATCATCAATCATGCTCAAACAGTTCTATCCTAGCATCTCGCGATGAGCTGGCGTAGTCAGAAGGCGACATATCTCGCAGGAGAGCTAACCCGGCTCAATGCACCAAACTGGGGTACCAGACACATCAACCGCCTCGGTGGGTGAGTTGTAAAGGGGTCCACCATTGCATTTTGGAATCAACTGATTCCTCTGTGTACATCCATAAGCTATACTCAAGGAGGACTGCTTAGTCCTTAATGTAGAACAACTTTGTTCGTGTTGTAGGACAGCTTTGTCTTTAGGGTCCGGATCGTTCACAAACACATATTTGATCCAATCAGATCTTCATTGCGCGCACATAATCATATATCAACATAATATACACCTATTCAAGTGCATATCATTGTATATCAGAAATTAAGCCTAACATCATCATGCTAAACATTCTACACTTAATCAAGTGCATATCATACTGTGTCAACATGTTAAATCTAGCATCATCATGCAACCTACACTTAATCAAGTGTGTGTACAAGTCATGGTATACAATTCTCTATTCATTGCTAATATATGTTATAGATATATTAATCATTATGTTATCAGGCATTCACCTCAAGAGCTTAAACTGATTATTATAGTGTTCCGGGTCCCCTCGATTGTCAGGCTCACCTAAACAATCACCCTGGATATCATAACAACTCGAAACAACAAACCGTATGCTGAAACAGGGCTCCTTGCGGCCACAAGCAGAAACGCTTGCGCCCACAAAGGCTGTAACATGCTTCCGAAAGCAGGGCCTTACGGCCGTAAGCAAGGTACTCCTTGCGGCCGTAAGGGGTTTCCTTGCGCCCGCAAGGACTGCTGTGCAGACCTGTGCGATTTCCAGCCTCTGTTTTGGCCATGTTCAACCCCAAATCTCAACCAAACGATTCCAATCCAATTTCCAGTGTTCACATATGAAATGGTCATTCAAACTAAGCTAGAAACAACTCTCAATTCTTACTTTAACATCAAATTCATAAATTTGGATCAAAATCACCATTTTTGACCCATTTGAGCTTTTTATCCAAATTCAACTACAAACACTACTTTAATTCAAGAATCTGATTGCTAAACACTTAGAATTGATGTAGGAACATATTGGAATCAATTATTGATGTCAATTTGTAATTTTGACCCATTTGACCTAAATAGTCAAAACTTAAGGAACATGGTGATTCATGGAAGAAAGCTTACAAGTTGGAGTAGAGGTGATGAAGATGAAGTTTAACCACATATTATAACTTGAATTCAGCAACAATTCTTGAAGCTTGGAAGATTTCTCTTTCAATTTCTCCTTGAATAGCCAAGAACATAAGAAGAAAATGAGTTGTCTATGAAATGCAATTTGTTGTGTACGTGGGTTTTGAGATGGACTGACTTGTGGTCTTGTGGATTGATAATATCCACAAGTGGGTATTTTGTTCCCTTTTTCAACATACAACTCAACGCACGAGTACCCGTTTTAACTAACGGTGATATTTTTGAAAACCTCGTTCTAAACCATTTAATAATTCATTATTCTTATCTAAATTTAATAATATTTTATATTATCATTTCTTTATTATTTTCTTCTATTTTCCACTTAATCAATTATATATATTTATATATTTCTTTTATTCAATATAAAATAGAATTTTAGACGTACCAGATTCGAACACGACTAGACCCAATATGAGGATGTTACATTTCCGCTACGATGTTTTCAAAAAAAAGTTGGATGTGAATTTTCGAAACCATGGTGTTACACCCTCGTCCTCTCCTAGGGCGATTTTCACCCTAAAACCTAAGGATGTCCCGAGTTCGTGTTATCAGGGTCGGGTCAGTTTTGTGTCGACCCAATTTCGACCCATTCATTTTCGTGTCAGGTTCGGGTCGTGTCAGATTTTTGGTGTTGGGTTTATGTCGACCTCCGTGTCGGCCCATTTAGGCCAAATGACAAGTATTTTTTCGCTATTCAGGTATGATTTTCGAATACGGTTTTTTGTTTCAACTACGATTTTCTTTATTAATCTTTCAAATTCCATTTTTGTTTTCTAACTTTAGGTAAGAATTTCGAAAATGATTTTCTTTTATATTCAAACTTCAATATTCAATGTTTGTTTCGATTGTATTCGAACTTTAAGTTCGGTATTCGGTTTGATTCAAATTTTGATTTTACCTTTTTTATTTGAATTATATTATATAAATGAATATAATAAATACTATGATGTACTACTATTCGATTAGAGATCAATAAATAATGTAATTGAGCAATCGGAGAAATTAAAATTATTCTACATTAAATAGAATTATGAATCGATTTAAAATACTAATGTACCACATATCAAGTAATCAAATACAAAAGTACTAAAATCAATGTTTAAGGGTTTTATATTTTTTTATTAGTAGGTTTTATTGCCCTAACACACCCTAAATTGGTCATATGGTTTAAGAAGGAGAGGAAAAGAAAGGAAATAGAAGTGAATCATTTCCTTTCAAATCTTCTCATTTGTAACATCCTCAAATCGGGCTTATTTGTGCGCTCCATTTGGTATGTGAATTTATTTAAATGAATTAAATATGAATATATTTGTAAGTATTAATAGAAAATTAGCTATTGGCCAGTTAAATGTGAAATTAAAAATAGTAATAAAAAATAGATACGAATGATAAAATATTAACTAATTTCAAACGAGGTTTTCAAAAATATCCTCGTTAGTTGAAACGGTTATTCGAGTGTCGTGTTGTATGTTGGAAAGGGGAACAAAATACCTCCTTATGGATAATTAAGAACCATGAGTCGGTTCTTAACCTGTCACTTTAGCCAACACACACACACAATCACGTAAACACACACACACACCTCAAGTCTTCATTATTCTCTTGTTCTTGAAGGAGAAACACTACCAAGGATCAATCAAGGCTGGAATTAAACAAGGATTCAAGTCCAAAATCTGTTCTAAATCTTGCCATCATCATCATCATCATCTTGTTCTTGTAAGCCTTTCTTCTATCTTGTTCTTCATTTTAGGATTTAGGTTAAAATGGGGGCAAACGAATTTAGTTAACAAAGCTTAGATTTTTGGATTGCAATCTGTTCTAGGATCATTTGGGAGTTGTTTGGAACTTATTTTAGGAATTAAAGTTGCTATTTTGATTGAATTTCTTGAAACTAGCCAAATGGGTCAAATATGGTGAATTCATGAATTAATCAAGAAACTAATGTTAAGGCATGATGTTTAGATGTTTATGAACTCCTTTTGATGTCCCAAAACTAATACAAAAGCTGGAAATAATTAAGAATGAGTTAAACTTGGGTTGGAATGGAAAACAGCAGCTGCAGGGGCTCATTCTCGTAGCTCTGAAGCTGTATAGCGGTGCGACACATGAAGGTGCCGCGGCGCGACCAGGGCTGCAGCAAACTGTTTGTTGTTTTTCAATGGTCTAAGTATATGTAATGCTCTTGTATCATTTTTGAACATTTTAGAGGTATTTAGGATGGTTTAAGCATTTTACTCAATTAAACACATAAGTAGGAATAATAACACTAGTATTAGTATATGTGTATATATGTGGTAACCTAAATGGATTTATATGTATACAATAGGTAATTAAGCAATCAAGGAAGGCCAAATACATATTTGAGTTGTTTTGAGCACCAAGGTGAGTACCGACTCTTATGAATCCAATAAAGGAAGTGTTTGAATGCTAATAGGTTTAAACGAACATGGTATGCTATTTATTGCACATAGACTTGTATATTTGTGTATATATGCTTAGAAAACAAGTAATGACATAATGAATGATATATTTGACATGTATCTAAGTACAAGTATAGTTATTGTGATATTTTGATGAATATGAATTCATATGTGAATGCATGCATGCTATGATCCCTATTGTGGGTTAATGATGAGCTATGTGAAAGTCCGGACATATATGTATGGAAGGTCAGCTTCGGCTGGGTCTCAGGGGCCTTCGGGCAATTGTTCGGGACTAATGGTACTCGAGTGCCATTCCTTTAAACTCTTGGGGTGATTGCCTTAACTGGCTAAGCCAAATGAGCCTTTGGCTCCGTAACGAGCAGGTGGAGTCACTTAGGTGATGAAACCAGCACGGTTGGCAGTGTTTGATTCCCCCGGTGGTTGTTATTGAGACGGACTAGCTATCTGGCAAGATATAGCACTGCTGGACATGTCAGCATTACCGCTATGTGCTAAGATAGCATTGCATGCTCATTCTTGATTCATGACTTGTTATTACTGTACTCATACCTGTCTGTATTCACTAGCTATTTTAAATAACTAATGTTGTTGTTGTTTCCCTTTTTACAGACAAAAAATAGGCGTGAGTGGGAAACATTTGTAGCTGTGGTGCAGGCTTTGTTGGAACACTGCTTTTTTGTATATAGTATACAATGGTCGGTTTAGATAAATATAACACCGGTTGTCATGTTTGGCAAGTTTTTGTTTTGTATATTTGTATATACGCCAAACATGTGTTTTAAACCGTAATAGTTAATAGGCTTGGGTTTTGTTTATTGTTTTAAAATTCCGCTGCTTTGCTTTTGAAATTCGGTTAAGTTAACTAACAGGTAAATATTCAATTTACAAACGGACCCATGCAGTTTAAAAACTCAAATTTTATCTGATTTTAAGGTTTCAAAGGCGGTGTTACATCATTGTTTGGATGATAAGAATTAAGCTAAAATAAGTCTAAACTCTCCCTCCAAATCTCTCTTTCCTTCATTAAATAAAACTCGAGATGACAGCTTTTCTGATTTTTCTTTCAAATCTTTTCCTTTGTTCCGTAAAAAAGGAGAATGCTAACCACTATATAAAAGTAAAAAGATAATTACAATTTCTAAAAATAACAATAATAATTCATGTTTCATAATTAACCTTGTACGTTTACAACAAAATCAACAAACATTTTTTTAATTAGTATTCAAAATTTTCATATATAACATATGATTACTATTTTTAAAAATTAAAATCATATTTTATTATTATTATCCTAGCATTTTCCTAAAAAAATTGATAACAGAATTCCGTGCCCGTTAGAGCATGGGGTGTACAACTGTACATGCTTGAAGTACTCTATGCTTCAGTGTCACATTAGCACCACATCAACATAACAACTTCATACTTCAAGCATGCTTAAACCCTCGTACTACCCACGATTCGTATAGTTAAAGATTTTTGTGAGCTAGATAATCAGATGCGGCATTCTTTGAAGGTTTTATTTCATTTGTATCCAAAAGTGATTACTGGAAAGATTAGGGCCTCAACAACTGAGAACCCGATTACAAAAGGAACAAAAGAGGAGGCTAAACTAAAGATGCAAACAACCACCTAGAGAATGAAAGATAAACAGAAAAGGACCCTATACTTTCAATATATATCTACAAATATATAAACAAAAATAAACACTGGGAAAAGCATGTTAACACTCCCCCTCAAACTCAAGAGGGAGAAGAATAAACCAAGTTGAGTTTGGAACACAAGGCGTGAAACCTGCCTGGTAAAAGAGCTTTAGTGAATATATCAGCCGGTTGATCCGTAGTGGAGAGAGAAAGAAGACGAACGGTTTTACCAACAACGTGTTGACGAATGAAGTGACAATCAATCTCGATATGTTTCGTGCGTTCATGAAAAACATTGTTGTGGGCGATTTGTATAGCACTACGATTGTCACACCAAAGAGATGTAGACGTTGATTGAGGTGCTCCCACGTCAGCTAAGAGCCAACGCAACCAAATGAGTTCTTGGGTAGAGTCAACAAGAGCCCGATATTCAGCTTCTGTACTAGATCGAGCAGTTAGCGATTGTTTCTTACTACGCCAAGAGATGAGTGAATCGCCAAGAAAGAAACAGTAGCCTGTTGTAGAGCGGCGATCAATCAAATCACCATTCCAATCTACATCAGAGTATCCATTAAGAGTTAAGGATGAATCTGATGAAAAATATAGACCATGAAACATAGTACCCTTGAGGTATCGAAGAATTCTAAGGACAGCAGCATAGTGATCAGAACATGGAGAAGCCATGAACTGGCTAACAATGTGAACTGCATATGTAAGGTCTGGGCGAGTGACGGTCAGATAGACTAAAAAGCCTACTAGTTGCCGATATAGAGTAGGATTATGAAGAGGTTTTCCAGCACCCGGGACAAGATGTATATTGTATTCTAAGGGGGTAGGAGCCACCTTGTTGTCAGTTATACCAGCCTTGGAAAGAAGATCAGAAATGTACTTTGCTTGACATAGATATGTACCACAACAATCAGAGAATACCTCAAGGCCAAGGAAATAATGCAACTTTCCCAAATCTTTCATCTCAAAGTGAGAGCTAAGAGACTGTTTGAGACGATGAATTCCTAGAATATCACTACCAGCGATAATCATATCGTCAACATACAAAAGTAAGAGAATAGTGCCATTTATGGTAGTGCGAGTGAATAAACCAGAGTCATGATGACTAGAAGAAAAACCCAGAGATATAACCGTAGTACTGAACTTTTCAAACCAAGCACGAGGTGCTTGTTTGAGACCATAGAGTGCCTTCCTTAACTTATATACATGCCCTGTAGGCTGAGAAATTCCTGGTGGGGGTTTCATGTAGACTTCTTCAAAAAGATCACCGTTGAGGAAAGCATTCTTGACATCCATCTGATAGATTTGCCATTTCCTAATAGTAGCAATAGCAAGAAAACTGCGAACAGAGGTAACGCGAGCAACAGGAGCAAACGTTTCCTCATAATCAGAACATGAGAAGGAACTTGTCTTACCCGTTCTGATCGACGTTGTTCTGGTGGTTGTGGAATATTTAGATCCTCAGAACCAACAGATGTCTCAAGAATAGGTGTGGAAGAGGGTTTAGATGTGGATGCATGATCCGAAAGGTCAGACTGAGAAGATTCAGAACCAGCAGGAGCATCAGAGACACAAGGAGGATCCTGAATAAGAGTGTTGTCACCGTCAAGGGAGTTCAAAGATATAGAGATATCAGTGAAGAAGGGGGGAATAAAAGAGTGAGACACCTGAAATTTTGAAATAGATGAGAACATTTTGTGTTCCCAAAATGTAACATGACGAGAGATACGGAGGCGCCTGGAAATGGGATCCCAACAACGATAGCCCTTATGATCAATCCCATATCCAAGAAAACAACACAATCGAGAGCGGGGTTCTAACTTAGTATGCTCATGAGATTGAAGTTGAACAAAGCATGCGCAACCCCAAAATTTTAGTAAAGTATAAGCCGGACATATGCAATACAACATCTCGTAAGGAGATTTGTGTTGAAGAATAGGAGTGGGATGTCGATTGATGGTATAAACAGCTGTAAAGGATGCTTCTCCCCAAAAACGTTCTGGACATTTCGCAGAGATAAGAAGAGTACGAACTGTATCAAGAACGTGCCTATGTTTTCGTTCAGCACGTCCATTTTGTTGAGATGTTCCTGGACAAGAATATTGAGAGATCGTTCCTTGTTGACGAAGGAAGAGGAGAAGAGATGATGCTTTATATTCCATAGCATTATCAGCACGAAGAACTTTTATTGTTTTAGAAAATTATGTGTGAATCATTTGAGCAAATGTAATGTACATAGATGGTAATTCAGATCAATGTTTCATCAAATAAATCCAGGTGAATCGTGTATGATCATCAATAAAAATAACAAAGTACCGGGCACCACCCATTGAGGGATGAGGCGCTGGTCCCCAAACATCAGAGTGTATAAGATCAAATGAAGAGGTACAATGAGAATAATTGGTATCAAAAGGTAAAGCATGGTGTTTCCCAAGTTGACATGACAAACAAGAAAGAGAATCTATTTTGACAGTACCTAACAATCCAGTTGAAACTAAAGATTTAAGTCTAGAAACAGATAAGTGACCTAAACGAGTATGCCACAAGTCAAAAGAGGAAACACTAGAAGTAGCAACAAATGTATGAGGAGAAGACTTAGGCAACCGAAGATACGTCACTTCAAACATCCGACCAACTTTACGGCCTATTCCAAGGATCTGTTTGGTCATTGGATCCTGCACAACACAACCAGAAGAAGAGAATGTGACGGTCAAACCACTATCACAAAGTTGGCTGATTGAAATGAGGCTTAACGACAAAAGAGGAACATGAACAGTATTTGGAAGATGTAAATGAGATGAAGATATAGTTCCACTAAATTTCACAGGTAAGAGAGTCCCGTCTGTGGTACAAACGGACGGGAGAGATTGAGATGATTGTTTGGTGACAAACAAGTCAGCACAAGAAGTCATATGATTGCATCAACCAGAGTCGAATAACCACATGTTACCTGAGGATGAGGACAAGTCATTGGTACTCATAGAACCTGACATGAGTTGCTGCATCATCTCTTGATTCTTCTTCATTAACTGCATGAGATCAGAACTAACTGTAGGGAGATTTGATGCATCAGATAGTGATGCTTCAGATTTATGAATATCATGTGTGATAGAGCCTGCTACAAACTTTGGCCGAAACTGAGATTTTTGAGTGCCGAAGTTTCTTGGGTGTTTTGGACAATCAGAACCATAATGTCGTGGTTGTTTGACATTACACCATTTGCAGAAACGAACCGGGAAATTCAATAGCAGATGTGAAGTAGAGTGACAGAATGAGCACTCATTGTTATTCCATTTTCCTGTAGTCTTTGAGTCATTTGACTTACCTTTGTAATTGAATGAGGAGACATGGAGAACAGTGTCAGGTGGTGATTGAAGACGAGGCTGAATTCTAGTTTCTTCACTAATCAATTCAGCTATGGCATCATCCAGAGTGGGAAGAGGTTGTCTATGGAGCAACGAGGCACGCACACTCTCAAATCTATCTGTAAGACCCATCAATACAGTTATGAGATGCAACTGACTGAAATACTTATGAAACTTTCGAGCCGTGTCATCAAAAATCTGAGGTGTGGCTAAGTTTAATTGATCCCTGATAACTTGCATCTCAGACACATAGGAGCTAATAGACTGATCAGATTGTTGTCTTTTACTTTGAAAGGCTGACCATAAATGATATTGATGAGATAAACCTGCAGTAGTGTATCGTTTTGCAAGAAAATCCCATACTTCCTTTGCTGTAGTGTAACCCAAGAATTGTTGATTTATTTCAGTGGTGGTTGAAGCATTGATAAAACCTAGAATCTTAGCATTTTTTATATCCCAATCATCTGATCTTTTGACAAAAGCATTATCAGTTTCATCTGATCCTTTTACGGGAAGGGAAGTCAAACCCATGACATAGCTATGCAATCCTAATGATTTAAGGTGAATTGTCATATGATGGCTCCACAATATGTAGTTTTGACCATCAAGAATAATTGAGATAGGGCGATTTTGAGCAACAGATGAAGCAGCCATTTTAGTAACAAAAGGGGAAAAAGGAGAACAAGGTTACGGTGACAGATATATATATCTAAGATATGTGAAGCAACAAATAGATAGAACCTATTGATTACAGAAAACACAGCAAAAGTTTTCTTTTGTAGAATCGAGGAAGACGATTCTGGAAGATGAAGCAGGAAGCGAAGGTGCAGAAAAAAAAAGACGAAAGTGGACTTCAACAGATGAAGTGTTAGGAAATCAGAATCAAGACAAGAGCCTAAGCTCTGATACCATGTGAGCTAGATAATCAGATGCGGCATTCTTTGAAGGTTTTATTTCATTTGTATCCAAAAGTGATTACCGGAAAGATTAGGGCCTCAACAACTGAGAACCCGATTACAAAAGGAACAAAAGAGGAGGCTAAACTAAAGATGCAAACAACCACCTAGAGAATGAAAGATAAATAGAAAAGGACCATATACTTTCAATATATATCTACAAATATATAAACAAAAATAAACACCGGGAAAAGCATGTTAACAATTTTTATTTAAAAAATACCCTCTTTCCTCTATCTTCTTTTCTCTCTTCCACTCTCCTCTCTTCATCGACATTCTATCAACGAAAACCTAAGAATTTCAGCAGTACCGAAAACAGGGTGGTGTTCCTCTCAGTACCAAACTTTCAAATCAACATACCAAATGTATGCCGCACCCGGACCCGCACCCGCACCCGCACCCACACCCGATCGTCTTAGGTGAAATAGATTTTTCCATTTGCCAAACTTCCCAGTTACTATGTTACAGTTCCCATGTTACTGGTTGTTGAACCTTGGTAAACCCCTTCTCAAATCATTTAACTTCCCAATTTCGAACTCCAATATATTTTATGCTCGACTTGTGTTTTCCTGAATCTTGATCATTTGATCATCGCCTTTCACAGTCGGATCCACCACCAGATCCTTCTCTAATCACTCACATACCTTTACTTCGATCGGGGCATCTCTCGAAATGAGGAGGTAATGAAACAAAGCAAAACAAAACATGCACTAATATCGCTTTCAATGATTTTAGGGAAAGAAAAGGGTAACCCACACTTTGGGACTTTCGATTATTGTGATTCATTGATTTGGGGTTTCTGATTAAAGTGGGTTTTGGATCTTGACCAGGCCTGGAGAAGGATTGATGTTCAAGAGACCGAATTATAATCGACACCAGCTGAAGCAAGTTAGGGGACTGTTTAGCAGAGTCACGGTTACAGCTATTTTAGTTGTAATTTTGATCATCTACCTCTTCTTCTTCGCCAGAAAGATCGATTATTCACAACCAGAATCCCTATCTGAGGTCACTTCTCAACCCTAGCTTTTCATTTGTAACCTTTATCTATATATGCTGCCAATGTTTTTTATAAACAGTTAAGTATTTCAATGTACAACTTTTCCTCTAGGCATTGTCCACTTTGCATCTACACTTCTGTTGAGTAGCAGATATGCCTAAAAAGTTTAATTTTGTTTTATTTATATGCTGCCAATGTTCAAGTTCGATCATGAATTAGTGGTGGCTTTTAGGAAAAATAGGGGGTGTTTGGACGTGCGGATTAAAGTGATTATTTAGGAATGTGTTTGGGGTTAATGCGTAAGCTTATTGAGTTATCAAAATGCAATAAGCTTCTCTTTTATGATTGAATATTTGGATCATTGGATGAATCCGAAGGGCTTAAGCTCTCTTGCTTAAACTAAGCTGTTTTTCACTAGCTCTTCACCATCAGCTTATTTGGTTTATTTTTAACTTTAATCCTTGTCTTCTTTTTTGTTCTTCTCCACTTTTTTAAGGTGTTGTCCCTTTTGGTCATTTTATCCCTTGAGGAGGTGTGTTTTGATAATAGATAAGCTCATAAGCTATTTTTATGAAAAAAAAACTTAGGCTATTAACATACGCTTACCCAAACACCCCATAAATACCGTGCCTTCAAACATAGATAATCACTTTGTAGTGTTTGGATAAACAACTGCATTATGACAATACTTATGGGCAAAAGCATAGGCTGTTTACAAACTACAACGGATGAAGTACCTTATTTTATGTATTACCTTTTTAAATAAACAGATTTGCCAAAGAATCAACAGAGGCAGAATTGATAATTGCAACTTCAAGCAACAAAACACGTCCACACACTATCTCCTGTAGCATGCACGTTTATTACAACTGAGATGTGATTCTAGCAATTCAATGTCACATAGTCACCTTCAAATGCACATTCAAAGTTCAAACACTTCCTTAGTGGTTGTTTTGGTCATCTTTCAGCTTCAGGCTTTCTATGCTGCAAATATAAGTTGAAATGACGATAGATGTGGGTCCTGTTTGGATGACAATAATGATTATTGTTGATTTTGCTTTACAACCTCTACCATAAGAAGGGTTGGCATCTTTTCGATGAAATACTAAGATTATGGTTCTGTTTATTAGGGTGTAGTTTTTTCTTGTACTTTAGTTTCAGTCACCATTTCTGTTAGCTTATAGTTATTCTGTTCATGAATGCAAAACTTCATAGTTTGACTTTTTTTAAGCAGGTTAGTGTGCAGAAACTTTGGGATACAGCCGATTCTGGTGGTTGGAGACCATCATCCACTCCTAGATCTAATTGGCCTCGTATGTGTTTTCGGGGTCCTTAATGTACTTTACTACAGTTGTTGCAACTTGATACTTTAATGATCTTTCATTTTCTGTCTGTCATGATTTTATTAGCTCCTCCAAAGGAGAGCAACGGGTTTCTGCGTGTCCGTTGTAATGGTGGTTTAAATCAGCAAAGGACCGCGGTATGTTTATTATTATTCTAACTTTACTGACAAGAAGTATGCTTTTTCTAAGAGTTTTTGTGTTTGTTGTTTCCTACTGTTATTCTTGTGCGTATGTGTGATTATTAGAAGTGGCAATTTTAACCCCACTTATGAATTGGATTATGTTTATCTGTAATGGTCAAATGGGTAAAAGAAGAAAAGAGATGACAAACAAAAAAATAGGTCAAACAGTTAGAAAGCCACCCTCAAAGCTTTTAATTGTTAATGCATAGTTCCCATAGAGCCTTCTAAGCTGCTTTATTCAAAATAATTTAATTATTTTGCAATATTGTTGTATTAGTGATTTATATTACACAAGGTTATAAAAATTGCTCGGCGGTATACAGTCGGTCGACTACCTTCAAGCGATTAATCGGCCTAGGCGGTGATTAATCGGTTTCTAGGCGGGGACCCTAAATTATAAAGAAATTTATCTTAAAAAAATAAATATTAGCAATACCCTAACAAAATAAGTCGATAACTATTAAAAAGTATAATAAACTTGAAAAATAAAAACCATAAGTTCATAATTAGTTTAATAAACTCAAAAAAGTAAAACCATGAGTCCCGTTCCTTTAAAACCCTAAGCTGATTTCACTTTATAAAAAAATTAAAAAATAAGTCAAAGCCTTTCGTTGACCGCCTAAGGCCGCCAAGGACCGCCTAGGCCCGCCCAGGACCAATTTTTGACCTGACCGATAAATTTGACCGATCAAGTGATTTGTAGGTCGGTAGACCGCCGAGTATCAACGAGGTGTGAAGTAAATACAAGCTTAAGCTCATGTTAAATTTCTTAAATTGCAAGCAAAGCTAATCTTACCTTGATAATGAACATTTGCATTTCTTTACAACAACCACCCAGTACCACCATACCCGTTCCCACCTAAGCAGGGTATCAGGGAGGTATCAAAGACCTCTAGCAAATCGATTTTTTTAACAACAAAACCCAAGCACACTCTAAACCTACTCTTAAACTACACCTTTTTTCCACAGTGGGACTAGAGCCCATGACCATGGGGAACACCTTTCAAACACCTTTGTACTGCTAGGCTACAAGCCCTTTGGTGTCTGGCAAATCGAATTATTTGCTTTCCTTTTTTCACATTTATTCTCTTAAATAAGATCAATCCCTTTCTAAGGATAACAAGGTAATTGACCGTTGATCCGTGAATTAGTAATGTTTTATAGTTCAATAGCAATACTTGTTTTTCGACCTATCTGCAGTAAAAGAAGTTAATATGGTACAAATAACATCCCTTTATGTAGATATGCAACGCGGTTCTTGCTGCCCGAGTTATGAATGCCAGCTTAGTGCTGCCCGAGCTTGATACGAATTCTTATTGGCACGACGACAGGTATCTTTATTAGTTACTCCCTATCAGTCACACACACCACATTAGAAACCTATGTAATGTAGCTTAAAGCATAAGATGTATATCATAATGTGCTTAGAAGATGTGTAAGAATAAAAAATGTTATTTTTAACAAATATATACACAAATTTTAGTTGATAAAATTAAGTCTGATAAAGTTAGAATAATAAATTAGTTGAAATATGAATGTCTTTTATACAAAATAAACTAGTTAATGCATAAAAGTTAGATTAGGTTAGAAAATTATTGATGTATATATATAATTCTAAATAATAACATATTATGTACCTATTAACTATCTACATCTTCATTATTTTACATGTACAAGGGTTGTTAGTTTTCTAAAATCATGTACATGGAGTTTCATGCATATGTAAAATAAAACTGTTGTGAGTAGGTTAAGAATTATGGATGAGACGATATAAAAATTATGTTGTAAAACATTTATCTTCATTTTTTATTTATTAAAGGAAAAAACATAGAAGATAGATAATATGAAAGTTGACATATCAACATTGAAATGGTGAAAAACGAAGACTTATTATTGAATAGATCTTAGATAGGGGTGAATACAAAAAAATTTAAATAAGAAAACAAAAATAATAGATGTGAAATGAGTGATAAGCTACATGTATACTACACAATGAAGATAGGTGGGAAAATGAAGAATTTGGCTAATGGAAAAGTGACAAGTGCCATGCAAGTTAGTTTTAAAATAGCAACATAAAGGATTCTTTAGGACCCAAAGCAATGCTATCAAGATTTACCGACGTTACCAAGACCTTGGATGTAATTTTAAAATTGAAGTTTTTTGCTAAAAGGAAATTATTGCATTTATTTTGCGGCATGGATAAAAACTTGTGTTAATAAAGTTAGAAATTCTTTTATAACTATTTTTTGCACATGAATAGTGGTTTTCAAGGTATATATGATGTTGAACATTTTATCAAGTCATTGCGGTATGATGTTCGTATTGTTGAAAGCATTCCTGAGATTAGGAGGAATGGCAAGATAAGGAAGATAAAAACTTATCAGGTATATTCCCAAAGTAATTATTTTCTAATCATTTCCTTTTCCTCCATATTTTCAGTCCCATTTTCATTGCAAGTAAAAGAAAATCATCGTCACATATTTATTTCTTCTTGCACTATATAAAAAAGACTCGTAATGAAAAGGGAAAATGATCAAAATCAGTAAATTCAAGTATATGTTGGATATTAATCATGGTTTGCACGACAATTATACGTTATTTGTTACACTCAAAACATGCTGGGAAACAAATATTATGACTATTAAGAAAGTTTTGTATCTCATCCATGCTCGTTTCTAAAGTGATTGTTGTTACTTGCAGAATCATAGTTAAGGATAATTAGGTAATATTACATTTATCCTAATAATCTATTTTTCTATAGCAAATGGTTACCAGCTGCTCCGAACTTGATTATTTTGACCCTAAGCATATCTTTTACACCCAAATATAGTCACAATGTTCAACCAAATACCCCTTACAATTAAAGAATGATAACCACTGAACCTTGAAATAACGATATTTTCCTGTTTCTTGCAAGTAGCTATTGCGGTGTGTATGATTAATGATCTTACATTATATTCACTAACTTCACTTGTGGGCACACCTTTTGCATTCCCTTTAACCCTTGAATATCAATTTTCTAAATTTGTTTATTTTTCATAGCTTAATCCGCCTAGAGATGCCCCTATAAGTTGGTATACAACGACTGCAATGGAAAAAATGAAGGAGCACGGTGCTATCTATCTCACACCCTTTTCTCATCGGCTAGCAGAAGAGATCGATAATCCTGAATACCAACGATTAAGATGTAGAGTCAACTATCATGCCCTTAAATTTAAGCCACATATCATGCAGTTAAGCCAGTCAATAGTTGCTAAACTTCGTTCACAAGGTCACTATATGTCAATACACCTTCGGTTCGAAAAGGATATGTTGTCATTTGCCGGGCAAGTTCACAATTTAGTCATGAAAATTTTTCATTTTTTATTTATTTTCACCATCTTCTCATAAATGGGTCGACTTGGGTTGTGTTTCCTCTTCTCAAACCAGTCAGATAAAAAGTTTATAGCTATAATGGCAATGAATCAAAGGGCTTTAAAGTTGCCCAAAGACCAAAGTCTATAAATGCATACCTCCTAAATCCTTTTTACTTAAAGATCTAGATTATTGTAAAAGTACTGTACTTTAATCATAATTAAAGCATGGAGGTTTTAAAAGGTTGTAAAAATAGATGAAAAAGTGTTTGCTTGTCAACCCAACTTGGTCTGGTCCAACCCATTTTGACCCGTACTTACAGCTACCCAACCTGCCTATCTTTCCATCTCTAGCGGCTATTGTTTTGTGCTAAATTGGTTAGTTTCGCTTGCAGGTGTTTTGATATATTTTCTCCTCAAGAACAGAAGATATTGAGGAAATACCGAAAGGAAAACTTTGCTGAGAAGAAACTGGTTTATAGTGAAAGAAGAGCTATTGGAAAATGTCCTCTAACTCCAGAAGAGGTACCTTTAGTTTTTTTCTTCCAATATGGGTGGGTGATTCATGGATATAAGAGATACAAGTGGATACATTCCATCTAATCTTACATGATTTAACTAAATAGAACATTTTTACATTCATAGAAAGTAGGGATAGCAATCATGCTGGATATCCACCTGACCCGGTCCACAATTGGTGGATATGGATGTACTAAACGGATGGATAATATATATGCATATGGATGACGATTTGTCATTCGTATATCATCTATTTGCCATCCAAAATGATTTTTTACCCAATCCAGTGGATATGGATATGCATTGATGAACTTGAACTAAATAGACATGGATATGAAAAGGGATGGAGAGAAAAATAATGGATATGACTTCATAATCCCATCTGATCAATTTCCTTCTCTAATCCGACGTGGATTTACATGCTCAAAAACCTCCTAGATCACTTTAATGAAGTCGGATTATTTTTCTAGTAACACTATGATCATATTTAGCGTGTCAGTTATTTATAAAACTAAAAAAAATAGATAAAAAAGTATTCTTGGGCCAGCCCCGGCTGGCATGCTATGGATCACACTATAAAAACCCATTACCCAACCCAGCCGATTTTATGACCTTTAGCACTCTTTTAAGCCATCGTACTCGGCTTTTTTATTTTTATTTTCTTTTTGCAAATAAATCATATAGTTAAAAGTATGTAAAGTTGCAGCTACATGGGCAATTGATACTCATTTACCTTGTGATGGGTCAATTTGGGCTATTTCTTTTTATCTTTAACCTGTCAGACACCTTAAGTGATAAGATTTAACTAAAAAACAAATGGGTTGAAAATGGCTGGAAGTCTATTTAAATACATAAGAACCTTTTAAATTGCTAAACTAAGAAAGAGTTTGATTATTATTGTGATAATATAACTTTTTTGTATTCATATTTAACATATTAGCTATTAAGCTAATAAAACAAGTTAAAAGTTAGGCAAATTAAGGTTAGTACCTATTTTCACTGGTACTTAAAAATTAACTGCTTTGACCCATTACCAACCCTCGACCCACCATTTTGCTACCTCATGTTTCAGCATAACCTGACTTGCAAAAAAGGTTGATTTACATTTAATTAAAATTTTCCACATTTTGCATCTACTTTCCAAGGTTGGTCTTGTTTTACGGGCAATGGGATTCAAGAATTCGACTCGAATATATCTTGCAGCTGGTGAATTATTTGGTGGTGAGCGGTTCATGAAGCCTTTTCGAGCAATGTTTCCACTGCTGGAGAACCATAGCACTATAGACTCGTCTAGTGAGTTAACAGATAACACACAAGGCTTACTGGGCTCTGCTGTTGATTACATGGTTTGTCTTTTATCAGACATATTCATGCCAACATATGATGGCCCAAGCAACTTTGCTAATAACCTCCTGGGCCACCGCCTCTACTATGGTTTCCGGACCAACATTCGGCCCGATCGAAAAGGGCTAGCCCCAGTTTTTATAAAACGTGAAGAGGGACACGTTGATGGTTTTGAAGAGGCCATTAGGCACGTCATGATGAAAACAAACTTTGGTGGGCCCCATAAGCGGTTATCGCCCGAGTCTTTTTATACAAATTCTTGGCCCGAATGTTTTTGTCATACATCAGGGTCCAATCCTGCTGATAGATGCCCGCCCGATAATATGATGGAAAGGCTAGAGGGTCAATTGGAGATGGAAATGACCAATTTGACTTCCAATGCTGATGCATAGTGGGTCATTAAATAGATATAGTTGACCTGGTCATTTTAATCTCTATGCAAGTTAAAATGATGATGCCAAGCTACCATGGAGAAGGTTTTGCTAACATTTACAAAGGAATCTAAGGTATTCTCTTTCTATCTTGTACTTATGATGTATATATAATAACTAGATTTGTTATCAAAACAAGTTGACTTCCAAAGCTTTTGTCGTTTTCATTTAAATCTATAAAACAATCAACATAAAAGATGAAATGAAAACTGTTCAAGTATCATTTGGCGAATTTCAAGTATTTAATCTATGTGACTTGTTAAAAACTAAAGGGAAAATTGTCGAGAAAGGTAACATAAATATCAAAATTTGCCAATAAAGATAACATGTAAATTATTTCTTGTGATTGTAAATTTCAATTTTTGTATAGAAAAGGAATTTTGACGTGTGATAGCTTTGATTTTGCCATGTCATACTGAAATTTACAATCCTTATTTTTCGCAGAATTAAATTTACAATCCTTTTTACAAACTAAAATTTATAATCTTGTTTACAAATCTCATATGACGCACTCTCGCACAGCTATATATGTGTGTGCTTGACTGTTTGTATATGCATGTGTTTATAGATTAAGTGCAGGTGTGTGAAATAATTGTTTTTATGATTGATTTGATATCAGGTATTGGCAGCAAAATATGAGCATATGATATTAAAAATCTTACTGAAAAGAATTAATTGAGACGCAGAGCTTGACATACTTCCTGCACCAGAGAGTAGATCAGCAGCATGGAAAATTTTGGTTGTTGGCATCATTTTATTTTGTATTGAAAAAAGTTATCACATCATACAACATTATGACATACATACTAACACATAACCTGGATCCTTACAAATACAATATAATCAATCTGTGGTGCAATACAAATACTTGATTCAAGATAGTTTATAGTTTGTTAGTAATAAAATGTTCAAAGGTGATTTGGTGGTTTTGGAAAGATGGCATTCATTGTGTAGGACTGAAGGACTTGTCTTTGATTTAATTCCCAAACAGTTTTAATTCTTGATGGTCTATTCTTAACTATTTTAGTATTAGTAACTATCAAAAATTACAAATTTTAATTTGATCCATAGTTTTCAATTCTCTAAGGAGAGCGAGTATTCCTACCATAGTTACTCGGTATCACATTAGCTCAGCTTGTGTTCCGATCAATCACCGTCATACTAAACCGTGACCTGCCTACCATACAAAAAGTGGAAAAAAATTAACTACTATTTCCACCGCTAGGCCGGCTTCTTACACGTGACCATCACGGTGCCATGGTGTCTTAAGCAAGGAGAAATAAATGGATCTTCTCCATGGACTGGAAAAGCATATTAGCTTCATTTGATGGAACAGAATTTGTCGAATCAATTCTTCTGTGGGGCTTTTAGGGTCGACTTAAGCTGTTAAAAAAAATTCTTGTGTCTACAAGTAGAAGCAGTTAAAACACGAAATCAACATGTAAAAATATGATTATAAAAATATATAAAAACCGAAAAAATAATCAAAAAATGGAACAAATAATATTGTCATCAACGTAATTGTTCATAAACAAACCCGTTTATACATACCAAACACATGTTTGAATCGGTTCATTTTATGATATTATAGAAAGTATAAAACCAAACATATTTGTCCTCAACTCTTTATACCACCTGATAGAAACTTACAGCAATTCACTCTATCAATTAGTAAAGTACGAAAATGCCCGTGCATGCCATACTTGTTGACTGATTTACATAACAAATGAAGCAAAAAGAACAAAATAGAGAATGAAGTAACACAGAAAAAGAACACGAGATACAGAATCAGGAAGTTGGATGAGAACGTAGCTTGTTGGCAACGTAGAGCAAGTGACCGATATTTGTAGATGGATAACTTTGGAGTAATTTGAGATTAGCAGTGAAATCCCCTGCAAGCAAACGTCTCCTAACAAGAATCAGCATTGCACAGCATACCCGAAGTAGTGTCTCCTGCAATTCCAACATATATTTCCACACATCAACTTTTTTGCAACTTCCGCGTTTTTTTTTTCATAATCAAATCAATTTAAGTATTATAAAGATCCAATTTTCCTGAATATAGCAGTTTAAGAGGTTGTAAAAACCTGAATATTCTTTAGACAACTCTTATGCTATTCGACATATTTCCCTTCTACCTAACAACCCATCCGTTCATCTGTTATTGATAAAATAAGGTAACGCAAATTTTACCCATTTTACATAAATGATAGAAATTAACGCTTCTAGCTTAAGGGAAACTCATACACATCCCTTAGCTTCCCATCTCGTGGAACTCAATAAGAAGTCTGTATAACAAAAGGTGCATAGACTCACCTGAGGGCCTTGTGGGTCACTTAAGAGTGTGTCCCATATGTGCAGAATATCAGCAAAGTTAAATTCCTGGGTCAACAGAAGTGTGATCCATCTAAATGCGTAGAACTGGGGATTGACCTGTCATTCAACATTCAACAATCAGGCATTGATATAAACAGGTCAAGATATCCAGGCTTTAATGGAAAAGGAATTTAGGATGGTTCATACTTCATAGAGCGTTAAATAATCGAGAACTATAACATTTTCTTACTTTTGTTGTGAGCTCAAGATGTCTCCATAGCTCTTCATCATGTTCTTTTAAGAGCTGTGACAGCTTTGAAATTGTTGATCGGATGCCAACAACACTATTATCAAGTTGCTTACAGAAATTATCTCGACAACCACTTAATAACTCAACAAAGCAAAAGAATGTGTCTGCTTCAGCATTTACCTGCATAAGTTTTATATGCAGCAACAAAAAGTAGCACAAAAAGCTATCAAGACCATGGTATTGATTGACCATATGGAAGTCGATAAGAGATCAATATAAGAAAAAACATATGGCAACCAAGCAACAAAATAAGTAAAGACACACGCAACTAAATCAGTTAAAAAGTAAACTTGCATATAAAGATTCGTTGTCTAAGCGAAGAACCCGTAATTACAAATTCACTTACCACAAAGTCCTCATTGGGGTCATTCTTGAACACATAGAACAAGGGAGCTAAAATTTCATTCATCCCTTGCACATATCTTATACCCGGATTCAGCTTTGCGTATATGATCAGTATATTTTTCAATGCTTCCTGAAAGTAGAAGACTATTTGACTCAGGTCTATAACTCAGGATGGCATCATTTTACATTCATAAGATCAAAATTTGAGGCATGTAATGCTGAGGATTGAAGACAAAACCAGGAAGCCCCATTGCAATCTGTTACCTGATTAGCTTTTGCAGAAGCAGAATCACCAGAGAAAAAATGCATGTCTGGATGAGTGCGTTTTACATCACGGTCTATCTGTTCAATGATCTCAGTGTCCTACGATTAACAAAAGTAACAAACATTAAGCGGATCAAGGTGGCAACTTCAACCCATTTACCTATGAACAGTTGATATAAGTTAAGTTCTATATCTAACATGTCAAAACACCAACCCACTGATTTATTCAAAACCACATTATTTTTGTAATAATATAATATGGGAAATCATATTTGTCTATTTGACACACTAATTACTTATAGAAACTAAAAGAAAGGCCAAAATGTGATTTGAGTAAACCAAATCGATCCTTACCAGTATTACCCTTTTAGCCCAAATCCAACCAACCCACTGATTTAGCTGCTTTACTGATCATAAAGCTACACAGGGATGACAAAATTTGCTTTAAAAAAAGCTAAATGAACCCAATTCCAACAGGGACAGTGCTAAAACCGATGAAGCTATTCCTGTTTAACCCTACATTAAATAAATATGCATAATAGCCTAAGGTTCACACATGATGGTGCCATTTTAAGTATGGATCTCCATCTACCTTCTACTAAGCACGATATTTAAACATGCTATGGGCTCGAATATCTCATGAAAGTTTGTCACGTAAAGTTTCATACAGATTCAAAAATCAGAGCAAAAATCTTCGAACAGCTTTATAAATATGACACCAGAAAACAATTGAATGCATAACATTAAAGAAAAGTCGAAAACTTTTACCCGTTGATATTTAAGTAAAAGGTTTTAATTTTAACTTGGTAGCTCAGAACATTCTCATAACAGTTCTACAATACCATATGTGAACCAGAACATAGCTCCCATAACCTCTAATAAAGTAATAAGAGAAAGTGAAAAAGAAAACCTAATCAACCCAAGTTGAATAGGTTCCAAATACATTACAAGCAAAAGATATGAAGTGAAGATAAAATATTTGATAACTTACTTGGTGAACGAATAAGAAAATATATCTACATCAGAAGGGAGGGACATGATAAATTCATGCCTAATAGAACCTTACAACTCCCTTCACAAACAAGATTGTGGGAGCAACTAAAAAGGGAATATAAATATCACCCAAGCCCAAAAGCTGATTGGCATAATGAGACATCCAAATCAACTATAACTATAGTTTGATGTTTCAAGTAATTCGCTACCAAAGACTTCTAAGATGACTCAAAAAGTCATACTGATAACAGATGTGCGACCTACTGTGACTAATTCCACCTAGTATATTCCTAATGTCACATCTGAGCCACATGATCATTCTTAATATCTTTCTCCTAAAGTCTGTCTACCAACCTATTGTTCTTTAAAATAATGACTCTCATTGTATAGATTACAGTTTGCATCTTAATAATTCACCTCCAGCATAAAATCATATCATGAGTTAAATTTTTAAAATTTGGGAAGGGCAAATGCTTCCTCGGCGAATGATTATTGACATATATGTTTATAGTTGAGTGAAGCACAATCTACACTGATTGAGAAACTTCTTCCTACATATTACATTGTAGCAGTTAGAATATTACATATATGCAAAAGCATTTTGATCTTTTTTGTCGTTCTCATGCGATCAGTACATGAACTATGTATCAGCAAACAGCAAAACATATCAAGCTTATATTTGAAAACAGCAAGCATATAAAGAACTACAGAGGATTTACACAGCTGTAAATAAAAATAATTACATAAAACATATGTTGCATAAGCTCATACCTGAAAGAATTGATTCCAGACACTTGTTTTCCCTAGACTCAGAGGATGCTCCCCCTCAGGTATCTCTGACCTTGAGAGTAAACCCTTGTCTTCACCATTTTGAGAAGATGTAGACTCTTCCAATTTCCTAGTGACTTCTGACTGACTAGCCACAGAGACATTCAGAATCCCGAATTGAAGCAAAAGAAAAAAATAACTTTGAAAAGCAAATACAGCTTCTATGGCGATCCCTTTATTTAGCTTTGTATTTATTGGTTACTCAGTTTCAGATTTTCTTCAAATAATGCACCATGTGATCATGAATGAAGCTGTTTCATCTATAGCCTAGAATGTTTTCAAGTAGTGCTATTTAACTAAAACTTACTGGGTTCTTTAAAAGATCCTCTTTGAAATGCTTGTATTGGGACCTCTTCTTTGCCAATTCTGATGACCAAAGCCCCTTGTCTCTGGGTAGATATGCTAGCAACAGCTGAAAGCATGAACATATCGAAAATTAATCCTCCTATTCCACAAAGGCAACGCGAAATGTAAAGAAAACGTTGTTGTGATATGCTTTAATATCTACAGCAATAATCAAGTTATCGACACCACAACAGTAATCGAGGTACACAATGAGATCCAAAATTCTCTTTTTATAAAATTGTCTTAAACAGAAACTACAAGTTTCTCTGCACTTAAATGACGATGAAGTTCATTTCAGAGGCATAATAAAAAAAAATTTGAATCAAACCTTCCAAACAGTGGAACGAATGCCAGCACCATCTGGAATACCGAGTGAAGCAAGCCTTTGCAGCTCTCCCATGTTTATAATCTTCCTTGAAAGCTACATTACACAGAAGTAAACAGAAAAACTGAATTAACAACTGATTCAACAAAAAGAAGCGTTATCATTTACTGAGTTCTCTTGTCCTTTCTCAATTTTAATACAATGACATTTAAATTAGCATAACACACAAGTAATGTAATGTTAGTTGTTGAATCTCAACAAGAACAAAACAAAATATAACAAAAAGTTACCAGCAGTTGCCTCAAATAAAAATTCAACAGTTACGTTTTCATTCTGATTTCATATTTAAACAATTCCTAACCTCCTGTACTAGCTGTGCCTGGCGAGAACCGTCCTCAACAGGACTAACTTCATTATCGCTACTGCCGCTACTGGCAAACGGATCCCTAACTTCCGTCCTCGGAGCCGGACCTGGTTTTGAAGGGGATTCAGGTCTAATTGCGTTGGGAGACGGCGGCGATTCACGCGTTTCGTTCACAGAAGAATCAGAGGAAGTAACGGATGATGGTTTGGAAGAGGGATTACGGATGCGATCTTCGTGTGACGGAGATTGAGATTGAGACTGAGACTGCGATTTAGGCGGTGGAGGAGTGCTGGTGGTCGGAGAAGACCACATGGAGCTGTTGAGCCAGTCAGGAACTCGTTTATTCACCATAATCTTCGACCAATTTCGTGCTCTTCGCTAGGGTTTGAAGACACACAGTGGAGGTGTAGTGGGTGTTTGTATGGTTTGTTTGTTCTTCCGATGTAGTGACAAATGTGCCTCTGGAGTCTGGCTCTATGTGTCATGAGTCATCGTCTTCCTCGTGGAAGCGGTCACGTGCCTAGTTCGAGATCAAACTTCAAAGCCATGATTGTTGAAACCAAAGTGCGAAGACTCTCTAACAATCATTAAATTGAGTGGTATATGTGATTGGATTAATCTAGTTAATTATAAACAAATTTATTTTAATGATTATACGATTAGAGGTTTTATATCATTCTACCGATCCTTTTACACATCGTTATAATTATAAGATTAAAATAAGTATGAAAATTAAGAGATGAGATAAGAAAAAAGAGAATTAATGTATTACACATTCCATCATTTCATAGGTAGGAAGATAAATTTGAGGATAAAATAGAAGAAAATTGAATTTTTATATGATTAACCCCCTATAGAGCTTATAATTTTATCTACCAAGCTTATTATTTTTCATTATATAAAATCCGACTACAGTTCCAAACTCTAGTATAAGAAGGGACTTTTTTTACGGGGATGATGAATTAAAGAAAAAGATGACTTAGATTGCATGGAATGATACAATGGCATCAAAAAACTAGGAGGTTTGGAAATTGAAAGCGTTAAAACGTGAAATTTGGCTCACATAATAAAATGGTCGTGGAGGGTGAAATTGGAGCAATCATCCTTGTGGCCTTGTGGGCATCGGCGATCATTTCTCTTTATGGTAATAACCGAAATTTGCCTAAAGATCCTACCACTTAAAAGAATGGTGGTGCTTGGGTAAGATTTATTTGGGAAATAAAACATTCCTAGAGCATAAGTGCATAACCTCGATCTATATTGAATGTTTCAATCAGTTGATCATGATGGTGCCGCTAAGTGGAAATGGACTTTGGACACTTCAGGGACATACGGTGGCCTCCTTTCAAAAAACTATAGATGGATCTTTTTAGCGAAGAATCGAGGGTTGGAAACTAAATGGATTAAAATGCTACCCAGGAGGGTAAACACATTTGTATAGAGGGCTCAACATGGTTGACTTGCTACATCTTCTAATCTTGCTTCTCGTGGTATTATATCCATCTTAAATCCCTATCCCTTTTGCTCCTCAGTAGAAGAAACTAAAGGTCGTTTGTTTGTTGGATGTTACTTCGCTAAATCGATTATCACATATACTATGGATTGGTGGAAGGTGGGTGATCCTAGTGAGTTGGTTGAAGCATTACTAAACTGTACTGAATCCTTGAACTTTATAGGAATGAAGCTTCAAGTGTTCAATGCAGTCATTTATACCAACTGTTGGCAAATATGAAAATGTAGGAATGACAGAATGAGATAGTTTATTAAAAGAAAAAAAAGACTTAATGGAGTGGCTAATAATTCAGATTAGGGTATCCTTCTCTTTTGGTTGGCTACTAGAGAAAACTTTAAAAGAGGATTGATTGGCAAACTTGTTGTTGTGCCCCTAGCTCTATTTTCCTTGTTAAAATGTATTTTTCTTGTTAGGTCATTTTCTTTACATTGTATCATCTTGCTAGTGTTTTATTTTTAATAAAATCTTTTCTGCTCCCCTTCAAAAAGAAACCAAGCTTATTAGAAAATGATATTACTTATAACCTTAAGATTATTATCTTAGTAAGAATTATGGTCTTTTTGTTTTTTCTTTCTTATTAAATGTTGTTTGGATAAAACGTTTGTCTAGATAAATGACTTCCTGAATAAAATCGTTGAGTTAATTTGGAAACTTTCACTCTCATAACTTATTTTGTTAAGTTATACTTACCTTTTTAAGTCTCTTCCCCATTAAGTCCGTTAAGTCAAAATCAAACACCATCTTAATAAACCATTTTAATAAGCAAGTTCAAGATAGTTATTTAAAAGATTTTGAGTTTATTAATCTAAAATTACTTAATTATGCTCCCCATTCACTTATTTTTTCCCTCAACGTTATATAATCTAAACACTTTAATATAAAGCATATATTCTTGGGTAAAATATGTTTTAACCTCTAAATTTTATACTTTAAAATGGTTTAACTCTTAAACTATTTTAATGAACACTTTAGTCCCTAAACTATCTCTAATATTTGATTAAATCCCTATTCTTGTTTAAACTAATTGTTTTTATCCCTAACATAATCTAAGTTTACCTACTACCGCCTAAACACGTAGCTCACCCTTTTTCCCAAGCTGATTGAGAACACAACGTAGAAACTCTTGTCAACACCATTGATTCTAGGCCCTAGAAACAGTTTTCGACACCAACGATTTAAAGAGGGCCAACCCGTGACCGACCCTATTGAAAGGGACCACCTTGTTTAGACACAATCGCATTGAAGATGTAACACCCGGAATTTTATTATTAAATTAATGCGAGAAAACGTACAAAGTGGTATATGAGTTACAAATGGATATATGTGATAGTATGTGGTTATAAACTAGAGGGGCAAAAACCGTCAAAATGGAACTTGGAAAGGTTGAGGGACTAATTGTGTAATTAGTCCATAGATATTTATATAAATGGTCAACTTTGACTTTGAGATAGTCAAAGTTATCACAAACTCACTTTCAACTTCATTTAAGCTTGGAGCAAAAGCTTTCATTGGAATTCTTGGAGCTAGAACAGTAAGAAAAAGAGGATACAACTGATTTCAGTTAATCACAAGTGGAGGTAAGGATTCTTGATTATGTACTTTGAAGTTTTAATAGGTTTTAGTTGATTCTATGGTGAATCAAAGTTTTCAGTATGTTATTGTTGTTATTTATGGATTAGAAGTTGTTTGGGATGTAGGAAAACATCCCAGTAGCGTTTTTATGAATTAAAGTTGAGTTTTTGGGGTGTTTTGACCGGAGACAACAAGTGAGTCGGCCAAACTCTGCTACCAGTTGAAGGGTATGGGCGTGACCTTCAAGATCCAACCGTGCCCTTGGCTGTACCTAAGGAGGCACGGGCGTGACCTTTAGGGTACGGGCGTGCCCTGTTCTAGAAAGGCCCAAAGGGTGCCTAAAGACCACGGGGTTGTCTGGGTGTAAGGCACGGGAGTACCTTGTGTAAGGCACGGGCGTGCCTAGTATTTTGTTCAGTTGTTCAGTTCAGCAGATGCATGTGTTGATGTATATTCAGTATTATTTCATGTAGAGACTTATCAGAGGCGTGTTCGCTATATTATTATTGATTGTGGATTGTTATAGCATCACAGACTATAAGGTGAGTCTTCTAGACTACTATTCATATTTACGGCATGTATGTTATTATATCAGGTTATTGATATGTTAGGTCACTCAGATATGGATGCTATGCTCAGTAAGGTTCAGTAGTGATACAGTAATGTTACAGTATATATATAATTATATGTGTAAAGCTTACTGCTATGTACAGTAAGGCTCAGTATTATAAGCATGCTGCTTTGTGCAGTAGTGGCTCAGAAATAGCACAGTACTGTGGCTCAGTTAATTTAACCAGATGTCAGAAAGCATACTGCCTTGTGCAGTAGTGGCTCAGTTAGTTACTCGGGGATTATTATCAGTTGTTGACATAATTTATAATATGATTATATTCATGTGTTTATATGATTGGCAGTCTAGTTTACTCACTAAGTTCTCGCAGCTTATCAGATACTATTTTCTAAAATGTTTTGCAGGTTTTATCAAAGGCAAGGGCAAAGCTTCAGTTTGACGGTTGTTATGTATATAAGGAAAACAGTGTTTTGAAATTTAGCGCCCGGTTGTATAGTAAGAAAACATCTTTTGATGTAAATATGTAACTATCAGGCTTTTGTATGAACCTGAGGGTTCAAAACTGTTTTGTTGCATCCGCTCATTCGTAAATTAACTCTTTTATTCTAACAGAACTTGAAATATGGTTTTATTTATGTTTTGAAAATTGGGGCGTTACAGAAGAGGATCGACACCGTCACACAGAAACCCTTGATTTTGTTAACTGATCCTTTGAAAGTAATGTAAGTCTTTTTCCTTATGATAGTAATGTGTTGATTCTCCAATTAGTTTGATAGTTCCATCTAGGAGAAGTTGGCCTTTCTCTTTAGCTATATTCCAAGGTTTTAAAACGATTAACGGCTTTGTTAGTTGTTATCTCGTGTGTATTTTCTTAATTTAATAGTCAAATTAGAGGTTTAAAATGTTTATTAGATAAGTTTAAGGATAAAACTCTGTTTTAAAACTTTAGTAACTTGCTATACCGGGTTAAGTGATTAAAACAATTAATTGTAACAAGTTTAGGATTAAAACATTCATTAAAAAAATTTAGAGGTTAAACCATTCTTGAACACAAAGTTTATGGGTTAAACCATATTTTACCCTATCTTTTTTGGCCATTTCACCCCTATTTATAAATAACTTTTAAATTGACAAATTATAAACTAATACAAACATCATAACAGCTACTAAGCTTAAAATTAAAACGATGCTAACTCAAACAAATGGAGAATAAATGTATTCTTCTACTTTATAAGTTTTTCTTTTTCATCATTTCAACTTCTGAGTGTAAATTCTAATATTAATTTTGACAAATAAAAAGACACAAAGGAGTACTCATTTCACCACAACGTGTGTTGTGTTATTAGAGTGAAAAAAGTAGAGAGTATTGTAAGTGTGTGATTGGGTGATCACTTTGGGGTGGGCCGGTGGGGTGTAGTACTACTAATGAAGGTGAGAAGTCTTAGGGTAAAATAATCTTTAACAACAATTTGAGAGCATCTTTGGAATTTAAAGAAGGGGCCGAGTATGGGTGAAAGGCCCGCTTTCACCTACGACTTTCTCATCTGAGGTTTAAAGGTGGTGAGGGGAGTGTGGTGTTTACCACATATGAATGGATTGTGTGTTAAGAGGAGGTGAGGTCTTTTTGGCTTTTTACTTTTTTTGTTAAATTTTAATTGGTTAGTTGGGTAATATGTGATACGCATAATTTGGTGTAGTGAGAAGTAACAATTACGAGGCTAAGTGGTTGAAAAAGAAAGGCTAATATGACGGTATAATGAGTATGATAGTGTGTGACCACTCCCTACACTCTTAAAAATTTTGTTAATCAAGGCAATCCAAAAGTTGTCCACATTCGCATAACTTCCCCACATGTTTCGCCTTATATTACTTGCACTTTCTTCTTGAAAGCTTCCAAGGAGGTCCACAACGCATGTGACTTTCCACCTAAAACTCAACTATGCCAATGGCTTATAACGACCAACTGTCCCTTTCCTTGGAAACGCATAAACATAACAAGTTGAAAACAATAATTGAAAAGGTAGCTTAGCATTTACAAGAGAATGTTTTTACCCCCTTCAAATTTTCCAATGTGTCAATTTAAGATTGTAAACGAGTCAAGGCAACTTCAAGCTCGACTAAGCTTAAGCTTAGCATGTTCATTTTTATCGAGCTCGAGCTTGCCTTGTTTCTAGTGTGAAGCTCCTCGAGCTTGTCTTGTGAAAAATTTCACGTGGTCGAGTTTAACTCATTTAATGTATATGATTTTGTTATTTTATTATTTTAATTGTATGTAATTATTATTTGTAATTATATATACTATAATAGTTATCATTTAAAATTGTTATTATAATTATAGATAATAATATATATTAGGTAAATATATGTTATGTTTTATATAAATAATTATACTTTTATAATTAACAAGTTCACAATATAAGTGTATATGTTTTTGTTGTGTTTTATGTATATTAAGTAAATATATGTTATGTTTTATATTTTTATTTTAATATGTATGTTATGTTTCTTAAACAAGCTTCAAACTCGACACGTGACATGTATTTAACAAGTAGCTCACAAACAGCTCAACTCTTTCCCTTATTATATATCTCTTATAACACAAATATGCTTGCATTTTCTGTACAAACAATATGTGACATAAGTTATAGTTACCTTTCATTTTTGTTATTCTGATGAATTTGGCAAAAGTTCAGCCATTAGATATGGTTTTCAAGTATTTAACAAGAAAGATAAATGCTTGAAAAAAGAATCTCTACCAAATTTATGTGGAATTTCAACCCAAATTCATGAATATTTGAGCTAATTTAAGTTGTTAATTTAATAATTTTAGACAAGTACAATTCAAAAAAATGCAAAAATAAAAACAAAACAAATCCATCCAAACAGGTAAAACATATCATTTTACCCAAAGATCTGAACTACTAATGTAACAATTTTGTGTTTATAATTAAGAAAATATATTAAAAATAAAAAGTGATTGCGAGTCAACCGACCCGGCACAGCTGTTTTGAACTGTACAAATCTTAGTTACTTTCAGCAGTGATCACATATCTATGTTAACTGTTAAGTCATAGTACGAAAGCAGTTTTTCATCGAAGATTAACATGAACCGGATAACAATAGTTATTCTTAATCTTAAACATGCAATCCAAATGCTTAGTAAGACACCATAACAAAAATGAAATGATAGTACTTGAAAGAAACTTTTACATTCACACAGACTGTGGGTTCCTCTAAATTGACCTTTGACCCAATGGTGGGAATAAAGACGATCCGAATGAGAAAAGTAAACACTGAGAGATTGGTGTCGTACTTGTGATCAAAGAACCCCGAAGAAGGGATTATTTATGGCACTGTTCAACTCTGTTCCAGCTGAATTTAGCACTGCTCTGTCAATCTTTTCTCTGGGAAAAAACAAGAATTCATCTCCTTCAACCTTTTCAAATCCGCATAGCTCAAGAAACTTGATGCCACCTTCCAATTTCCCAACTCTATCCTGTTAGATCATTAACGCCAAATATGAAACAGTAAACAATCATAAAAATTAAAACTACTTGTGTTGGTTTCCAAAGCCTACCACCACATCTTGATCATATATAAAGGTCTCAGTCAACTCATCACTTATGACAGGTGGTTCAACTTGGGTTGGGCCGCACGTTCAAATAAGTTGAAAGTCGGCCAAAGGTTATTGTTAATGCATACAACCCCCAAAATCATTTCATTCAAAGTTTTAAGATTATTATATTAATATTATTTTGTAATAAACAGGCATAAAAGGTTTTGGGGGTTCAACCCATCCGTTCCAACACAATAATTTATAAAAAAAAATTATAAACAGGCATAAAAGGTTTTGGGGGTCGACCCATTCTGGTCCGTTCCAACGGCAAACTGTTTTGGCATGTTACCCAACCCGTATGACGTCCCCAGCTTGCCACCTCTAGGCATTACAATATAAAAGTATATTAACAAACATGGAACTATCTATGAGACTATGACATAGCTGCTCCATAGACGGCTTAAATTGGATGGGTAAAAACTACATAATAACGCCAAAGCCTGTACATGACCATTCACTATAATAATATAGCTCAATAAATTTAGGTTCAATACCATTCTCTATGTCTAACATAGGGCAAGTGAAGTGAAGATGTGAAAATAGGAAATGCAGGTAAATAATGTAAACCGACACTACTTCCGACCCAAAAAGAACACAATGTTTTAACTTGACAATGGTTGAAACTTCTGAGAATATTAAACAGCCGTTTCTTAACGCCATATATAGAAAACTTGCAAACCATAAAAGAAGATACTAATTTAGAGCAACAATTACTAATGCCTAGAAGAACAAATTAGAATTAAAAAGTTGCCAAAAAGAAAAGAAAATGTAGCAGTCTTTTTGGACTAACCAAACTGAGAAGCGTGGCGTTCTCTTTTGGATGGTGGGAGTAGCATTCGATCCTTTTTACTACTATATATAACTTAAGATATTATACTTTGATGTAAAAAAACATGCTCTTTCGTATTGGATAATATTCAAATGGCATTCTCGACACGTAATTTACTTCAGGTTTTATGGTCCAAGGCTCGAGAAGAATAAAACATTATGATGGTGGACATATGAGTTTTTAGTGTCAAACGTACCATCTTTGAACTTTTATTTATGTTTGACATAACACCATTGCTATATGCCACATCATAATACATGTTTATACAGTATAATACCGATGAGCTAAAAACACAGAATACACACACATATCTATGTATATATACACAAGTATATAAATGTATGTATAGATATGTGTATGCTGTCATATGCATATATAACTGTTGGATGGAGATGGTGTCTGACCTGAAAGGCAGCATTACTAAGTCTAATTTTGCGGAATTTCTCCTCCTCTGGCTTAGTTGCAGCATTCTTGATATATGTCAGAAGGGTGTTGAATGCTGTCTTCACTTTTGCCTCATCATCCTACTCCATAGCAAACACTCTCAGTCAAATACTATGCTAGTAGCATAGCCCCCTCAATTGCTGGCACTCTAACAAATATTGCTAGTTTCTGTTTTCATTTTCGTAATTTCAAACCATTTTCGCAATTTCAAACCATCTTTCACAGGTCAAATTGGGTAGCATTTTATCTTTCACAGGTCGAATTGGGTTGTATATTATCTATTGGGTGAAAACAAAACATTTGGCTACAGCCTCCTAAGCTAGTTTATGCACACGCCAACGAAAAAAATAGTAAACTAATTTGACAATAAAGAACTTACTGTACCATACTTAACACACTCATTACTTGTAATAATTTAAAAAAAGGTTTGGACAAAAAGTTTCAGGAGCATTAGCACCCATAGAAATTAGAAAAAAGAAAACATCCAGGAAATGTTAAATGGTCATAAAGTCATATTTCCCACCATATAAAAGCTGATAATCTGTTTACCTTATTGCTCTGCTTGAGAGATCGTAAGCACTCTCTCATTTGCTCTGCTTTTGTAGCAGGCCTGATAGGCAATGAGCTCTGTAATTATACCAAAAACATTCTTGATTAGCACGTGTTAATCCAAAACATTCCTAAGCTGCTTAGACTATGGAGTACTTATAGAGCTAAACTAGAGACTTGCGACCCATTAATTATGAACAGGCCGATTCAGGCTAAGGTTATCTCCAACAAGTCAAACAAGTAAAATACATGTCAAACAGGTAAAATACAGAATTAACTACAGAGAAAATAGTTCAAATGGGTTGATGGGTTGACTTCGCTCAAAGTGTAGCTCCTAAATCATTTTACCCAGAAGTTAATTTCTTCTTCAAATAGTATGATTAAGCAACCAGTCAACCACATTTGACACCCTAACTGTTTACTAAAAAGTTATGGACAAAAAGTGTTTCGCATCAACCTGACCCAACTTCTACCAAAAAACAGTTTGACACAAACCCACTTTGGCTTGTTACCGAATGTTCCAACCGCACCAAATGTTCCACCTCCAGAATGAACCAATGAGAACGTGGCAAATTCATAACAGAACTAACTTTTAGGTTGGGATTCAAAAGCACATTCTATAACTTCTAAAAAAGATTATAGATTAGATATTTAGACTGGAGAAAGGAACACCTTTTTTTCTTCCACTACAGGTGCAGGAGGTTTTGGAGCAGAGGGCTCTTCAGCAGGCAATCCAAGCTTTCTCCTCCTTTCAGCCTGTACAAACATACATAAACTTAGTTTACACAAGAAGCATCATAATAACTTGAAAGCTAAAGCAATGTTTCTCTTCATAAGTTAACCTCATAATATGCATATTATAGGCAAAAAAAGTGTTAGCTCCCAGAATCACCATTATTATAAAAAAAAATGTACTCTACAGACCAAATAAGCATTTTCAAGACCTTATCTTCTTCTAACTTCTGACGGATTTTTTCTCTAGCTCTTCTCTCTTCCTCTTTCTCGGCTTTACGCAAGGCTATAATACTGTAAAATACCAAAAAAAGAAAAAAAAATTATCCTGTTAGAAATATCAACAAAACTACTTTGAAGGATAGAAAAAAGAATTAGGTTCACCGTTTTCTTTCATTTTCTTCCTCCATACGCTTAGCTTCAAGTAGTTCCTTACCGATTCGAATTCGCTCCTAAAAAATTAATTTAAAACACACTATCAGAATGAAATATATTTGAGAGATACTGCCGGAGGAGTCGCATGATACTAAAAAAAAACTATCAACGGTATACTTGAAACAAAGAATTTAGTTAGAATAGACCGAAAGAAGATGCAAATTTAGCAAAAAGCAAGATCAAGAGATAAGAATTTATTACATTAATAGATTATATCCATATCAACTTCATGCCCCACTCAACAAAATCATATTGGCAAACCTTCATGCAGATTATTGGCTATCCAGCATCCAATATAACATGCCATCAAGTATGCAGTTACTAACTCATAATATGAAGAGTCAAACTTTAATTACCTCATCTAACAAAATGCATAAAACTAAGATACTTTGTAGCACATTATAAACAACAATGATGTTAGAAAGTTGCTAAATGAAACCAGAGAATAGAGTGATATGACCCACGATGGTGGGAATTGAATTAATTATTAGTCTTATCCTATGCAGTCAATAGCGATGGGATAGCGGTAAGCGGACCTAGGCAAAATAGCGGTGGGAAATAGCGGCAGCGCTAATAGCGCCGCTATTTCTGCTATTTGAGTGCTATTTTAAAATTTAAAGAAAATCAACCAGTATTCTCGTTTTGCACCTTTTTTTTTTGTTTTTTTTTGGCAGATTATACTTGTTTTGGGCAGCCCTTTGAGCCCATCTGCTTTATGTCCAAGACTCCAAGAGTCCAAGCCAATATAATATTAAACCTAGTTGCTGCGTTCTTTCCCTTCTTAGACGACACCCAAAGCAGTCCAGCCTTTGTCTTCCTTCAACGTCAACAGCTCCAGCCTTCATCTTCCTTCGACGTCAACAGCTCACACTCCACAATCGACACTCCGCACTCAATTCCCATATTACTATTTACTATATTAGTGTACTAAGTTTTATACAATGCTTTTAATTAATGTTCAAACAAGAACTGTTTTTCGTACGAGAACTGTGAGAACTATTTGTAACATCATTAATGACTCATTAATAGAGGTATTTTGGTCATTTATATATTTTTCTGTACCGTGAATTGCGTCCGGGTGAGACGTCATCAATTTGCGAGACTTAATTTGCCCAAAATACCCCTCATTAATGTGTCATTAATGAGCTAATCATTAGTCATTAATGAACCAATCATTAGCCGCCAAAATTATTAGCCATTGATTTATTTTAATCAAGGGCCAAGATTGGTTCAAGCAATTGTCGTACGAAAAACAGTTCTCGTGTGAACCCTCCCCTACACACACACACACACACACACATATATATATATTCTACGTGATATTAAAAACTGCTATCCCACCGCGATAACCCCTATCCCAAATTAGGGACTTTGACCACTATTTGATTTCCCACCGCGATAACTGCATAGGTCTTATCTATTTAATTAGGTGGTACTTGAATTTCATTAGTAATTATCTAGTTTCATAGTTTATTGAGTTGGTTTCCTATTTTATCGAGTTAAGTCAATGGGTCGGCCCATATAAGATTAGGGCCAGCCACCTTTTAAGGGGAGGTGAGTTTTTGAGTATTTTAGTTATTTTCTTTGTTTTGGAGATCTCCTGAGTCTCAAATATCAGGCCCTTATGTATCTACAAGCATCCAATTAAGGGTGGGTTCTATCCTATTATTGATTATCAATTTGATTTGTATCATAGACACACGTATATGACCTGCTTAATACATTTCAATTTTATGATGTTACTGGATTGTATGATATATGACAGAATAAATAAATGAACGTTAATCTATTTGCTTTAAGAACGAAAAGTTGAACTTAATATCGCAAACAACAGTCATGTAAATGAATTGTTTATGCATTTTATAAACTGAAGATAACTTCTGGGATTACTTATCTTTAATGAGATGATTACCTTCTCTCTTTCTCTTTCCATTCTTTTTTCTTCTTCTTCTTTCTTTTTGCGGGCCCGTTCCCTTAAATATAACAAGGACCAAGATACAAGATAATTTAATAAGTAAGAAAGCAGTAGTAAAGCACTTTCAAATAGAGGTCGGCTAACCAAATACAAATCCACTGAAGGCTATTATTTAGATAAACTGTGTGCCCCACCCCTGGCTACAAGCTAATATTGATTTTAAAACTTACAGCTTGTGCTCCTATTCTTGGCTACTACTAGTTATAGCATTGTATTAACTGATATGGCAATCAGAATAAAAAGAGTATACCTCAGCTCTTGTGCTTTTGCTCTTCTTTCTTCAGGAGTAAGAGAAGGCTTGGGAGGCTCTGATTTACTCTTTGCAGACACCTAGAAATGAGTAACATAAAATTTGGTTAGAAAAGTGATTATTCTTGCACATGAAAACATGAAATTTTAAAAAGTGCCACCTTGGATGAGTACTTTTTGATGTGTGTGTAAGAGAGAGAGAGATAGAGAGAGAGAGAGAGAGAGAAGATATGCCGTCCAATGATCGCATTTGCATATAACATAACTAAAAAGTTGACATGAGTGCTTGGTTATCAAGATAGCCAACAGAGTTGACGGTTAGAAAAGACAGGAATGGTGTTTCAGATATGATGTATTTCTTATATAAAATCACCAAAAAGGCAAAAACAAACAAGCACTTATAAGTCCCCATTGGGACTCTCTAAAGGCAAAAGCATTAACAAGAAATGCATGTAATAAATATAAGAAACTGACTTTTTTTTTAAATAAGCACATTACTAGTAGTTTCTTAGACAAACATTTGAGTGATGTATGAAAATAAGAGAATTAGAATACCAAAGGCATTTTATCTATGTCTGCATCATCCTCGTGTTCAACAATCCAATTTGCGGCAGCCTCAAGACTCGAGTTACCTGGAAACGATTGTGGTAGATGAAAGCAATGCCAATACAATGTAAAAAACAAACAAAACAATAATCTGACAACACTAAGCTGAATGCATAATGGTAAATATAAAACCACATGGCCGCCTTACTTCGATTCTCAGAGAGTCGGAGTACAGGAGCATAAACAGAAACAATCCAAAAAGAAACCTCAAACCAATGGCTTTAGCCCACTCACCAGAGAAATGAAGTGCCCGGGTCGCCCTTTCCTTTGAAAAGCCCATTGACTCAAGCTCTTCTAGCAGTTTTGAGTCAACATCAGGAACAACCATTTCTAACAAAGAGGCAATAGAGAAAACCAGACGTCAAATGGGACACCCATGAATGCTAAAACCCAGAAAGAGAAAAGGAACATATATTTGTTCATCCAATATACAGAACATCACTGATTGAAAAACGAGGCATGATCATTACTAACGATGGTGCAATAGGTCATGTAACTCAAGATAAGAAACACATGCACAATTAGAAAAGATAAAACTATCTCAATCAACAACAAGACTGAAAAAATTATGTAATACATTAGTTCTTTTTCTTGTTTGCGATTGATTTAAGAATCATCCGAAAGAACCTCAGAAAAACTTGTAAGTAGAGAAAATTGTTAGGTGCCATTTAGAAAAGCACGTGCCACGCACATTTTAACAACTCCCAACTAATCTGTTGGTAATAGGCAGGAAATTTAGTTCCTGTACCAATAAAAGAGAAGAGCTCTTCCTTGTTTGAATCGGTCTTTAATTCGTAATCTGTTCTCTCATTCTCTCTCTCGATCATTCAGTATGGATAATGGCATTCCCTAGTTGCTTTCAATTCTCTATTCTTCCCTACAGTAATCCGAGTTATTATCCTAATTACTTCGAATCATCTTCATTCTGAGAATTGGATCACAACGGTATCAGCACCATTTTTTTGGCAACTAATTTTGTCTCAGTTTTGAAGTAAATCAAGAATGGCGTAATCTATGAGCAGCATAATTCTGGATGAAGTTATGAAAAAATTCATCAATGAACCAATCGGAACCATGATCAAGGTATCAATGACAGTTTAGCAAAGTTCCAGCAATGGGTTCTAGTTTGCCAAGAGTTCTTGATGGGTGGAATAAGAAAATTAAATGGAGAAAAACAAGGTAATGATCAAACTTATCACTGCTTGAATTGTAATGTGAAAAGACTTGAATATTCAAGTTCTAGTTCATATTTTGTTGATGACTTGAGAGCTTCCATGGTAAATGATTGTAGAAATGAAGTAAAATTTGAGAAAATTAAAGATGCTAATAAGGTGTTCTTCAAACAAGAAGACACGGTCCAAGAATATTATGATGATTTTAGTTCCTTCGTTTCATAATATGAGTTTGAATTAATTGCATGTGGTCCATGTTGTCAATAGCAGTAAATAGCGACGCTATCACGAATAGAGTAGCGTCGCACCCAGAGCTTGCTATCAAACAATCAGCGGTAAATAGCGGTCTGTGGCTTCTTCTTTTTTTTTTTGAGTTTGGTAACAGTCATGGTTTAGTTCTTTTAATTGGTATATAGTTTAAGACTTTTAAGGTAATATACTAATATTTATAATAGTTTTTAAGTCTTTTAAGGTAATATACTAATATATAAATAGATAAATTCTCTTTTAGAAGCCTGTCGCTAAATATGAAATGGCGGACGCTATTTATCACTACTCGCTATATAGCATATAGGTATCCCATCGCTATTTACCACTATTCACAGTTGACAACTATGCTTGTGGTAAGTTTCTTTTTTGAAGGATTGCAGCCAAAACATTTTAAAAAAAATTACCATGTTCGAACCCCAAAACCTCTTGGATGCTTATTGTTTAAAATTTAAATTAGTTGCAACAATCAACCAACAATAATAAAGATGAAATATAATCTACCATTGTCATTTTATTCAAAGTATAAAGGTTCAAGTGAAGTAGAAAACAACATTCATTTGGTGATTCTTGACCAGTTTGTTGAAAAGGGAGACAAAAGTAGCAAAGCTCGGTCACTTTGATAATGATTGACTTGTTTCTGTGAAGTTGGATGAAATTGATCATGCTAAAAGTTTTTTCACATTTTGGAGCTAGAAATTGGGGCAAGGTTGTTGTAAAAAGAGGATCAATTTGACACATTAAAGCCAAAAATTGCAAAATTCAACATATGGAAATAGCTAAAAAGAAAAAACCACATGTCTAACAAGTAGACAAAATGCAAAACGCTCATTACCACCAGATCCCAAACTGCATCAGGCACCTAAAGATAGTATAAAGAAGTGCTGTAGTTTGCCTCTTGCCATCATAACCATTGAGAGAGCCTTTGAGTGCCAGAAGGAAAAGTCTATGCAGGAGTATTCACTTCATGTGCTAAGAAGCTACAACCTCAAAGGAGAGTATCATCCGCACACTCGAGTTCTGAGGTGACTTCATATTTACTAAGAAGTGAGGTAAAACATTTATTTTTGTTATGTTGCTTATTTAGCAAAGTTATGATATTTCTATAAAGGAACTGTCAAAACTTGGGTTGGGACGAAAATTGTTTAAGAAAACAGCAGCTGGGGCTAGTTTGGGTAATAAGGCTGCTATGATCAAGATTATGTACTCAGTACTCCCTACCTTCCATTGAAAAGTATGATGTGGTCCTATAGCAGATTGTTGAGAATTTCAAAACTCATATTTTGCAATGCAGTTGGAAGAAATTGTGGTGGATTCAAGTTGTACGGCTTGATATTCCTACTTATCTTGATTTGCTTGTGTTTTTCCAGTTACAAACGAACAAAATCCAGCTTACATGTCTGAGTTATTACTTGATCGAGGACTTGTGTTTCTCAAAAACTAGATAGTTGCATGCTGGTTAATGAGAATGTTATAAACTAATTATGTTGTTTTGTGAAGTATAAAAGGTGATCAGGTTGTTGGAATGTGATTGAAATGATTTGGAGTCAAACCCATGAGCTGATAGTAGCTGACTTTATATGGGAGAAATTTAAGATTCCTTCATTATGGCCAGGCCAGACACATGACAGTATGACACATTTAATGCGTTGGATTGCATTTGAAATAATGATGCTTTGAAATGACTACAAAAATTTTGTAGATGTTAATAAAATGGCTTTGAAAGAGGTTAATAGTTAATACGCTTGTCAAGATGAAATTAATGTGTAAATGTTAATTCCTTGACCTGATTGCTAGCTATAGTGTGCCGAAGGGTAGGATTAAGAAGGGAGAGGCAATACAAAATGAGACTTGATCAATACCATGATTAATCAACAGCAGCCTGTTGCATTCTTTCAAACTTAAGGGCTTCTGGTACAAAGTTGCTCGTGCTTGATCTCTTCCCACTATACTGAAAACCTGTTTGAGTGCATTTTCTACATGGACAGGCGATTACTTGTTGGTGGAACACTATGAGCAGAAGAATATTGAAGGTATTGAAGACAAGAAGAAAAGTGGTATTGCTGTTGATTACGTTATCAATAATTACATAGGTAGCACCGAAATTAGTGATGACTAGATGTTTCAAAAAAGGAAGCAGAAAAATGCAAGGTAAGTTGTGGGTGGAATATGTGCTTAAAAGCAAGGAAGCAAGAATAGAAGAGTCATCAGAAGGAAATTGGGAAGAGTCGCATGGAAAAACTTTAGAGGTTGTTAGTCAAGAGAGGAATAAGAAAGATACAGATAAGGAAACTAACCTCTTTCGCATGCGGGTTCTCAAACTAAGAATCAGTCATCAAACTCAAGGACTCAGGAAATATGTAATCTGGGAATATTGCACACTGTGAGCAGATTGGTGTCCATCATAACTGGAAAATGAATGCTTTAGATATGAAGCATGTTAAAGAAACAGGGAAGAAGACACTTTTGGCCGGTTAAAGTTTGATACCTGAAAATGGTCATCTGCAAAATGAACCCAGATTGGTGTTGTTTGGGATTTTGGGACAATGGTCCAGCAGACAATGTTGGAGATGCTACTTTCAAGTTTTGTCCAGAAATAATTAGAAGTTCCATTGTAAATTTTGCAACTAAAGCCCGATTCTTCAGGACAAGAAGCTGTCTAAGGAGAATGAAATTTTACGTGCCATCTAGGAAAGCACATGCCATGTACATGTTACCAACAACTCCCAACTTATCTGTTGGTAATAGGCAGGGAAAGTTTCGTTCTTGTTAGTTGTTACCTATAAAAATGATTAGCTTAATGTGTACGCACTCCATAGTTCAGACTTCGGAGAAATTGAGTAATATGACTCTATATAACTCTAAGGTTAAAAATTGGAATTGAATGTTTATTAAGAGTATGAATTGGAAATATAAGTGTATTTAGGGAAGACTGAATGTTTATTGAGAGTAGAAGTAAAGATTACAATTACAATTATCAATAATGGATTACAAGTAAATTGTATAAATTGCTTTATACTAACTAGTGAATTAAGCTCTACAACTCTAACTAACTCCCCCAACCCCTCCCTATCAACTAATTACATTAGATAACAAACTCTTGTGATAACTAACTGCAATGTGCAATCCAGGTGCTATACATTTGGTACATATTAATATAATATTGCTCTTCCTTGTATGAATCAGACTTGAATTTGCAATATATTCTCTTAACCTCTCTCTCTCTCTCTCTCTCTCTCTCTCTCTCTCTCTCTCTCTAACATTCAGCACGGATAATGACATTCCCTAATTGCTTTCAATTCTCTATTCTTCCCTAGAGTATTCTGAGTAATTAGCCTAATTCGTTCAATCATCTTGATTACGGAAATTGGGTCATAACAAAGAAAAAAAAACATTAAGAACTAAAGGGAAAAATAATTGATACCCTCTGGTTCGCCAGTAGTATTAGCATCCACCATATCCACATCATCAGAACTCTGATTCTTGGTAACCTCCAACGTAATTGGCTTAGCAGTCTCCGAAGTCTTGTCCGAAAATTCGGTATGACCAGTCCTCTTGGTGTGAAGATCACTCTCCTGATAACATAAAAAGAAAAAGAAAAATCACATCTTCACCGATATTTGATACATAAACAACCAAAATACGTACGGTTTTGGAGCGGCAAGGTTTGCCACAGGTAGAACAAACTAGGTTGAGCACCGCTTCAGTAGATTCAGAGAAATCCGCATGCTTGGTGAGTTCTGCGTGCTCTTGTGCTTCTTCAACCGATTTCAGTAGAATTCCACAGTCTCCGCACTTCAACGATACTCCTGCCATCGTTACAACGGCGGCGATAGCGGTGGCCGGTTTAACTTCACGGCGATCTAGGAGGCGTCTGGGATATACGGTGGTTTGGACTTTGGGAATATTGGTGTGCGATTCGTTTACCCGTCGCCAGGCAAAGAATTCTAATTCGGATCTTTTCAATTTATACTGTCACCATGATATCCAACATGACCCGATCCAAGTCATTTGGTCTTTGTTTCTTCTCCAAGCCATTGTTCATCGTTAATGTTTCATGTGTTAATTAATAAAACAAAAAATTTAAAAACATTAGGCTTGCTATTCATGTGTTGAATATTTATAAATCTATACATGTGTTGTAATATATATAGAAAATGTGTATGCATTGTATTCTATATGTAATTGTTGTATTCTATGATTATTTTACCCACGTTTCACAGAAGTATAAATATTTTTTATAAAAATCAATGGTGATAGTGATCGTGCTTTTTTATAGGTATAAGTATAAATATCCTTGACTAAAGGTGATTGTGGTTAGGTTTGACCGGTTCATGTCGAATATTGGTAATCAATCTGGAAATCTTAGTTTCATATAAATATTAAAATAAACTGGACCGTTAAGGTAGTGGTCAAATCAAACCAAATAATCACTAAAACTAGGGATGTAAATGAGCCGAGCTACTCGCGAGCTATTCGAGCTCGGATCGTTAAAAAGCTCGAAACGAGCCGAGCCTTAACGAGCTCGAGCTCGAACTCGAGCCTAGGTTAAAGCTCATTTAATAAACGAGCCAAGCTCGAGCTCCAAAGAATGGGCTCGCGAGCTTAAACGAGCTCCATATATAATATAATTTATATTTTATATTTTTTAATTATTAATAATTAAATATATCATTTTAATAAAAATATCAAAATAATACCCGAGCCTAAATGAGCCTAGCATAAACGAGCCTAAACGAGCCGAGCCCGAGCTTCATAAATATTAAACGAGTCGAGCTCGAGCTCAACATCATAAGCTCTAAACGAGCCGAGCTCAAGCTCGAGCTTAAAAAGTCCTAAACAAGCCCGGCTCGATAAGTGTCTGGCTCGACTCGCCTCATTTACATCCCTAACTAAAACACTGTTTGGTTTAGATTGGTTTCACGGTTTTTAACTTTTAATTGTATTTTTAGTTTGGCTCTACCATTAGTGCAACGATTTCTGTTTTAAAAAGTCAAATGATAATGTAATACTGTTAACAAAAAGTTTAAAAGGTAAAGCTTTATGATAATAATATAGATTAACTATGTATCATGACGATAATATACCAAACTCAATATTGAAAAAGGTTTAAAATACATATTTAAACTATAACAAATCTATAATACACTTCAAAGATATATATGTAGTGGGGGTTCAAATGATAATATATACTTAGTTGAGAACGAGAAACTTAATTATGACTCCTGATTTGATTTAATCTGATGGTCTACATTTGGCTTTTATAATATTCATTACCCAGCCATGAATTGTGACGGCCGTGAATTGTAACCGGTGAATTGCGATAGTTAGATCTAATTGATCAACATCTAATTGACTGCTAAGATTTGTTCTCTCATTCTCACTTAAATATATATTCTCACAATAACCTTCCCTATATACATATATACATACATATATATATGCTCGGCTCGGTTTATGCAAATTATTTCTGAACAAAACCCGTGAACCAAACAATGAATTGGTTTTACATATCGAAAACTACCGGTTTAACATTGCACTTCTCAAACCGACCCGCCCGACCACTCATCCTCGGTATGGGTGGTTCGGTCGATTTTGACGGTTTCATCTTCACCACTACCTGGCTTTGGTTGTAAGTCTTTCGCACTGGGCCATATCCTTTCTTCTTGTTAGTAGGAGCTTTTTAACATTAGAAAAAAATCCATCTCTAATTGATACTGGTCTTTTAGTTTAGAGTTTATATTTATAAGATGTAAAATTTAGCAAACTCATAATAGTTTAGATTTTGTTGGCAGTTTTTTACTTTATGATATTTATAAAATGTTATTAAATTTAGTAGTAGCAATTATAAATATAACACTAACGGTTAGTTCCAGAGTAAGTACACAACAATAAATGTTTATAGAAGGAGGGGTTGAATACAAACTTTAACTTTTAAAATTTAAAGACACACGATTATACTTTTATATAATTCTTATTGATTATGAATCAAGAATTATATGTACTAGAAGCGGAATTTCTAAGTACAATAAAAGGTGACAATTAAATTGTCTAACACATAGACAAGTTAACTCTAAACAACTAATATCTAAGAGTGTTCAACACATGAACAAGTTTGTTTCTACACACTTTGCTAACTCTACAATTTTTCTCAACTTATGAGATTGCTGATGTGTTTGTTTCAAATCATAATAAGCTTGTAAGTTAAAAAAAATATGTTTATTAAAAATAAACCTACAATAAGCTTAGCCAAACACCCCCTAAATTTACCAAAAGTTGGTGTTCCAACTAAAAGTTTATATGTATCTTCATTCCTGGTTTTCTAAAGAAGGAAGACGATAGGAGAATTTATAACTTTTCAATATCTTTGAGGTGGTATTTGGTTGACAGGATTCTTTAGAAATACGAGGGAATTGGAATCCAATTCCTAAGGTTTCTTATGTTTGGTTCAAAATATTGCAAAGGAATTGAAATCCTTAATGGTAAAACTCTATATCCAATGAGGGAAAGTAAATTCCTTCAACTTACATAAGGAATTGAGATTCCTACCTCCTCTTCTCTACTTCTTACCATCAACAGTTCGCTCATTGGTCACCGACGATAATCAATGGCGATTACGAGAGTGGTGGAGGTTGGCGATCAACGATGTGGTAAGGTGGTTGCAACGGCAACTGGAAACCAACGAATGACAACCTATTTCTCCTCTTTTTCTCAACTCAACGACAACAAATGATCGATGGTGTAGCTCCTCCCAACTGTGAGGTCCTCTCATCATTCGACGACGTTGCAGGTTTGTGTGGGTGCCAATTAGGTCGCTGATTTGTTCCCTCGGGTGCCGATTTACGGCACGGTATGGATTGTGGGGAGGGGTCGACTTGGTTATGGCACTGTAGTGGTGAGTGAAAGGGTGTTGGTGGGTGGTGGCCAATGATGATGGGGAGGTGGCAGCTTAATAGGGTTTCGATTACAAGTGGTTGTGGGTAGTTGTAGATGGTGGTAGAGAGGTAGTCTACAATTCCAAACCCAAGTGTATTTTTACAACCAAACACAATAGGTAAGAATTTAAATTTCAAATCCAATTCCTTTATAGATTTCAATTATATTGAAAAACATTGTGCGAATTAAACGCCCAAAGGATTGTTACAATTGTATGTTTTCAATTTTCATCTCCATTAACCGCATAAATAACCTTCTTCCAAAGGGCATTTTCTTCAACTTTAAATCTCCACGTCCATTTAGTGAAAAAGCTTAAATATTTTATTTGGATGCAACTAATTAATGCCTAGACCTTTCCTTTTTTTCAATTTATCTGAACCATCTTTTTAGACTCATCATTGAATCCTTTACAAAAATGCATACGGATATGTTTCAAAATTAAATCTCAGACATCCATTTAGCATATATTATTCTTTACAGATTAAGAAATGAACAAAATAATACATTTTTGTGAAAGACGTGTAAAAAAAACTTCACATACTATAGCAGAACATTGGTAAAACTTTAACCCAACTATTAACAAAAGTTAATTATAATGATGTTTGTAAGAATATATTTGGCAAACAAACTAGTAATAGTTACTTTCCGAATTTTTATTTTATTTTATTTTTATATAGCCTTTTTAATCTATTATTTATATAATTGTTTTTTAAAGCCGGAAATCTTTCTTGAATGTTATACCTCTACTAGGGGTGTAAACGAGTCGAAGGCTCGATAGCTCGATGAGCTTTTAAAGTTGAAGCTCGAGCTTGGGTCGACAAGGTAAATTATTAGCTCGAGCTCGGCTCAAAAAGCTCGAAATAATATTAAAAAAGTAATTTCAAAAACCAAATTAATCAAAATAAAAATAAAATTCAAAATTAATGATTTTTAGTAATTATATTTTATAAATACTACGTATAGAATGTAGATTTGTTTCAATATGTACTTATTTTTAATGTAATCTAATATTAGGCTTTCATGTACACATATTACACATATAGATATACATACATATACAGAAATACTATACAAAACTCGAAAAGCTCGATAAGAACTCCTTCCAAGCTCTTTGAAGCTCGAGCTCGACTCGTTATATAATTCGAGCTCGTTTTTTGGGCTCGAACGAGCCGAGCTCGAGCTTGAGTTACTCGACAAAAGCTCGACTCGTTTACACCCCTAACATATACTACCTCCTCTCCATTTCAATATCCATTCCTATTTCCCACCATAACATTACGTAAGAGTAAATAAACTTATAAAGGCGTGACAAATATTCCTTTTTAAACCTAATTTTCTTTGATAAACATGAAAATGCATTTATTTGAATTTCAAAGGTAATTCATTAAACTGAAATAGCACTTTTGAACCAAGTACCGAAAATAAATCTAAATCATGATTCTGAAATTGAACCATAACAAAATTCAACCCTTTTGACCCATTTTCTCTATAGCCAGTTTTCATATTTTATGTGTATTTTAAATTGCCAATAACTCAAACACAAGCGTTAGAGAGTTAGAGAAGGTTTGAACACATAACCTTATAGATTTATATCGAAGATGTGATATGGCCGGTCAATACGAGATGAATATAGTATAATCAATCATACTTATATTGTCCTGTTTGGGGTGTTACAGCCCCAATTCTGAGAGTATATAAGAACCACATGGGCATTCAAAATTAAACTAAAAGAATCGAAATCTTCGCACAACCCTATGAGAATCAGGTATGACTCTTACAACTCTCTCACCCGGCATTATCATTGTCAAAAGAACAAATTCAAGCAGGTAATTGGAGCCTTACATTGTTCTTCCAGCTGCATTCATAGAAAAAAATGGTCCACCGACATCAGTAGTCACTTAAATAGCGAATGCAACATTTGTAACATGAGAAATATTGAGTTTTAGAACAGCTTGAGATGGCAAGATGGGCAAGTGAAACAGTGGATAATAGTCAAAATGGGCTCGGATCGGAATAGTTCATTTTTTGTATGAGTTGAAACAGACTTTTTCATCCATTTTCTATTTGTAAAGTGTTGATTATGCCTTAAAAAAAGACCTCTTTTTTTTTTTTGGCAAATTTCAACCCATTTGTCTTGTTTTCACTTGGATGATTCTTTTATTTGACCCTAGAGATAAATCACAACCCAAATCAATGATTTAGAAGTAAATGGATCGTTTGCCATGTGAAGATACACATATAGTTTACCTTTGAAAGTAGTAATAAAAGAAATCAGCATATAGCAACGTCTGGACTAGCCCTGCTATCCATGCTACAAAACCAGAAGAAGTATATATTAAGGGAGTTTCTAATTCGATATGAATAAAAACACTAGCTTCTTTTTACATGAATGGCTATATAATTCTTTTGAGAATTTATAGATGAAGAAAGACATACTGATCCAATGGACAAAATGTGGTTCAGTGAAGTAACGGTAGATCCAGTTCAAAATGTATAAACCTCGGTATGCTCTGCAGGAGGCCAATAAAATTTAGTTTATATCCAACATCAAGATCTTACGTATTTAAAATGTACAATGTACTTGTATAGTTGTATCTGAACCTAAAGAAACAGTTTGACCATATTCAAATTTCCAGTTATCTAAGCAGGCAAAGATGTCAAGTTCTTGCTGGTTTTTACCAGGTGCCAAAAAAGAAAAAAACCAGGTCATGAGGTTGGGTAACAACACATCAAAAAGGATTCAGGTCAAAAAGGGCAATTTTTCGTTACAGGCTGCAACATAAAATGTTGACCTGAAACACTTACCGTCCAAAATTTTTATTTTTATCTTGTGAATGATTAGCGCGTCAAATATGATTGTCAAAATAACAATATCTCAAATCTCAATAATAATCTAGCTTACAGAATAAAATGAGAAGGTTTATGCATTAAAAATACATGTAGGACGCCTGTTTCACCAATTTAAATTGTTTACTTTTTAGCTAATTTATTTTTATTGTTGCCCTTTGACACATTAGAGATAAAAAATAACATAAATCGACCAACTCGTAAGTAAATGGGTTGAACTGTTGAAATCGCCACCTCAAGTTATAACAAGTAAAAGATTAATAGAATATTGTCGTATCATGAAAGAGGGAAAAATAGAGAGAGTACTGCAGATGTGTATTACCCAAGAAGAAAAACATATTGGCCAGTCAAGTTATCGATATTTCTTGTTCTTTGCAGCAAGACCAGCTGTGGAAGTATAGCGACTGCTTCTAAATATAAGGAGAAGGTCCACATTACCTGCTCAATTAACAAATAACTAATAAAAAATAAAAATAAAAAACTTCTTGATTTGGCATAACCTAGGGCCCTGAGTCAGGATCCTACTCACAGATTTTGCTGAGCAAGAACAAAAGTTAACATCCCCCCCTTTACATGATGTGGCTTTTGGTATGGTGACTTGAGCCAGGTGGAAAGAATAAGAACTTGAATGAAATATCTAACATCTCAATAGCAAACGTACTTACCTCTTTAAAACTATACCTCTCGTGAATAAACAGGGCCAAAAGCAAACAAGGCAGCATGAGGAAATAATGGCGAAAAGTGTCTTGCTCTTTATCATAGGATCTACGCACAATCCTGTGCTGCCTTATATACCATACAATAGAGAAAGAGCTCCCCAGGAAGATTAACTTCATGACAGTATTGTATAGTGAGTAAAAATCAGTAAATATATCCAAGTAGCGAGTAGCAAAAACCAGCGCATAGAGCTCCTGCGTTTTTAATGAGATCCCTGCATGTAACATAAGTTAAAGATCAAAGTCAGTTGAAAGAACTTATGGTCTCTACAGTATAAATAGTAAACTATCCAATGTACAAGTTTCTAGGATGTTACCCATAAGACATAGACAACTAACCTACAAAAAGGTTGTATCATCTGTTTATATCATTTTATCTTAAAATAAACATGTTTGACTATCAGCTCCAACCTTATTTAATGAAATTGTTAGCATTTATCATCTTAAAAGGGTTGAAGTGCAAGGAAATTTATTACCACACTGACACGAGTTAAAGTAAACGTGCACTTCCTCTCTTGGGTCGTCATTTATGTACTCCTAACCAGGTGAAAGTGTGAAACAAACTCTGGCCTTCATGTCAATGTGCATAATATGAATCTACTGTCACAGTATACTTGGTGATACCCCATGTATACATGTTTATTACTAAGCTTGTTATGAGAACTTCTAGATACCCCGTTGACTACATTTTAGACAGAACAATGGAGCTGATAACCAAAGACAAGGCGCCATTCATTTAAAAAGGATGATCCAAATTACCCATGTCTACTCATTTGCTTATACCATTTTCCTCCATTCTCCATTTTGTGGGTCCCTACCTCAAAAATCAACATTTTCTACATATATAATGTAAGCATGCTTGAAAATCATAAACAACCTAAATGAATAAGACCTAAACAGCTAGGGCAAACAGCTAAACACTCTAGTAGTATCCGTCCTTCCCGCAAGAAAGTAAACAAGCTACAGTTTGTGCAGATTAAACACCACATAAGGTGTCTAAACTATTTTTATGCCACACGAGAACAACATCAAAATATCAATCATTAGACGAGGTAACAACCACATAAAGAAATTGCTGATCAAACATTCATAGTAAAATCTGTACAGTCTGCCTCGAACAAGTACTGGGTTCCACAAACAACTAGGTACATGTCGTCTCCGTTTGGCCATTTGACATTAAACATATGATTGTCTTGTAAAATGCAAGAAGAAATACAAGTAACACGATTAGTTCAATAACGTAAATGAGTTGATTTCAGATAGACTTAGCAATCATGTTGAACATAATCATGCTACATTTATATTTCTTCTTGCATTTTACAAGACAATCAAATGTTTGATGTCAAGTTGCCAAACGGAAATGAGTTGATTTCAGATAGACTTAGCAATCATGTTGAACAGATAAAGAACGTTAAATGGTGTACGCAAATAGCAGAAACCAATAGAAGAAGCTGAAACTCTTCCTTAACTTTCATCTATAAGCCCAAAATCCACTTTAGTCCTTCATAAACCCAAGATTTTCATCAACCAGTAATTTAAACAATTATATTGGCTAACAAATTAACTAGTCATGAACTCTCTGCGTCCGGAGAAAGCGTTATTTAAACAAAAAAACGAAGGAAAGGGATCAAACCCTAATTTCACAAACTGTAATATAACTATTCGTAAACAACAAATTTCGAGGCGTAGGACAAAAAGAGCGGTACCAGCGCATGATTTGATGGTGTGAATTTTGAGCAGCAATACAAGAACACTCGCCAAATGCGTCATGTCCCCTGCCAATCTGAATATATTCATGTCTTCTCTGCGTATTTGTGATCAAATGCACCGAGGAAATGAAAGCAATTGGTCAAAAATTCGAATAGATCTGCTTGGAAACCACAATTGCAAACAGATCTCTCCGATTGATCCAAAGAACGAAGATCAGATCGTTTGTCCCCTTCGATTCACAGAGCTGGGAGTTTTCTGCGTGTAGAATGGGGGAGGCGATAACAATCGGGTCGGGTTTTCACGTAAGCAAAGCAACAAAATAGTCGATCACTCGATTGCGGATTTGGGAGTTGTTGAGAAGTGGCCTTCGGTCTTTCAAGTTTTAACCATGGAGTATAGCCGCAGAGAAGCCAAATTACAATAATGCCCCAAAACGAACCGACATTCCCACCTCACATGCATGACCTGTAAGGATGGGGGGGGGGTCTTTTACGTAATTAACCAATAATCCAGAAGAAGACCAGAACCATGTTAGTCGATTAATTAATAATAAATAAAAATATTATCTAAAAATAGTAAAGTCGGATGTCTGAAGAAAATAATTAGTAGCTATATATATATGCTTAGTGTAATATTATCCTACGTGTCGGTATTTTTTTATGAAATAACTTTTTTATTTATTATATTTGTGAATAGACGTTTATTTAAATTAAGAAATAATTGTTTTTAATATATTTCTTTTCCCTCTTTTAGAAAAGAGGCGGAGTTGCCTCTTATCTTTGTTGCAAACTAGTTACTATAATATTAAGTTAAAATTAATATATAAATTAAAACAACATCTATTTCATAAATCACATGTGAATGTTTAAAGGGTTGCGGCAAATTAAATATAAATTCAATTGAATTATTAGAATAATAAGAAATAAATTAAAACAACATCCGTTTCATATAAGGCTGTCAATATGGTAGATTGGATCGGATCTTTTAAAGATCTAACATGACTCGTATACCTAATTAATTGGATTTAGATATGACATATTAGCATTAAGATCCATTTAATTGGTTTGGATCGGATATATTACTAATGGATCTTGACTCATTAGCGACCCATTTAATATTATTTATATAATAATCTATCAAATATTTTTTTCTAACCCTTATTACCCCACTCTCCCCCACCTTACCCCTAGCCAACCAAACTACATTTTTAAGTTGACAAAACTCAGGTGACGGTGTATACATTGTAAAAGAAAGTGGCGTAATTTAGCAAATCCCTCTTATGAACATAATCTTGGCGCATATTACGTAGCAAATCCCTCTTACCAACCTCTCTGTTGCAAGCCTCTTCGTTGACGACCCTCTCTACTGCGAGCCTTTCTGTCGTCTTGTTCTGACCATCGAACATCACCCATCACGATTGTTGATTGTTTTGATAATCAAACATCGCATTTGCTTCTTCGAAGATTCTTTTTGTTTGTCCTATTTACCTATGAATTTTTTGCTCTTATTCAACTTTTGTTGATTGTGTTGTTTGAATGTTTGATCTTTAAATAAATACATATAACGATCAATCTCACGTATAATGCAGTTAGGGTTCTTGGTTCCTAACTACCATAATGTCTTAACTTTGGATGTATTGTTTTGATTCCTAATATATGAAGAATTATGGCAAGAGTTGGTGCAGTAATTATTTAGAGTTGATTTTCTTGTCAATTGTGATTTATATATTTCTATAGTTAAAAGTTTATTTGAGAATCGTTTTTATTGCAAGAACCGCGAGAATCAATCTTAATCGTCCGATTCCCCCTCCTTCGATTGGATTGCCCATTCATGAATTCTTTACATGCACCCTGCCACACTTAATCCCCCCACACTCTTCATCCATGAATTCCATTATCCAAAATGAACGGCTAAGATTGGTTCTCACGATTCTCGCAATAAAAACGGTTCTCAAATAAACCTTTCTCTATTCCTATAATCTAACAAATGTTATTTTTGTTAAATGTCTCAATTATCTTACTACCAATATAAGGTTTACGTATACACTTAAACTTTCCATATATGTTTTAACTGATATATAATTCATACTTCTACAAATTAGTTATAATCATGTTGAATGTTGTAGCTTGCTAGAGTCAGTTTTGCTAGCAACCCACACTTCTGGGTGAATGACAAAGTATTTACATAATCTAGAATGACGTTTATGCCTACCTTTGGATTCTCCTTCAACGATGCAACACCTTGAAGACAAAACATTGAATGAAACGAAGAAAACTGAATCTTCTTATATTTCTTGTAGGGGGTTAGTGGTAATTTAACTCTTTACACTAGAATATGTATATTTTAAAATTTGCGAATGCATGGGTAAAAAAAATTGTTGCTTCACTATGTTTACAAAAATGTATTACTTGAAATCCCGCCACAACGCACGGGTACCAACAACTTGTTTATTTACTATTATCAATTATTATTATTATTATTATTATTATTATTATAGTTAATATTATATTATAGGTAAGATAATAATATGGGTATGATAATACCGTAAATAATAGTATTATGGTATCTTCTCGAGTTACTTTTTGAGCGGAAAGAGAGGGGAAGTAAAGGAAACAATTAAAATTGTGTGTTTTTGAGTTTTTTTTAAGAAGAGGATAAAAAAGGAATGGATGAGGAAGTAGAGGTTATTTTGTCGAAAATCTTTCATTCTAAAGTGGGATAATTGGGAAGGAAAGGAGTTCCTCCCTCCATCTCATTTACGCCCTACACTCGAGTTTAATAAGTGGAGGAAAGGAAAAAGAAGAAAATCATTTCCTTCCAAATCATCCAAATTTTGAGAGGATTGATTTGAGATCAAAATAAGTCTAAACTTCTCTTTTATTTCCTCTCTTTTCTCTTCCTTAAGAACACATTCTCTAGGGTTTTCTTTCAAATCATTTTCTTTCATTCCTTAAAAAAACTCGAGAATATTGTTTAGGATAATGAATCTTATGTATAACGTTCTCAATAATGCAAGACTATTGCCACAACTACCATACAACCTACGCAATTGCAAAATATGACCATGGTTTGTGAATTTGGTAAGTCCCTAGAGCCATGTCAAATATATCATCATCATGCAACAAACGTAATCTTTATGTATGATGAATAACTAAATAAATAAGAAACGTGAACATACGAGACTCTTGTTTTAGTCTTGAACGAACCAAAGTTACGATACCAATCAATAAATTCGAACTCGATGAATTTGCAACAAAGACCAAACTTGTCAACATGAACATAACAAATTAACAAGTACCACAGAAAGAAGGTACCAAAAACACAATTGCTTAACTTTCAACAAAATTGTCCTAAATTAATCCCTAACATATGAAACATATTATGCTACAAAAACATACACAATATTAACACTAGGGAAATTATATTTAGAAACCTAGTTCTTGAAGTAGAGAACTCTGACAAAGCTTTAGCGTTTGACGGGGTGGCTAATGTAGGTACTGTGCCAATCGAATTTAGCCCTCCACCACTCCCGAATAGTGGTGTGGCGGTCGATGGTGGTGGGAGTGCGTTTTGTGAAACCGGATTGGTGATTGTTGTGGGGACTCCTCCTCCGGGTGTTAGAATACCTCCGGCCATGCTAACAGCAATAAAACAATGTTAGAAGCATAACTTTAATCGATTTGTTGTGATGGAGCCTTTGGTTACGTAAACAATTGTTGAAACATTAAAACCAAATCAAATCAAATAACATAAGCAATTTTTTTTTAAAAATAAATAATTTTAAAGGGCACTTTAAACTATTATTACGAGCACTCTATGACATATCTACGAATGCAAATATATGATTCAGATATAATCTTGTTTTAAAAAAGCATGTCTAAGCACTCCAATGAGGGGTATGTGATATCGCCAAATTTAGATATATATTTTAAGCGACATCTGTTTTATCTTAGCCTGTTATTATTTATAAATAAGTAAAATATACTCAATTATCATCATTTAGTGAATTTCAGGTTAAAAAGGCGTGTTATGAAAAGTTTTGAGCAAAAACTGGAAGAAACTGATGAAATAGGAAAAACTGTCCGCGCCGACACACCTCCACTGTTTTGATCATATCTCACTCATACGAACTCGGATTAAGGTGATTCAAAAGGCCACGGAAACTAGACTAAGAGGGCTACAAAAACATTTTTATGGTCAAAGTCTAAAAAAAGCCATGTCGAGGCGCGACAGTTAAGTTGGTCGCGGCGCGACGCGACCTGATAAGAAAATTTCAAATTTTGAAAGAGTTTTGGATCGTGCCAAACTCACCCGTCGCGGCGCGACACCCCTGTTTTTAGTTTTCTATATAAACGAACATCCAGATCGGTTTTGGGGAGAACCACCCAACTTATACTACCCAAATACTTTCAAAACACGTCCAAAGTAATTCCAAGAGCTGTGGAGCTTAATTTGAAGGATCAAAGCTTGATTTGAAGATTAAAGTGGCTAGGAATCTTGGCTTTTACGGTTTTATCATTCATCTCTTGTTTCTTACGTTTATTTATGATTTCCAGGAGCTTAATATGATTGTTATTAGCTAGTATTTCTGTTTTCCTCCCTAGAGGAGATGATACTTTGTAAAGATGCTTGATTTCCTTTGATTAGAACTTGTTTTCATCTCATAATTTGTTTTACAAGCTTACCATTGATCCACATGTGTTAAAGATCTGTTCTTTTGATTATTTATATTCCGAGTTTATAAAAAATAGAAGATCAATCTATTTTTATAGCTTTTATCATGATTAATTAGGACCAATAGTTAATCTTGACTAGTGATAGATCATATCTTAGGCTTAGATAATTAAGAATGGAACTTTAATGTGTATAATTGACATGTAATAACCTTTATTTGTCAATTTAACAATTTAATAACCAAAACAATTGTTAAAGGTGGAGTCTTGTTTGACACGAACTTAAATATGTCTAATTATGTATTTAAACGATTTCTTGACCATAGAATTGAATAAATGCATGATTATAGGGTGAGACTTTGGACCAAGAGTTTATCCATTATAGAAATCGGTATGAGATAAAACAAATGTTAATTGCACGATTAATTGGAAATTAAATGTTTTGAAAAAGTAGAAATCGAATCTAGGGAGGGAAAGCTTTACTTTGATAAGTTTAATCCATAAAAATCTTTGCTTTTGTCGTTCTTGGCTTGCTTTTGAGTGTTTGCTAGTGTTAGGAGTGATTTTAGATAATAAAGTTTGAATCTTTATTGATAAGATTCTAATTCCCCTTTAGTTGCTTTTATTAGTTTAATATTTAATTAGTAGAGTTATATTAAAAATCATACTCGTTCCCCTTTGTTCGACACCCGTACTTATTTACTATACTACGATACGATTAGGTTCTCTTGCCTATTTGTGTTGTAGTCGTGCTAAATAACTCGGATTTTATAAATTTAAAACTGGTACGCTACACGCACATCAGTATACTTCGAGGCATTTATGAAAACATATCCAAGAGGCTGATGCGATAAGAGTGCATGATGTTGCTTGGTACAACACATCATCCTTTTTTACCGCATCATGTAATTTTCAAATTTGGACCTCCACTTATCTTTTTAGAGAGTCTAGGGATTTTTAATTGGGCTTTTCCTTGTGAATTCTAGTGGGTTAAATTTTATCTAGAGTGAAGTATTATCGTTGTTGGGGAATAGTAGCAGAGACCATCTGGGTTCTTTTCTTGTTGGGCATGCAATATCAAGAAAACAAGGGAAAAATTAAAAATTATATATTTAAAATCAGAATAATCTTATTAATACTTAATAAGAAATTATAATAATAATAGTAGTACTAATAATATCACCTAAATAGAAAACTATGACACATGTCTATTAATTTTTTACATTAATTCCTGATTACAATAGCCCAAAAACTGAGTTTCTACTTCAATGATCATCTTCCGCACAATGCGACGGTAATAATAATAGTTTGTGCTCAACAACATGTTCGATTTTAATAAATGTATATGTGTGAAATGTTGTGTCAGGTAATAAAGTTTGTTTGACAATATATCCAACTTCTTTCTCCTTTTTCTATTTGCTTTATTATTTTCCAAATCAACCTTTTTATTAGTTATTAAAACAGTTTTTAAAAAACAATAAAATAAAAAAATATATTATTATTAAATAACTAGAGAAAAAGATAATCTATCCTTAATAATTGTATTAATGTAAGTGATATATTTAATTAAATAATTATTATCATGTTTAATGATTTATTAAAACAATAGTTATCTTAAATTACTTTAGATAATTAAGGGATTGATTAATTAGGCTATTATTTTAAGTTTGTATCTTATGCATAAACACATCTACTACTTAATATTAAGTAGTCTTAAAAATTTTAAGAGAGAGAAAGTTAAATGCTTATAATATAGTAAGTATAGATATAAATATATGCATAAACCACCAAATTATTAAAAACTTTTTACTAAAACCATATGATTTAGATAATTAGATGTTTTGTCATCGTTTTATGACTCTGTTTGTGACAAGTTTTAAATTTAATGACTTTTCAATAAAAAAGTTTTAAACTTAATGGTTTTTTATAAAACCCAAAATTTTTACATGTACATGTAAATTAAATTAAATTTTAATTTTTCTTTATAAACAAAGTATAGAATTCATAGACTAAAAGTTTATGAAACAAATACTTGTACTTTATATAACACCACTTTAAATTCTGCCATTTTACGACTAATTTCGTGATAAAATTATAAAATTTAATGATTTTTTTAAAATCAAATTTTACATGTATATCAAATAGAAAAATTTAAACTTTGTCTTCACTAAAAAATAGAAAAATTAGTAAAGTAAAAAACTTATGTAAGAATAGGTTTTAGTTTTTGTAAAATTGTTTTTTCTTTTGAAGAAATAACGAAATGGAAAATTTTTAAAATAAAGTCGCCGGGGGGGGGGGGGGACGACATAGCCACATAGGAGAAAGGAAATAGTTTTTAGTTTTGTAAAATGATTTCTTTCTTTATGCCTGTCAAAGTTTTATGTGATGAAAGAAAAAAGAAATCGGGGCAATATGGGAAAAGTGTAGAGAATGTAACTACAAGAATCCGAACAATAAAGTAGATTTAGACGTAGATTTAATGGGTGTATAAGTTTGTCGTTAAATTTTTTTTGAAAATTTCACCTTCTAATTGAGGGTGAAGGTGTCTCCTGGTAGGCTGTAACTAATATATTATTAAATAAATAGGGGTCAAAATAGCAAGTCCGGCTTTAATTAACAGTCGAGACGTATTTTATTTGGCCATAATTGTATATAGTTATTATAATAAAGGTGATGACGCATATATAAAAATTTATGCACTATGAACTTGTATCATTTGTTGTTAAATAATATTTATACCGGGTATATATTAATAAAGATTGTTGCATACGAATAAAGAATCTTAGGTAATTAAAATGAAGGTTGGGGAAATTATGTAATTTCATAGTGTAAAAATTAATTTACCAAAACGGTGTTGATATGGATTTTGCTTAAACACGCTTACCTCCCTCCTAGTCGTAATTAATTGATTTCTAAACTTTTCTTTTTTTTAATTTTACCAAACATCCTAAGACCATATGTTACTAATTCCATAACTTTTTATTATCACAAAAGAGAGGAGAGAGATGAGAGAGAAGAAAAAGAGAGAAAAGCCAGCAAGTATAGACCCCTCACTTTAAGTTTAAAGGGTGAAAACGACGGTGTGAGAGAGCTTCACGCTCCAACCAGCTTGGTTCGTGGCCTAGAGAGATAATTCTTTATTTAGGCTATGCGTAGTACATACATCCAACCCAAATCAATTCAAATTTTACATCACTGACACATCAGCTTTTTTTTAATTTTTCATTTCCAACCCAAATTAACCAAAAACCCAAATAGCACCCATTTGAAATTAACTAAACATTTTTTCTCTCATACTCTCGCTACAAAAAAAAATCAGGTTGGTGAAACCAAAAATGAAAAACGAGGCGGAGCCCAAAAAGACCCGTAACGATGCTCCCGAAGGCTACCACCCAACCAAAATGAAGAGTCTCGGAAAGAGCGGTACGCCTGGGCTTAAAGAGAACAATCTACTATGACACAAAAGTGTCGTGATTGGTCAAAGTTAATGTGGACCCCAACTTAAAAGAAATGTGGGCGGTGCTAACGCTATCATTTCTCACGGCTTTGCTACTTAACAATCACGACACTTAAAATTTTTAATTAATTTATATTGGAAAGTAAAAGAACAAAGAATAAAAGTAATGATTAAATAGGAAGAAACTTATCTTGTAATATTTTTAAGACAAATCATATTTTAAAAGATAGGAGGATAAAGTAAAAATAAATAAAATATTTAAAAATTATACAAAAAACCAAATATTATATATATGCTTTTAAATTGAATGATAATTGTAATTAAGTGAATTATGTTTTTAATCATCATATTTGTTTCTGGTGTATAAAAGATACTGTAGATTAGAATACATATGTATGATAATTTATATCTTTTGAATTATATAAATAGTTATAAATATAATATAATATATTTACAGGGTTTTTAGTATTTTGTAACTTAAAGATTACTCATATTATTTAGTTATTTTAAAATTAAAGTGCAATAAAATATTGAGTTTTAAGAATTTTATACAGGAGATTTACAAATAGTATGGTGTTTAAAGATTAGTTGATATAACAAAATTCTCACACGTTATTATCCATAATTTTAAATACAATTCATTTTCCACTACTTTTATTTTGAGACGATCCATGGCATTTGGTTTGTAGATAAGTTTGATAAAAGGCATGGGTTTAAACTTTAAAAAAACAGATGTATTAAAACACAATAAACTTTGTCTTAGTTATTATTATATATACGTTCAATTTTATTTTATTAAAAATTAGTTTAAATACCCATGTAAATACACGGGTAATTATAAATTATTATTTTATATCTATTTAAATATATAATTGTTTTGTACCGACAAAAGAAAAACTCAATATGAGACTTTCTCGAAAGCTAAAATAGTTTTATATTAAAGTTAGTTGACATATAAAGGTAATTGATGACAACTTTAAAAGTAAAGTAAAATTTAATTAAGGTAAAATTTGTATCATATAATAACCATAGATAATGAAAAAAACTTGAATATTTATTCATAAATTAATGTAGTGGATTAAAAGTTTGAAATTGGATAATAATTCTAACACAAATTAAATAATAGTGTGTAGTGAATATTTATTCCTAAAAGTTTAAAAATTTATTAATGTGCGAGTTTAATTTTTTTAATATGTTCGTAAATATTTCACATTTATTTTAAAATTTAAATAATATTTTTTTTACTATCTTATCTTCTATTAAAATTAAATTTTAAATATTAAGTTTTCAACTTTGAGTACTAAAAGTCAAATTTAGATTTTTAATTTTAATAAAATGAATGGATAGGATTTAATTTTGATTAAATGAAGGGTCAAGATTTTTTAATTAAATTGATGAAGGTTGGTCTTTTATTTATATTAAAAGATAATACAACCAACTTTCATAATCCTCACATTGTATGCAGCTTGTTGTATACTATGAAAGTTATGATACAGTTTATTATGTACAATGATAACTAAACAAAAGACATATAAAAAAGTTGTTTGCGTATAATAGAAGATTATGAAAGTTAATTGTATTATTTTTAAAAATTTAAATTGGTTGTATACAATGGTAACTAAAACAAAGTTCATTGTACCTTCATGCAATTTGCCTTTTAAAAAAACGTAAATGAGAGAAAATACTTGTTTTTTTATAAAAAAAAGTTTAGTTTTTATAATAAAGTTGATACTAAAACGAGAGATATATATATACTTCTTAATTCTCGAATATTAATATTTTCAATGAACATTGTGGGAAGGATGATCACACACATTACATTGCACATCCCCACACACCATTTGTGACACTACCCACTTTTTTACTCCCGTGTATCAACAACCTATTACCTACCTATTCTTTTAATTTCATTTTACCAAAAAAAGTCTGTTATTCTCTATATTATAATCTACTAATATTTCATCGTAAGTCATCAAACTAGGTTTAGTTAACACATAGAATACAAAAAAAGTCAGGGTTGATATCTAGTAATAACTTCTATATGTATAGATTAGGATATCAACACAAAGTAGACTAGGATGCATGACTCATAACCCATAAAAAAATACACGATATCATCATAATGAATGTTTAAATTAGATTATACGTAATTTTTTTTGCCACTTATGTGTCATGAGATATAAATATAAATATCTATACTATATATACTATATTATAAAGCATTTAGATCAAATAGTTAATCTCTAATTTTTTAAATAAATTACAATGGCCTTAATACCCCTCACATATTACAAATAAATACTTAAAATCTAAACGAAGAGTAAATTATGGTGGAATTTTTAAAAACATTCCATTATGTATTTGCATGTCATAAATAAATTAAAGTCTAATTTAATTTGTAAATATGGTAAACTTATTATACAAAAATGGAAGATGAGAAATCATTAAGTCTTGCTCAAACCCATTTCGTAATATGGTAATTTTGTAACGTAGCAGTGTTGTTGTCTTTAGTGAATAATTACAAATTTTTTATGTAAATTTTAAGACTACTTAATTTTAAGCAATACATGTTTTTATGCATAAGATATGATCATACAAACACTTAAAGAAACTAGCATGATACCCGCGCAATGCGGCGCCAACGAATAATTTTTACTTGTTAGCATGTCCGTTTTCAAGACCTATGGAGTATGGTATTCAAGTAATACGGTGACAGCGAATAATTTTCGTTTGGTGGCATGCTTGTTTTCTTTATCTTTTTTATATTTCCTTTACTTTTTTTGTTCTTCATAATTGAAAAAAAGGTTATGAAAATATTTTTTGATAATTAAGTTAATTTGTATTGGCTTTGACTTGAATTTTTTTTGTTGAGTTTGATTTTCTTAAATATGTAAAGTTAAGTTATTAAAATGGAATATAAGAATCTTATTAACTATATTTAATAGTTACTCAATTTAGTTTATATGAGGGGTAAATTAGTAATTTTAAAACACTTAAAATTTAAGAGGTTAAGCAAAAGGTCTAAATACTTTATAATATACTAGCATAGTACCCGTGCAATGCAACGGTTAGAAATAATTTCTACTCGATAACATGTCTGTTTTTAATAATGTAAAACTATTATATTATGCATTATAATGACATCGAACAATTTTCGTTTACAATATATCTATTTTCTTTCTCATGTTTCCATTTCTTTTATTTCTCTTTTCCTTATAACTCTTTTATTAATTTTAAAAAACAATAAAATGAGAAACAAAAAGAATATTAAATATATTATAAATTAAACCTTTTGTTTTGATTACACGAGTCATTTAAAAAATCTGAAAATGTCTATAAATTTAGGTTACATGTTATTAGGTTTATAAGTTCTACCTATACGTATTTTTTAATAATTAAATTAAAATATGTGTTATATGATAAAATATTAAAACTATTATTTTTTTATAAAGATTCTTTTTATTTAATTTTTAATTTGTATTTAATATCATATAAGTTGAAAATTAATTTGCATTGACTTGACTTTTTTAAATATTATTTATTATGGAAGGTTTAGTTATAAAAATGGTATTTAAGAATCTAATTAACTCTATATAATAGTTTCCTTATAGGGTTAAATAAAGGGTAAATTAGTAATTTCAAATTACTTAAAATTAAGAGATTTCAAAGGTTTAAATACTTTATAATATAGTATAGATATAGATAGTCTAATCAAACATTTCCTTAATTACCTTAATTAGTTTATGACAACAGTTACTTTAATAAATTATAGAACACGACGACAGCTATTTAATTAATTTACTTTTGATCAAATCACTTAAATCAATACAAATTTTAAAGTAATATTATCTTTTTCTTTAATTATTTAATAATATTATTTTTTTCTTATTTTATTATTTTTCAATAACTAATAAAAAGATTGATGAAAAAAAAATAAAAAAAATTAGAAATAAAAAGAAACTAAATCGAACAGATTTCATTTTTTAACATCACGTTCCAAACATATCATAGCCTACATGGCTACATCCTTGGAATTGAAAATGATGTCGTGTGTAAACTATTGTTATCACCGTTGTATTACGCGATTATAATACTGGTATATATATACACTATTTTTCATGATCGAATAGAAAATTATAACTTCAATTATACGAAACTATGAAATGAGAATTTACCTTGGTGAAGCTGGATAATTGCAGGATCCATAACCTTTTTAATCACGTGAAAGAAAAAAACAAAAATTAATCGATTGTTATGATTCGATAAATTTGTGTAAAAATGCACTAAATTACTTGGATCGGTTTTGGCGATGGTGGCAGTTCCGGCGAAGTCACAGGATCCCGGAGCCATGGATCTGCGCATGTAATAGCTATTGAAGGCGTAGGAAGCGTGCGCTTGTATGGTGTTGGGAAGAAAACACAGTCCGGATGGTTGTAACGGCGCACAATCAGCTCCGGCACCGCAGGCGTAGTCGAGTGCCGCCTGTAACGCCTCCCTTGAGGCGTCGCTTCTAACTACGCACCACGTTGCCGACGTCATCCGGCCGTATAAAAACACCAGTATCCCTGCTGCCGCCGCCTGGTACAGAATTTCCATTTCAACAGAGCGGTTTTTAGGTGAAGCACACGCACTAGCTTGTGTGTGTGATGTGCCGGAAAAGCTAGCTATAGTTGTGAATTTGTGATGGAGTGAGAAAACTGAAAATATTTAAATCAGAGAGAACATTCTACTACGATCCAAAAGTGTAGTGACTGGTCAAAGTTAATGTGGGCCCCAACTTAAAACAAATGTGGGCCCCGGTGCTAACACTATCATTTCTCACAGCTTTGCTACTTAACGATCACGACACTTAAAAATTTTAATTAATTTATATTCTTTTTTGTTGGAAAGTAAAAGAACAAGGAATAAAAGTAATGATTAAATAGATAAGTAATATTATAAAGTCAAATCAAATTTTAAGAGTACGAGGATAAAGTAATAAATAAAATATTTGAAAATTATACTAAAAACCAAATATTATAAATATGCTTGGAATTAAGTTTTTAATCATCATATTTGTTTTCGGTGTATTAGAAATAATGTAGATTAAAACTTATAGTATATTTGACGTAACTAGTTAGAGCTGGAGGTTTTAATAGTTAAAACTAAAGTATTTATTTAGAGTTGAAAGCTAAAGTTTTATTTGAACAAAAGTGTTTATCAAATTAGATGTAGTTGTAGCTTAAAATATAAAAAAAGATATAAACACATAAAAATAAATATTTAAATAAGAAACAAAATTGATCAAATGTTATTTATGTAATTTGGGTTTTAAAATCTTTCAACAGCTCCTAAAAACTTAAAGCTACTTGAAGTAACTTTTCATTTTGGAGCTTTTATGAGCTTATCTTTTAAAAATAAAAGCTTAAGCTCCATGTAATTTGAGTTTTAAAAGAATTTAGCAACTCATAAAAGCTACTTGAAGTAGCTTTTTATTTTAGAGCTTTTGTGAGCTTATTTAAAAAAAAAAAAACTCAAGTTTTTGCAACCAAACAGAATTAGTAAAACTTATTTTTAAAAATTAAAAGCTCCAGCTGTAATACTCGGATTTTCGAAAAATAAACAAGAATATCTTCGGATATTGTATTTGAGTTACAATTTATTTATGGGACTTAAAGTTGGTTAATCGGGCTTGGATGATTATTTAGCCTAGCAAATAAATGTATGTTGCGTTATTTTTTTTCATTGGTGAGCTTAATTGATTGAAAAAATAAAATAAAGGTGTTAAAGAATAAACCGTGTGAGCCTTAGAATTGTTTAATTATTGGGATTAAAAGCCTTTTTAAAGGATGGGTGTAAATAGAAGAGATTAGGGCTTAACCTTCGTGGCTACTATTCCATTGAGAGAAGAAAGCAGAGAAGCTGTGTGTATGTGTGTGTGTGTGTTTGAGGTCGAGAAGGAGAAAAAGAGAGAGAGCTAGAACATTTATTTTTCCTACAAATCTTAGGAATTGAAAGAAGAACTATCAGCTGATGTTTCTAAACCCTCTACGATCACTCAGATACGTTTATGTATGGATTTAGACTTGTTTTGAGGGTTTCAATCTTGTTTTAAACCAATGAATATTTGTATGGGTTTGTTCTTATGATAGGAGAAAGGCTTTGCAAGTGATTTAAATCATTTTGGTTGAGTTTTTGAAAGGTTGTGATTTTGAAAATGGTGTTTTGAGGTGCTGGATTTTTGGTCCGACCAAGATGATGTTTATGCATTTTTGGTTAAGTCGGATGGGTGTGGTCCAACTTTGGAGTGTTGGTCCGACCTTAGTGTGGTCCGACTTTGGAGTGTGGTCCGACTTTGGAGTGTGATCCGACCTAAGTGCGGTCCGACTTTGGGTGTTGGCCCGACTTGGAGTGTGGTCCGACCTAAGTACGGTCCGACTTTGGGTGTTGGTCCGACTTTGGAGTGTGATCCAACCTAAAGGTGTGTTTGGTAGAGAGAAAAGAAATTGGGAGAAATGAAATTGAAAATAAGGGAGAAATGGAAATGGGGAGAAATAAAAATGTGTGGAGAATTGGAATTGATTTCCTTGTTTGGTATCAGGAAAGAAATGAAACAGAGAAATGGTGGTTCTAGTCGCCGGACGGTGGTTGCGGCGTTGGCCGCCTTGCCGGACATCGACGATGATGATTAGAATGCCGGGAACACATCGCAACGGGACATCGACAATGATGAGTAGACATTGGTTGTCATTTCTCTCCATTTCTCCACAATTTGAAGAGAAATGAAAATACAAAGGAAGGAGAGATATGGAAATGGGTGGAGAAACAATTTCTCCTCCCAAAACTATAACCATTTTTCCAAAACAAGAGAAACCAATTCTCCCCATTTCTTTTCTCTCTACTAAACATCCCCTAAGTGCGGTCCGACTTTGGGTGTTGGTCCGACGTTAGTGTGGTCCGACCTTGGGCCTTGGTCCGGCCTTAGAAGTGGTGCGACTTATATAGAGCCATTGTGTATCCAAGACTGATCTATTGAGAAATCTGTTTTGTAGGTTCACGCAATTGGACTTGTTAATTATTCAACTTGTGAAATCTGTTGCTTATAACTGTGTCGAGGATCAGGGGAGTTACACTAACTTATACATGATATTAATGTGAAATGTATATGTTGTATGTATATGTGAAAGTGAATTTGTTATGCTATTATATGAAGTGAAGGGTTGCGTTTTATTGTGGTAAAATGTAACTCGGCACAGTCAGACATAGTGTGAAATCGTTATCGGTGAACTGCGTCGGTGGTATGTGATCATAGATTGTTATATGATATGACATGTGCATATCTAGTGTGGTGTGTAAGTTAGGGTGCTCGCTAAGCTTTATACTTATTGTTGTTGAATTTACTCTTTTCAGGGCCTGATCGTGGGAAAGCTCCAGCAGTGTGAAGATGACTCATCTTCTATCAATCGTTTCCGCTGTTTTACTTATTCAAACACTTTATCAAACTATAATTGTAATTACTTACTCTAATGTACTTGACGACGTGTAGTTCCGGGTGCGGGACCTCGTCAGGATTTTGTTGGTTGTTACATATGAATGCATTTTATATTTACTTATACTTGTTGTCAAATTAAAAAAAAATTGGGACGTTACACCACCTCTTGAAAGCTCTAAAAAGATGCCGCCAAATATATACAATGACCCAACCCAATTGTACATATGAGTTAAGGTACATTAGGATTTCTCGTGTGCCCTTTAAATTATATAAATAGTTATTAATGTAACACAATATACCCTACGAGGTTTTTTCATTATTTGCAACTTAAACATGACTGATATTATTTAGTTATTTTAAAAAGTACAATAAAATATTGTATTGTAAGAGTTTTATACAGTAGATTTATAAGTACTATGGTTTAAAGATTATGTTATGATATCACAAAATTGTCACATGTTATTATCTAAAATTTTAAATATAATTAATTTTCCACTATTATTTTGAGACGATCCATGGCATTTGGTTTGTAGATAAGTTTGATAAAAGGCATGGGTTTAAACTTTTAAAAAACGTAAATGAGAGAAAATACATGATTTTTTTTATAAAAAAAAGTTTTAGTTTTTATAATAAAGTTGATACTAAAAAGAGAGATATCCTCCTTAATTTTGGAATAATAATATTTTCAATGAACATTGTGGGAATGATGATCACACCCATTACATTGCACATCCCCACAAACCATTCGTGACACTACCCCCTTTTTTTCTCTTGTGGATCAGGATCCTATTACCTACCTACTCTTTTAACTTCTTTCTAACACAAAAAACGATAGTTATTCTTCATATCCTAATCTACTAATATTCCATCATAAGTCATTCAATTAGTTTTAGTTAATATATATAAAAAACAGAAATAATCAACGTTGTCATATAATTATAGAGTAATAAGTCATACACCTTAGTCTATAGTGCATTAACACTCTAATCTATATGTATAATTCGTCATTGATGGGTATTCTAACATTTTCAAGTTCTAATGCAGTTGAGTTGAATTTAAATGGTCATGTTATTATCTAACTATCTAATTAAAAGAATAGACTTTTAAGAAAAACTTTCCTTTTTAAAATATAATTTAACCAATAGGAACCTTTTCTTTAAAAATAAATTAAACTTATAAACAAATATGATGTCACCATCCTTAATCCCAACCCTCATATTCCTTAATTCAATCCAACACTTCCATTTACATGAGATATCTATTCAAAATTTACCAAAATTTACGTGAGATTTATTCTATTTTTCGAAATTTTCATATTTTTAGGTGAATAGATTTATTTTATTAAATACGAAAACAATATTTTAATCTTATCTCTATTTGTATGGTTTAGTTTTAAAATAGGTAGATAATCACCTATATATTACCTTTGATTACATGTTTAAATCTTATTTTTGATATTTATTCACTTTGACACCAAAGATCCTATTGTTCTCATCTTTTTCATTCTCTTAGATATCAAATATGGAGAATAAACAACCTTTATCAAAGAGACGTTGGTTCAAACAACCTATATCAATTATGAAGAATAAACAAACTTCTTTATCATTTTCCAATAGACATTCATTTGGACAGCCTTTAACAAAAAGAAACAAAAGACGGGTGATAAACACTTTTCCTATGTACGTTTTACCGTTATTTTACTATAACTCTTATAATTTCACACTATCAAATTTTATACTTTACTTTAAACATCCCCGTGTTTATACACGGGGTTATAAACTAGTAGGGTATTAATATATTAGGGTGTATGGAATAATACCCCTAATAATAACTTCTATTAGTTTACATGTATAAATTAAGGTGTGAATACAAAGTAGAGTGAGATACATGACTCAAAAAAATACGCTACATCATCGTAATGAATTTTAAATTAAATTACACGCAAAATTTTATTTACTTTTGTCACTTATGAGTCATGATATATATATATATATATATATATATATATATATATATATATATATATTAACATCGTACCCGCGTAATGCTGCGACGGAGTATAGTTTTTGTTTTGTAATATGTTACTTTCAAGAATGTAATGATATGTTATTCACGCGATTCAGTGTCACAAAAAAGTTTTCTTTAGCAACATGTCCGTTTTTTGCAAAATTTATTTTATTTGCATCAACTATTTTATTAATTTAAAAAAAATTCTAAAATACTTTAAAGTAAGAAAAAGATTTATTTATAAAAATAAGAAGAGAGAGGTTAATAACATTGTGGAAATTGTGTTGATATAGGTAGATAATTATGTTTGTACGAGAGTATATTTAAATTAATAAAAAACTAAAGTAAATTAGGAGCATGGGTGTGAAATGGTTAAAGTTTGAGTGGATGAGATTAATTTAAATAGAATGAAAGATCAATATGTTATTTTAATTGAATTTTAAGAACTCTTAAAATTAAGGTTGAGAGAGAATGTTAAATGATTTATATAGTGGTATAGATATAAATATATATATATATATAGGGGACGGTTCAAATGAGAACTGTTTTTCGTACGAGAACTGCGAGAACCAATCTTAGCCGTTCATTTTGGATAATGGAATTCATGGATGAAGAGCGTGGGGCAATTGAGTGTGATAGAGTGCATGTAAGGAATTCATGGATGGTCAATCTAATTGAAGGAGAGGGAATTGGACGACTAAGATTGTTTCTCGCGGTTCTCTTACGAAAAACAGTTCTCGTTTGAACTTTTGCCTATATATAGTGAAAAGTTCATTTGAGAACAGTTTTTATTGCGAGATTCGCGAGAACCAATCTTAGCCGTCCAATTCCCCCTCATTCAATTGGAATGCCCACCCATAAATTCTTTACATGTATCCTGCCATACTCAATCCCCCCACGCTTTTCATCCATGAATTCCATTATCCAAAATGAACGGCTAAGATTGGTTATCGTGGTTATCGCAATAAAAACGGTTCTTAAATGAACCTTCTCCTATATATATATATATATATATAGGCAAAAGTTCAAATGAGAACTGTTTTTCGTACGAGACCACGAGAACTAATCTTAGCCGTCTAATTCCCCCTCCTTCAATTGGATTGCCCACCCATGAATTCCTTACATGCACCCTGCCACACTCAATCCCCCCACGTTCTTCATCAATGAATTCCATTATCCAAAATGAAGGGCCAAGATTGGTTCTCGTAGTTCTCATACGAAAAACGGTTCCCGTTTGAACCCTCCCCTATATATACACATATACTCTTTTCCGTGATCGAATAGAAAATTATAACTTCAATATAAGAAACTATGAAATGAGATTTTACCTGGGGGAATGTATGTCATGATTTGAATTTTTGATACATAAATAAGAAAAATGTTCAATATAGTTCATACTTAATTCATAGTCCTAAGGGACTAATTTTAGCGTTTGGATTAATGACATCAATGGTCCATATTGCATTTTAAAATTTTGGGCGGAGTGACATTTTCGTAATTCACATGTGATGCTTTTACAAATCACCTGTGATTGAATATTAAAATTTTAGGACTATGTTTTTACATGGATTTTATTGAACACAACTCACATAAATAAATGACGGTAAAAATGCACTAATTAGATCGGTTTTGCCGACGGTGGCGGTTCCGGCGAAGTCACAGGATCCTGGAGTCATGGATCTATGCATGTAATACCTATCGTAGGTGTAAGAAATGTGCGTTTGTATGGAGCTGGGAAGAAAACACAGTCCGGATGGTTGTAACGGTGCGCAGGCGGCGCTCGAGTGCCGCATGTAACGCCTTCTTGAGGCGTCGTATTTGACTACGCACCATGTTTCCGACGTCATTTGGCAGTAGAAAACCACCAATATCACTGCTGCTGCCGCTTGGTACAAAATCTCCATTCCAATAAAACGGTTTTTAGGTAAAGCACACACACTAGCTAGTGTGTGTGTGTGAGAGAGAGATGTGTAGGAAAAGCTAGCTATAGTTGTGATAGGGGTGTGAAAATTGTAACACCGTGATTTGTAAAAATACCGTTTAACAAAAATTTTTAAGTATTAATTAACCATAAGCAACAGAAGTCTTAAACCATACGTACGATAAATGTAAACCGACAAAACCATAGTGTCACACCATGATCAAAACCATTAAACAGTTACAAATCCAAATCATAAATAAAATAATAATTGTTTAGTGGTATCAATATCCATAAACCATCTACCCATAATGCACCCTGTCTCACAAAGCCAAGCTCTAAGCCACATGCACGGGTACAAGACATATTTCAAAAGAACAAGTGTCGGCTTACGCCTCGTTGTAACATCCTGAATTTGGGCCTAGTAATTATGTAGGGTTTCGGTAAGATTTTACTTGGATCATTAGTTTATTAAGTGTTTACTTACTTTTTTTATGTTGGATTTGCTTTAATTAATTATTGATAATTAATTAAGTAAAGTTATATGTTTAAATATATATATGTACTTACGTATGCATATATATATATATAAGTATTATGGTGATCTATTGCATGACACCTCCTACTTCAAGTTTCAAAGTGTGATTATGTGTTTTAAGAGATAGGCTTTATTGGTTAAAGTCACCTCCTCACTTTGTTATCGGCTGAAGTGTGTGTTGTGTGTGTTTTTGAGAGAAAGAAGAGCTATAAACATTAACTTGAAAGTTGGATTGAGAAGTGGTTAGACTCAAAGTTAAGGTTTGTATGATTCTTGTTTTGTTAATTGAATCATGATTCATGTTTAATCTGTTAGATTCATTGATTATAAACCTGTTGGGTTTTGTATATAAACACCATGGATGAACATGATATTAACTTGAAAAGTGGGTTTTGCATGATTTGGTGTTTTAAGAGGATTTGATGCGTTCTTGTTGTTATGTACATGTTATATGAGGTCTATACATGTTTTAGAAATGTTTATAATTGATTTCGAATGGAAATATTGGATTTTTGTAAGTTAAGTCGGTTGGACTTTTGAAGAAGATGATGCAGGTGTTCATCGAACGCAACGCGTCATTTGATTAGACGCGACGCGTCCCCTCAATTTGGCGGATTCTTGTGAATCCGAAGATAAAATCCGATGGGTGAAATCCGGGGTCTTGAAATCCAATATTAGGAATCCGACACCTTGAATCCGTGAAACCTAGAATCCGACAAGTTGAGACTCGGATTTGGGGAAATCCGACAATTGCCTTCAACGCGACGCGTCCGCGGTTTTTATGGATTTTGATACTTGATTGCATTCTTTAATGTTATATGCTACTTGATTATGCATATGTGAATCTAACATGTTGTGTTTGATTTTTTAGAGATATAAATATATATGTGGATATATATATATATTTATGAATCCGAAACTGATTTTGGTTTGTTGTGATCTCAGGAGCAGACAAGTCTCAGTAATATAAGATAACTGAGTAGGAGTTCGAAAACTCGAGGTGAGTGGATGTTTACTCACGGATGATGTTAATTGTAACTGGTTTGGTTGCAACTGTTTATGGATTGACGCATGGATAGACTTACTGTCTAATAATTGATTAACTGTTTGTTTCTTAATTGATTGTTGCGTCAGTGATATGTATACATGATTTTGGGAAGTCAGTTTCGCTGGGCATATGGGCTGGGTTTATTTGTTATCGGCTAATCAGTAATTGGATCTTTCGTTGCATTTGTTGCAACTTAAGGGTAATACTGTGTGAGAATAGCAAATCAACTATCGGTAAACCTTTGCTTTGGCCGGCATTGGTTGTAGGTTCCTGCAGAACCGCCCGGCTTACCGGGGCACGATGTTATTGGTTGTTGATATCATGCGGTTGTGGCTGATGTATCTGTTGTGGTTTTACTCCCTTCACTTAGCTTTGTGTTAATCCCCCACCTCTCACTCCTTTTACAGGTTTTGGTAAGTCAGCGGCTCGGCTGAGAGTGGTTTGTTTGAGGAGTAATTGCCTAGGCCTCTGATATTTATATTTGTGATGAGCCGTAGTTTTTGTAATACTGTTATTTGAACCATGGTTGATTTTGGAAAACTGTTGTTTGTTTACAGTTGTAAATACTTTTGATATTCGACTTCGCTTCCGCAGTGTTTATTTAAAATGAAAATTTTGGGTTGAAAATACGGTGTTACACTCGTGAGTCAATAGGGCTAAAATAACAAAATCCCTAAAAGTATTAAAGATGAAGCGTTAATACATTTATCATATAACCTTACCCGCCCCGTATGTATACTTGACCCATCCCGCGAATCCCACATAACATGTATCATATAAATGGGTCAAATAATCGTTTATATTAAATAGCATGTCAAAACCTTTCACAAACCGCATATCAAATACATACCGCATAACAACCTTGTACCGCATAATGTAGTCCGTAAATCTACCCGCTAAGTTTCCCTAGCCATTGGGCCCCAGTTAGGTAACCCGTTCACTACTTGCACGCTAAGCAACCCGTGCATCGATTGGGTAGCTACTCCCAATCCATGCATGTGTGTACATTAGAGGATGCTTTCGCTACTCCGACGGTGCAAGTACAAGTATTGCATTGTTGTTCAAGTGTAAGTACAAACGGGGGCAACCGCTATCAATCCCTCTTGGCACTCACATGACTACACTTGCTGTCATACATCACTCCAGAACTCGAGCACTCAATCATACTCTCGTACCATGTGTTGCAAAGGTTATCTAGTGTAACACCGGCTTTGCATATACTAGAATTTAGCAAAAATTTGTGTTTTTAAACAAACGTGAACTTAATCACGATCATATATCATTTAGCAGCAGAATATTTACAATAAACTTTGTTTCTGTATCTGGTGTTACACTACAAAATAACCGACCACAATGTAATTATTACAACATCAAGTGTTCCCGCAAAATATCGAGAGGCAGGGGACCCGGCTCACCAGACAATCTATCTTTGATCTGCAAAAGCAGTTAACATGGCACCGTTAGCTACACTTAGCTAGTGAGCACAAACTTGGCATAAACTTCATTAGAGTAAGAACATACATTTCAGGAAGAAGCATATAATGCTATCTTATCACATTGTGGTGTATTGACACGATCGGTATAAGTTGTTTCTTGCAGGATAGCTAGTCCCGCTCAACACCAATACATCGGGGGATCAGACACAACCCTCCGCGCTGGTGGGGGAGCATAAAGCAGTCCACCAAGCATCATTAACGGAACTAGAGGCTCCTTAGGTAACTCAGCCATTTCTGACTGATTAACCCTCATGATATAAGGCACGACGGTTCTGCAGAACCTACGATCTGGAATGTTACCTCGAATCACCGTTAAATCCCGAATCTCCTGATCAAGGGTCCCTGGGATCCAGCTAACCGACTGACCTTAACCATGTTTGCTGATGTTCGCGAACACATACACATATCTTGTTCATTTACTTAGCATGCATATTCATTTACTTCTTTTAGCATGCAATTACATTCAGTTACTTATTTATGGATCCAATCTGGATCCCTAGCATACATATCATTACATCTTTACTTAACTGATTCATTCAGAATCAGTATCATGCATAGCATTTACTTAACTAAGCGGTTCCAGTACTAGATCCCGCTGGCATACACTTAACTTACTTACATCAGGTATTTAACATGGCATTGTACTTTAAATAACATGGAAATTCTTACTTATCAACCTATGAGCACAATCGTACTCAAATCATTTAACACATAATTTCTGCTCTACTGAGGCTTATGGAAGTCGGTACTCACCTGAGTAACTTAACAGGTAGTTATTTAACTTCTTGCCTTGTCTAGGGTTTCAAGTTGACCTAGAACATTAGGATTTACATTAATATCTTAGCATACTTAAAATAGCTACAAAGCCAGCATAGGAAATCCCAAAAATCCGGATCCCACCTAAATCCGACAAACTGTCGAATTTCATGAAATCCGATACTTTAAGGGAAATCCGACACTTTATGAAATCCGACACTTATCGGATTTCAACACTATGAACTTGAAAACTTGGTCACAAAGTTGGAAATCCGACCTTCAATCGGAATCCGATTCTTTTATCGGAATCCGATTCTTTTATCGGAATCCGACACTTTTGTCGGAATCCGACACTTACATAGAAATCCGATTCTTTCGGATTTTAACTTGTAAATTACATGGACATTGGGAAATCCGATACTTTCGGATTTAGACCCATAACACGGATTTAAACACGCGGATTTAGAAATGCGGATTCCGACACCCTAAAGTCTCGGAATCCGACACTTAATCGGATTGTCAACATGCGGATTCCGATACCTTCATGTCTCGGAATCCGATTGTTCTAACATGGGAACCGCCATCTTCAATGGCTTATTTCCAGAGCTTATTTCTTGTTTTTTTGACATTTATACATTCTGAAAACACTTATTTTTGTTGGTATAGCTTTGAAAATACATCAAACCCACACAACAACACTAAACAAACAAAACCCATTTGCAAAGTAAGCTTTGCATGTTCTGAGTAGTGTTTTGCAAGGATTTGAGTTTCAATCATGATTTTAATCATAAAAACAGTTTTATATGTATTAAATCTTAACAACAACAAGAATTCACCTTTGAATGGAATCAAAACCACCAAAATCCTATTCTTCAAGAAAACTGAGAGAAAGAGACAAGAGAATTCCGAGAATTGCTTGAAGTGTTTGCTTTTGGCAACTTTGACCAAAAGTCAACATTTCCATATATATATATATATATATATATCTTACCAAATCCAGAGGCACTGCCTCTGGATTTCTTTTATTTTCTTTTTCTTCCTTTTACTTTCATATATATATATATACATATATACACATTAACACATAATATACAATTAACTTTTCATTATCATAACTAGCTTACAGCTTTAATTACACATCTAACAGCTAGGCCCAAATCGAGGATGTTACATCTAGAAACCCCGCAACTCCGTATGTGGCTAGCACTTAAACCTAAAAGGTCATTAAAACCTAATAGGTCCTTAAACCATAAGTGAGCGTGAAAGGTTACTACTGTTAGTCCCAGATTGAGTACACAACAACAAATGTTTGTAGAAGGGGGGGTTGAATACAAACTTTAGATTTTAAAAAATTAGAGACACACTGATATACTTTTATATAATTCCTATTGATATTGAATCAAGAATTACATGTACTAGAAGCGGAAATTATAAGTACAATAAAAGGTGGCAATCTATTTGTCTAACACATAGACAAGCTAACTCTAAAACAACTAATGTATATAGAGTGTTCAACACATGAACAAGTTTGATTCTACGCAATGCTTAAACTCTACGAATTTCTCAACTAATGAGATTTTCTTTGTGTAGAGTAGAGACTGCACTGTGTTGTTTTTTGCATGTCCACCATGCATGAGTATATATAGAAATCTTGATGAATCCGGTTGCATGAAGGTAAGAGACAAAGAGGATGTGGAAATATAATATTTTAATTGTAAAGGTAGTGGGTGAAAAGTAAAGTTACTTTAATCAACTGTTTGATAAAAGTAATTGTACTTTTCTACAAAAGTGCAACCCATACACAATATAAAATATTAAAACCCACATCTACTGTCGTGTAGAAGTTTCTTTCCCTTTCCATGCTTGTGCTTTAATCAACACCATGCTTCTGTTTGATTTGACTTTACCAAGTATGGGATTGCCAGCCATACTTAGTTGTTTGAACAAATCTTCAAGATCTTCGTCTGTTTGAGGTATCATTATTCTTTTCCAGAGGATAAGATCAAACCTTTTTGTCTCATACTTGATCCAAAAAGTGCATTTTACTTTTACAAACAAAGATCTAAGGTATAATAGAACAACACATGTTCTGCCTTTTACATATGACTTACAATGTGAAAAGATAGAGTAGATTTGACATTTTGCACGACTCAGCTAACAAATTGTACTAGGAACTCTGATATTCACTACCCAGTTGACAAAATATATCAGTTGATCACTTTTTGCTAGGACTCAGTTGATACATATTGCTCAGCTGATCATATAGATGCTCAGCTGATCAATAGTAAGCTTAGGAGGGCATAACCTTATGTATTTGATTTATCAGTTGATCAAGAATGCTCAGCTGATCATTCAAATACATCAGTTTATGAGGGGAGATGACTTGTGTAAAGGAAGACTTACTTAGCTGATGCTCTGGGCCTCAGCTGATCCATTTGTTCACTCAGCTGATGGAGTAGGCACTCAGCTGATCAATTTGTTCACTCAGCTGATCAACTGGTTCACTCAGCTGATGGTTTATTTTTCTCAGCTGATCAACTTTCTTTACTCAGCTGATGGTTTATTTTCCTCAGCTGATCAACTTTCTTCATCTGATGCTCCTTGGCTGATATCCCTTGGCTGATATATTGATTAGGATCTGATGCTCAGCTGATGGTCAGCTGATGGTTCAATACTTAGCATATTTTTACATAAACTGATTCAAACAACACATGTTTGAATTCTTTCTAAGTCATACTAAATGTAGGGTTTGGTTATCATCAAATTCTATGTTTTAGAATAGGCAGAGTTGATTATTAGAGTGAAGTGATTATCTCCCCAACAACTACCCCGCCCAACAAGCCATGTACATGTATATAAATCATATAAACCGTAAATTAACCGTAGCATGCATAAACAACCATGTAAGCATACATAATCATATAATTGCAACTAATACACTTAGCACATTAAACCATCATATACATATTCGTTTTAATATTTAAAAATAGGTTTTGTCGTTGTACTCGGTTTTGTAAACTACTGAACTCACCTGAGGTCCAGAAAATAGAGAACAATCGAGTCCGAGTAGAAACGAGATCACGAAACAACCTAACACATTATTAAACATACAATCAACATACAATCTATTCGATCCCAAACAAAACGAACTTACATTTACTATACCCTTCTTTCATAGTTTTAAGACACTCATTTAGCTCTCTTCGATACTTTAAAATGCCATTATCATAATTTGAGAGTCGTTCTCCAAATTAGGAGAGTCGTTCTCCATCTTATTACTTCACACCATTTAATCAATATTTACATCCACCATTTAACATTCTAATTATGTATACACACACATCATATACTACTTAACACTTTTTGCATGATTCAAATTCGCCAACAGGGCACATTACAAAATAAAGTTGGATACCTAGTATACTTGTTTTAGGCCTAGAGGTCGGCTGTCTTTCTTCAATCAATTGACCGGATTAACAATTAATTTAGCCTTTGAAGTCTAAATTAACATTAAAGTATATGATTTAAGCTTTCTAACAACATATGATTCACCTTCTAACTATTTTACGAGTGATTTACTACTATTTAAGAAAACAGTACCGCATTATTTGAGCATAAACTGACCAGCCGTGACAATCTCAAGAGTTGACCCATTTAACATCTGATTTCACCATTAGTGTCTAAAGACATCTTAAATTAGACATCTAAAGCTTTCAAACCACATATAATACATCCTAATCCGACACCCGAGTGATTTTATACACATTAAGCAAGACAGCCCATGGCGGCTGCCTTTTACAGCAGCTTTACTTTTACTTCTAATTTACCCTCAAAACCATTATTACCAATCATAATTACCCAGGATTTGGATATAGACATGTACCTGGAACCTTTAAGAATGAAAACATGGCATAAAGCTTAAATCTTGGTCCATAAAAGCTGTCCAAATCGAAGATTGTAGCTGCTGCGTTTTTTTTTCTGGCCTAACAACCCCAGCCAACGGAGTTTGCTGTTGCTTCCTTCTTTGGTTCGACTTCCAGCCCCCAACACGAACATGCTGCTGAACCATTTACTCTTGTTTGATCCATGACTGCACACCGACACAAAATCGGTTACTTTCTAGAAGGCAACTGTTAAGATCTTATCCTTTCTATATTGTTCTTGTAATTCACCGCCTACACACTCCTTTTCTTCCCTTTGCTAAATTAAACACACACATACATGAAATTAGTAGGTGGTTGATTAAGCTTTTAGTTACCAAACCAATACCCATCCTATCAATTTTCACATGGAGTATACACACCATACGCATGCATATATAATATGCTATTGCTTCATCAACCAAACCCCAATCAATTTCTAGATTATACAAATGCCAAACACATACAATCTACTTTCCTTGCATGAAAATCCATACACACACTTTCATACTTGTTGTTTATCATCTTAAATCAATCGACCACCAACATATATTTCGGTTGAAAAACATTTGCCTATCATTAGTTCCTTCAATCGACTTCCTGATCCCGTGACCACCATTCAAGCCAATCCATCCCTCGGTAACCCTCATTCAACCGACCACCATTACCACGACTCTGGACCATCAACGGAAACATGCAAGGGACGTGTAGAACCATACCTGAAGTTTTGACCGAATATTGGGTCATGAAGTTGATCACCGGTTTGTAAAGAAGGACTCAATTGCTTAACGATCTTCTCTTCTCTCCCTTTGCTTCCTTTCAGTCGATCCAATGGACATACACACGTACGTTCAATACGGTTTTTAATCTTAGCCCCTTAAGTTATAAATTGTTTACATATAATCACCTAAACCTTTAAGTCCCTTTACCTTTATTTCATTAAAAAATGTAACTTTTATACACTAAATGTACATTAACATCCAACTAAATCTCCTACCATCTTATTAAATATCCAATATATTCTCAAACCGTCTTAATAATTTTTCGACTATAAATAACGGGAAATATACATATATATTCTACAATGATTACCCCGAAATCTTGGTCGTTACAAAAATATTTGTATATTTGTATGATACGGTTCAAATAAATACGAGTTTTTTCTTCTTTACGTTGCTCTTTATATTTTATTCAATAAATAATTTCTTTTAAGTTTTTGTGTAATTTTTACATGAAGTCATACTATCCGCAATTGTCCTTCACATCTCACATCTCTTGCTACATTAGCGAGACATTATCATGTATTTTTATTCCTCTTTCATCCCTTAACCCACATACCCTTTCCTCCAAACCTTTCTATATTAAAAAAACTTAAGAAAGTAGGGAGAGGAGGGAAATAGAGAAGAAAGAAAAAGGAGATGAGAGAGAGAGAGAAGGGGGGGGGGGGAGTGAGATAACGGGTTGAGAGCTCAAGGCGCTTACCCGTGGGTTAATCAAAGGGGACAATGGTGTTATGTTTTTCCATCCTTACCTGCTAAACAGGAGAGGACGGTCTCATAGTGTTTTAATTATTGATGTGCGTGAATTAGATCAAGTTTTATATTTATAAATTGAAATCATCAAAGTACCGACTACAATACAAATAGGCAAGTGTTTCCCTAGAAGTTTACCCTATTTACGGGTAGGGAATAGGCGAGAACTGTTATTTGTGCATAATTGTGGAAATCAAATTTGGCTCTTGCATAAAATAAATCAATGACTATAATGATAATGGTCATTAATGACTCATAATGCAGTCATAAATGGCTCATTCATGACACATTAATGAGAGATTTTTGAGAAAATCAAGACTTATTAAATAATGACTCATCCAACCTATTAATGATTCATTATTGATGCGGGAAACATGAGTTATTGTTCGATATTTTTCCTATATATCGGTGTGTGTGCATGGAAAAATTCATTTAATTAAGAACCGATCTTAATGCGGGAAACATGAGAATCTTTTGTAACCAATATTAATGTTTATTAATGACTCATTAGCAGGAGTATTTTAGTCATTTATATATTTACACTGCCGTGAGTTGCGTCCGGGTGGATATGTCAGTATTAAATAAAACTTGATTTTTTCAAAATATCCCTCGTTATGAGTCATTATTGAGTTTTTAATTCGTTTTACATGCAAAAACTATAAAATTATGAGTAAAACATACGAAATGAAATTCTATTAAATCTTGAACTATTTTTATAAACTTGTAGTGAATTTATGAAATTGCATGAATGCCTCTTTGTTAGTTGATCTTGGGCTCTAGATGAACTCTAAATAAGAAGACCAATTTAATTATTGACCGAATAGCAGCCCAAGCATGAGAAGGACTAGAAAGAGCCTCCTTGTGTGTGTGATCAGCGCCTACCGGCCTAACAAGGCCTATTTTGACTCGTGTGCCGTATGTCATTACAAATAGTGCTGCCTATTTTGACTCGTGTGCTCCGGTAATTGCTCACAACCGAAAACATCTTTCTTATCTAATAATTAAGTAAATGGGAGGCCAAGTGTCCCTTTTCTATCATATGGTTTTCTGATTTTCCCGGTCATTTACTCTTTCTCACATACTAACACGTGTCTATCATCACCACCCCTACTGATTCTATTATTGCCTTTTTTGTTCCCTTTTCCTGATCAACACTCCTCTTTTGATCCTCTCTCTCAAAGTAAACCTCGGCCTACTCCTTCCTTTTCAATCACCACTACCACTTCAAACACCGCCACAACCTCTATTTTCACAAAATCCTAAGTGAACAAACCAGAATCACTAGGTGAACCAACATCGAAACCGGAGTAAATACCATGATTTAGAAATCAAAGATGAACCAAAATCGGTTTTGATTTGGATTTGGATTTTTTATAGATTTTTTAACCACCAAGGAATGATTTGGGAACTTTGTTCCGAACTCATATCTAGAAATCGGAGTAAAAACCTTAACTTGGCGTATGGTGGCGATTTTTAAGGTTCCGATTTGTTAACCACCGTTTTCTTGAAGATGATGGAGGGATGTGGAAGATTGGTGGTGGTTGAAGAAGAAGAAGAAGCAGGTGGTGGCACGTGGTGGTTTCATACTTAGGTTCCTTTTAAGAAGATGATGATGAATCTTTTATAATTTATTTTGCGGGTTTCTAATGGGAAGATGAGGATTATGTGATTTATGTGTGCATTTGTAGATGTGGATCCAACTTCCTTTTTGTATTTTTATATCTACATAATTTGTATGGACTCATCTTGAGTTTGAATGTTCATCTTAAAGTTCAAGAACTACAACAACAATAATAAAAAGATAACAAAAAATATTATAAAATAATAAAGAATTAAATGTGACATGCTTAACTTGTGATTGCAGGTTTCACAAAAAAAATATTATATTAAACGTTTAATTCAAAGACTTTGATATATAAATATCAATAAAGTTTAGTTCATTATACAAAATATTTAAATAAAAATATTTTATTACATCTCGTTGTACTTAAACCGTTTTATATAGTTAACTAAACTTAAGGACCGGACTTAGCAAACTCAGATATTACGAGGGGGCACATTATGAACTCTATGAGTGAAAGACCAGCTATGAGACAAGGTCAACTCAATTACTCAAACCCCAATCCTTTATTCAACCCTAATCTGTCTGTTTCAATTCTCGACTTCAGTTGCACCAGAAAAAAAAAAAGAATCTACCTGAGTTCGTGATCGATGATGACTCATATCCTCATTTCGACAGTTTATTGCGTTATTTTTTTTGATCGATTTCCTATTTGATCTAAAAGAATCTTATGAGAACTTTGCGTATTATTGCTGATTTTAATCTACGACTGATTTCGTGTGTATACGCATGTGAATCTTGTGTGCTTTCCTTAATGGAGGATCGAACGTGGAAACCAGAGAGAGAAGGATCGAGAACGAGCCAATGCTCGTAACGCCGGTAAGGGGAAGACCAAAGACGATGGATTGACCCCTGAACAACGCCGTGAAAGGTTTGAATTTTTGCCCTAGTTTTAGTCGAGTTTGATTTTGTTGCTAATGTCTTTTAAGTATTGCTGTGAGTTTGTTGCTAATGTCTTTTTGCCCTAGTTTTAGTCGAGTTTGTTATTCATTGATCTGCTGGTTGAGTTTGTTATGCAATAAGTGTGGGATCTATCTCTTATATTGAGGCAATTATCGTTTCCGGCTTCTTAATTCTTAATTAGTAGGAATACCTAAGAACACTGAAAATGTATTTAATAATCAAGCAGCTCATTTGTTGAACACGCTGTCCTGAATGGTTTGGCTCTAATTATGATCAAAGCAAGTAACTCTGGCTAAAAAATTAGCATGCTACAAGTGAAGAATGGGACGTTTGGTGTCTGCCATGCCTCAAGCTCTATCTGATCATACTAGTCTTTCTCATAGTTGTCAATAGCGAATAGCGGTAAATAGTGATGGCTTACCTATATGCTACATAGCGAATAGCGCTAAATAACGGCTGCTATTTTGTATTTAGCGATAGCCTTCTAAAATATAATTATATATTTATATATCAGTATATTACCTTAAAAGTCTTAAACTATTATATATATTAGAGAACAAAATATAATACTAAGTTTTAAACTATTATAAGTTAAATCAAAGACCATCTAAATCTTCATATTACTGATTAAAGGTAAAAAAAGACCAAAATGCCATCGCTACCGCTATATGCTTAATAGTGGTCACATAGCGCTACGCTACGCTATTTGCTATAGCGGCGCTATTAACAACCGTGGACTCTTTCTAATGCAAAAATATTTAGGTTGAAGTTATAAGAGCGTTCGAAGCAGACACAATATGAATCATCTATTACCTTCATATATATATATATAGAGAGAGAACGATTTAAACGAGAGCCGTATTTCGTACGAGAACTGCAAGAACCATCTGGAATCAATCAAATTAATTGTTGTCTTTAAATTGAAAAGGGTATATATGTCCAAAAAATATTGCTGTATCGTCATTTTATATTTAAAAATTGTTGCACCTAATTAGTAAATGACCACCACAACCATTTTTCCATCATTATCTTCAATTTACCCTCCTAATCTGCTTAGACCACAGCCGACCAAACGTTAATCTGGCGACCAGCGCTGCATCTCCGGCAACTGCAAGTATGAAGCCCTGCGACAACGACGAACCTTCTTGACTTCTTCTAAGCTCCGCAACGAACTTCATTTGATCACTGCTGCTACGAATGTTCTTCTAACCGCCGTTGACATCTCTCTTAGAAGAGTCGATCACAGCTGCGAACACTCTGTATGGCAAACCTTATTCTACACCTGCCAACTCCTTCTAATCTACGCTACTAACACCTACTCCGATCTGACCTCTGAACCTTCTTTTAAGACTCGCTTTGTTGTTGGAGACCTCCGACCACCTCTATCATGGCATGTCTCTCATCAACTACCACTGTTGAAGCTTTCTGTGAAATGGTTGAGCTCACAAATCATATTTTAGGCTTTTAAAGGATACAAAAATCTGCTAGATTATGTCAACAGAGATGAATACACCGGTACATACCGATTTCAAATTCCGAGATAATGAAATTAAAACCTGGAAATGAAGATGAAAAATGAAGTACCAAACATAACAAAAATCTAAGAAGTTATACCTCAAATAACTTGTACTTTGCTCTTGATCTCTTTACCCTTCCATTATAGTATTATACAATGGGTACATGGACCTGAAGATCCAAAGTACCAAACAATGGTGGATGAGGTGTTGGGCATTATGCCTCAATCTACAAACAATAACAATATAATGACTATGTTTAACTAATACGCCTCCTAAAACCCTTATCACACCACAATGAGGAGAGGCCGTAACAAATCAAATTACACTGCTATGGGAGGGTTCAAAAGAGAACAGTTTTTCGTACGAGAACTGCGGGAACCAATCTTAGCCCTTGATTAAAATTAATTAATGGCTAAGATTTTTGGCGGCTCTTTAATGACGCATTAATGAGGGGTATTTTGGGAAAGTCAAGTCTCACAAATTAACGACGGCTCACCGGATGCAATTCACAGTTGGGTAATTATATAAATGACCAAAATACCCTTATTAATTAGTCATTAATGGTGTTACAAACAGTTCTCGCAGTTTTCGTACGAAAAACAGTTCTCGATTGAACTTCTCCCTCTGTGTATATATTAATCATATATTGACCGTTACAGAAATAGCTTACAGCTTTATATCTAAGATCAATTGCTTGGCTCTTCATGACAGAAATCACAGTGTATGACTACACGATTATATAATAAGTGTTTAACTAGTCATCGGACTGCAATCAGTAACACTGATACGTTGTGACAATAGCAATGAGCAAACATGCTGGTTAAACTTGTAACTGTCTTTGAAGTGGACATAGTGTGTTATTTCCTATTGATATCGACCACTCTACAAAAATAGTTTACAGCTTGTTTTTCTAAGATATATGGCCTTTATATTATGGAGATCACAATGTGTCATTAATGGTCACTATACCATGTGAAATGTTCTGTATGACTATATGTTAAATGTCATGAATGTCCTCTAATAGTAACAAAGTAAAAAATAAACTACGTGCTTTGCAATCGATGACATTGATAATTTGTAATAGTAACGGACTAATGGTGGCCAAATAAGTGACTTGATTTTAGATGCTTGCCAAATAATTAAGTTTTATAATTTTGTTGTAACAAACAAAGTCTGTCATAGTAGATTGCAGGAAGCTAACAGAAATATCCAAATAATCAAGCGTTGTAATTTTGTTGGAACAAAGTCTGTCATAGTAGATTGCAGGAAGCTAATTAGCATATGTGGATTTGAGAATAATGAGAATACAGTTTTCAATTAATGAAACTGGAATACCTTGAAATAGCTGATGATCATGTACTTTGTGAATGTACAGGGATGCAAAAGCACTCCAAGAAAAGGCCGCCAAGAAGGCAGCACAGGCTGCAGGGAGTGGCAATGCTGGGGGTAAAAGCAACAAAAAATAACAGAGCACTTTGATGGATTTCTTTTTCCAGAGTGATTGTATCGTGGATAAATTCCAGTATCATAGCCCATTTGACCGTGGTTCGTATTACTTGACCTTTCTGTAGAACTTGATCTTGTGAAAAAATTTATGCTTCTGTTGACATTATGCTTTCTGCTTGTGATTCATTTCCTGTGTGGATTCAGAAGTAAACCTTTTCTTTTTCTCACATATATCTTGTTTGCTTTAATGTTGTAGTATTTTATCTAATTATCTAGAAAAGCTGCAAACAGGTTTGTGCTTTCCCTGCTTTTGTATCTTTTGTTTTACATCAGTACATCACTGAGATGTTTGTCTAACATGGTATTTAAAATCCTTAGTTATAACTAGTTTTCCTATATGCTATACCTTCACAGATGCAAGTGCTCCTTACTCCATTTTTTTAACCAACCTTTACTGATTATATGCATGTAAGTAGAGGTGTCAGTTGCTTACTCATTTACCTATAAATGGACTATGGTTCAAAGGGGGTCAAATAAAAAAATTTAGCTAAAAGGAAAACGGGTCAAAGGATTAACAATATATAAAAATGAGCAATAATTGTTTGTGGGTCAATATAACACCATTGACATGTTTGAACCTGCACTATGGATAACATGTTATCGAACAAGTCAACTATATATTTAACTTGCTCATTTATCATTCCTGCATGTAAGCATATATCACCATTGAGTTTGTGTCTCTCACCTTTCGTGGGACAGTTGGTATCTTGATCTTGAGTTAAATATAGAAAAAATAAAAATAAAAAATAAATACTATCCCTCTATTATGTTTGGAGGTCGAGCACCGTTTAGCCCCCTACTATTTCCTCCTCTGTTGCTATCGGTATGGGAGATTTGGTTTGTTATGTTTCCATATTACTAAGATTTTGCAAGGTGCAACATTTCCTAATGAAGTATATTGAGAAACAATGGACTAAAGATGTGCTGGCCAAAATCTTTTCATTGCAGTCTTAGTATGCATGATTTGGGTCAAGAAAAAGGGAACAGAGAAGTTCTTGATGAAATATACTATAAGGGGCTGCTTGTTAAAACAAAATGATTAAGCACCGAATGATTATGTGGTCTGAATGTGACATGCTGTTTGATAAAGGTTCTAAATGATGGAAATTATCATTTTAACCTATATAAGATATGATTGTTTAACAAGACAACGTGCGGAAGGAGTATTAGGGTAAAATACTTGGTGCTTAATGATTCAGAATGCACTTTAAGGGAGAATGATTCAGGAGTATTATACTGAATTATTCAGCACAGTCTTCATTCAGAGGTAGTAATCAAACACGCCGAATGCTGAATGATTCAAGATTCAGTGCTGAATAGTTCCATTAAGCAACAAACAAACATCCCCTAAGTGTTGACTCATTGTAATCATTCAATGACAAGATTGTTAAGTATCTGGATGTCCGGTCCGGTAAGACATGTTTTTCTTTTCAACGCTGAAAAATACGCTCGGACACACATTCTCTAATTTCACTCTTAAATTTACATCTTTGTCCATTATTGGGCTTACCACAACACTGAGAAATACTTTTTAATACACCCGGTACCGCTAGGCTACAAGCCGTTCCATTGGTAAGACTTGCTGAAAAATTAGAGGCTGACATGGAGACATGGACCCTAGACTATTCTATGTGCATGCTTGACATTTGGCAACTCTAAAATGTCAACCATATAATCTTCCAAGGAATCTGGAGCAATGGTTATGAAAATCGTAAAAGGTAAACAAATACAGGATCTTATCATAAAAATAAAATAAAAAATATGCAATTAGATATTGTGAAAATTAAAATATGACGAGCATTATTCTTGCAACTGCTCTAATAAAAAGGATGACATGGCTGGAATATTAGCTGCCCAAAACAAAATTGGTCCATCACCTTCTTTATCAATATTCTGTAACCCATCCTAGAGAGTCGATACCAGCTTATTTTACGGCTACACCACCGCGCTATGGTAGTGGTCTTTGGGGGTGAAAACTGATTCGTGAGGTGAGTTCTGGGTGTGGCCATGACAAGTGTTTTTTTTGTTTTGTTTTATCAGTAATATCTTCTCTCTTTTCTTTTTTAATTTTTAATTAATTAATTGGGTACTAAGTTGGTCCCATAATTTAGTGTAATAAAAAGTAACAACTAAGAGATTGAGTAGTGGCAAAAAAATTAACGTGACAATGTGGTGGAGTATAACCACTCCTACAGGCTACCACTCTTAGCAAATTATGTTTTGAAGTAATAAATCCATTGTGTTTAATTTGATACATAACAATTGGAACATAAACAAAATTTTTTGTTTCCATTTTGTACTTTTATATTTGGATATATTATAATAATTTTTGTTTTTTCTAAATACGTTTCTATTTATTCTAAACTATATTCTTAGATAGAATATATGTTTATACTTTATAGCAAAACCTATCTTAGGTTCTTTGACACTCACAGATACTTTTAATGAGAGTTATGTTACTCATTTTATCAGTTGCTCATTTAAGTGTTTACGAGTGTGGAAACACATATTATAAGTGGTTACATCCTTTTTCCTTTTTATAAATATGTTTTACTTTAGATGCCATCACATTTTGCCCATTTTTCTTTCTAATATGAACCATGTGTCCCATCCTTTTCATGTTTCCCCTTAAACATCTTCATGTTTCACATGAACAGAATTATCTCATGTTGTCAATTTAATTTTCAACCCTTTAGGTCTAACTACACACTATTTGACACTCTTAGGCCTGTTCCCTTTTCTTCTGTTCTATTTTATCAGAAAGTGATGATGAGAAACCAATGTAAGAATATATTAGGAACTGATTGTATGCAATCTATCCTAGGGTAATCAGATCCAAAGAGTTAGTTTACTCGTAAGACCATATGTCATACGTGTTTGTTAGAAGTTTATCTGTATGTCACTATAAGGTGACGTATAATTAGTTCATTAGCACATGTTCTCATTACAAAAAGCATGGTTGAGGAGTCAACATGCTCGATAAGGAAAGATCAACATCTTGAGTAATCTCAAGACCGTCGACTATCTCAAAGAGAAAGTTGAGTAGAATGTTAAGGTTGAGTTTGTAACCAAAAGTTTTAGCAGCTCGTCTGAGGCCGACGAGGAGGTAGTTGGAAACTGACAAGTATTTAACTAGTTGAAGATGCAAACAAGTGTGTCAGAAGAATGTATTTGCGCTAAATGCAAAGGAAGAAGCTTATTTGTATTGTTTATGCCGACTGTGTTGGTCATTTCTTAGGTATTGTGTGTAGCGACCATGTGATGGTTAGCATTGATGGTTTCTTTTAACTAATCTCTATGACTTATGTGTCGTGTAAATAGAATAGAGATCGTTCTTCTAAGTTGACTATCAACTAGTGATAACATCTCAACAAGTCGACAATCATACCGAGATAGAATTTGGTTCTTGAAGAAAAAATTGAAATATAACTATTCAAAATTTCAAAAATAGATAGAAAACCACATCGCTCAACGATCACAATTGTTGAGCTCAACGAAGCTTTGCAAAATCGAAAAGGGCAATACTGGAAACAAAAGTTACGACCAAAAGTTATGTTCTTATTCTCGCATGTTTTGGTTTTGGACCACAAGTAGGAATATAAAACAGTGGTTAACAAGGAGCAAATTCCGAATCGAACAATCCCAATGAATCAACACTTTTATGTTCCATAAAAAAAGTTTACCGTTATTCTTGTTTACAACATATGTTTGGATTCGTTTATTTTACTTATTAGAACTCAGATAAGCTTATAAACCGATTCTTTTTGGGCTTAGGAGCTTAACTAAATAGAACTTTGGCTAAATGAATGGCTCTATGATTATCAAATATGTCAATTTAACAAATTATTAAATTTTAGTAATAAAAAGTGATTTTAAATAAAAGAATGATGGGAAAAGGAACCATGGGAAAACATGGGCTCATGTCTTTGGTTACCACATAGAGAACATGCGCCATGTGCATCTCCAAACTCTTTTGTATACAAATGATAAAATTCTCAAAAAGCAAACCATACAAGGAGTGAACTTGGACACCTTAGGAATCTCAACATGTGGTGTTCCTCTTGGTTATTATCCTATATGGACAAAGAATAGTCAACAAAAATATATATGAGAGAGCTTACAAATGAATAAAAAAAAAGACATCACCATTGCTAATAATCAATCTATTAAAGCATAACAGCATTAGGTAGGTGTGGTCGTATTAGCGCTATATCAATCCTTCTTCATCATCGTCGTATTAAAAATTCCAGTGTAATGGTTCATCGTGATACCAAACATTTTCTAAAATTCACCAAACGTTTAAAAGAGAAAAAAACCAACTCCAATCGAGATGCAGATCAAGAATCCCTAAAATTGGACACTTCCGGATACGGCACCCGAACGACCATCAACGCCGGACGTCTCCATGTCCCCGCCCGGCCCTATGCTCTAAGAGTTCATTCACAAATAACTTATCAGACAAGAATATATATCAATCTATGTCGTTTAAACCCCAGAAAGCATGAAAGCACCTAGGAGATGACGTGGCACTTTTTTATTGGGTGATTAAAGAATTTCTATGAATGGCGAGCACGATGCATGCGTGGAACCGTGCCGGCTTGTTCCATTTTTGTCACTTTTTTCGTCAACAGAAACATGTTACTGATCGATACTCAACAATATATAAACATATTACATTCTCCCTTCATATGAATCCTTAATTATTTCGTTTTTCTCTTTCATCAATGGCAGATCACAACTTTCTTGAACTAACAACCAACTGTCAAAAGTATTCATTGCCTTCATTTAGTCAGGAAATCGCGAAAGATATGCATCTTTCCGGCAACTCAAATATTTGGGTCTCCAGCAACGGCGGCGGTGGCAGCCATGGTGGTGGTGGTGCACCACCTACTTCTCTTCCAGTAAATTTTCTTGAAACTTTCTCATCACAAGATTCAAGATTCGTTAATGAACCCAAATTTGCAACAAATGTGCTTCCGGGCCTCGCGAGCCGTGGTTCGAAAGGTTTATATGACTCGAAGACCCAGATAACAAAGCACGCAGCAAGAAGAAATGACAATAGTACCCTTGGAAGTGCATCCATTGGTGCAACAAAGAAGCAGTTCAGAGGGGTAAGACAAAGGCATTGGGGAAAATGGGTAGCGGAAATCCGATTGCCAAGAAACCGAATGAGGGTTTGGCTCGGGACATTCAAAACAGCAGAAGAAGCAGCATTCGCTTATGACACGGCTGCGTATATCTTACGTGGTGATTTTGCACATTTAAACTTCCCGAATTTGAAGAAACAACTAGAGGCGAATTCGATCAATGGTAACACTGCCGCCCTGCTCCACGCCAAATTACAAAGTATGCCGCCACCAGCTAATGGTGCACCACCACAACCTTTACCGGAGGTTGAAAAGTCAGAGATCAAGAAACCGTTAGAATCGGTGTCATCGGATGTTGTTGAAGGGGTTCAGCTGAGCAAGATGCCGTCTTTAGATATGGACATGATTTGGGATGCTCTTATTTCCGATTCATGATTATTTCTGTTAACCAAAAATACAATGAATGTAGCCGGATCTGGTCGCTATGATCCTGAGCTAATGCTAAGTTACAAGTCGGATTTCGATGTTTAATTACTGTTTCTTATCCTGGTTATCTATCTAAGCTTGATTTTAAAAGATGATTCATAAGTCAATGGGCCTAGCTATTTTTTTAAAGAATTATAAAGGCTACACAAACAGAAACAGAAACAGAAAACAGAAAGATCTTGATTTGCAAGAAGTTTCGACAAATCCTACAAATCTTGTCCCAATTTCGAGCCGATAATCCTTCATTTGTAGCTTTCTTGAATTTGTTTTTTAAACAACAATCGTTAGTTACTTCGAATTGATTTCAGCACAAAATAAAGAGTTTTTAGAATACCCGATTCGGTTTTAAACTATTTGAATATTTGAGTCTTGACTCTTGATCTGGTTTTGGTTTCATTTTTAAAGATAAACATGTTGCTACAAGCGGAGTTGATCTCGTTTTCAGGAGTTTGAGTGGAAGTTTCAGTAACAGTTGCGGGGTTCTTGTTGAACAGTTGTTGCAGCAACGCGGCTGCACTGCTTACAAGTCGTCCTGTAACTAAATTCTCTGTAACAAAGGAACAGTTCTACTTGGTCTGTAACTAACTTTTAGATAGGCCAATTTCAACATGTTTGTAACAAAACATAACCATTTAAGTTATATTATATCGATTACATATCAAATAAAGCTATTATAAGTATTGAGCATAGGACAAAGAAAACAAGTTAAACAGATTGTGTAAGTTTATGGCAGCTAAAATCCAATTGGAAATGAGTATTAAGTAGAGTAATCGATAACCCTTATTAAGAAAATTATAAAGTCACACTACGTTTTAAAATAATGGACAATCAAATTGTTGTCGGTATAATGGTATTACTGTTAATTGATAATTACAAGAGACAACGTACATAGACTTTATAGACATATTACATATAAGGAAGGGAGTGAATTAAGGACCTATAATAGGCAATCAATTAACAGCCTTTGATTCTGCAATAATTTAAATATATACATTATTATATTAAGCCTTAGGTGTATCTGTAATATGCCCCCGCAAGATGGAGGATCCATTAGAGACTCCAATCTTGGAACGGAGAGAGAGGAAGGCAGCACGAGTCAGTGGTTTTGTGAGGACATCAGCTAGCTGATCAGTAGAGTTGATATGTAAAACTCGTAAAGAGCCATCTTGAACCCGTTCACGCACAAAGTGGTAGTCTAAAGCAACATGTTTCATTCGCGAATGATAGACCGGGTTAGCACACAAGTATGTTGCACCCATGTTGTCACAAAATAAAGTGGGTGGGTTGGAGGTGGTGAGACCGAGATCACCTAACAAATGCTGCACCCAAGCGACTTCAGCAGCTGCATTTGCTAATGCCTTGTACTCCGCTTCCGTTGAGGATCTGGAGACTGATTTTTGGCGAGCCGATCGCCACGAGATAATGTTGGAGCCGAGGTATAAGATGTATGATGTTGTGGACCTACCACCATTGGATACCCCGCCCCAATCTGAATCTGAGAAGGCCCGGAGATCAAGCGAGGATCCTTTCCTTAAGAATAAGCCATGATGTATTGTGCCTTTTAGATAACGAAGAAGTCTTTTCAAGGCTTGCCAGTGAGTTTGTGTTGGTGAGTGCATAAATTGAGATAGCCTGTTGACAACAAAGGATATGTCGGGTCTAGTAAATGCAAGATATTGTAATGAGCCCACTAGTTTCCGATAGGGTGTTGGATCAGCAGTTGAGGAGCCATCCATTGGAGTAAGAACAACTGATGAGTTCAAAGGGGTAGCAACTTCTTTGGCACCATCCATACGGAATTGGGATAGAAGATCTTGAATATGTCGATGTTGAGAGAGAAATAGGCCGAAAGCAGTGGGTATGACTTCAATGCCAAGAAAATGATGAAGTGGGCCGAGGTCTTTGATTGAGAAGCGAGTGGCAAGGGTGTTAGTGAAGTGAGTGAGAAAGTCAAAGTTGTTGCAAGTGAGGACAATGTCATCGACATAGACCATAAAGTAGCATGTGACATTGTCATGGGTGTAGATGAAAAGAGAGGCATCGGCCATAGACTTTCGAAAGCCGAAATTAAGTAAGAATTGTGTGAGTTCCAGGTACCACGCTCTAGGGGCCTGTTTGAGACCATATAATGATTTATCGGAGTTTGCAAATGTGATTTGGGAATTGAGGATGTACAAACCCAGGGGGTTGAGACATGAAAACCTCTTCATGCAATATGCCATGTAGAAAGGCATTGTTCACATCCAACTGACGGAGTGGCCAGTTATGAGAAAGAGCAATGGATAGAATGGTACGAATGGTGACAGGCTTTGTGACCGGACTAAAGGTATCAAAGTAGACTTTTCCGAATTGTTGGAGAAATCCTTTTGCTACTAAGCGAGCTTTGTATTTAGAAATGGTACCGTCAGGATTTCTTTTGACACGAAAGACCCATTTGCAGCTGATTGGGTTTTGAGAGGTTTGAGGAACAAGGTCCCATGTGCCGTTTTGTAATAAGGCATTAAATTCATGATCCATGGCTTCACGCCATTTGGGGTCTTGCATTGTAACACGGCCTTTGCTATATTAAAAATCAGTATAAATTCGAGTTTTCAAATTGCATGGGTACGTTTGTAATTTGAACTTTTACCTGTTTGTTAACTTAACTGAATTTCAAAAACTATGCAGCGGAATTTTTAAATAACAAACAAACAACCCAAGTAGTTATTACAGTTTAAAAACACATGTTTGGCATATATACAAATATACAATACCAAAAATTGCCAAACATGCCTACCGGTGTTACATAATCTAAACCGATCATAATACTATTATACCAAAAGCAGTGTTCCTTCAAAAAGGCTTCTATAACAGCCATGAGTGTCCCCAACTCACCAAGCCGTCTATTCCTTATCTGTAAAAGGTTAAACATCAACAACATTAGCTATATAAATATAGCTAGTGAATACTAACAATCATGCATAACAATTAGGCAAGTCCTTAGCAATATAACAAGTCATATAGCAGAATAAGCAATCAATGCTATCCTAACATATAGTGGAGTGTTGACATGTCCAGCGAGTGTATTATATTTCCGGGTTGCAAAACCAACTCAAGCCACTACCACCGGGGGAATCAGACACTACCATCCGTGCGGGTTTCATCACGTAAGTGAATCACCATGCTCGTTAAGGAGCCAAAGCTCATTAGGTTTAGCCATTTAGAGCACTCACCTCAATTACTGAAAGGAACGGTACTCGAGTACCGTTAGTCCAAAACATTATGCCCGTAGGCCCAGGACCCAGCCGAAGCCGACGTTAATTACACACAAGTCCGGACATACAGATAGTTTCATCAATCACCCTTTGAAGGGACAAGTGCATGCATGCTTTATTCATATAACACATTATTCATCAAGTGTGCACATGTACTTAAATACATGTCTTGCACATCAATTAACAAGGAATATCATGGATTCTTTATCATACTGGCATACATATGGCTTTCATAATACAAGTTGTGGCATGTCATAATCATATAACTGTTCTTGCATTCAAACCTTCCTAAATTGAAGTCATAAGAGTCAGTACTCACCTTGGTGCTCAAAACCACTCAATTATGGGTTTGGTCTTCCTTGGATGTTTAATTACCTATTGTACACATATAAGTCCACTTAGAATACCACATATCACATACATATATTAATTCTAGTGTTCAATTTCCTAAATGTGTCTAAACTAGTAAAAATGGTTAAACTAACCCAAATACCCCAAAATTGATCAAAAGTGATATAACTATAGTCCTTATACCATGTACATTGAAAAACAAGTTTCTGTTTACTGCTGCTATGGTCGTGCCGCGACGCGACGTTCATCCAGACCACGAGAAGGGTGCTTTCTGCCCAGATTTCAGCCATTCCAACTCAAGTTTTACATATTCTTAATTAAGTCCAGGTTATGTACAAGCTTTGGGGCATCAAAGGGAGTCCATAAACATAAACATAACCTACTATAACATCAAATTCATGATTAATCTATGAATTCACCATGTTTGACCCATTTGGTCAATTTCAAGAATTACACTCAAGTTGACATCTTTAATACCCAAAATCAGTTCCATTCCACTTCCTAATGATCCTAGAACAGATTGAAATCAAGAAATCTAAACTTAATTGGCTAAACTCGTTTTACCCATTTTGACCTAAATTGCAAAAATGAAGAACAAGGGGAGATGAGCTTACTAAGGATGAAGATGATGATGAACAGATGAAGAACAAAGATCAACCTCCACTTCAGCTCCTTAATTGATTTTGGCTTGAATCTCCTTCAAGAACACAAGAGAGGGAAATACGTGAGGTGTGTGTGTGTTTCTAATGGTGTGAGGGTGTGTGTACAGATGAGTTGGTAACTTAAAACCGGCTAAGGGTTTTTGAGTTATCCACAAGGGGTATTTTGTTCCCCTTTTCAACATACAACACGACACCCGAGTAACCGTTTCAACTAACGAGGATATTTTTGGAAACCTCGTTTGAAACCAGTTATTATTTCATATTTCTTTTCTATTTTTATTATTATTTTTAATTCACATTTATCTGGCCAATAACTAATTTCCATTAATTCTTACAAATATATTTATATTTAATTCATTTAATTAAATCGACATACCAATTTGAGCACGCGAATAGGCCATATTTGAGGATGTTACATGTATGGCTTGCTTGTAGGTGGTAGGTTCAAGGGTTATAGGTATAGGATGAAGGGTAGTGTTGTTGACAAAGTTGGGATTGAAGTATTTGGAGTTAGGTTTAGGAGGCCTTTTTGGAGGGGGGGGGGGGGGGGGGGGAAGATGACCGCATATCTTGAAGGTAGTCGGTGATTGAACGATTACCTTTATGGTTTTTCACCAGTTTGGATTTCAGAGAGATAACTCGTGATCTTGAGGCACTAGCGTAGCTTGAATTTAGGCGGACCCAGACTTTACGGGTGGTGCTTGCAGACGAGATAAGTAGTTGAATTGCTTCAGAGCAGCTTCCAAGGATGGCGCTAATGAGAATTTGGTCTTGGCGATACCAAGGTTGGTAGTGTGGATTTTCTTTCTGTCCCTCCTTGTCTTCGATTGAACCAATCTTAGCAGTCCAATTCTCACTCCTTCAATTGGATTGACCACCCATGAATTCCTTACATGCACCATACCACACTCAATTCCCCCACGCTCTTCATCCATGAACTCCATTATCCAAAATGATCGGTCAAGATTGGTTCTCGTAGTTCTCGTATGAAAGAGAATTCTCGTTTGAACCCTCCCCTATATATAGGGTGAGGTTCAAGGGAGAACCCTTTTAAAATGCACGACAGTGAGAACCTGTGTAAACTTGTAATTTAGCATTTCTCCTTTACGTTTATGTTCACCTATAACTACCTAAAAGTCAAGTTTACATCCTAAATCTTAAAATCAAAAGTATTTCAATATTATTAACAATTTAAAGATTTGTATGCATTGATGCATATAGACAAACACTTTTGTATGCATTGATGCATCAGGTGTATAAATCAAAAAACGTGACAGTTTTTAAACTATCCGATCAATGAAATCAAAAGCCCAACAAAAACATGATAGTTCTTAAACCATTCGATCAATAAAATCAAAGGTATAAAAGTGTTCTCTCTGTTCTCATTTTAAAAGTGTTCTCATTTGATCCTATCTCTCTATAGTATGAAGCTATGGGCACCAAATGCGACTATTCTATCACGTCCTTAATTTTCACATATATAGCCAAGAAACTAATATTAATTATTATTTTTCTTTTTTTTAATTTCTTTTAACTTTATGTTACAATGTGAGGTCAAGGTTCAAATTTATAGTTATTATAAATAAATAATTCCATAAATTCATAATTTAAATAATTAAAATCATAATTTAAATAATTTTATTCAAGTAACATTTCATAATAGCTAACTTTAATTAAAAATCCATATTTCAAATAATCAAAATCTTGTTAATTATTCTCTTAAATATAAAAAATAATATTTATATATATTTCATTTTTCATGGCCCGGCAGCCCGTTCGACCAGAAGATTTAAAAATATGATGATACTCTTTTCTTTAGAGTCGTTTGTACAGCCTTCAGTTTTTCGAGAAATTATAATAACATACAATTTTCTGGAAAAAAAATAAGACCATTAAATATTAGAAAGGGAGAATTTTTCAACAAGTTGGGTCTAGCCTGAATGGGTAACACCATGGTACTTTAGATTTCTGATCCTTAGTTAGATTCATACAAAAGTTAGTTTTTACTTACTTTTTTTCTGTTTCAAAATTTTCACAAATAACCTCAAATAATTTGTATTTTTTCAAACCAACCCTCAATTTGAAAAACTTAATTTATTTCTATATAGATAAAATATAAATACTTTGTAAAATATATTTATTTTGAAAAGCAATTTTCTTCAATCTTTTTTTGAAATGATAAATTTATAATAGTTATACAATGTATATATTTTTCAAGATAAAACTTTTTTTTAATTAATCTTTTTTAACGACAAGCACACACAGTCAAATAATTAACCTTTTATAATAGTCATGTATTTTGAAGACCCTTTGATTTTTGTTGTGATTAACTATAACATTTACAGTTATGTTTGAATCAAATAATAAGATAAGTTTTTTCTAACTGTAATTCAAAAAAATTCATACCTAGAAAACCAGTCATGTATTTGTGTTGTTCTCAATCATGTATATATTTATAACTAATTAATTATAATTGAATGACATAAATTCATACGAAATTTTCTAATGAAAAGAAAATCAATGTTAAATTTTATTTTTTATCAATTTTGTTTCATAAAAGATATTTTCCCGCCGCATGGCGTGGGTTTAAAAAGTCCTTGTTAAGAATCATTTTCCATTGCAGAGTTTGAAGAATTTACATGGTTTTTAATATTTAGGATAATTCTTCACCTTCTAGCGTCATCGTGCAATCCTGCTAAACTAGAAGAGCCCTCATCGTAAATTACCTTCCATAGTATGAAGTCGTTTGAGCCATTGAATTTTTCTGGATCAAACTTCAAAGATGACATCTTCAATTAACAAATACGTGAGCCAAACAAGCGCATGCAGGTTTTAAAGTACTATATTCATCATGAACGAAGGTTTAAATTTTAATTTATGGGTTAATCAAAGTTCTTTTTGATAAAAAACGTACAGTTTTGGATTAGTAATAATCATCCCAAACAAGTGTGGAAAGTTTGTTTTTTTCTTTCTTTCTGAAAATTAACTAAAACCCTTGTTTCATAATCAATCTTATAATTTTTATTGGTTCTCGATCATTTGAGTTTATCTTTTTAAGTGTAATCAAATCGATTTCTGAGTGATTTAAACTTCAATACAAGAAAAACGAGTTTTAGACATGAGGACTTTGTGCTAGGATAAGAGTCCTCGCTAAAACCTTACTACACGACAAAAGTTATAGATTGTTTGACTTTTGACGTTGACTTTTAGAGACAACATTGTCGCCGCCGTTGATCATTGAACTTTTTAAATTTTTTTCCCACAAGATATCCACTTTAGGCGGTTAAATCACACCAGTTTTTTTATTGATCTTATGCGACGACGTATTCCTTGCTGAGTGTGTTTTTTAATTTTTAATTATTAAAAGGAACGTGTAAGATTCAGCGACGACTATCAACACTTTCTGCGAGGACTATGTTGTCACCGAAAGTGTCAAACGGGATTTTAACCTAGCAACCACAAAGTTTCATCTCTTTTACACCCATTTCACCCTCTACCATTTTCACAGCTTCAATCTTGGTTATAAGCTTATTTTTGTGTTTTTACTAAGATTCTAAGGGAAATGGTGACGACAAAGGGTCGAGTTATCATCATCTTCTAATTGCTTGGTCAAGACCTCCATTATTTCCGGCCAAAACTCCATTTTTCTGGTCACCTCTTAAGTTCTAGTTAAAAACGCCTAAAAGGTTATTGTCTTGCATAATGTTAGTGTTTTTTAGATTATATATCCACAACATCATCATTTTTTTGTTAGTTTATCTCTATTTCGATTTTTTGGGGAGTCTTCAGTGATAAAAAACAGGTTACAATGTTTGATTGTTCTCATATTTTGCTTATATAAGAGCTTAAATGAATTATTTATAAAATATTGGTTTTATTTTTAGATTTATCTCTATTTCCGGCGTAATAGTGGGTGGGGTAGAAAGTTACCCGCGGTTACATTTATTTCAAGCTACCAACCACACAAAGAAACGATATACACACAAAGAGAAGTAGGTGACATGATGTAGAATCAACGCTACAAATAATACAAATTTTGGAATATTATTTGATGCACTAAAATGAGCGAATTTTGATATTCCCGACTTTCAACCGATTGCTTCTCCTACCAACATAACTGAAGACGATGTTAATATGGAGAAGAAGACTTGGATGATGATGCTTATTAGCTATACATTGTTGTTTAATTACATTAAACAAGTTTGTAAAAAATATATTATCATTTTGTGTTAAAATATGTTGTTGCAAGTAGCTTGATCTTAATAAATTGGTATCTAAAACTGTTTAGGTTTTGAATGTTTTACAATCAACAGGTAAATATAATAAATATTGTATCAACCAACGGTGTTGTATATAAAAGTTATCTAATAATATTGTTTTATAGTTATTTAAGAAAATACTTCCAACAAATATATTTTATCGAGTATTGATTTTAATAATTAATGCTTACATTTACAAAAAGGTAAATTATCAAAAAAGTTAACAAAATATCAAAATTTATAAATAAAAGGAATCTCTAATTTCTTAGGCTAATAAAAGATTTTAAATTTCAATTTCCAACAAAAAATGATATGATGACTTGAATAACCTACTCAGTGCTTAGTTATTAGATTAAGAGTGATAAATTAGTCAATAAAGGTAATGTCCAAATCTTTAAGTAAAAAAAGAATAGCAAATTTTAATTTGTAATAAAAAAGATATTTGACTATATAGGTTCGTGTTCGTGTCAATCTATTTATTTTTGTGTTGGGTTCGAGTTGCGTCATATTTTCCTTGTCGTGTTTCGACACGGGTTATGGGGTTCATGTGTTTTGATACGGGTTATGGGGTTCATGTTTGTGTTTCGATATGGATTTCATGTACACCCATTCCGGCCAAATGTATTCAACGAGTATTTTTTTTGGTTTTCAACTATTCGAATTTCTTGTTTGTTTCGAGATGGATTCGAACATGATTTTTGTTTCAATTCAAACTTTAAAATTCAGCGTGTGTTTCAATTCGATTCGAACTTCAAAATCAGTTTCATTTCAATTTGATTTGAAATTGATTTTATTCTTAGATTTAACTTCTATTTAAGTACCAACAAGTAATGCCATTAGTAAACCAAAATAAAATTAATTAATCAACATCCAAGTACTCAAATGCCAAAGTAAGTACCAAAACGATAAAGTCAAAGTACCAAAGAGAGAACCTACACACAAACATGAGTCCCGAACACAAAGTCACAAACCTAGATCCAAACATGCATGATACTTTTTTTGTTACAATTTGAAATTTATCATCGTTTATTAATCGGTCTAAAAAATTGTACGTTATCTTTATTGACAAATTTCATAAATATGTTACCTTTTCTTGCAATTTGGACTAACATAAATTGGCCACATCATCAATTTTAACCACTTATGGCTCTAACGGTAACCGGTAACCTTTTTTGTTAGACATTGAAATTTATAAAAAATTTCTCCTAAAAATTAGACAGTATCTTTATTAACAATTTCGATATTTTTGTTATAAGATTATCCGATTAGAAAAAAAAATAGGCGCCTCGGAGTCGTCCATCTCAACGGGCACAAATATCCTCTTTCAAAGGTTCACAAATATGTGTGGGTTGTAACCTTTACTTAGTTCATGGAATTATCTTCCAATTATTGAATGTCATGCATAATAATACCTCCGTTAAATTTCTATAGAATATTTAATAACTCTATTAATTGATGGAATTATGTCCCGATTTTTCAAATCTGGACTTCACCCGGAAGATTAATTGTTAATATATGCATGCTTTAATTAGTTTTAATTAATGTGACTTTTTGGTCATAAAAAAGCAAACATACCAACTTTCTATTTAACTTCCTCCTTATCCGAACCAAAAGTAGAAAGATCAAGTGGCTAATGTCATTAATCATTCTTTAATAAGATCGATCTATTCTAAAATCTTAGCTTAATTTCCCCTTCAATGTGTCATAATTAGAGCTGCGTACTGAAATAACTTACATAAACTCTATCTACCTATTAAAAAAGTTGAAAAAAGAACATTGAAATCTGGAATTCGACATGATCCCCATGCGAAGGCTTAATTCATTGCGTAATGATAAACACAAACGCTTTTTGGTTTTAAAGTTCCTACAAGAAAAACACCTTTTGTTGTCGCAAAAAGTCAAAATGTCGTCACTGATAGTTTTTTTGGCGACATGTCGTCGCTAAATCGTCGCGAAACCCCGTCTGTGAAAGTTTTTAGTGACGAAAAGTCGTCGCAAAGGTTTGTCAAATTCAGCGACAACAAAATTCGTCGCAAAAGTGTATTTAAAAAGATCAAATTAAAATAAATCCTCTTTTTGCGATAATAAAAGCCTTTGGCGACCACATTAGTCGCAAAAGGTCTTTTGTTATTAATAAATAGCTTTTTCTAAACTAGACTTAGCGACGCTAAAAGTGTTTTTAAAATTTTTTGTGGTTTTATATTTGTTTATTAGTTATAAAAATAATAAAATTAAAAAAATCCAATCATGCTTGTGTTGGTTATTAACATTTGTATTTGAGCCGCATGTCTAATTTTTAGAGATGAACTAGATGTGAACTAAGCGTGGAATCGATCAGTGGCACGCGTTATCGTGGAATCAGTGACACGCGTTGTTGTGGAATGGCAGCAAGTTCGGAATCTGTGGATGTAGGTGAGCAGTTGGTGGAACCTCGACATCAACACAATAAGGCCACTTCTAGTTCCCCTTGAAGATGCATGGAATGAAATTTGGTCCAGATGAAGCGGTAAACGGGTAAAGTCCCTTTCGTAGGCAACTAGGTGGGCGTTTTTGTACTTAATCCAGAGCCAACGGAATAGAGTAGTGTTCCAAGAAGATAAACTCCCTTTGTTTGACATGTTTGATTTTAAGTTGAAGTACTGACGTCATTCATGTTCACAATTTTAACATTTTCAATTTGTTGTTTATCGATCAATGTCATAATTAATCATATATGGTTGATCGATCATGCATGGTTCACAATTCTGGATTTTTAGTGTTAATCTTTATCATGTTCAAGTTCATATTTCATTAACAATAATGGTTTGAAATATAAATTAGCATCAATTGACATGGCAGTATATGGTAATTCATTGGTATAAAAATAAGTCAAAAATATTAAAATTGCCTATAATGTGTTTAGAAAATAAATGGATGCAATTAATTGGTAGTTTTTTAAAGTGTGATATATCTAAAGGTAAGTTAGGTAAGTTATTAAATTTGATACATAGGAAAATACGACAATTTGAATATTTTTTCAAAAACTAAACCTTATATCTTTTAATACAAATAAAAGACTAATATGCATCAAATTTATTGTATAATCCTAATCTTTCATTTAATAAAATAAAATTAATTAATCAATCTTGACCATCTATTTAATTGAAATTGAAATTGAAATTTTGACTTTTGTTGGTTAAAATTTAATCAAATTTAATAAAGGAGTTTCAAATATGGCCTCTTAAAAACTAAAATATCATATTTGTTCACTTTAATTTATAAATATCCTATTTAATCTTTATAATATTCCAGAATATCATATCTAACTAAAATTTTAATTTTAATATTTTAAAATATTTTAAATTCTTTTTAATTATAAATAATACAAACTTGACCTTGTTGTCTAATTATAACAATAATGTTTGATGATTTCTAGAAAATATACAATAATGTCTAGTAGTATCATAATATCACGTTTTACATCGTCACCATTTTTTTAAACTGTTATTATTTAATATATTTTTATTATTATTTAATATTTATCACTTTTTATATAACTCGTGTATTACATGTAATTTAGTTTAATATTGATTCAAAGATCATAAAACCAAATAAAAATTATATTATTTGACTAAGGAAGCAAAAAATAAAAAGTTTAAAATAACATCAAGTGAATTAGGAATTTGGTAGTCAGTAAAAAACAAAAAACAATATAATGAAATCCCATCCCCCTTGAATGGAATTGAAATATATATATATATATATATATATATATATATAAAATCATTTGAGAACCATTCTTATTACTAGTACAGTGAATACCATTTGTAACCACCATTAATGCTCATTAGGGGTATTTTGGTTTTTTATATATATATTCCCAACCATGAATTACATCCGAGTGAGCCATCGTTAAAGAGCGAGACTTGATTTTTCCAAAATAACCCTCCTTAATTCTTCGTTAATGAGCCATTAATATGTCGTTAATGAGCCATTAATGCGTCCTTAATGAGCCATTAATAACTCGTTTACGAGCCGTCAGTTTTATTGATCATTGCTTTAAATTAATCAAAGACCAAGATTGGTTCTCGCGGTATTCGCAATAATAATAGTTCTCAAATAAATTCTCCCATATATTTGTGTGTGTATGTATGTATGTATATATAGGGGATGGTTAACGAAAATTGTTTTTCGTATGAGAACTGCGAGAACTAATATTAGCCCTTGATTAAACTTAATCAATGACTAAGATTTTTTGGCGGCTTTTTAATGCTTCATTAATGACACATTAATGAGGGTTATTTCGGAAAAATCAAGTCTTGCAAATTAAAGATGGCTCATCTGGACACAATTCACGGTTGGGTAAATATATAAATTACCAAAATACCTCTATTAATAAGTCGTTAATGGCAAACATTGACTTCACCATATGATCTTTTGCGGCGACTCATGTCGGCTTAAAAAGTTTTCGTCTTAAAAAGCCATTTTTCTTGTAGTGTTAGGAGAAATAGTGGAGTTAATATATATCACATTTATTTTTCTAGTTGATATAATTAATTATTTTCAAATTTCGCTAGCATGCATGCAACTACCATGCATTTTCTGTAATTATGGTCGTCAAAATATGGTAGCGATTGAAGTTAATTGCACTAATTTAGAAAAATCATCTACTAATTAAATCGCTTTCTAGGGATAATTAAGCATAATTAACATATTATATGTATCCTTACAAGCAAGGTTATTAAGATCCGGAATTTTACTTAGGATCGATTTCGTCTTTGCAAGATTAGATTGTAAGATCGGGATTGGGACCAGGATCTTAAGATCCTACCAACAAGCCAATAAACTTGTTTCTAGTTTTTTTATATGTTATATATAATTTTTATCAAAAACTAATTATATAATATTTTTACAAGGGAATAAAACATTAAATTTTAAAATAATATACATCAAACCGTCAAAATTTTAAATATTAAAAATATAGAATAAAATTTACCATAAGTAAAATCTATAGCATACTGTGCACAACATCAACTCGATCCTTATTTCAAAATAAAATATTTTTTTAGTGAACATCTATCTCTTATCTCTTATAATTAATAAAAGAAAAATCAAACATGTGACATATGCATAAAGTAGAAAACTACAAACTCTATGATCAAGGTTTTAAGATGATGTGGGAATTAACTAAGGTGACGTTTGGTTCGTTGGAATGTTGAGAATTAAGAGCCTAAACGATACTCTATGATCCTTATTTGTTTAATATTTTGATTTGAAGGGTAAAGCCTTTTATAAGGGTAGAAGATTTGTAACAATCATATTCTTATATGACTGGAATTTCAAGAAGTCGTCGGAAGTTATGAACCTTTCACCGGAAATAATGGAGTTCTTGCTGGAGAAGATGACCTTTTCGACAAACAAAAGGAAAATAGTAACAAACAACCCTTAGTTGACCAAGTCTTCTCCTCCATATTAACAACCCTGTTCTCCTTCTTCGGCGACCAATGGCGGTAGCTTCATCTTCTCTCCGAAGGTAACTCTCTGTGATGTCTCTCTCATCAAATCTATGATCTTGTGGGAGATATAGGAAATATATGAATTGAGATCTACGATGGGGTTTTTAAACTCTTAAAGATGAGCTTGTAATTGAAAAAGGGAAATTGAATTAGTTTATATATTTTTTATTTAAATATATGAATTGTGGTGTACATAGTGATATTCAATTGTACACCCAATACCATGTTTTAAATAGTTTATAAAATGTTGTTAATGTTTTAATTATTCAAACAAAATTCATATAAATTTATGCATCTTGTGTATTTTTTTTAAAATAAATGATTGTTATGAAAAATATGAGTGCAAATGATAAAGTTGGTAGATTTTTCAGTTGAATTTCTGTTGTATTAAATACAAGAATCATTCTCCCGACTAATTTCTTTTCTCCGTAATCTCATTCTATGTTATCATCATGTTTTTTACAATTTCATTCTCTGTACCAAATACACTCTTAATAGATTTCACATGTCACAATTTAGTGACTAAGAGAATGAAGTAGGAGGAAGTTAAACTTTTCATGTTTAAATATCAAAAAAAAATTATTCGTTCCTACTTTTTCTTCCTTCTCTATCCTCCAACCTATTCAATAATTGATAAGTGTAATGCACTAGTTCTCTCTCTTATGGACTCGTGGGATTATGGGTATTACAGAAGTAAACCTTAAAAAATATAAAATTATATACAAAATAATTTTAAATTAAAAAACCAATAATAATGTAAATAAATTGAAAAAAGTCAAAATCTTACGAAGAATATAAAGTACATACACACGAATATAATTAAATTTTTGAAGAACTTTATATACGACGTTAGTTGTTTTGTATGTAACATTGTCATTGTTGTCACAAATCAAAATTTTTAATCCCTTCTTATTTTTCACACGTAATACTATGGCGTACAATTGCCCATGTATAAAAACCGGTCTTCTGAGATATAAGCCAACAATTAATAGAGATTGACCTTGAATTTTGTTAATTGTCATGACAAAACAATTCATCACACAAAATTGTCTTTGTTGAAACTTGACTGGAATTTTTGCATCTGATGGAATCATTTTCATTCAAGGAATATACTCAATATTTCCAATATTCTTAACACCAACATTTAAAGAAAGCTTATGGTTCGGAAATCCTAATACTTTTAATGAGTTAAGTATCTCAGGAGAGTAAAGATTCTTCAAAAGCATCATACAATTCTGTCATATATACATAATCAGAACTAAAGTACGTAGTTCCCTCTTTATCAATCTTTGAAAACATGTAATCGTTTAAATACTCAACATCATCATTTGTTGGCACCAAAATTACGTGATCCTGAAAATAATTCTCATCATAAAGACGATCATCAAAAGATTGGTATACAACGTTAGTAAGCAAATGAACATGATCTCCATTTGAATTAATCAAAACATCTTGAAGAAATTGTATATTAGCTTCTCCATCATTTGACCCACTAACATTTCCCTCACCAGTGTTTAAGTTCTAATCTGCAAATTTCATTGTCTCTTCAAAATCTTCATTACTTGAACCTATTTGAAGACACATGTTAGTAGTCAAGCATAGAACAGAATTATATTTCGAGATATAAGATGAATTCAAGGAGGCATTAACAATATCTTGTTTTCTTCCTTTAGGAATAACACGCAGTATTTACCTAAAATCAGCTCCAAAGACAACAACTTTTCCACCAAAAGGAATTGTACTCTATCTTAGATCAACTTTATCTCTTAATGTCTTGACAAATGCTTCAAAATAGTGTCTATGCATCATTGGGGTCTTGTCCCATATAATAAGATCAATCTTTCTCAATAAACTAGCCAAGTTACTATCGAAAGAAATATTGCAAAAAGAATCTTCGTTCAGGTTAATTGGAATACTAAACCTTGAATGAGTTGTTCTACCTCTTGTAAGTAATAATGAAGCAATGTCACTTGAAATAACATTTATTACTATCTTTCCTAAGACTTTCCATAGAAAAACCTTACTTGTACCACTATATCTATAAACAAAGAGTACTCCACCTTGTCTTCTGATAATGGCATCATTTATTTTATTGTATATAACTTTTTGTTCTAGTGTCATCATGAAGAAAAGACTATCATGTTCTTCTTTCAACAAACTTCTATTATAAGATAAATCCTCTTGAATCAACACATTTCAAGATATTCGACATTTTCAAGATCCGGAAATGATATATTTGGTATCATTTTTAAAGACATCCCATAAACTTTAAACAAATTTTCAATATTTGCCAAATCAATATTTTCTCTGACACTTTCATCCATCTCTAAATCTATAATCAACATTGAAGAATAATTTTTTAAAATAATAAAAAAATTATTTTTAAACACAAAACTTGCAGAATTTGTTAATATGAATTTAAAACGTTACTTGAAATTTGAAGCTCTCTATGCCGATTATGAAGTATATCATCGGACAAAAATTTCCAAGTGTTTTCCCACACATAATTAGGTCTTGACAACTATCTGTAGTTATTAGCATAATAAATAAAGACCTACAGTACGAACCACTTGCCCACTAAGATGTTTCTTCTTTACAATCTATACTAGTTTATAGACCCGTGTACATACGGGTATTACCGAAGTAAACTTGAGATATATCAAAATCAAATAAAAAATGTTAGAAGTATACATACACAAAAACTTTCAAATACGTAACTAAGAAACTAAATGTTTCCTTGTTATCTTCAAATAAAGCAAAGAGACCAAATTTCAAAAGATTTCAACTCAATAATCAAATGATGATCTTAAAGCTAGAATAGTATAAAGAGATATGGTTGTTTTATTTTCTTTTCCGCTGGTTCTCTTCATCTCTAATTTTTAAATTATCATGCATGATGAAAAGGGCATTTTCTATAACTTTAAAATGTCTTTGATAGAACTTAACTGAATTGTTTGAATCATTTTCATTCTAGAAATATACATAATAGCACAAACATTCTTGCCAGAGAGGATCTTTGTCTCGATAACATGTGTATCAAATTGAAATAATTGAATCACTCGGCTATATTCATATTTATAGAAAAATAATAAAAAGTAGACATAAAAAAATTGTTTAAAGTACATACATAACATAACTTGTATTTTATAGTACTTCTTTATATAATCTAGCAGGAATATGGTGTTTAAAACTGCTAAAGTCATGCGAAAACAAATTTCAAGTCATGCCCCTTTTTTATTGTCCAGTTTTCATATTTCATATCACCGCTCCAAAGGTCCCTTATATAAATACAAATCCATCTGCATCTATCATTCTAGACATTAATTATAATAATGATAAATTTAAAGAATATCTAGGTACAAACCCAAATTCATTAGTTCTGCAGTTGTCATTCACTACTAGAAAGTTGTGTATTTCTGTAACGCCCCAAAATCTTAAATAAAGTAAAACTCTAAAATAGAAATAATTTAGAATTAAAAGGAGTTTGCACAAAAGCGGAAGCTACAAGTAACACTGAACCCTCTGGTTCAGTTACAAAAGTGGTATTAAATATTTACAACAAAAGATTTGTTTAACAAAATTCAACCGGGCGTTATGTTTCAAAATACAAATTTACTCCCATAACACAACCTTTGTCAAACTGGGCCTGGGAGGAATCACGCCCTGCAAAACAACAGTAAGCAGTTCTGATAAGCCACAAGGCTTAGTGAGAAAACTAAACTGTAAATCGTATAAGCATGCGCATACACATATACGAATGCTGTAACAGTTCTTATGGACACAGTATTGCACCATCTTAGCATCCGCCAAGAAGGCTAAAATGCTGTCCGTAGCAACTACTGCACAAAGCAGCGTGCTATGGCTCTATCCTCTGATCAATAATATATCACATTGCAATGTATCACACACATATCACATATATGAATCAGAGTTTAGAAAACTCACCTCAGCAACTAGTATCACACAGATAAATGCCAGATAACTTAGTACACGTCAAATAGTAACCCCTACAATTATATAATCATATAATTAAGACATGTACCAATCAACACTTAACAAATAAAACAAGGCAGGGGACCTACACGGGCCGTGTCTTAAGCACTCTACACGACCACACATGACCACATGGCCAGTGTTGTCCATGTCACCTACATTGGCCGTGTTATGTACACGGGCCGTGTACACTACATGCTACACGACCATGTCTTGGCTACGTGGAGGGTGTTGACAACTCACCTACACGGGCCGTGTGCCTCCACAGGGGCCGTGTACCTCAATCTCTACACGACCATGTATACCAACATGGCCCTATGACCACCTTCAACACTACACGGCCGTGTACCGCTACACGGGCCATGTACTCTACAGACCAGCCGACTGTTCTTCATAACAGTCGGTGTTCTAAGCCAAAAATCCGACAAAACACACTTAAAACTCTACTGGGGTGTTTTCCTACACCCCCAAACAACATATAAACTATTCAAAACAATAAAAATAAGCTAGAACCATGATTCACCATGAATCAAACCTTAAAATCCACTAAAACATCAAGAACAACCAACAAGAAACCTTACCTCAACTTGATCTAGCTAGGAAAGGTTGGAAACCACTTGTTCTCTTCTGTTCCAGCTCAAAAACTCAAGAAGAACTCTCTCTAAAATCTCTTTCGTTTGGATGCAGTTGAAGAAAATGGTATGTTTGACTCCTCAAAGTCAAATATGCCAATATATATAATACTTTGGAAAATGGCACAAATGGCCCCTAGACTTTTCTAGTTTCAAAAATGACAACATAAGTCCCTCAAGTTTCTAAACACCTATTAATCTCAATTAGGCAATACCAAAACGCATCATATCGAAAAGTTACTAATAATAGGAATTTATGAACCTTGGGTGTTACAATTTCCGACTACTTTTTCCCGACGACATAAAATTGTCGCTATTTCTGACGAGCTTGCAACACTATAGCTACGAAAATAACTTAAAAATTATAATACCACTAGTGACTATTTAGCATCGTTTTTGCTACCATTTTGCGACAAAACTAGATATGTTGTATATAAGTAGCTATTTCACTACAACTTACCGACGAAATACCGACCGAAACATTAAAAGTGATACACTTAATAATTTATAATCATTTTCGTCGGAAAATCGTTAAAAATATCGACGATATAGTGACGTTTTGTATTAAATAATTTAACAAATAATTAAATATAATATAATATTTGATTTGAATCATTTTCGTCGGAAAATGATTTGAAATTCCGACGATTTAGTGACAGTTTGTATAAGATAATTTATAAAACAATTAAATAAGTTTAATACTATATATATTTAATAATATATTACAAATTTTATTAGAAAATCGTCAGAAATTCCGACTAAATAGCAACCGCATGTAAAAGATAACTCAAAAAATGAATAGATAAATTTTGATACTCCATACTTAATAATTAATTAAATTTTGTCAGAAAATGGTCGTAATTATGTTATTTCTTAAAAATAAAAAGTTCATTCATACAATGGTAACTAATGAAATTTTATTGTATTTTCGTGCAACTTACTCTTATATTTAATAATGTTTTAAAATTTTTGTTAGAAAATAGTTGGGAAATTCGGACTAGATAGTGATGGTTTGTAAAAGATAATTAACTAAAAAATGATTAAATAAATGTGATAGCTACGGTTTGTAAAAATATAACTCATAACGATTGCCGAGCTTTGACGACTCTAATCATAACAGAGGGTCCGGAGAGAATACGCAATGTTGAGGCAGCAATAACATGACACATGTTTGGTATAGTAGGTAGCATGAGTTAACATATTTAGTTGAGGTGGCAATGGCGTGGATGATGACATGGTTTATCTTATAAAAAATCAAATTCATAATAAAATAAATATTTTTTACTTCTCATCATTATATTTATTTATTATAAAATCAAAGTAATTAACTAACTACAATTCCAAATAAATCGCCATTTTAGGGTTAAAGGTTTGATTAGGAAGGTATGTTTAGGGTTTGTTTAAGATCTTCGTGGTTCGATTTTTGGGTTTCTTTTGATCTTTGATTCATGATTGTGTTCTTGTTTTGGTTTATCTTTGATTCCTTCAAGGTATCAATCCATTACAACTATTAATGTGATTTTGGGTTTCTTCAAGATGAATAATTATCAATGTATCAATTTCATCACATATGTTATTGTCATTTTGGTTTATCTTCGTAATGTGGTTTAGGGTTCTTATGATCTTTGATTCATGATTATGTTCAAATCATTTTGATTTATCTTCATCATTGAAGAAGGCTTCAATGGTTGATTTGATGAAACTCAATCTATGGTTTTTTTACCATTATCTCATTTAACAATTCTAGTTCCAATCGAAGTGAAAGCAAGCTCCATAGAGGCCGGATTGACGTGCGAGACACTTGGGTCGTTTACAACATTTGATGATGTTTTTTCACACCCATATCTAAGTTTAGTGGATGGTGGTGATGACGGTTGTGGTATTTTAGTTGGATAATGGTGATGGTGGTGGTCTTTTAGTTGGACAATGGTGATGATGATGGTTTTTTTTCACACCCATATCTAAGTTTGGAGGACGGTGGTGATGATGGTGGTGGTATTTTAGTTGCATAGTGGTGATGGTGGTGGTCTTTTAGTTGGACAGTGGTAATGATGATGAGCAGGAGATAATGACTAAATGTGAAGGGGATGGTGGTCGGAGGGGATGACCGGATTTTTAGGCAGGGAAAAGTGGAAGAGAGAGGGAGAGAGGTTGAAGATAAAGAGAGATGGTGGATACGTGAGAGGAGAGAGAGACAGAGTTAATTACTTTTTTAAAGTTTTAAAACAAATTAATATGAAATAAAAAATAGAAATTAAATATAAAATATAGGACATGGGCATAATAGTCTTTTTAATTTGATCAGGAGTAGATTCATAAGAGGTTTGTCATTTTAGGACCAATACTACAAAATGAAAAGTTGGGTACAAAAAGTGTAATAAGCTCTAATAATAAAAAAAACAATAGGTTTCTTGATACAAAGTAGTAAATTAGATAAGTTTAGTACACTAAATAATAACTTTTAAGGTTTAGTATATATAATAGTAAAACATTACAAATTAAATAACTTTTGATGAACTAAACCCATTTTATAAATGTATTTAAAGAATTGAAAACAAAGTTTTGAATAACACACGGCTTTATGAAATTTATTTTAAGAAAAATTATATTTTGATGAAAATTGGTATAATTTTATATGAAAATAAGTTCTTAAATATATTTTAGAAATTTTTTAATATTTACTTTAAAAAATTACGAGTTTAATAATTTTATAGCATTAATTGTCGGCATTTTGAATTTTTTATAGTAACCCGACATTGTTCCGACCTCCCCAAAATTCAAATTTCGCTCCCCAAATTATAATTTTCCTCCTCAAAAATTTAAAATTTCCCTCGTAATGACTAATGAAATACTCTCCAAAATTGTTTCCCCAATAATTCCGAAATTCTCGTTCCCTAATCCAATAACAGCTGTTGTAGCTTTGTGGTTTCCCCATTGTCGTCTGCTCCCTTGTAGTTTCTAACCCTCCGTTGTGGCCTTCTTCTTCAGAAGCCGATGTGAAGTTGTGAACCACCGCCGCCAACTGCCATTGCTGCCCTTTGGTTCACCAACCGCCATTGCTGCCCTCAGGGTCACGAATCACCATCACCACTCTTTGGGTCACAAACTAGCATCACTGATAACTCCTTGCTTTGTACTTCAAGCAAATTGTAGATGTTTTAAATAACTTTGATTTATCTGGTTCACAAACTATCACTGTCACTACTCTTTGATTACTACAAATGAATGGGATGCCATGCGGTTTCTTGTGAGGTATTTTGCTTTGTACTTTAAGCAAATTGTAGATTTCTAGGTTCAGAACGGAAATATCCAAGTTGATCTAAATTGATGATAAAGAAGCAAATTGCATGAGAATCACACCAGGTTGATAATAGAAACTTGAAACTATGTGTATGTGGAATAAGATAGCCTTCACCTTTGTAAATTACAATAACACATGGCTCGTTTCATACTCTTGAATAGACTTATTTACTTATCCCTTCTTTGTTTTCTTTACACAATGTCAAAACATTCATGATAAGCTATGATTATTAGGTATTCAATATTGTAAAAGTTAACCGTTAACCGAACCATATTATCATTTTGTAACGCCCCAATTTCCAAAATTTAAAATAAAGCTTGAAACAAAAGGTATTTGTCTAAAAACAGAATTTGATAAGCTGATGGAAACCAACCAAGTATTTTTGAACCCTCTGGTTCGTACAAAAGGTAATACAACTACAATTCATGTCAAAAACAGTTTCCAATAAGCTTAACCTCAGCGAAAGCCAATAAAACATTTCGTTTAAACCCTCGGGTTTGTATAAAAAGAAATATGCGTGCATTTAAATCAAAAGTACTTTCTGTTACACAAATGGGAGCGTTATTGTTTCAAATCACGTTTTAAGCGACCAACCTTCAACACTCAAACCGGGGCCTTGCCTTGGTGCTAACACAACCTGCAAAACAACAACAAGCAGTATCTGCTAAGATACAAGAGCTTAGTGAGAAAGCTAAACTGTAAATCATATAAGCATGCGTATACACATATACGAATGCCACAACAGGTCTTATGGATACAGTACTGCACCATCTTAGCATCCGCCAAGAAGGCTAAAATGTTGTCCATAGCACTACTGCACAAAGCAGCATGCTACAACTCTCTCTCTCTCTGATCCTCTGATCAATAATATACTACATTGCAATGTATCACACACATATCACAGATATGAATCAGAGTTTAGAAAACTCACCTCCGCAATTAATACCACACAGAGTTATGCCAGATATACCCAGAATACGTCAAATAGTAATTCCTACAGATATATAGTCATGGTATTAATCACATAATCAAACTCAGCATAAAACCAACTTAACAAGGCAGGGTACGCCCATGCCCCTAGGTCCAGAAACAGCCCCAAACAAGCATGGGCATACCGGGCTAGGCACACCCGGTACCGGACCAAGGCACGCTTGTACCCTTCCCAGGTACGCCCGCGTACCTAGGTACGCCCGCGTACCTAGGTACGCCCGTATCTAGGTACGCCCGGACCTCAAGAACAGAGATGGTCACGGCCATGAGGCACGACCGTACCCCTCAAAAGCACGTTCGTGCCTTTGTGGTTTCAGCAACAGTTCGCCGACTGTCTTGCTGTATCACTATGTAAACTCACCAAATATCACTATGTAAATTCATAAGAACGCTACTGGGGTGTTTTCCTAGACCCCTAACAACTTCTAAACAATAATTAACAACCAAAACACCACTAAATCTTTGATTCACCAAGAATCAACTCAAAACCCATTAAAACTTCAAAGACAAGATTCAAGAATCCTTACCTCAACTTCTGATTAGCTATAACCAGTTGTAAACTCTTGTTTCTACTGTTCTTGCTCCAATAGTTGAGAGAAAATGGCTGGAAGAAGAAGTTATGTGAAGTGGTTTGAAGAGAATGAGAACATTGACTTTCAACTAGTCAAAGCTGGCTATATATATATATATATATATATATATATATATATATATATATTTTGAGAATTGACACAACAAGTCCCTCAACTTCTCTAGTTCAAAAATGACAATTTTAACCCCTCAAGTTTCTAAACACCTCCTAATCTCAATTAGGAATAACACTTAAACATATCACTTAATTAATTTATAAATTATGAAATTTTCGAACTTCGGGTGTTACACATTTAGTTATTGGGTATTCAACATTGTAAAAATAATCATTAGCCAAACCATATCATAGTTTCACTATTGGCTATTCGGTTATTCAGGTCAGATATGCCATAATTTTTAATTCGGCTAACAAAAAAAGCCCTTTATCAACAAGACAACATATGCCTAAAGTATATCTGTGAACTTATGTCCACTTTCATCTTTGTTTCTTTAATAAACACTACATTGAGTTTATATTTATAAACTACCCAATGTAGGCCGGTCCAAATTTTATTTGGGCCCTAGGCGAACTCTCAAAAAAGGGCCCCTAAAATTTTTTTTCAACTTATATATCACATAAAACATATACATTCTTAAATAAAAGACAAGTATAAAAAAAATACTTAATAACTACATCTTACAAATCTTACAAGTATATAACACATAAAACAATAAAATGACGCCACCATTGTTATTACTTGATAATCTCGACCTCTCAAATCTTACAAGTTTTCTTATAACTCCTTGTAACTGCAAAAAAAGAAAAAAATCATAGAAATTTGCTTCTTTGAGCTTTTCTTGATGCAAAATCATTAATAACTACGTCAAGATCGATTTCATCTAATATATATTTCTCCACACATAACATAGCAAAACCATTCAATCTTTCTTGTGACATTGTTGATCTTAAATAATTTTTTAATAATTTTAATTTTGAGAAACTTCTTTCGGCCGAAGCTACAGTAACGGGTACAGTTAGTAATATTCTATATGCAAAGCAAACATTTGGGTAGCAATCCGCATTTTTAACAAACTTTAAAATTTCAATCGCAGGGATTATAGTGTTTGGCAAAGTGATTTGTAATACTTTTAGTTCGGAGAAAAAAGCATCTAAATCCACATCTCATACATCATTATGAGAAAACGTATTTGCAAAATTAATACAACTCTTTCTTAATTCAAAATCATCCAAGAAGTTCAATTTCCTTGAATCATACAAGAAACCAAATATATTCTCAAATATTTTTAATTTCTCAAATCTAGTACGTAATGATGTAATCGTCATATCTACAACAACCAAAAAATACTCAACTTTAAAAGACTCTTCTAATGATTGTGTTTGATATTCATTATTACTCTCATCAAATTGTTTTTTCCTAATAATTCGACGTCGTATTGGAAATATAGGTTCTACATCCATATCATGAGCAATTGTTTTAGCAACATTCTTACTTGAAACAAATCCTTCATTTCTATATTTTTCAAAATATTTCATTAAACTATCTACTTGATTTATACTATCATCAATGAATATAGATTTAGATTGTAATTTCTTACTCACCATGTTAATTGCAAATAAAATATCATACCAAATAACCATACCAGTATAAACTCAAAGTTCTCTAAAGCAACAACTAAACTTTCTCCTTCACTTTTTGATTTTGCATCCTCACATGATTTACACAATTCTAATAAAGCTACTTTAATTTGAGGAGCTTGAAATCTAATTGCTTTAACACTATTTATTCTACTTTCCCATCGAGTATTAGATAAAGATTTAACACTTAAATTTGAAATATTGTCAAGTAAAATTTTCCATCTTTTAGGTCAACTAGAAAACAATACATATATACGTTGTATAACACAAAAAAAGAAACAGCTTTTACACAAGAATGTGCCATATCACTAAGTGTAAGATTAAGACTATGACAAGCACATGACATATATAGTGCTCTTGGATTAATTTCAAGTAAACGTTTTTGGACATCTTGATGTTTTCCTTTCATGTTAGTACCGTTATCATAACCTTGACCTCTTATATCATTAACATTTAAACCAAGTAATTCAAGTTCCTTTATCATTTCTTTAAAAAGTCCTAAACGCGAAGTGTCATCTACTTTCAAAAATCCTAAAAAGTATTCATCAACTTTTATGTTGTTACTTGAAATATTAACACATCGTATAATTAAAGTCATTTGTTCTTGATGACTAACATCCGGAGTACAATCAAGAATTATAGAAAAATACTTGGAATCTTTAATAATCTTAATTATATAATCTTTGACACTATCACCTAAAAGTGAAATTAGTTCATTTTGAATTTTATGTCCAAGATAATGGTGATGAGTTTCATTATTTGTAATTCGTCTAACATGATCTTGCATTGGAGCATCAAATTCATCCATCATTTCAATTAATCCTAAGAAGTTACCATTACTATCTTCATAAAGTTTTTCTTTTGACCCTCGAAAAGCCAAGTTGTGTTTAGATAAATATTTAACTGCGGCAATTATTGTTTTTAAAACTTGCCTCCAACGTTCTCTCTCTTTTTTAATTTCGTTTTGTAAATCCTTATCTATTGTTTGATCCTTATCCAATCTAATTTTTAATTCATTCCAAGAATTCATACAAATTAAATGTTCCATACTATTCTCATGTTCTTTAAGTTTATCACCAATGTGTTTCCAATCATTGTTTCCATTATGTGCTAATGAGCCTTTTTGATTAGTAGATTTAAACAATTTGCAACAAAAACAAAACACTTTATCTACTTTCTTTGAGTAGATTAACCATTTTCGATCGGTTGATTCTCCATTAGTCAACTTCCTAGTATAATGAACATAAGGAAAACGTCTAGAATGTATATCTTTTGGAAAGTCAATATTTAATTCTCTTATTGGCCCTTTTTCAACTAAAACATCCCTTAACTTAATATCAAGATTATCCCATGTGCTAGGCTCATATATATCTTTTTGTTTTTCATTTTCATTCAAATTAGTATCATCATTATCTATATTAGTTTCATTGTTGTCTATATTAGAATTATTGTCATTCATATTAGTATTACTTTCATAATTTAGCATCACTATCATCTAAATTCACTTCATTTTCATGCAAGTTAGCTTCATTCTCATCAATATCATTTAAGTTCATATCATTTTCATTCAAGTTAGTTACATTCTCATTTATATTAGAGTTATTTTCATTCTCGTTTTCATTTGAAGCATTATAGGAATTTGTTTTTTAACAAATCTATCCATTGATCCTCGTAAAGCTTTTCTTTCCTTTTCAATTTCCTCTTTTTTCCTTCTTTTTTTGGCTACCCGATAAATACTTTTTTGGAAACATTATATGATAATATATTAATATGAGAACTAATAAGTAAGCAAATCTGCAAATGCCTAATGCAATACGTCAATACAGTCAACAGATTATAAGCAAGCAAGCAACAGTCAACAGATTGTAAGAAATTAAGAACTAAGAAGTAATCAAGTAATGCCTAATTCAATACTTTATACTAAGCAAGTAAGCAACAAATTGTAAGAACTAAGAACTAAGAACTAAGAAGTAAGCAACTAGGCAAGACAAATGTTCAAAACTCAAAAGATTAAAGTTTAGCAAAGGATTAGAACTATACACCTGGTTTTTTGTATTGAGTATCTGAAATTCTGAAATCTAAATCTGAAGACCAAACTTGAAAGTTGAAACTCCAAACCCAAACAATCAAAGTATCAAACTTCCAAGGGTCCTTTACTCGGTTACTCCTTTAAAGCAATAAAACCCAAAAATCAGTTACTCACTTATACACTTACACACTTGAAACTTACATTGTTAGTTTGTTACACATTGAAGTATCGAACAATTGAACAAAATCAAGTAATCAACAGAGAGATAAATAATAAAATAAAACCAGTGAAACTTACAGACTTACAATGGCAGTGAGTCACTCGAACTTCAACTTGAATTTCAACTTGAAATCGAATAGTCATTAGTCGAACAGAGATAAACCAGTCGAACACTCGAACTTCAACTTGAAATCGAATAGTCAAACACTCAAACTTCAATCCGAAAACTTGTAATCGGAAATCCGAAAGCTTACAGTGGCAGTCGAACTTCAATTAGTCGAATACGCAAACTCGAATACGCAAACTGAATGTAGTAATTATGTAGCTATTTTTTTTGGTTTTACTCCGTAACTTGAATATTGTAGGGTGACTTCTTTCTTAAGCGCAAGTGATTTTACTAAATTATGTATGTCAATAAATAATGATAAAAATATGGATGTATAAGATGAGTGATAATAAGGGCGCATCCCTAAATGGAAAACACCGTCACAAATTAATAAGAAAAAAAGAGAGGCTTGGGGGATGGGTCGGTCATGAAACATACCACGGGGTCAACGAGCTTTCTGTTACTAAGATGAGACGGTAAAATATTAATCTTTCTTTAATGTATAAATATTGGGTATTATTACCATGTCTTGGAACTTGTATAATTTTTTAACAAGTCATTTCTATACATTGATTGTAGGAAAAGAAGTGGTTGGTGAAGCGTTGCCCACGAGTAACAAGTTTATGAACTTTTATATAACAAAAAGTTCGCGGGAGGTTGTTGCTGCCAGTATAGGGGAACGGGAATTTGCTAAGTTGAAGTTGAAACAAACGTTAGTAAATTTCTTTATGTAGTAGTTTTTTCATTTAATTTTATTAATCATCAGGAAATTGTGATATATGTTATATTCTAACTAATACGAGTATCTCAAGGGTATACCGAGAAGCATGGGTCGGATCATGCATCTCATCCAATTTGGGATCTTGATGTTTGAGGACGAGTTGCGAAAAGGTCAAATACAAGGGGATTCCTTGGGGTGGGGGTGGGTGTTAGATCCATGTTACGTGGTGATGGGTTAATCGAGTAATCATTGTGCTCCATCTTTTGTATCACCTATGCGGCATGTGCTGACAAGGTTAGTGTGTGTATTTCTTATAATTCATATGTGAAACATTAATGATTATCATTTGCGACGTCTATATATAATCTTCTAATATATTCATATCCACCAATAAATATAATTTATTATATGCAAGAATTTGCATGCCTCCATTAAATCATTATATGTTTATTTTACTTTTAATATATAATATAGGTTACAACACATTACAAAGAGTAAGATGATGAGTCAAAATGAAAATCATAGTGAAATACTATGTAGTATCAAGAAATCAAAGTCCTTTATATCTTTATTAAATGAAATATAGTTGACACACGCTTTATGAAACATCTAAAAAACTCTAGTCCAAAAATTAATAAAATTGCGTCATATATTTAGACTTCTTGGTTTTCTTATTTATCAGTTTAATGAGTTATATTTGTTTGTACATCATATTTGGTTGTGATATATTTTTAATAATATGTAGGTACACTTATTGGAAGAACAAAGACAAGATACGAAAGCACGAGAAGACGTGCTTTGGAAAGAAATAGACGAGCCGATGTGTAAATGAGATAAAGAATGTGAAGCAGCGTTACGAGCAATTCAAGAAGCTTTGAATTGACTCAAGAAGTGGCAAAAGGGAAATGGACGATAGGCTAGCTATATTGGAACGATATTTCATTTCCCGAGACCATCCACCTCTTATTTGAGACTTTAAGACATATTGTTACATTTTATTTAGAGTTTAGCGAGCTGAGTACTTTATAATGTTGATACTCTATATATAAAATTTAGAGTTAATTACATGTTTGGTCCTCGTGGTTTGTACGAAATTGCATATTTAGTCCTTGTGCTTCAAAAATTACGACATTGATCCTCATGGTTTACATTTCGTTTCAATGTTGGTCCCTAACACACTTGAAAAGTCAAAAATGCCCTTATCTTCATTTTATTCTTTTATTTTAATTTAAGAATGTTTATTATTATTTAAATAATTAATAAAACATTTTTTAATCATTTAATTGCTTTTAATAGTAGTTAAATTATTATCACCAATAACCAATACTATCTGCCGTCATCCGCTACCATCAACTGCTAACCACCACCAACATCCACCAAATAAACACCAGTAAGACAGATTAGATCACCCCCAAATCAGATCATCTACCATCAAACCAACAATTCCCAAATCAGACATCGGAAACCACTAACCATCACAGACCCAAGATCTCCACAGACACAAAGAGATAGAGAGTGGAGAGAGAGAGGCCACCATTATTTTTTTCAAGTACAAACCATACAATCTCAAAGCTCCCAAACTTGGTCAAAATCTGACATGAACATTACATTCAAAATCGGATATGAAAAAATCAAATTGAAAGCCTTACATTCAAAAACCCAAAATAGATGAGCTTGCATCAATGAGTCAGTGGTGAAGACTGATCTATAACATTCTTCCATTTGGAGAAATGGAACCACGTAAGGTCTCGACCTCTGTAACAAATGGAGGTTTAAAGATCTGGGTTTGAGTTTGGTAGGAGGAACAAAATCTTCTAGCTTTGAGTTTGGTAGGAAGAACAAAGTCGTTGAAGGGCACTGTAATTGTTTCCTTTGACAGATCCTCACAAGATTTGGCGAGAGTGAGAGAGATAGAAGATAAAGTGAGACTAACGATGGTGGTTGTTGGCCGGTGGTTGTTTTCTTAGAGGGGTCTTCGTTGAGGGGGCTGTAGTTATTACCTTCGACGCCGGAGGTTATAGGTCGGTCATCGACGATGACGATGGTGGTATTAGGTACTGCAGAGAAAGAGAGAGAGAGAAAGAGGATAGAGAGAGATGGTGCTAGGGAACACAATAATAATGTTAAAAGCAATTAAGTGATTAAAAAATGTTTTATTAATTATTTTAATAATAATAAACATTCTTAAATGAAAATAAAACAATAAAAATGAAGATAAGGGCATTTTTGACTTTTCAAGTGTGTTAGGGACCAACATTGAAACGAAATGTAAATCATGAGGATTAATGTCGTAATTTTTATGAATAGAACACATTTCTATATTAAATTTTAGTATTTAATTTGAGGATAAAATGGGTAATTAAAAATGTATTAAATATGGTATTAATAGAAAAAGACTAAGGGGGCGTTTGGTTCGCGGATTTTTTTTCATGGGATTTGCATTCTGTCAAAGGATTTGCATTTCGTAGGATTTGTATTTGACAGGATTGTAAAATGGATTTGCATTTGGCAAAATGGTAAAATGGAAAATCTTCATACAAAGCATTTTGAAATACCATGGGGTGGATGCATTTGTAAAATCCCTTGAGTAAGGGAATTTGAGGGATTTTAAAGAATTCCCAGCATTTAAAATCCCTTCCTTTTTTTTCAACCAAACACAACATTTCCCTGTATTTGAAATCTCATTCCCACGAAATCCCACGAAATACAGTGAACCAAACAGGGCCTAAACTGTCGCTAAATCGCTAGTAATTGAAATTATAATAAAAAATAAAAAATTACGTTTCGTAGAAAAACTGTCGATAAACAATTGGTAAAATTAAATTAAATAAATAATAATAACAAAAATGTCGGTAAATCGTGAGTAATTGTATCAATTGTGTCGGTTACATTGCGCTAGTAATTCGTTAGTAAAATTGCTTTGCTAATTATTGTTGGTAATTCGTCGGTATTATTTCTCCGTTGGTAAAATAACGTTGGTGTTTCATCGGTATAAATTAATTTTTATTAAAATTATAAAAATAAATAGTGTCGGTAATTCGTGGATAATGTTACGTCGGTAATTCATTGGTAAAATTGTGTAGCTATTTTGTCGGTATAAATTGATTTTAATTAAAAATATATTAATAAATATCATCGGTAATTCGTCGGTACAAATAATCTATAATTAAGTTAAAAAAAAGTTTAGTCGATATATCGTCACAAATTCCCGTCGCAATAGCGTCGGTAATATTAATTTCTGTTTTTGAATATATTTAATAAGCATTATTATTTATTATTAGCAAATGTTCTAATATTTGATTTCCGACGATATGGCGACGGTGATTTCGTCGGTATGATTTGATAATTGTCGGTAAAACTGTCGGAAAAATTAGCGACGGTGATATTTCAAACCAAAATTTTTGGTCGGAAATTCGTCATAACCGTCTTTTTGCAACTATTTTCCGACGCTTTTCCCCGTTGGTAATCGAGAGAATTCTTGTAGCGATTCTACATATAAATTTACTACACAAAAGATATTATGTTAAACATAAAAGATATTACGTTGTACTCTGATTCACGTCAATTTCTTTTTAGGGATTGAGAGGATAATTGGTTTAATAAATTTATCAGGTAAGTTAACCTTTGATGTGTAATATTAAAAGGACAGAAATTATGTAGGGACATCTTTTATGATTTGGAAGTAGATAGAATTTCTTCATAGAACACTCAAGACAAAGTAGCATATGAGTAATAACGATGTAACGTAAAAAGTATTAAATTTTAAACGGATAGAGCTATGAGATTTGGTAAAAAAAACGTGACAAAATTTTCTTTTGTTGACAATTAAAAAAAGTAGAAAAAGAACAGAGCTATGAGACTCTATTAGCAAAAACAAATGACATCTTTTGTTGCATAATCAGACATAGAATCATGAGTTATAATAGTTTAATTTGGATTGGTTTATTTTAGATATGACTCCTTATATGATATAGAAGTTTAAAAATCAAAATATAATTCACTAAACCCAAAACAACAATAATCTAATTTGAAAGAACATGTATTACCTTATGCCAGTTTTAGTAAATTCAAATATTGAAGTCAATCATATAATAATTTTGAACTGAAAACTGACTCAAATTTCTAAACACATCTATTGCCCATATAATTTATCATAAGAGAGGATGCTACCGGATCTCTTTGCTAAAGAACGGTTTCCTGTCTTTTTCACCATAATTTAAAAAATCAAGAACGGTTTCCTGGCTTTTGTATAAAAAATTAACACTTCTATTTTAGTGTTTAATTTGGGTAAATACCTATACTAATAAAATTGTTTTAGGACAATAAAAAACAACCATCTTTACATATCTGAATTTAGATTTTTAAATATATAAAAATATCATCTTTTAATGATCCATTTTATTTTAAACTATATTTTATAAATGGTTTCATACATATTTCTAATAAGATTGAAAATATTTAAAATCAATAACTAAACACTTTGAATAACATACTCAAGTTGACCACTCAACTTATCACCATAATTAAAAAAAAACACGCAGCTAAACAAAAAGTTATCTACACGCTACTATTAATGGATAACAAAAAATTAAGAATATACTAATTTTGAAAAAGTGTCATATTACAATAAAATTTATACCAAAACGTAGATAAAAATGAAACAGTCGCAAATATATAATTATTTTTTTCTCTAAACAAAATATATCACAAGGTACTAAACATAATTTATAAACAACTTATAATTAATTACATTAATATACATTTTTCATAAAACCCCCTCACAATTTTCATTCAGTCCCCTCCCAATTGTTTAAAATTGAATTCGATACTTCTTTAATCTTTCTAAAATTATTTTCTAAAATTAAAGGATTTTGAAATTGAAAGTTTTGATTGGTTAATAGAGTTTGATTTAGTAGTTAAAAAAAGGAAAAAAGGTAAGCCTTTTTATAATAGTTATAGATTTTATTTTTCGTCATCAAGCAGACCAAGAGCGTAGCAAGCATCTCCGAATGTATCGTAACATTGTTAAATCTCTTCATAACTTTGTAACATGTAGGACCTTTGACTTTGTTAAATTATACTCTCAGATAATATAACTCACCGGTCTTGGGAGGAACATAGCAAAATTTTTCATTTTTGTCCACTTCCTTGGCTTTTTATTCCAAACGAAATGTGCTAAAAATTCTACATATGTCAAATTTCAAGCATGTTCATTTTCTTTATTAATCTCCATCCACTCAACGAATTGAAAATGGCCAACAAAAGCTTTTTCTAATATATCAGATACATTATTTATTGGCTCATAGAAAACATGCATGTTCTTTTCCATCAAGATGAAAAGAGAGTCTCTCAATATGAAGAGTTAGGTAATTTAATTTAAAACCAAAAAGTCTCCAAGCAGCCTCACATGCATAAACACATCGACAATCAAAATAATTTTTGATTTCATTTTCATCATTCTGGTCATCATGTTCTGTAATCTACTTGAATAGGTATTTGATAGATCCAAGTTAGTTGCACCATTCAATGTTGATATGAGACTAGAATTTTCTAAGTAGAACAACATTGTATCCAACAACATACCAATACAAAAGGTAATAGTAATATCAGTTTAAAAAGAAATTATTAAATATTAAATATGGAAGAAGTATAGATAAAAAATTATTAAATATTAGATGTACTTGTTATCTAATTGAACGTCATTTTTTTCAACACTTGCTTCTGTATCTCGACGTCGATAAATATGATATCCGTAACTGTAAATGTACGTATGGTTATTAAAGTTTTTTGAAAACTTTTTGTTACATCTTTTTTGTAAATTTGTACACGTACTCTTAGGACTATGTTTGCCACAAACACCATGAATCATAAATTCTGGTACGGGTTTGTACAACTCTGGATCATCTTTATCAAATATCTCAACACATATTATTTGATCAATATCTTCAGGATTTGACAATTTATTTTCCTTTTGAAGGAATAAACATATATGTGCATGAGTCAAGCCTCACTTTTGGAATTCCACAGTATAAACAACTGAAATAAATTACAAAATAAAAATTATTAATTTAATATATTAAAAGTTGGTAATTCAAAATATTAAATTTTAATATTTTAGTGTGGAAGTAAATAGTAATAATATAGAAAGAAAAATTAATACCTGCATTGACACGTCCAAGAATATGCTCAACCTTTATTACAAATATTAAGTTATCCAACTTTAATTTAAAAAGTCGGTTTACCAAATCTAGCCTATATGAGGCTTGTAAGCCAAGCTTGTCTAATATTCTACATAACTTAGGCCATTTTGGGTTGCAAGTCATTGTAATGAAAAAATTTGAATAACCATACTACTTGCAAAGGGCCCTGGCGTCTAAAAAATTCGAACAAAAATGACCTTTAGTTACACTTTTTCCAAAACAGACCAGTCACACTTAATTTAAAGTTTGAGTAAAGGTCAGTTTTTAAATTTTGTCATACTTTTAGTCACATTTAATTTTGTTTGTGTGACCATTGCATAGTAAATAAATACCTTTAGTCACACTTAAACAACAAAATGTGACAATTGCATAGTAAGTAAATACCTTTAGTCACACTTAAACATAAAAACGTGACAATTACTAGCCACACTCGTAAAAAGTGTGACCAAATGTCACGATATGCCACTGATACGTGAATAAAATTTGTGATGGATTTTATAAGAGACCATATATATACGGTCACATAAAGTAATTATTTATGTGTTTCTATCATGTAGTGGGTTTAGTAACACTTTTTTCAATGTAGCGCCAAAAGCTAATACATATGGTCACATTAATTATTTGTTTATACGTTTGTATTATTCACTTAGTAAAATAAACAAATGATGTCACCTTAAGTATTTTATGGTGTTATATTTTATTATGCGTGACTAAACACGACTACTTGTCATGATAATAAAAAAAAGATATGAGAGTAAGCATTATACGGTGACGGTTTAATTTATTATGTGTGACTCTAAAGATAAATCATGTTGATAAAAAAGAAAAAGTCTTGACTATAATTATAATATGGTCATGTTTTATGTTCTTGTGTGTGTCTATAGTTAAACAATAGTCATTATAAAAGAAAATTATGTGAACATAACTAGTTGATGGTCACTTATTCAATAATTATGTGTTTTTTTAAAGAAAAAAACGTATAACTATTAATATTTGATGGTCACACTTAAATTATTACAGTCAATAATGATAACAACCGTTAAGGTTAACATAAATTTGTGTGACTATACATTATAGATAGTCACACTTTTAAAAACATTATGTGACCATGAAACATTTTTAGCTATTTTTAAAGTATTTTTGTATAACTAAAACTGAATAATATTGTGGACGATGTATAATTGTGTGTTAAAATCTAACAATCCGTCATGTATTAGGTTGTAGCCTAGTGGTAAGCACTTACATGCTTTGGTATGGGTTTGCCCATTGACCAAAGGTCACGGGTTCAAGTCTTGTTGAAAACAAATAAGAGTAGATTTAGGAGCTATTAAGAAAATGTATTCAAAACTTCGTGTGATTATAGGTTATAGATAGTCATACTTTTGAAAACATGGTGTGACCATAAAACAGTTTCAGCTATGTTTTAAGTATTCATGTGTAACTAAAACTAAATAATATTGTCGATATATTATATATAGTGAAAGGTTCTCGTGGTTCTCGCAATAAAAACGGTTCTCATATAAACCTTCCCCTATATATATATATAATTGTGTGTCAATATCTAACAATCCATCATGTATTCATACGTTCGTGTGACTATAGGTTATAGATAGTCATACTTTTGGAAACTTTGTGTGACCATAAAATAGTTTCAGCTACGTTTTAAGTATTTCTTTGTGACTAAAAACTAAACAATAGTCACACTCGACTATATTAACAAACACAGCTGTGAGCATAAATCATTTACGGTTACACCTGAATTGTTTTTCTATGGCGAAAAGATATAAAATAGTTACACTATGAGGAACTTATACGTCTATAAGATAACAATGTTCATGATAAACAATGTTGTTCTTTGAACTTACAAAAGTGTGACTAAAGGGTAAACAATAATCACACTTGTAATAGATTTGTGTGACCATAGGTTGAACAACACTCACTCAAATAACAAAATTGTGTGTCTAGAAAAGGTTTTTGTTCACACCTTAGGATGAATTGTTTGATTTCAACATGAAAATTCCATACCCTATAGTCACACTTTTAAGCTACGGTTACATTTTTTCATATGATATGATCACTAAATTTTCGTGTGAACATAACATGCCTAAAATGGGACGATCTTTGGTCACACTTTTGATAGAAAAAAAAAGTGAGACAGTATGCCTACGGTCACACTTTTTTTATGTGACTAAAAGTCATTTTTGTAGTAGTGAATTTTGTTGCATATACATTGTCCCCCAATGAAAGAGGATGGAAGAATCATATGATTACCAATTAAAGATGAACCACGTTGACCATGTGCACGAGTTGTGTTCAATTTGCTGAAGTAGAAAACCTAAACTTTTCTGGTCTGCTTTTATATATTAGAGCATTTGATTTTCTACTATTGTAAAACATCAACCAAAAATTGTTGAAAAAGTTTTCTACTCCTTAGCAATAAAGACTTTTAATTATCTCTTTGTTGTAATCTATATGCAAACCACTCTCTCATTGATACCATAGTCCTACCACGTTGATTTGAACTTTCAACTTCTCAAAGAAATATATCAACTATGTAGCCATCATCTCCATAAGGAAAAACTAAGGGATATTGAAGTGCAAGATAAAAAGGGTGCAATTCACTTATTTTTCTATGTTATCACGTGATCCATCTATATCACCTATAATCAAAGCTGCAACCTCATTTGCCGTTGGGAGATTATAAGTTCTTCCATCTTTTCATCATCTTCCAATTAACTTTAGCTATATATTCTCATCCGGGTTTTTTTTGCAAACCGATCTCTCACCATTCTAAACTTCTTTACCAAAGCATTAACATCATCTAAGATAAGTTTAAGCTCAAAAACAGTATACCTCTACATCGAATTATGATCGTCCGTAAGATCATGTGTTGAGCTAAAAAAAACATTATTATAACTTATATACCGATTGTACATAATTAAAGATGATTAATACCTATAAGCATTGGATCTGTTAGATTCTTCATGATCCGTATCATATATAGAGTTGCGAAAAACATGGAATTTGACCATCATCCGGAAGTAAACTACCAGCATAGTGATAGTTCTCTCCATGCATTCTAAAATTATATGGTCCATCACCCATATTATATCTGTTATCTATCTTAACACAAATAGATGTGAAACTAAACATATTGTTATATTTTCTTATGTATTTAAGAAATTTCTTACTTTGTTCATATTTTCCCTGAGAAGTGTCTTTCGAAATGTAAGGAGGATCTTAAAATTTTTGTAGCATAACTTTCCCTCACATACAACAAAGAGAAAAAGACTTTGAATGCAACTTCTGATTTCCTCTAGTAGCTTCTACATTCCACAATTTAGCTTTACATGCTTCACAAGTCTTCTCAAGATTACACATATCAACATCTTCTAAGAAGTTTTGAGAGATAAATATTAGTTAAAATAATGAAAAAAATGTCTAATACATAATGAAATATTTATAATTTAATTAAAAATGCAGAAATTTATATACCATTAGAAATACCCTTGAAATTTGCATTTTCCGACGATTTTGAAGAACTAAGAATTTTAAAAGTAGAATCTATATGATGTGATAACAAAGTTAAAGATTTACTTATGAATCCTGTAACATAAAGTATAGATTTAAGAACTTAATCTTGATATGGAGATTTATTATTATTACAAAAAGATTATTATAAACTTACTTGAAGAACCCTGATTCATTAGAGTTAGAGGTTCAATCATGTGTAAGCTTGTGGTATGAGAGATTGTTGCTAGAACAAATAATATAAAAACATACATTTTAATAGAAATTAGTTTACATATGAATAAGATTGACATAATGTCAAAAGATAAAAGGGTAACAAAAAGTAATCGTCTAAAACCATGCAACATGTTAGATATATTATCTTGACCATTGGTTGATGGTGTACACATGTTGTAATTAAACATATTTGTTAAAGGAGAAACATAACCTATAGTAGTTAATTAAAAAATATAATACGAATAGTAGAATGAATATAATAAGAATATATATTGATATACATAAATATAATGTAAGACAACTTATGTTGATAAGTCGATGCTAATGACATAGATTTGTTAATACTTATTAGTACATAAAGTTCAAAAAAAATTACTTGTAACACTGTTAAATTGTTGAAAACATATGTGAACTTTGAAGAGAGGGAATTGACCAATGTTGAAGTAAGCTAGAATTTTGTGGTATTATAGATATACCTTTTGAACATAGATATAAAACATTAATGAGTAATTTTTGACTTCTAAAATTTCAGATCGTACTATTAAGGTAAAAAAAACAAAAGTATACATATGAGATTATTAAGCAAATGGATCTAAAGACTACAAATGTTATATAAAATACTCGAATGGAGTAAAAAAATGAATAAATGTATATTCGTATTAAATATTATCATTAAAAATATCCTGTAAAATAATTCTTTTACTTGAATGATCATCAACAACATAAGGAGAACGATTCATCATTGCACTATTGCATTTTTACGTTGAAAAACGATTTGTAGCATGCTTTTTAGAATTATATTTCTCCATCTATTTAAATTTGAAAAGAAGAAATATGTAGAGATCAAAATGATGGAGTCAAGTAAAAGAACTCTATTTGATTTGGTAATTTTTTAAATAAGCTATAGAGTCGAAAAAAATGGAAATAGGTAATTATTAGGACAAATTAAAAAATTAAAATCAAAATCGTGAGGGGGGAAATTTTAAAAAGAATTCGTTTAACGTTTACTATTTAAATTAATTCAAATTAGTAAAGAGATTTAATATTTACCAATTTAGTTTGTTACCAAGGGTGTGTTCGGCAATAGCTTATGGGGGATTATAGGGGCTTGAGATTTTAGTTTTCATAATCCCAAGCCCTCTAACCTCGTTTGGGTGTTAAAATCTTGAGGGAATTATTAAAAGCATAATCCCCATAAGCCCTAAAAATAAAAGCCTTTTCAAGTAGCTTATAGATTGGACTCGGGATAATCAACTAATCAACCTCAGTCTCAGCTCCAGCTAGTTTTGCCAAACACACCCTAAATTTAAATTATTTAGTTTGTTACTATAATTTAGGAAATTTTACTCTATCTATATACAATAAATACATTTAGATATCTCATAAATATCTAATGTAACACCCGCAAATGTGGGCTAGTAGATTAGCAGGTTGGTGACCTATGATTAATTGCGTTTTCAAATTTCTATGTGTTTATTAAGAGTTAATGAAATTAATTAACTCAAATTAGATATATATATATATATATGTATATGTTATTGTGAAACTTAAAAAAAAGGAAAGAAAGTACAAGTATATGTGCATGTATGATAGATAGTATGTATGTATGTATGCATGGAAAAATTAAATAATCTAAAAATTTGCCACCACCTGCTTTGATTAATACGTGTATTGTTAGTGTCAAAAAGGAAATCCTCTGCTCATATTTACTAAGTGTGAAAGGTGTAGTGTGTGTTCTTAGAAAGCAAAACCAAGAGTGAAGCAACCTTGTAAACTTGAATTTGTGGAATTAAGATCTTGTGGGTTTTAATTCAAAGTAAAGGTTAGTTTATGATCCTATCAAGTTATTATAAATCTTGGTATGTTTTCTTGTTGATTTCCATAGTCATATGAAAAACCACTAATGGAGTTTTGTAAGTAAACTTGAAAAGTGGGTATTGATATATGTTGGAGTTTAATTAGTTTGGATGTGTTTTTGATTATCTTTGACATGTTATATGATGTTTGTAAATGTTTAAAAGTATTTTGGAAGTGTTATAAATGATTTTCAGAAATCAAAGTTGGTTTGAAGCTAGAAGAAGAGCAGGGAAGAAGAAGATGAATTTTTGTGAGGTGCTGAAAGGGGTCTGACTTTTGGCCCCGGGCTTGTGAAAGTCGCCCGACTTTTGGCCCCGTGCTTGTGAAAGTCGCCCGACTTTAGGCCCCGGGTGGTCATCCGACTTTCGGCCCAGGCCCCGGTTCCATTTGACTTTCGGCCCCGGCCCCGGATCATCCGACTTTTAGGCCCCGAGCAAGCTAAAAAGGGTCCGGGTTAGGCCCTGTGCAACCTGAACGGGCCCGACTTTTTATGTTTCTTTTCAAAAGTGAAATTTAGCATATTGGTTATGGTTTTATTGGATATAAATATATGTGGATATATATTTATAAATTCGAGACTGATTTGATTGTTGTTATGTTTTCAGGCAATCAAAAGACTCAGTAAAATTAGATTTCTGAGCTTGTGCTGGTTATGAGGTGAGTGGGCGTTAATCACGGATGGTAAAGATTTCGGTTAATGTTATTGGTGTGATGCATGATTGTGATTGGATTGAATTGATTGAACTGTTGATTGTGATTATTGATGATTGATATCTGCTGCATGACTATTTGGTCGATACGCACTCTTAGTATGAATTCGAGTTGCGTTGGGAGGTCAGCTATACGTAGGATTGGGCTGGGCTCGTTCACTGATTGGTTGAACAGTGTTAGCCTTACTGGTGCATATGTTGCATCAGAGGGGGAGTGCCCTTTGCCAATTCAGTGGAGGGCTATCGGTAAACCTTTGCTTTGGCCGGCATTGGTTGTAGGTTCTGCGCCGAACCGCCGGTCTTCTCGGGATACGTGATTACATGCTTTGATATTGACTGAGGATGTTTGCTTTTGGTGTTTAGCCTCTACTCACTTAGCTTTGTGCTAATTCCCCTCAGTTGTTGCTTTTTGCAGATTCGTGTTTGTGAGGTTGGCTGAAGGAGAAATTGACCTGACTCTGATATTAGTTTTTAAAAGAAGACGAGCCTATAGTTTTTGTAACACCAAAACGATATTGTGGTTTGTGAACAATGATGTATATTTGTAAATGTTGGTTTGTATATTAATGTTTGTTTAAATTAAAGCTTCCGCAGCGTTAAAAAAAATGGCCTGAGTTTTCCGGTGTTACATCTAACAACTCATTAACTTGCTTGAATTCCCAACTCAACCAAAAGTCTTCTTGATTTGTGATTACGGTGTTGCTCGACAACTAAAGTAAGTCTAAAAATGTTGATTCTTTTTCACTTACCTTGAGGCTACAAATAATGAATTTAATAAGACAGAATCACTTCAATACATATATATTTATATAAAATAAATTGAATTGTTAATTAATAGTATATAAACAATACCTCTTAATGAATTTTTGGATTGCGGGTATGTTATCATTAATAAAGAGTCTTGACCTGAAAAGAGAGTTTGAAACTTAAGGAACATCTAAGAAGTTGATATATACTTCTATTAATATTATATATTGACAGAAAAAACAAATAAATAAAAAAGTATAAAGAGAATGTTTACTATTGAAGACGTCAAACTTTGTAAGTTGTAATAAGATTACAACCGGAAAGGTAGGATTCTTAAAAAATTTAGCTTCGGTGTATATTCACTCCAAAGAGCACAAGAAATTTTCTCATCACTAAAAAAACATATGTATATAACTGTTAATAATATATGAAGAATGTTCAATATAGTCCGTACTTAATTCATAGTCCTAAGAGACTAATTTTAGTCTTTGGATCAATGACATCAATGATCCAGATTGCATTTTAAAATTTTGGGCGGAGTGACATTTTCGTAATTCACATGTGATACTTTTACAATTCACATGTGATTGAAAGAGGTTCGAACCTTTTCTAATTGAAGGCTTAGTCGAGCAAAGAGGTTCGAGCCTTTTCTAATCGATCGTCGGAACCGTGGCAAAAACATTCAGGTATGGTTCATGTATCTACATAATCGATTTCATAGAGAATATGATGCTTCTTGCTGGGTTTTGATGATTGCTATGGGCTGTTCGATTTGGGGTTGAAACCGAAAGTGTTTATCAAATTTTGGATCACCGAGTCATGATTAAATTGCAACTAATCAATAGGAATTTGTTATTAAGATAATCAATTTAATAGCTATGGCGTCGCCCGAACGAGACCTGAGCAAAGATGGGACTGGATTGATGAATTAGTTTTAAAACTACTTTCGGGGGTTTATTTAGTTGAATCTGGACTTATTGGCTACATTTAAATGAATTGTAAAAGTTCTTAATACAATGGGAAATCACAACACAGTGGATTTAAATGAGTTTTTGGGGCCTAGTCATGAATTGCAAATTAATTAATGCAATGGGAAGTTTGCCATTTAGATAAAGATTTGAGGAGATTTGATTTAGCTTCGTTGGGCTGCGAAAAACAAACTGTCAAGTGTTCTTGAGTGAAATTCAGAATCGCAAATTGGATTAGTAGTTGAATCGCTAATTAACAAAAACTCAGGAACCCCTTCAAGTATTAACAATTGCAAATTAGTGGGCTAGAATTTGTCTACTAGGAGCTCAGCCAAAGAAATTGTGACTTTTTAGAAATTGAACTCATTGTTTGCGATTGGAGGATTAGGCAGTGAGTTATAATTAATACGCAAAGCAAGTTATACATTAAACTCTTTATAACTAAATCAGATTGTAAATCATATTGGGGCAATCGCAAAACTGATTACCTTACATGAATCACAATTTATATATATATATATATATATATAGAGAGAGAGAGAGGGTTTGTTCATGCGAGAAACTAATATTTTGCGAGAAGTGCGAGAAGGAATCAAGACTCTTGATTGAATTAATCAATGGTTAAAAAAAAGACTTGGCATGATGGTAATTAAAACATATTTAAAGGAGGTTAATTTAAAAAGAAAAAGGCTATTAATGACAATTTACATACATTTCACCCTAAAAGAACCCTATATATTTTATATTCTCAATGTCACGACCATCTTCTACAACACTTCCATCTCTTTCTCTCAAAAGCACCGCCACCATCATAGTGCTTTGGATGCCGCCGCTCAAAAACACTACCACCATCATAGTTATCAACGGCCGTCGCCTACCATGTTGCTCAACCGTTACCATTTACTGTGTTGCTCAACCACACCACCGGTGATGAATAAAATCAGTCAGCTCCCTGTCACCGACGATGAACCAGATCCACCCTCACCCTGTCATCATCATGACTACCATGTGTCAGAGGTCACCACTATCGCAACCACCACCATCATCGAGCACCACCACTACCACATCCTTCTTCCATAATCGACACCTCCTGCTACCTCCACCAAAAGCATTGAATCTTGGATCTTCTATCACAAACGATGGCCCCTTGTTGTCCACCTAGATCTCCGATTTGGGTGTTCACCGGCGACATCAACAGCAACATCTGTTATTCTTATTTTTTTTTGGGGTTCTACATCTATGAAATTGAATCTCAAATCTTCTATCACAAACAATGGCCACGGGTTGAATAGGGTGTTATCCACCAAGATCTCCGATTTGGGTGTTCACCGGCGACATCTACAGCATCTGTCATTCTTTTTTTTTCTAGACTTGTGAATTTTATCTTCATTGATGTTGATTCTTTTTCTGGTTTTCTTCATTTTGGATTATCAAGTTGTGGTTTATATATATATATATATATATTCATTAATGAACAAAGTTTCTTGTATAAAGTGTGTTTTGTGTAGATTAAGGTTGCTTTAGAAATTGTTCGGTGGTGAATTCGGGATTTTTGTAGTTTCTTTTGTTGATTTTAGGTTATTCATTGCTGAACATAAGTGTAAATGTGTTAACTTTTTATGTTCATGATTGAACATAATTATTTGCGATGATTTTGTCGGATCAAAGTATAAAAGTTTCAATTTATTTATAGTTTGCTGATACACAGCAACAATGAGCATGAGGAAAGAAACTTTCGAATAAAAAAAAGATCGAGAAAATTAATTTAAAGAAAGTCAAAACTGAAAAAATAAAAACTAATTTGAAAGAGAAAATTATGGTTCAATATACGTAAAAAGTAAAGTTAAAAATAAAGAAAAAACTGAAGTTAAAAATTAAAAATAAATTAACCATAATACCCTTTCTTATTAAATAAAAATAAAAAATATAATTTATAGAAGCTACTAGATCAAAACTTAATCAAAGGTCAAAAATGCTTCTCATACTTTTCGTAAAATTGAAACTTTCGCTGGATATATATATATATATATATATTGAAAAGTTCATTATCTAATAAAAAGAGGCTACACCTCAAATGAATGACACGTGCTATGAACAGCCTCATACTATTCAACCATCTGCTTCTTCATTAACAATTCTTCCTTTCCAGAAAAAAAAAAAAAAAAACACCAAATCATAGCCTACCTGTCTTCTCTCCTTACCCCCATCCCCATCCCCTCCGCTCACCATCTACTCTGGCTACGCTCGTCACCGCCCATCTCATCACCAATGACTGCTACTCCGACCTCTTTGAGGATGACGAGCTTCTCCACCACAGCCCCGCCCTTTGTGACTACTCTTCTCTGCCATCACCGACCTTTGAGACAACCCGTTGTTTGTGTTTAGCTTGATGGTACGCTCAATCTATGTTTTCATCATCAATTTCGTCGAGCCTTTCCACTGCAACTCCACCTTTTGTGACTGCTCCTCACTGCCATCGCCGGCCTTTAGAGTTTACTATACCTCAATTTGTGTCATTCATGCACGCCAAGTGTTCGGTAAAATGTCACAATGAATTTTGATGTCTTTTCTTTAAAAAAACCCTACTGAGTTATGAAATTGACTTGTGGTTTTGGTTTATGGGTTGTACCTATGCTCTTCTTTGGCAATTTTATGCTTTAAGTAGGCAGTTTATAGTTTTAACTTTTAAGGTTTTACACTTTATGGTTCATTGTAATTTTAAGGTTCTTCATTTTATGTTTTAAAACACACAACTTAATATTCAAAATCAAGGTGTTGGAGGTTTTGCTTGAGTAGAAAACCAGATAAGAAAGCTCATTTAAGTTTTCAAGTTCACAAACATTTTGGGTTCTTTGTTTGAACAATAGGTTTTGTTTTTTTAGGTTCTCAATTTGAATTTCTACAAAAAAAAAAAAAAAAAAATTGTTCTACAGCTTTTGGGTTATGTGATTGATAAAAAAATAGATTCAATTTTTTTGGTTCTACAATTTTTCGAGCTCTACAACTTTACTTAAGATGGTTTTTAGTTGTTTGGGTTCTCTCTTAGATTTTCTTCACTTGAGCAATTAGTTTTCAGTTATTTATTTGATTATTTGTTTCACTAGTTGGTTTGTGAATCTTGAAAGTTGATAACTAAATTCAACTGAATGATTTTTTTGAAAAATAAACTGCACAACTCAAGTGGAGAGTTATGGGTTGCTAATTAGAACTTACATGAGCCTTCCTTATGTGATTTTCTACTCAAGTATGAATTACTCAAGCGGAACTCAAGGCTCTGCCATCGACATGTTCAGTTAAATTGAACCCTAGAAAGCTCCGAATAAATACCCTTTAAGTCATTTATTACTTTTTACTTACCGAAATAAAGTTCACGCGTGTTCATAATCACTAATCGAGTGTATAGAACTTACAACTGTTGTTGATTTCACCACCAGGAGCATATATGAGTTGTTTCTTATGACTTGAAATGATGGTTTGATATTGTTCATTTGGCGGAAGAAATTCTAGCAAATTGATAAAATAGATAGGAAGCTGCTATCAGACTTGAGAGAGCCATGGTATATGATCAATCTTATAACTTGAAAGAATTATGTTTGAAAATATAAGACAACTCTCTTACTCTTTTATAAATTTTATGTGTTAAATATTGTTTGCATACTAGACTACAAGCACCATAGCTCTAATATTGTTACAGAATTATGTATTCTTGCTTAAAAGATCAATATAAAGCGTCGTGGGTCGTGTGTAGCACGGCCATAAGATTTTAATAGTATATATATATATATGAAGAATGTTCAATATAGTATATAATTAATTCATAGTTTTACGCGACTAATTTTAGCCTTTGGACTAATACTATCGATGATCCAGATTAGATTATGTACTAAATCACGTGTGATTGAATATTAAAATTTCAGGACTATGTTTTTTAAATGGACTTTATTAAACACAACTCATGTATATATATATATATGGAACAACGAAGTTATGTTAGTGGGCTAGGTCCGCAGTGACATCCATAAAGGACTGTATACGAGCCTCAAGCCACGTGCCATGAGGGAGAAAACCCTGCTCCATTATTTCCGGAAACCCCAACAATGAAGCTCGAACTCAATACCCCACATCGGGGTAAACCCTCCATATGTCCTAGTTACACACACACACACACACACACACATATATATCCGGTAAGAACACATGTTAAATAGAGAACATTAAGAACACTTGTAAGCCAATCATTTAACTAAATAAATAAGAGATCTAAAATCAACCTACCTTAATTAAATCAAATCATTAAAATTTAACATACCTTAATTAACCAAGATTAATCTCAACCATTAAATAAAGATCATCTTAGGGCTATAAACCGTTCTCCACGTTCTGATATTAGGAGGTGTTCTTATTTGATCATACATCTCTCTCTCTCTCTATATATATATATACACACACACATAGATAGGGTATAGTTATATATAGAACCATGCTTAACCATAGAACCTTTGTGAATAATGACATGTGACAATGTTAAAAAGTCTAAAATGGGAAAAGCCATCAAAACCCTTTTTTTAATACCCATCAAATCTTTAATTAACCACATCTTCATCATATTTAAGATTTTTTACAAAAAAATTATACCAATCGATTCAGTTTTTCATTCTCTTTAATTCAAGACTAGATATATTTTTAAACTTTTTTTATGAAAATGCATGTGGTTTCGAAAATGCAAATGGTTTGACAAATATGTAAATGCTTCGAAAATGAAAAAAAGAACAAGTCTAGTAGAGAAACAGATGAGACGATAATTAAAATGTAATTTCACCAACATATGCATGTTTAATTAATCCACAAGCCTTAAAAATCTATAAAAAAACACAAGTATACAAGCATTTTCACATAAAAAAATGCAAGCAACAACAATCTAAAATGTAAGAACGACATTTTCACATTAAAAATGCAAGCAAACAAGATTATTTTCACATCAAAATGCAAATAAAAACATTTTCACATAAAAAATGCAATCTAAAGTCCAAACAACGTTAAACTCAAAATGCATTTTAAACTTCATCTGAGTTGTATTTTCATTATAATCTTCATCTAAGTTGCATTTTCAAAAAATACAAAATTTAAAAATATGAGAAAAGTGGTCATGATTTAAAGATGATTAAAAAAATAGTAGATTGGTATAGTTTTTTTTTGCTTAAATTATCAAAATTTAATTAGTTATGGCAATTTAATATTCTGAGGGATAATGTTTTAAGAGAGAAAATAAACGTTTTTCTATTTTTTGCCCATCTTTATAGATTATAATTGATAAACATATATAATAATTATAAAACTGCCGTCAATTAATATTAGCCCTCCTTTAAGTTTATCCAATGGTAGATTTGGTTCGTTAGGTTCTAAAAATAAAGGGTGGTTCTATATTCATCATGTATATATATATATATATATATATATATATATACACATATTGGGGAGGGTTCATTTGAGAACCATTATTAGTGTGAGAACCACAAGAACCAATCTTATCTATTCAATTGGTAAGTGGAATTCATGGATGAAGAGCGCGGGGGGATTGGGTGTGGCAATGTGCATCTAAAGATTTCATGGGTAGGCAATTCAATTGAAGGAGGAGGAATTGGACGGCTAAGATTGGTTCTCGCAATAAAAACGGTTCTTAAATGAACTTTTCAATATATATATATATATATAGGGGAGGATTCATGCGAGAAACACTTTTTTGCGAGAATTGCGAGAAGCATTTTCATCCATTGATTGATTTTTGATCTTGTGGTTCACATTAATCATAATTAATATTTTTATTTAATTGAAAAGGGTAAATTAGTAAACAAAATTTTTTCTCTCTCCTCTTTCAAATTAATTTTTCTCTCTCAAATTAATTTTTTTCAGGTTTTTAGAATTTACTTATACATTATTATAAGTACGATATTCACTGTTGAACACAACCAACGATTTACAAATTTTTAGCTATGTATATAGTATTCATTAGTGAACACATCCACACCCACCATTTAAAAATTAGACTATTTAAAAATTCACTAATGAATCATTACAGAAAACTAACATTCTCGTTATTAATCATTAGTGAACAACTATAGAATTCACTAATGAATCATTACAAATATAAAAAAACAAATCACCATTAAATTGAGTGTTGTTACTTTTATAAACTTAGTGATAACAAAAAATCACCAAAAAATTAATCAATTACAAAACATCACCAAAAAACACCTCCGATCTAAATAATCACCATTAATCGCCTATAACCATCAAAACATCACCAAAAATTAATCAATCACAAAAAGAAAATAAAGCATATGTGATGACAAAAAAATGTTTATTGTTTCTTTAGATGGAGAAACAAATAACAAATGGAGCCAATAAGTCGTGGTTGCCTTTGATTTACCATGTTTATGTTGCTTGATGCCACAAAACATACAATCAAGCACCTCCGATCTAATCCTCCCATCTCCTGCCGACGGTGTTACTCGGTGGTAGGCAAAACGTTTCGATCTATGATCGGAAGGAGTGGTGGTTATTGGTGGTGGTTATCTATGATCCACAAGGCCTTTGATGCTCTGTCTTGACTTGGGCACATATCTAACATTTCTCCATGAATGAAGCAATGTCTTTCTTTAGAATGGGCCACCAATACAAGCTTTTCAGGTCATAGTACATCTTGGTGATACCGGATGGATAGATAGCTTAGACTTGTGAGCTTCTTGCATGATCAGCTCACGATTACCTCCAAGAAAAGGCACCCAAATCCTGGATTGAAAAGTCTTCAATCCACAATTATCTTCACCCAGCTGGTCTTTCAACTTTTTCATCGTTTCAGATTTCAGATTGTCATCCTGCAAAGCTAACTGTTGGGCGTCTTTTAACTTTGCAATCAAATCTGATACAACAGTGAGCTTCATAAACTTTGCCTCAGCTGCTGGCCCCTTACGGCTCAAAGCATCCGCTACAATATTGGCTTTACAGGGGTGATAACGGATAGCATAGTCGTAGTCTTTGATTAACTCCAACCAACGGCGCTGTCGCATGTAGAGTTCTTTCTGTGTAAAGACATACTGCAAGCTTTTGTGATCAGTACATATCACACACTTAGTGCCATAAAGGTAGTGCCTCCACAATTTCAGTGCGAAGACAACAACAGCAAGTTCGAGATCGTGAGTTAGGTAGTTCCTTTCGTGAGATTTTAGTTGCCGAGAGGCATAAGCGATTACTTTATCTCTTTGCATAAGAACATAACCCAACCCCGCATAAGAGGCATCACAATAAACTACGAAGTCCTCCGAACCCTTCGGTAAGGCAAGAATCGGAGCTTCGCATAATAACCGCTTTAAGGTCTGGAATGCTTCTTCTTGAGCTTCCGACCAGACGAATGCAACATCCTTACGGGTCAGCTTGGTCAACGGACCCGCAAGTTTTGAGAAATTACGAATAAATCGTCGATAGTAGCCGGCCAAGCCAAGGAAACTCTTTATTTCAGAGGGAGTTCGAGGAACCTCCCAATTCATCACCGCTTCCACCTTAGCCGAATCTACCTTAACGCCTTCTTGACAGATAACATGGCTAAGGAAATGTACTTCCCGAAGCCAGAATTCACATTTAGAAAACTTGGCGTATAACTGTTCTCGTTTGAGAGTCTCGAGAACCTGACGAAGATGAAGCTCGTGATCAGACTCAGTCTTCGAATAGACAAGAATGTCGTCAATGAAAACAATCACGGATTTATCAAGAAAAGGACGACAGACGCGATTCATCAAATCCATGAATATGGCAGGAGCATTGGTTAAGCCGAATGGCATAACCAATAATTCATAATGGCCGTAACGAGTCCGAAAAGCCGTCTTCGGAATATCTTCTCCATGGACTCGTACTTGATGATACCCCGAACGGAGATCAATCTTCGAGAAATACGTAGCTCCCTGCAATTGATCAAAGAGATCGTCGATTCGTGGAAGAGGATACTTATTCTTCGGAATATCTTCTCGCATGAACCTACCTCTCTCTCTCTCTATATATATACACACTATATTATAAAGCATTTAGGTCATTGAAATCTCTTAATTTTAAGTAATTTGAAATTACTAATTTACCTCTTATTTAACTCTATACGGAAACTATTATATAGAGTTAATTAAATTCTTAAATATCATTTTTATAACTAAACCTTCCATAATAAATAATGTTTAAAAAGGTCAAAGTCAATGCAAAAGAATTTTCAACCTATATGACATTAAATACAAATTAAAAATTAAATAAAAAGGATCTTCATAAAAATAATAGTTTAAATATTTTTATCATATAACACATATTTTATTTTAAGTATTAGAAAATACATATAACTGGAAGTTATAAACCAAATAACATGTAATATAAATTTATAAACATTTTCATATTTTTTAATAACTCGTGTAATCAAAATAAATGGTTTAATTTATAAATATTTAATATTCTTTTTGTTTCTCATTTTATTGTTTTTTAAAATTAATAAAAGAGTTATAAAGAAAAGATAAACAAATTAAATGGAAACATGAGAAAAAAATAGATACGTGCGAACGAAAATTGTTCGGTGTCATTATAATACGTGATATAGTAGTCTTACGTTATTAAAATCGGACATGTTATTGAATAGGAATTATTTCTACCCGTCGCATTGCGCGGGTAATGTGCTTGTGTGTGTGTGTGTCTATATATATATATATATATATATATAATAAGGATCCACATAGCCCTACTTTTAAACAAAGAACTTAAATGCCAATTCTTAGCCACTCATTTAAAAAGGCAAAATAAGGATTACAAAAAAAAAAAAAAAAAAAAATCCAAAGTCACACCTCATATAGGACCTCCCAAAACTTTCCTTTTTTTTATTTTACCCCTTAAATCAATAAATGACTATAACTATTTTAATTTTGAGAATTTGAGCAAAAAAAATTATATCAATCTACTCATTTTTTAATACTCTTTCAAACAAGACCACTCTTACTATATTTTTGAAAATTCATTTCGAAAATTGCAAACCATATGAAAATGTTGAATCATGTGAATTTTTAGTTGTAACCATGTGTATCTCTATCATTTTTGATTAAAAACATGCATATTTATATATATATTTATTTGCTAAAAACACGTGTCTTTATATCATTTTGGGCTATAAACATGTGTATTTATATCATTTTTGGGTAAACATATGATTTTTTTATCATTTTCGTCAATAACCATGTGTATTTATATATTTTTTTGCTGGAAGAGTGTATTTATATAATTTTCGTTTAGAAACATGTGTTTTTATATCATTTTTGGCTTAAACATGTGTATTTATATCATTTCCGACCGAAAATTAGTCTATTTTTATCATTTTCATATGGACAATATTATCATTTTAAATGTTTTATATTGTTATCATTTTTGCTGGAAAATGTTATCATTTTTAACCGGTGGCTGGAAGTTATCATTTTCAGTGGCCGGAAGATCATATTAAGCTGAAAGTTATCATTTTCGGGGCTGGAAGTGAAAAAGAAAGGAATGGTGAAATTTATGGGGTAGAAGATTCCCATAATACTCTTTCTTCTATAATTAAATCTTATAATTGTTTCCTTAATTACAATAATGCCATTATTAGATCTTGACCATTGATTTAAAAAATCTAATGGTTCAGATTTTGCCTTTGGGTTCTATGTTTAAGTATAGGATCTTTATTGATCCATTATATATATAGAGAGAGAAAGGTTCATGCGAAAAGTACCTTATTTGCGAAAAGTGCGAGAAGCAATATGGACTCTACGATTAATTATTTGATGGTTAAGATTAAAAATGACAATTTAGTAAATAAATTAAAATTCAAGGTTATCAACTAAATTAATAAAATGATAATTTAGTCATTATAACCTCCTCTCTCCTATCATCTCTATCCTATAATCTCTCTCAAATATTATTTACCTAAATAGAATTTAATTACAAATATTTCAAATATATATAATATCTTTTATCTCTCCATACGATTAAATTACCTCCTCTGTATTCAAATACACCACTTTCACCTACACCCATGAAAACCTATCCTCTCTCTCCATAAGTTAACAGCCCCCCCTCGTCGGAGCAACCATTGATGTTGCCGGATAAGGTATACCATTGTAGATCTCCGCTAATTGCCACCGTCCACATCGCCGGCCTTTTTGTCCGCAACCGAGCATCGCCGCCGCCTTCCACGGAGTATAGAACATCGCCGCCGTCCCTGCCAACCTCCATCACCGTCGGACTATTCTGTTTCCGCCGCCCTACCAACCTCTTTCAACAGCGCGGCCAACCATGGATCTATGCTTCAACAGTGTGTCGGCCATGGATCTATGCTTCGACAACATCACCGCCGGCCACCGGCTTCAATAGCGCCGCCGCCGACCATTTTTATCCGACTTTGCTTCAACAATGTCATTGCGGCACCACTTCACCACCATCGATGCCTTCTTTTTGAACTTCCATCGCTAGGGCTGCACCACCACCATCACTACCGTGGCACACCACCTCCTTCTATGGTTTTTTATTTTTAATTTTCTTTTAATTCTGTATTTTGTATTTTAAAATAATTTAAATTTTTATTCAAGATTGTTCATAATTTTTAAAATTTTTAAATAATTTTTTTATTCTAGATCGTCATCTTGGGTTTTCTTTTGTGGATCTGGGTTGTTTATTGGTGAACATTAATGAGTTGAATCAGGTTATTAAATGTGTTCAGTATTGAATATAGATTTTGTCAATTGTGTTCAACAGTTTTTTCTTGTGTTCAAGGTGTTGTTTATTATTGGTTTATTTTATCTATCCATACGTACTCAGGTGATGCAATGAATAGTCATGATTTAGGGTGAATAATTAGAGAAAATTGGCCGTGTTCAATATTGAATATTGTAAAATTTATTATTAAACTAGTATTATTTAAATGTATTCAGTATTGAATGTTGTAAATTTATCTAAAAACTAGTATAATTTTGACTTTATTCATTATCGAACACAGAATTAAACAAGAAGAAGTACAAAAATTATAATAGTGAAAATTTTACTAATCGTTGTATTCATTAATAAATACAGCACACCTAACGAAAAAGTTGTAAATCATACATTGTATTCGGTAATGAACACCATATTTAATAGTATGATAGAAGTAAATTCTATAAATTTAAAAAAAATTAATTGGAAAGAGAAAAAATTAATTTGAGGAGAGAGAAAAAATTATGTTTACTAATTTACCCTTTTGAATTAAATAAAAATATTAATTATGATTAATCTGAACCACATGATTAAAAACAAATCAATGGCTGTGATTGCTTCTCGTACTTTTCGCACGAACCCTCCCCTATATATATATATATATATATCCTTGGACAATCACAAACTAAATGGGGAGAGTAAGTAAGCAATTACAAATTAGTTAAAGTGTATTAGAATTACAAATTGGTCCTTGTGAGATTCCCCATCACAAATTCACCTTTGAAGTAATCACAAATTAGCGCATAAGGCCTAAATCCCAAATTGGGATTTAAAGTTCAACCGCAAATTGGGTTTAAGACTTGATCACAAACTATGGGAAAGTTCAAACAGAGTGAATACGGCTCTTACGTTTTTCGCTATTTATTTCCTTAATTGAACTTCATATTTGTAATTAACTTTTTACAGATTAAACAATTGTACGATGTGTAGTTCCGGTACGGAACCTCGTCTCGGATTTTGGTGAAATTGAGACCGTTTACGGGTACACACACTTCCTTTAAAAAAATCGGGCATTACCATTGAAATATGTGGTATGTTATAAAATAATGACAAAAAGGGAATATGGATGGAAAAACCATGATAATTAAACTAAGTTTGATTGGAACATTCTCAAATTGACCAGGATATTCTTATTAATAGTCACCTAATTAAGATCACATCAAGTGCTTAAAATTGTATTATGAGAAATGTGGAATATTATATCGGATCATATGACAATGGAGGACAAATTAATCTCATAAAAAATCAAAGGGTACTGCGTTTTCTATTCATGATCATGAATCTCTCATGCCATCATTTCATCACATCTTATCATATATGATGATTTATGTATCAATAAAAAACAATTCTTATTCCAAGAGCCTAGATAAAAATCTTAGAACAATCTTAGTGCTGACAAGTATATATGGAGAATGGCAAAATTGAAAAACTACAAAAAGTAGAAAACCTACGCCTCTCTTCCTTAACTGCCGGCCACAATTTTTAAAATACTCACCAAATCTTTAAATATATAATCATATATTTTTCATGTTTAAGAATTTAATAAAAAATTCATACCAATATATTCAGATTTTCATAATCTTTAAAACAAAACAAGTCTTGACATGTTTTTGAGATAAAACGAACATGCAGGTATGAAAACAAATCTGCCTCTGTCCGAAAATGTATATGCAAAATGCAGTTATATCAAATTTGAAAAATCCCATAAAGAAAAGTGGTACCTTGAAAATGCAACAAAATAACTAAAGTATATGAGTGCATTTCCACTAAATATTATCATTTTCATATAGCAATTCATTCAACAACCATTTTCAACTTAAAAAACTTGCATAACACATACCAAATGTATTTTCATATATAAAAATACTATTTTTTAATCAAAATCCAAGTTAAGAAAATTGTATCTTCATCTAACATGCAATTCATATGTCAAATAATAAACAAATTGAAACAACTAGTCTAAAACAAAAAAATCTATCCCTAAATCTCAAATTTGAGTATAATTTCCAAAATGCAACTCCATAACTTAAAATGCAGACTAGGAGGAGAGAAAAAGAAGATCTATGATGGTGGATACAACCACTCGACGGTGGTTCTCCATCTGTAGTCCTTCATGATACCTATCAACAAAATGGCTTAGCAAGACCGAAAGATCAAGTTCAACTACACTTTAACCCAAAACAAACCTATACATTTTCAAACCTAGACTGAAAATGCAAAAATACCAAACCAACCAAAATTGATGGGTTTGTTGTTCTAGAAGCTCTATATAAATCTAAAAATGCAACACTAAAAAAGCTAAAATCAATTCAAACCTAGAAACAAAAATAAAACCGTTGGTTATGCATTATTTATTACATGCCAAAAACAACCTTAACAAGGATGAGAAAGAACAGCCCAAACCCAAAACTTAAAAGCCACATATGTTAGAGCTTCTCAATCTTAATGGACAACTTTTGAAAGAAGCATATGATTGTTCACCGATTTGAAGGAAACCATTGACCGGAGTACTGGACTACAAGATCTGAATGGCATAGTCATGGAAGATGTTTTTATCAAAAACTAAGTTCTTTGTTATGCATTTTCCCCTATTTCTTCTGCATTTTCGACATTAATCCTATTGTGCTTAATTAAAACCCCATCTTCGTTCACAAAATTTAGGAACTTCAACTAAAAAATTAACAAACTCAACTCGTCAGCCCAGTGAACCCAGACGGTCATGATGGCTACTGACATACCCCTCCACTCTCTGCACCGATTCCTCAACCACCCATACCTCGCGGTTCCTCAATTGCCGAAGCCACATGAACCTCTGTGTACGTCTCAATGGCTAGGAACCCTATGGTACAGAGTTCATATCACACAGTGATCCGGACCAAAACACATACCCCGAGGGGTCACATAAGCACATACCCCGAAGGGTCACATAAGCACATACCCCGAAGGGTCACATAATCACTTACCCCGAAGGGTCATAAAATCACTTACCCCAAAGGGTCATAAAATCACTTACCCCAAAGGGTCATAAAATCACTTACCCCGAAGGGTCACATAAATGACATGCCAACAAGGCCAAATATCTCAGCATACAAGATTATCAATAAACACATAAGTGTCTCAATTATTTCTCTTGAGCATAAATGCTCAACAATCAAATCCACATTTGGCATCTCAATGCCCAAAAACATCTTTAGTATAAACACATCTTTCAATAACCAAAAATAGGTTTGTTGTTTCCAAAATCAAGGTTCACTCCAACATGGAGTATCAGGTTTCAAAACCATTATGTAAAAACACAAGTTAACATAGACCATCCCCAAAATGGAGCAATGGTCCTATTTGAAAATCATTTTCTCAAAACATTCCACAGTTGGCATCTCAATGCCCAAAAGACTCGCAAAGTGAAAACATAAATTTCTTTAACTCAAAACCATGTCTCTTGTTTCAAAATCAAAGTTCACTCCATAATGGAGTATCGTGTTTCAAAACCATTAATGAAATCACAATTTAAACACTGACCATCTCCAACATAGAGCAATGGTCCTATTTTGAAAACCATCCTTTAAAACCCATCATATGATGATTTCACAGTCTACATAAGCTTTGAACTCAAAAGGCTTCACAAAGCGTTTGCTAATCATATAGATCACAATATAAAACAATTCATATTCCACATCCTTTGATTCATCAAACAATTGCCAAACAATCAGAACACATAAGTGATGACTTGAAAACTTTAACAATTTTGGGTATCCGCAGGGTGTACTCACCTGAGGGTGTGATGAGGATCACAACCCCATCCAAACCAACGCTAAACCACTTGATCATAAACCTATGATCATAAAACACAAGGTTAACTAACATAAGTTAACCAAAAACAAAGTTTCCAAACTCAATTCTATACTTATCACTCTTTCGGGTCTTAACCTTTCTAAGCAATAGAAACAAACCCCTACCATGTTCAAGGTCAAAAGGGGTCAAAAAACAAAGTTTTGGCATGCACAGGGCCCTCGCGCCGCGAGGCACTAAAGCTCGCGCCGCAAACTTTTCCCTGGAAACAAGACCCTCGCAGGCCAGCGGCTTCGCGCGCGACACCTTATGCTCGCGCCGCGAGCTTGCCGTAAACAGTAACCCAGGGTTGTTTTCTTGCAGTAAATTCGACCCATTCTAAAAATTTTCAAACAAAACTCATTCCCAACATGAAATGAAGTTCAAGATTCCATAAAACAACCTCAATTATTACCACATAACTCCAATCTATCAAAACTTGGATAATTAAACCCCAAATCAAAGTTTTGACCCAATAACCAAAACTCTCAACATCAAACAACAATAAATCATCAATTACAACAAAGGACTAAAATCAAACACAAATAGAGATTAGAACTTACTTAATATTTCAATTCCTTCTTGTCTTTCACCCACCAAGTTAAATCAAGCAACAAGGAAGGAAGAACAACTTGATTTACCCTATTTTGACTTTAAAGTCAACCACACCACCAATCTTCTTCTCTTTTCTCCTTGTTGAAGCATTTTCTCCAGCCCTCCATCTCCCTCTCGTTGCTTCCAGAAACTTGGAGCTCTTCTTTGACTCCAATTGAGTCAATTTGGGGATTTTTATAGCCATTTTTCACTCTTAGCCCCTCCAAAGTCCCCACTTGACATATTTGGCCCTCCAAGTTACATCAATAATACACCTATAACCCTTAACTCATAATACTTATAACACCAAATATTTAAAGCTTTAGTCGTTTGTATCCTGTGCATTAGCATTCATACCTCATGGACAAATATTATTAAATAACTATAATCACTCTTGTATACACTAAATTTTTTCAATTTATCTATAATTTATTTCGTTAACTTTTTAAACCCATTATTAGTCAATATAGATAGTGTTCGAAAATTTGGAATATTATAGTATAGGTCTAGAGGTAGGTGTTTGAGTAGGAGGTCTATATGTAGAGGGTATGTTTAAAGGTAAAGAGATTGGTGGAATAGGTAGGAATGAAGGTTGGGTAGAAGGTGTAAATGAAGTTTGGGCTCTTAAGGCCTTTAGGACCTCTCTTCTCACTATGAGAAATTCTTGAAGTGGTCATGATCCTTTGGAGTAATGGTTTAAAGTTGGTTGTTAAGGGAGGATAAGATTTCTGGTTACATGGTTAGTTCTTGTGGTATAGAGACATAAACGGTTAGAGGGATAGGTTTAATTTTGTAGACATATGTGACAAGGTTAGATATGGTTCGGTTGAGGGAATGGATAAGGGAATGTGGTATGGCAGGTTGTGTTTAATGGGTTGGTTGAGGTTTAGATAGGAGTTGATCAGTTTTTGCTAGAAGTTGTTTTAGGGTGGCTTGGTAGTTGGTTTGGGTTTGAGTTTTGGTAGTTTTAAGCGACTCAATGTCTCTTGTTAGAATAGATAGTTGAGTTTCTGTTTGGGTTTGGAAGTTGGAGGTTAGAGTATCAAGTTTTTTAGATTAAGTTTAAAAGGGTGTGAAGGATTTGGGCTGAGATTTCTGTCGGAGGAGGTGTGATAGGTGTGGATGAGGTTGGGGGTAAAGAAACAATCAAGGGTAAGGTTGTTGGTCACTTGAAGCTTGTTGTCTAACTCAAAGATCACTAGGAACAGAGATAAAGTCGTGTATTGATGGTTAGTTCAAACCATCAACATTGGCAGATTGTGTAGCATGTGTAAGAAAAGAAAAAATGGAAGGTGCAATGAATGTGACTTGAGTGTGGAATGCACCCAATTGGGTATCCCTTTTTATGACTACATCCTATTGTGAGGATGCAGAGGGACTAGGCTGACTCAAAATTGGTGTAGATAGAGTGTGACCTTGGGAGGAGGTCTATCTCTCAATGATTGCACCCTATTGGGAGGGTGAATCAGAGTATAAGCTTCCCATATTTACAGATTTAGCATGTTGGGAAACTATATCCACTAGGTTGAAAGGTTCAAAATAAAACTCTACATTCTCCCCCTCAACATAAGAGGTAGATTGTAGGTTTGAGGCCTAAGGTGAAAGTGTTTCATCCTCTTGGAGCAGTGAAGATTGCACTGTCCTTCTAAAACTTCTTTTGAATGTTTTCATAGGAGTAGAACTAGGAACTGTTGGGAGTTTACTAGAGCTTGGCGCATGGCTTTGTGTTTGGACTAGAGGTGAGGATGGGCTCACACATGTTGGGCTTACATTGTGTGTATCATCTTTGGATTGTGGGATAGGGGAAACCATACCTTGATTACCAATATCAACATTGTCATCAAAAGTTTGTTCATCAACATTAGCATCATCACCAGTCTTATCACCAAGATTTAACTACCTTTTGAAGGTCATTGAACTTTTGGGTTGCTTCATTGGTTTCTTTTATTAATACTTCATTAAATAACTTTTGATTATCTAGTTCATCTTTCAATATTGTTATCTATTTAAGTTCCTCATCTTTAAGAGTTAACTTCTCCTTAAGTGATGTTAGTTCTAGTTTTAGCTTCTTTTCTCTTTTAATAACAGAATAGAAATCAACACACAAGTAATCAAACATGGAGTTCTTTTCATTCTCATCATAGTTTACAAATTTACCAACCTAATACATAAAAGAAGGATCCAAGTTAGTAGCAGTATATGCCTTAGCTCTATGTTTCATATCCTCATCAAAGGAGCTACTACTACCTTCATTGGCCATTAGACAAAGGTTGACAAAGATTTCTTCATCTTCATCAGAAGACAGATCTTTCTTAGAAGACAGATCTTCCTCAACCCAGTCTTCTTCCTCAACCAATAGTACCTTTCTTTGGGCTTTCTTCTTCTTCTTCTCAAGAACGGCAACAAGAAGTTTCTTATACTTAGCTTCATAGTCAACCTTGCCATCTTTCTTTGACACGGCTTTAGGTCCAAAGGTACTCTTAAACTTACAATCAGTGGCAATGTGACCAACATTGCCACAAGAGTAACACTCAGCTGTGGAGACATCAAAGGATGATTTAAATCAAGCTTTGCCATCCCTTGGAATTATCTTACTGAACTTTTTCACACCGTTTCTCTTCTTGAAAGGTTTAAACTTCCTAACTAGCATGGCAACTTATTCAAACACTGCCTACAAACTCTCCAAATCATCACCTTCATCAACCTCTTCCTCAGCTTCACTCTCCTCTTCTTCTTCATCACTGGAGTCTTCATCAACAGCAGCAAAGCTTCTCAACCTATTATCTCTAGAAACAAGGGCAGTGGAAGAACTCTTAACCACTTCCTTCATTTCTTTGGTGGACATCTTCCTTTTCTTGGTAGACTGCTCATGGTTCAACAAATTACCATAGAGCTCAAAAAGGGACATACCTTTGATCCTCTCACTATATCTAAGTATAGTGACAAAGTGATCCCAATACTCTAGAAGAAAGTCCAAGAACTTGTTAACCAAGATAAAGTTTCTCTTGTTCAAATCTGCCCTTTTAAGGTCATTCACTAGACAGTTGAATCTGGTGTAGGTTTGGGTAAGACTTTCACCTTTATGAGCAAAAAAGAACTCATATTCATGGTTGAGAAACTTTTGTTCTACTCCTTAACTTCCTCTGTGCCTTCATAAGCCACGGTCAAGGTTTCTATCATCTCTTTAGCAAAAACACAGTTGAGAACTTGATGATAGATTTTATTAGGAAGAGCAGAGACAATGGCAGACCTAGCTTTGACATCAAGGTTTACCAACCTCTTGTCTTCATCAGACCAATGATGGATAGGTTTGGTTATCATCCTATCAATAGAGGGTTGATCTTCAGATTTTACAGTAACACTGAGAATGGACACGGGGACATATGGACCATCCCTAACAATGTCTAACATTTGCACAACTAAAGTGGACAGAAAGAGAAGAACTCTACTTTTCCACATAAAATAGTTCTCTGCATCCATGGGACACCTTGTGAGTGAACCAATGTTTGGCAGGCTTGCTGAAGCAGATGATGAGACCATTTGGTAAGGGGTAGAAGCAATTGTAGAGTAAGCAAAATAGATCAATATATGATTTATCTAACATGCTCTCATACCAGTTGTTAGTCCCAGGTTATGTACTCAACAACAAATGTTTGTAGAATGGCAGTTTAAATACAAACTTAAGTTTTTTGTAATTTAAATGCATACACTTATACTTTTAATATAATTCTAATTATGTTAATCATGAATTACATGTACAGGGAAGCGGAAATTCCAAATACAATAAAAGATGGTAAATAAATGTCTAACACATAAACAAGCTTATCTAAAAACAACTAACGTTTAAAGAGGTCAAACACATGGACAAGTTTTTCTACACTATGCTAACTCTTAAAACTTGCTCTTGGTTAAAAGCTTGAACTTGTTCTTTGAGAGTGATGGTCTTGTGGTGTAGTTGATGTCTTTTGCATGTTGATAATGCAAGTGTATATATATAGTCTTGATAACAACGAATTAGAGGTGTGTATAAGACAAGATGATAAAGAGAAAATAATATTTTAATCATAAAGCAAATGGACAAAAAGTAATAACACTTTAATCAGAAGTGAATAAAGTAATAAGACTTTTTCTACAAAAGTACATCCACTAACAATATAATAATATTATTTACTCCACTTTATGTCTTGTAACCATAAACTTCTTCTTCCATGTTTCAACTTTTATCAACAATCATGCTTCTTCAAATTTGACTTTACCAAAGATGTAATTGCCAGCCATACTTTAGCATTTGATAAATCTTCAAGATCTTTGTTCATATGTAACTTTAACCTTTTTAAAAGGATAAAGTTCTATCCAGTTTATCCCACTTTGTGGTACAAAAAGTGCAAATACTTTTACAACAAAATATCTAAGGCATAATAAAACCATACATGTTCTACCTTTGATATAGAAAAGTTACATAACAAAAAAATAATATACTAAACAACTTTTCAGAACTGAAAATACGACTCGGCTAATCAAAATGTATTAAGCTAAAGGAAATGAGCTTTAGAGCCTAAGTGTTGATTGCTCAGTTGATGGGAGAGAGTGCTTAATGCACAGCTGATCAAACTGTTACGACTAAGCAATGCATAAGATGATCAACCTAGATGATCTGTAGATCAAAATAGTTCAACTGATCATTCAGAATGATAAGCTTGTCAAAATAAGACTAAGTGTTTGAAAGAGATTACTTAGCTGATTGTTTGAGATGTTCAACTGATCAAAATGATGCTCAGCTAATCAAAGTGACTTCTCCACTGATCCTTGTATTTGTTCGGCTGAAGGGTGTGTTAGCTGTAGCTGATGGGTGTGTTAGCTGCATCTGATGGTCTTCTACACTTGTATTTTATTCAACTGATCTCAGATGATGTCTACTGCTAAAGCTCAGTACTTAGCAAGTCTTCGACTGATATTCTATACTTAGTAACTTCTAGTCAGAATCTAAACAACACATGTTCAAATTTATTCTAAGTCTTATCGAATGTTTGGTTTTGTTATCATCAAATCCTATATATTTCAATAGGCAAAATTGATTATTGGGATGAAATAGTTATCTCCCCAACATAGTCAATTATGTATAACCTTTATGTTCCCTTTCAACTTATTTTTCCTTTCAATGTCATAGTTATGTAGGTGCCTTAACATAATCATTCATCAATGAGCTCGAGTGTATTTTAATCATGTCGTTTTAAAGGATTAAAGAACTTTAATTAATTAGAGGAACTTATAAGTAATTCATATGAGGTTAATTATAAGAACATGAAATTATAGATACATTGGTACACCGTACAAGTTTATCGATCCATCTGTAATTACACATTCCATTCAAGAATTAACATACATTTTAATTAAATCCTCAACAAATGCTAAAACGGTAGTAGATCAACAACTCAACCAGCCTTAATCGAATAATCGACCTCATTCAGAAAATATCTAGGCTTTTCCACATGCAATGCGGCCGGCAATAAAGAAACTATTTGTATTCAGTTACCATTACTACTATTATTTTCCACCAAATACACATACGAAGAAACACTTGGGAAAGACTTTATGCACAATAAAAGAAACCGCGGTGAAATATAATGATACCTCCCACCACGTGAAACGCAAAACAGCAATACTGTAGCCATCAAAACAACAACACTAAATGCCAAAATCAAACCGTACCCTACAAAAGCAATCTTCGCAAAAAAACCGAACAGTTTTTCAATCCGTAGCCGCCAATCACCAAAAAACGAAACCGATACAAATAGGAGCACTTCAATTATGGCTCTTATACCATGTTAAAAGAGGAAAATATGCAAATTATTATTAATAGTCAAAGTACAATACAAAAAACACAAAGGGGGTGTTTGGTTGGAGTGAATTGTTGGGAATTTGAGGAATTGGAATCCAATTCCTACAAATTCCCATGTTTGGTTCATATTGTATCTATGGAATTGGAATTTAGAGATTGGAAAACTTTCCCTTCACCAAGGGAATTCAAATTCCTTCCCTTCACCAAGGGAATTCACATTCCTTCGTACATGCTCACCCAAGAAAACATGCGACTGGCGATACCTTGCAATCTACGACCGGCGACCGGAGAACAGCAACCAACGACCGGAGACCGGCAACTAGCGACCGGCTACGACCATCGAAGCTTCGACTGTGGGGACGACCTCGCGAAGCTTCGACCATCGATTAAGGCTTCGACCTCCGATTAGGGCTTCGACCTCACGAAGCTTCGACCTCATGAAGCTTTGACCTCCGATTAGGGCTTCGACTGTGGCGACGTCGGTTAGAGCTCCGACTGTGGCGACGTCGATTAGAGCTCCGACTGTGGCAACGTCGATTAGGGCTTCGACTGTGGCCTGAGGCGACGACTCGAACGGCTACGAACGAACGGCGACACGAAGGGCACTCTACCGGCGAAAGGATCGGCGAAGAGCGACACGATCAGGGACCTCGACGACCGGCGGTGGACTGAGGCAATGACTCGAACGTCCGGCGAAGAGGGACTCGAACGGCCGGGACTTTACCGGTGTCGCGAAGGCCAGAAGACAAAGACGGCGATTTTTAGGTGCTTGTTGTGTTTGTGGTGAGAGGGTAGCAAGATATAGATTCCAATTCCTTGTGTAAAGGTAACCAAACACAATACCCCAGAATTTAGATTCCAATTCTAAATCCTTCAAATTCCAATTCCTTCCTACATTCCAATTCCTTCAAAAAACAATCCGCGAACCAAACGCCACCAAAGAAAAAGACCTATATATAAGAAACCCTAATAGCTAACGGACAAGCCTAGCTAAAGGGGCCTCTATTAAGCTAACAATTATAAGTATTTAACACAATACAAAGAAAACAAGTTAAACGAATTGTGTAAGTTTATGGTGTTTCGGCTTATATCCAATTGACAATAAATAGAGTAACATATGATCATTATTAATTACATTACAAAGTTACACTACATTTTAAAATAAGGGAGAATCAAATTAGCATGTGTACCAAATTTAATTCAAGTAACAATACACATGCGATTTATATCAAGTAAACACCTAATCATGGCACGGTACGCTTAAATCGTCTAAGTTTAACTTATAAACCTTCCAAAAGTGGTTTAGTCATTGCACTCGGTTTTAGAAACTATTGAAATCACCTAAGATCAAAAGGTACGTAACAGCCGAGGGAACCGTTGAGAAATCAAGCAATGAATATGGAATACCCGGTTTGTCTACACCAACTCTTTGGCTGATCGCCAAGCTGGTTGATCACCAACCAGTAGATCACCAACTTTGGCCGATGGCTAACTTTGGTTGATCGCCAAAGTGAAGATAGCAAGGTGGGTTTCCGATCCCCCAACTACTCACATCAACCTTCAAGGCCATGCTAACCAAGGGTATCCCTTAGCGGGTGTTTGTTTTAGCTTATTTACTGCTTATTTTTCGGGCTTATTTTCTATAAGCTAGTTTTTTCTGACTTTTAAACTTATTATGAGTTACAAGAAGAAAATAAGCCGGACCCATAAAAAATAAGCCGGACCCATAAAAAATAAGCCAGAAAAAACGAGCTTTTGAAAAATAAGCCTCAAATAAGCTAAAACAAACACTCCCTTAGTCACCCACGCCATTCATAACCCAAAACAGTCGACGAACATGCATCATTTTTTGACAATTAAGTTATCAACTCTCAACCAATGTTCGTGATTAAAGTACCTTTGTTCTCAAAAATCATTAAGGATTAGAACCCTAACACCAATTTTGGGATTCAAATACATTAAAGTTATCGATTTGCATCATATAAATTGCTTCATCAATGTTTCCGTTGAGAAACGTCATCTATACATTTATATGGTATAACTCTAAATCCAGATGAGCTACAAGTATCATAATTGTTCTAAAAAATTCTTTCGATGAAACCATTGAGAAAGTGTGTTTATGATCGATGCCTTCCTTCTAAATAAATCTCCTTCCAACCAACACGACGCACATTATGTCTTTTGACGTTGCCTCTCGAATCCTTCCTGGTTTAATTTAAATATCCATTTACAACCAATGAGTTTCACACCTTTTGATAACTCGACAAGATCTCAGACATTAATAAATAGCAGCCAATATATGTTATTGAACAAGTAAGCCAGACCAATATTACATATATAGGGTTCCTAGTCTATAGAGGAACCTCTTATAACTCAAACCCTAGGGCTTATGGGCCTAAAATAAGTATATAGAGCTACCTATACATATAAACTCATACATTTGCATTTATCATTATACACATCTAATACATACTTTATCCATCTATGGAACAAATTAAATTTGATGGCAACTAGCTAGCATTCTATTCGTTGTTAAGCGAAAAATTAATAAGAGTTCATCCACATTCTGTCATAAACTTCGGCCATCAAACTAATATGGTCTTTTGATACATGTCTACGTAGTAGACTTATATAATGACACCAGCTTACATAATGATGACTTATTTCGTTTTCATAGTGTAAATATTGACTTTCTGGAAGGCTGCATATATATCAGATCCTAGACAAAGTAGAATGCATGTTCAATAAGCTCGATCAAACAACACCCTTGTAAGGATCTTCGAGTGCAGCAACATTTCCACGCCTTGAGAACACAACCTTCAATCAGCAAATAAAAAGTCATGGATTCGAATGTTTATGTTTTTCATTTGTAAAGGTTGATATGTAAGAGTTTCAATAATTTAGTCATGTAGTAAAATTAATAAAGTTATCTGTTCATATGAGGAAATTAAAGAAAAAATGGTGATTTTTATGGCAACATTGGTTTTCATATATGTATGTGCTCAAGTACCTGCTAGCTAGATGATATGTAAACAAGTACCTCTTGTTTCAAGTTTCAATGTTAAAAGCAAATAATGATTCTATCTCAGTTACTACTGGTGGTTACTATTCCATATAGTTGAACTCAAAGTGATTCAAATTTGAAAGTTGAAACAAATAATAGATTTGATCCTTAGGATGGTTTGGAGTCAAAAGCTCAGATTATTGAGGTTGATTTTCTCATATGCATGCACGCAGCTATATATGGTTTTGTCTTTAGGTTATTCCCTGCTACTCAGGGTATCCTTCCTTTACTCGACGTACCTGATAGTCCCCAACTATGTCGGTCTTGAAGCCTGCAGCACAATAATCAAAATAATACTCCCAAGTACGGATGAATTCTTTGCTGAAGCCCAAGGCAAGGATTTTGCTATATAGGATTTGTATAATTAGTAAAATATATATATAGAACCAACCATCAGATATCATGAGATGTGATGAAATCATGACATGAGAGGATTCATGATCATGAATGGAAATCGCAGTACTTGATACAGGATAATCTAGTAATTACCTTTGGTTTTTCATGAGATTTGTCCTCCATTGTCTGAGTGTTTTGTAATAATGTGATCCGATATATTCCACATTCTCCACACTGAAATTATAAGCAGTTGAATCGATCTTAGGTGGCTATAAAGTGTAGAAATTAATAAGAATCTTCATACGATTGAGCACTTACCAGAGTCCTGTTGATGCAGCAACAGCTGATGTTATTCTACTAAATGAAGGTAGACACCCTCCAGGGAATATGTATTCCTTAATAAAGCCTGCTTTATTTCGCCACTCGTCATACCTTCCATCCGGGACAGAAATGAACTAAAGACATTCCAAAATTTGCAATTGTTAAATTGTGATAGTATTCTGCTAAAAAATATTGTTGGTTATTGTTAAGTTATGCATTAATTTAGGAGTACACACTTGGTTTTTGTAGTGACTTCTGAAGGAACTTACTTTTAAGAATGATTATAGGATACCTGTAGGAGAAGAATCCCATCATCTGCCAATACTGATTGGCAACAGCTAAAAAACTCTTCATAGTATTCATGGCCAACATGTTCTATCATTTCACTGAAAATATTCATTACTTGCTTTGATATATAATAACCATGTGTTGTAACGTAGATTGTACTCATGAAGCATTAATTATAGAGACGAGAAATTAATGCTCTTCTAACTCACCAGGATATAATTCTATCATATTCGTAAGTGTCACGCAATTCCCTATAGTCACATAGTAGAAATTTGATATGCTCCTGGATGAACAATATATCAAGTGCTTTCATTAAATTTAGGAATTTGATCAATTGGGAGAGCATGGAATATTAATTACAAGATAATATGTGAAGCTGGTCTTTGCTTTAATTGAAATCAACTAATCTTATGAGTTTTTTCAGAAGCACAAACCTGTAGGCCAGCTTCCTTCACTTTCCTTTCTGCATATTTCAGCTGCTCTTCTGAGAGGGTGATTCCAGTGTATTTACATCCTGTTTGTTTCACTATTTCAATAGCTAATGTCCCCCACCCAAATCCTATTTCAAGAACTTGATGCTTCTTATCAACTCTTGCCTAGACACACATGAAATCACACACTCACACAACACACACATGTTTAGAACAATTGATATTGAAAACTGCTCATTTGCTTAAAGGAAATGACATCATGATATGTAAACACACCTTTCTAATCAACGATGAGTACTTTCTCATTTGTGCTACTTCCAAGTCCTCGTCCTCACTCTATTGCAAGTGTTACAATGACGAAAGAGTTACATTCGTACAATATTAAAAAAGGAACAACATAAATGATTCGTTGTATAAAACTATTATCTTTACATCACCTTGAATATTGCACACGAATATGTCATGGTCTTGTCCAAGAAGAGAGAAAATAGTTCATTACTCTAAAAGGACACAAGGTGAAATAAATTATGATAATGTAAGTAAATAGTTGTAGCAAAATCTATTAAAAGTAGACAAACTAATTAATTAAGTTAATTAAAAAGAGGAAGCCACATGCCTGATCATAGTGACGAGATATGTTCCTGCGTGCTTGATTAAGAGTGTTTTGTCTCGAAAGATGACGATACATGTACTTAGCAGTTCCTATCATAGCTGTTGAAAACATTGGTGTCCACCAACCTCTAAAACCCACACACAACAAATTCTATTTATATTTTAATCAAAATATATGCATACAGCACTCATATGAAAGCTGAAAATGACCTTTTGTTAGACCTTGACGCATGATATTTCAAATCACTGTTAACAATCAAGATCTGCAAAACAAGCAAAATTCAGTAAGGAAGCAATTAGAAATTGCTAGTTTTACTAGAATATGAAGAGGTCCGTCAGGATCGAGTTTTACCATAATCATGTTAAAAAGACCTTGCGTTTTATCAACAAATGAGAAATCACCATTTATGTATGCATCAGCAAGGCCTAAATCAGCTTCTGTAACAATCTGCAGGATTAATGATGAACATGTATTCAGGTAGCAGAGGATGACTAGGGAGATAATCAATTAAGTGAAAAAAAATTATAACCACGCAATCCGACCTTCCAATAAAATTGGGGACTATGAATTTTCAAGCAAACTTTCAGTGAGCTATTCTTTCTTGTTCCTTCAAAAGTGAACGTTGTGCCACCTTCTTCCATTACACTGTAAGAAATAATTAATTTAATATGGTTATGCTAACACACTTTCAATAATGAGCGGTAAAATTAAAGTGGAAAGATGAATATAAAGTACCAATTAAAAGATAGAGATTTAGATAAGAATAAGACTCACATTAAAGTGCCCATTGCAATATAATCTCGGAAAAACCTAACAACATACGAACGGGCACCAACTTCCATCAAAGAGAGTACCATAGGCCTAGGGTTGCTAAGAATTTCACAACTCGTACTAAGGATGGCGTTTGCTGCAACTATACCAGCCTGCAATACAGTAAAAACCTTTCAAGACCAATATATATGTTTGTGTATACAACACACATATATGAGAGATTTGGGTTCAAATAAGCTTGAGGGGATTTAAGATAAAAAGGATAAGAGTGATTATGAAATTGACACACCAATTTCTTTGAATCTAGATGCACTTTGGTTGTTTTCATTTATCTAAACACCAAATTTCTTTGCTCATCAATTTCGTTATATTTGTTTAGCAACTGGGTTGAAATTTTTATACGTGAGACGACGTTTGCGTGTGATCATATTAATTTATGAAATGAGTTACCTTCAACTTGTCCTCATGAAATCCATAACCTATAGAAATAATAAGAGTCAGTTAAATACAATTAAATAGAGAAAGAACATGGAGAATCAAATACTTGGGGCTTAAACAATGACAAAAAATCAATAATTCAAGAAGAGGTTGCTATCCAAAAATTTATATGCATGGTATGTGAAATCATCTATTTGTAGAGCTAATGCATGGGGTATCAGAGATGATATATATTATATCTAGATATGGGAAAGATGTGTTGGACATTCAAAAGTCAATTATCTATACTTAATCAAAAAGTCAAAGAGGAAGAACAGTCAAAAGTAGTACCTTGGTATGCACCACAGAACCAAATTCCTCTCTTCCCTTGAATGGTATGAAGTTGTAGTGAAGCCTTTGATGCTGCAACCGATGGGACTTGATGTCCGATTGTCCACTTAAGCAAACTACTTTTTGGTGTTCGAGATGGATTAACACTAACAAGAAAAGGTAGCCCCTTTTCATCATCAATATTCTGCAATTTAAAATTACTACGCAAATTAATCAAATACTTGAAAATATATTATTTTCTTTTGCAAACAGGGATCAGTCGCATTTATACAAGATGTGAGATAGAAAAGAAGACCAAATGAAAACTAGATCTGCATGAACAAATTAGAAAATATATATAATATGCAATTATATAAGAACATCATATGATCATAGTACATGTATACCTGCAGCACATTTAGCCAGTATGTTAAAGATGCTGTATTATCATCGGTTCCAACAAAATTTAATGCACCCCATGCTGTCTGGTTTTGGGGCATTAGACTTTTGTCTCGATGTAGAAAAACATCACTGTCAAAAGGATCAATATTTATGCATACAAAATCACAAGAGTTTATTAAGAGGAAAGCATATCATAAGAACTATATATTGTTCTTTCTTAGAAAGAGATCACCCAAAAGAATAAACTAAAAGTATCCAATAGAACAGAATTGAAAGTATACCAACTTAAAGCTAGGGAGGGTGCATACCTGAACACATAATCAAAAGCGCTCAGAATTCTCTTTTCTTCATTTGTAGCTTGTTCTCCCAATATTCCGAGAGTATCTGGGGCATCTGCATCTATTATGCATCCATGGTACCTATCTTGAGATCCATCTTCACAAACTACTAAACAACCTGCTAATACTCCATATGTAACATTCAAAATGTGATGAGCCAATTAATACCTAGTAAAAGAGGGGGGGTTTCCACAAATAGAGATGATTGAAAATGATAACTCAGTAATCATAGCAATGATTTACCGTCATCAAGTTTTGTGATGGATTGAACAGCATAACCCATCCTTATTTGGCAACCTCTAGACTCCAGTTCTTCTCTGACCTGTTATTCATTGCAGCATAAGGTTTTACTTTGAACCAGAGAAGAGTTTAATAAATAACATATAATAGTTACAAATCACCTTTTTAACATAAGTCTGTGACCCATGCCTTAGTGTAAACCATTGAGGGATATTGAAAAGCTAGCACAAGATGAAAAAAAAACAATCAGTAATGACAAAAGAAATATTCCAGTTTTCCATAGTGAATAAACATGTAGACAGTAGACTTACCTCAAATAGATGGTGATTATAGAAATATGAGAGAACTGAGAAAGCAGATAATCTCATGAGTTCTTCTGCAGGGCAATGCCATAATGCAGAGCTTATCGGAACCTGTAGTATATTTCACTGTTCAATATATATTCACCAACTACATACTTTCAAAGCTTCAACATGTGAAAAGATACAATTTTGAAGTTTTCTTACAAGATAAGCCTTTTGAAATAACTCAGAATAACCATATGACTTGATGAAATCCCCAAGTGTTTCATTGCCAATGTCTTGATTGTGGTCAAGGTACCTATATATGTTGGTTATAGTTAATATATAAATAAATTGTTACTCTGCTAGGCTGCTAGCACTGTTATCTTTACTACTCTATAAAGAATTTAGCACTTTTTTTAAGAAAATTTTTTAAGTTAAGTAGTACAAGTAATATAACATACTTTACAATAACTTCTAGCAACAGTCTTAACACTTTTAAAATAGTACAACTCAAATAGCATTATTTACAATATGTTCAATCTTTAGAATTTAAATACATAATTAATACTTTACAATAACTTTCAGTATTTAAGACAATTTAAATGCATAATTAATACTTCACAATAACTTCCAACATTTAAAACTGTCATAGTTTAATTACATTTATCTCTTTTTTTAAAACAATTTTTTAAGTTAAGTAGTACAAGTAATATAACATGTTTTACAATAACTTTCAGTAACAATCTTAACTCTTTTAAAATAGTACAACTCAAATAACATTATTTACAATATATTCCATCAATGATCTTAAACACTTTAAAACTGTCAAAAAATTAATTACAAAAACTGTCATGAATTTAATGACAAAAAACAAACCAAAATAATTTGCCTATATATACCGTATAACTGTCTACAAAGAAGTGTTACGTGATGAGTGAAGTACATATGTATTTAGCATGATCTAAATAATTGTCACATTTACTTACTATTTTCAAAAAGTTTTATATTCTACCATGATTACATGATCGTAAAATATGGTATGAATTCGTTCATACAAGAATAGAATGTTATCATTTAAACGTAAATGTTGCGTTAACTTTATATTTGTACGAAGATCACAACCACCATATTCTCCGGCAACATCACAAATAACATGTTGAATTGACAAGTCGACAAATGAAACTATTTTACCCCGCTGCATCGCGTGGGTAAAATACTAGTTTATTATCTAGGCATGGATATTCAACTCGTATACTTCAACAATGGCCCGTCAAATACCCATAAAAGTTGTAGTTTTAACAACATTCAAGCATGTGGATTTAAGTTTCAAGATCTTGTTACTATTCCGGTGCTAGACGGGTTAGCTTTTCATGTGCTAGTTGAACTAGCCATCCTGAATCGTCTAAAACACTAGTGCTTTGATCTTTTTTGGTTATTAAAGCACTTACTTTATAGGCACGTAGATATAATATATTGGTCATTTTTAGGTTTAATCGGTTATTTATTTGATTCTCATATGCATGGATGGACTTTAGGAGTTAATTAATAGTTTATTATTTATTATGTTTTATTTAATAGTTTATTTGTTTGAATTGGTTGTTTGGAGTTCACGGGGTCTTTAAGTGGAGTTTATTAGTGGAGAAAGTTGGTAGTAGTTTATGGCTATTTTGGTGCTACACGTTGAGGTCTAGGAGTCTTTAAATAGCTTATTTCTTCTTATATGGCTATTGAGCTTTAGCTCTCTCCTCTCAATTTTCTTGTTTACTAATTTATTTCATCAAAGATTTCTTCTTCGTTTTACTGTGCATTAAACAAAAGAAGACTTTGTCATTTTTTGGCTTTATACCAACATTTGGTATCAGAGCCTTGTTCAGTTGAAGGGGGCGTTAGTACCTAACAGTAGCCCCTATTTGTCTTGATTGGGCTTGTTCTTTTGATAGATAGCGAGAGACTAACCGGAGGTGCTTAACAAACGGGTTGGAAGACATCAAGGCAGGTGGCTTTGATTTGGTTCGTTTTGCGGGTGACGGAAGACGGTAAAGGTGGTTGTAACCGTGTTTTTCTGATCGGTGGAAGAGTGCTCTCGGAACAAGCTTGATTAAAGAGGTTGGGGTCGTCACACGGAAGAATAGAATGGCGTTAGTACCTAAAGGAGGTTCAATGTCGTATCAAGTTCCGGTCTTGACCCTGACGAACTATCCGGTGTGGGCAGTCAAGGTGAGGTTAACTATGGATGCATATGGAATTTGGGAGACGGTCGAACCGAGGGCGTTAGATGTAGATATAGATCCAAGGAAATCGAAACAAGCTCTTGCATTCTTGTTTCAAGCAATACCCGAAGATATGGTGTTGCAAATGGCGGGTTACAATGACCCAAAGCAAGTGTGTGATGGTCTTAAAACACGATACTTGGGAGTGGATCGGGTGAGGACGGCTTGGCTTGAAACATTGAAGAGGGAATTTGAATGTGTACATATGAAGGAGGGCGAAAGAGTTGATGACTTCACGACCAAATTGACCGGTTTAGCTTCAAAGGCAAGGAGTCTCGGGTACGAGCTTGAAGAAGTTGACTTGGTGAAAAGGCTACTTTTGATTCGATGCCTAAATCATTTCTCCTAATTGTGGCTTCGATTAAGCAATGCTTTGAGTTGGATTCGATGCTATTTAATGAGGACGTTGGTAGTATAAAGGCATACGAGGAGCATATTAAAGGAACCGAGAAAATGGAAGACACTCAAGGTGGGTTGTTGTTAGCTGGTGAAGAAAAATCACATGTTTGTAAACATTGTGGCAATGGAGGTTCAAATCGTGGTGGCTTTGGACGTGGCTGGGGAAGAGGTTGTGGGTCCGGGACGAGTCGAGATGGCAATGAACGTGTCCGTGATAAAAGCCACCTGAAATATTACAAGTGTGGTGAATTCGCTCACTACAACACACTACAAAAAAGATGTCGATTATCCACACTTTTTTATCAATATTAATACACTTACAACCGTGAAGAATTGCGATCAAGCGTGGAACTTTTGGGTGTTACTAATTTCTAACAAATCTTTGCATTTTAAATTGTGAAAATTGGAGTAAAAAATCACATTTATTAGTATGAACAAATTATCTAAATTTTCACATTTCTAAGCGTGGAATTTTTTAAAATAATTCTAGAGTTACAAAAGTCCACGGTTTTAAATGTGAACTTCTTTAGTTATCTATCTAAATTCACACATATGAAAGTGTGGACTTTTAAAATCAAATGTACACATATATAAATGTTGAGTTTTTTTTTTTTTTAACAATCTTTACTTTTTAAACTATTTTTCACAATTATAAGCGTGACAACACTTAAAAATTTTACCCGCTTTTTTATGAAGAGTGAATAAGTGACATATTTTTTTGTAGTGACAACGAGTATCCGAAATGGGAAAAGCAAGAGTCGAACTTGATCGAAGATGAGCCGGCGTTGTTATGAGTGTATGGGTAAAGAACCAATTAAGGGGGTGATTGTTGAGTTTAATTGGTTATTTATTTGATTCTCGTATGCATGGATGGACTTTAGGAGTTAATTAATAGTTTATCATTTATTATGTTTTATTTAATAGTTTATTTGTTTGAATCGGTTGTTTGGAGTTCACCAGGTCTTTAGGTGGGTAGTTTATGGCTATTTTAGTACTACACGTTGAGGTATAGGAGTCTTTAAATAGCTTATTTCTTCTTATATGGATATTGAGCTTTAGTTCTCTCCTCTCAATTTTATTGTTTACTTAATTTATTTCATCAAAGATTTCTTCTGCGTTCTACTGTGCATTCAACAAAAGAAAGACTGTCATTTTTTGGCTTTATACCAACATTACTTACTTACTTCTCACAAATATGCATGTATAAATGCAACTTTCTTTTGTGTAAGGTGCTATATATGTACCTCAAAACATCATCTTTAAACTTGGTGATTTCCTGAATCATCTTCAAGAAATAAGGATTTAGCATATTCTTTTTTTGTGCAAACAAACTTGATAAGCCGTTTCGATTGCCCCATTCATAGCTGCTGCCTTCGTCTAAGCTCAAGGAGAAGGACATATCAGAAGTGTCCATATCAAGATCAAACGTCTCAAACAAATCCATCATGTTGGGACAAGTAACCTGCTCGCATGCATATTAATTCATCAATTCTACAATATTCATATGTATATAAATAGCTCAAGATCGAATAACTTATGTGTCTAAAGATTAACAACTATGTGCAACTTGAGGCTGAGAGTACAGATCGATTACAATATCGATTCTGCGTGCTTATATACAATCATGAAAATGAACTATAAAAATAAACATAAATGGTTCAACAAATTAACTAATGGTTACCCTATTGAAGGCCATGAAAGAAAGGTCTAGATCAACTCCATTGACGGTTACAGTTTGTAAGGTGGCAGTCCTTCTCATATAGCACAACGTCCACCCCGGCTTTTGTCAAGACATATGCCGAAACCAACCCGCTAATGCTCGCACCAACCACACCCACTCTCAGCTTAGACATCTTAATTGGTTAATACAATAT